>CAWUFW010002109.1:832500-2032500 GCA_963921515.1 Calotriton arnoldi
TCCGGCGGGCCCCGGGGTGCGGTAACCCCGGTCCTGCAAGCCAACCGAGGGTCCGGGCGCTGGGGTCCAACGGGGCCCGGGGAGGCTCTCCCAGGCCTGGCTAGGGTTCGGAAGCTGGGACCGGGCCCGGGGCTTGAGCTCTGTCCTGCGGGCCCCGGGGTGCGGGAGCCCCCCATCCTGCAAGCCAGCTGAGGGTCCGGGCGCTGGGGACGGGGGTCCACCGGGGCTCGGGGAGGCTCTCCCCGGCCTGGCTAGGGTTCGGGAGCTGGGACCGGGCCTGGGGCTCGAGCTCCGTCCAGCGGGCCCCGGGGTGCAGGAGGCCCCCAGTCCTGCAAGCCATCGGAGGGTCCGGGCACTGGAGACGGGGGTCCATCAGGGCCCAGGGAGGCTCTTCCCGGCCTGGCCTGGCTGCTTTCAGAAGCAGGGACCGTGCCAGGGAGCGGGGGTGGCTGGCTAACTTCGCTCCGCGGAGCGGAGTTCTCTGCCCACCCCTAGTTATGTTGCTGGACATTCCTGCTTGGGTGTCTGAAAGTGATGCTTAAACATGTATTCTTGCTGCTGCGTTAGGTAAAGAACAACCCAGACTGTTAGCCCTTAAGATGTAGAGGTGTATACTGTATGGTCAGTATGAGATGCTCAGTCAGGGTTATGTGTCACCATGGCAGGTGTGCCCATTTTAAATGCTTGTTGAGATAAAGGGGGTGGGTCGCCACTGGGATGGTGCCAGTGGGCAAGGCCACCACTCCAGGTTATGGTCAACCTACTGCATTGGGGGCAAGATGATGTGCATACATGGGAGTGGTGGTACTAGACCCCCCCCGTGGGAGGGGTGGGAATGTTACGCAATGTCACAAAGTAATTGCAACAGCTTATGTATATTTGTAAATTGTTACATAGTATTGCGTAGTGTGTGTGTTGAATAAATGTACTCTTCCTTTTATAAAGCAAAGTACAGACTTGACAATCAATTATTGAGTGTTATTCCTGCCAACTGGTAAATGGCGATTACTAGCCCACACCACCTCCCTAGAGTAAGCCTTAGACTGCTCTGCAACGCTACCCTCTGAGAGTCAAGCGCTACAATGGGGTGTTTGGTTCCCAGTGAAGGACAAATGTAGTCATGTTATTTGTGCAGGCCTCACAGATACTGCCTCGTTTTCCAACAGGGGCGCACCTCGACATCGCCGAAATTGATATCAAAAAGAAATCCCTGGTGTCTAGTGGCTTCTGCCCCCCTTGGGGGCAGATGGGCCTAAAAACATAAGGCCGATCTGCCCCCAAAAGTGGGCAAAAACGGCCAAAATAATCACCCCAGTATAGAGGAGCGACCCTTGCCCAAGGGGCCGCTCCCCGACATCGCCGAAATTGATAAAAAAAAAAAATCCCTGGTGTCTACTGGCTTCTTTCCACCTTGAGGGCAGATGGGCCTAAAAACGCACGGCCGATCTGCCTCCAAGGGGGGCAGAAACGGCCCAAAAAATCACCCCAATAATGGGGAGCTACCCTCCCCCAAGGGGCCGCTCCCCGACATCGCCGAAATTGATATAAAAAAGAAATCCCTGGAGTCTAGTGGTTTTTGCCCCCCTTGGGGGCAGATGGGCCTAAAAACATAAGGCCGATATGCCCCCTTGGGGGGCAGAAACAGCCAAAATAATCACCCCAGTAAAGGGGAGCAACCCTTGCCCAAGGGACCGCTCCCCAACATCCCCAAAAAATAATAAATCCCTGATAGCCTTGTGGCTACAAAAAAAAAAAATGAAAACCGATCTGCCCCCATGGGGGGGAAGAAACAGGCAACAGAAATGCCTAAAATGCTCCCCAAAGGGAAGCGACCTTTCCCCAAGGGGCCGCTCCCCGCAAAAATGTTTTTTTTTTTTTTTTTTTTTTTTTTTTAAATCCTGTTGTCTAGTGGGCATTCTTGCTGAACGATCGCGCCCCATGCGCGATCTTGCAGCTGGAATGCTCCAAAGAGACAGACAACGGAGGAAAGGAAAACCATTGCCTTTCCCCCGATGCCTCTTTGTCTGAACCCCCCCCCCCCCTCCCCAGGGAGAAACTCACCTCCCGTCGACGCGCTGGAAGCCATTTGCGGTGCACGCAGACGTCATTAGATGACGTGGAGGGTGAGGCGGGGGGGCAGCGGAAGAGTTTCCGCTTCAATCCCTGGTGGGGGCAACAGGAAGGGCGACCCATGGGGAGAGCACCAGCGCTTCCCCCGTGGGTGGGTGCTAAGACGGCCAGGAGCCATCCGACACCCACTGTGGTGTCGGACGGCTCCCGGCCTTCCGACGCACACAAAGGGTTAATATAATTTTTTCTTTTTATCAAACGTTTGGGTTTAGGAGCAGTGTGGATGCCTTTCTTTAACTCGAAAATTATTTATCACAATCCTCACACAAAACATTTCTCATTAACACCCTCATGGTTTTGGTTTCCTTCGTCATCTTTTTTGGACTCTTGGCTTTAATGTTTTTTTTCCATCCCTCACAACAGCTGCATCCTCGGTAGTGCTTCCAGACATTTCCTTCAAACCTTGATTGTTATTCTCTGCTCTGTACTCTGTCTATAGGTTTTTGTAGCAAGAGGCCTTTTGAATTCAACAGGTTTCCCTATTATAAACTTTGTGCACTAGTTGCTCTCAAAGCATTTTATTCTGGAACAATGTAGCTACTACGATGTTTCTAACAGGTTCCCTGGGCAGCTTAACCTGAATCTTTCAACCACTTTCTTTTTTTCATTCTATAATTTTTATTGAGCTTCACAATGGGTGTTTTATACTGATGTATCACCCCTCTTCACAGAGTCCTTCCAGAGGCGGTGGTAGATGTTTGAGCACTACGACCTTCAGCCTATTAACAGTGTGTGGTATCCTGCTCTTCTTGCTATGTATTTCCTCCTGTGTATTCTGTGCCCTGCTGCTCAGCCGTAGTGTGTGTGATGTCATAGAATGTTCATGTGTGCCTGGTTGAGTGAATGTTGGCTAAACAGCTGGGATGCTGCTCCCGGTGGGGCTGCTAACTTACAATATCTATAACCAATGATTCCTACCTGAAACTGAACATCTGTTTTTCCATCATCTATGCTGCCTACTCTCATTCTTACAATTCTACACTGGCGACGAGCAGGAAACAGACCTAATGTGGAGAGAAGGCCACTGCTGACAAAAGGGAGGAGAGATGATTGAACCTGGAGTGTAATTTTTTTCCTTACAAGAGACTAAGAGGAAACCAAGAGGATTACAAGTAAAGTCTTAGTGGAGCTTGTCAATTAAATGCACCAGGTAGCCCCACCAGTGTCTTTCTCCAGCAGACAGCCTACAGACCAGGGCATTTGAACAGGTGTCCAGTGGATTGAAGTGATCTGCCTGCGAGAACTTTGAATCAAGACCGCTACACCAAACCAGATGGAAGAGCGGTGTGGGGTGAAAGTAAGACCATTGAACCTGTGGCAAGTTGACGTTTCCCTGGTTTGATTAGTGTCTATATGTTTGTACTGAATCTTGTATCAAGAAAAAGGGGGTCGTAAGAGGATACACTGGGTTTTGGCCTCCCCTACACGTAACTTATTTAAAAAAAAGAAAAACCCAGGTTGTGTTCAAACAACTCTCCACAGAAGAAAAACAAAGGTTTTTCTTGTAAAACCCTCACTCACCTCATTTACCCCTTGGTGGCATGCTTCATCATTGGGTCCATCCCATTCCGCTGCGGATTGGGGCGTACTATGACCTACGTGGGAGCACTTTCTGTTCTTAAATACAATGATGAAGGGGTTGCTCAAAATAGGAAGGGGAGTGGGGGTTGATGGTGTGTAGTTAAAAAATATCTGGCTAGTAGGTGTCCCTTAATTTATTTTAAACCCTAGTCAGTATGGTAAAAAATAAATAGGGGGAGTTTTAGGATAAGAGATTTATAATGAATCTATTCTCATAAAAGGTCAACATGTTTCCAGCCATGCCCCTAATCGGCTCTTTTTCAGGACCACGGGAAACTAGTTCCCTGGTACCACTCCTGTCCGTACACACTGGACGCATACTATTTGCATGCAGAGAAAATTATGAAAATATATACAGTTACCACCCTATAGGCGTCAATGTTTTATAATATAAATGATGCTGTAATGATGCATCATGGTACCTCCGAGGGGAGAGGGTGGACTGTTGTCACATCTCTGCTATTCCACCTACTTAGGGTATACCTCCGGGGACCGCATATAGTACTGAATCTTGACAATGAAGAGCAGACCGGCAGCGTTCACGATTTAGAAAGCCAAGATGTGCGGTGATGAGTAGGCTGTGCCTCCGCTATCTTTGTATTCTACTTGTGTGGCTTTCACCTTGAAACATTTCAGGCATTCGTTGCAGCTGCGTTCATTTTAAAACTAAGCGTGGCACCTTGATTTTGACTTTTCAGAGTCCGTGGGGAAGGCGTTGCTCCGTGTTGAGTGCGTTCAACCTCCTTTTCGTCAACGGGCACCGCAGTAGAGGGATTGCCTATCTGACAGCCTGTACATGCCGTGCAAACCGTGAACTACAGGAAATGATCTTTTAAAACTGACTGGCAGCGTGAAATTGACTTTTGGGCTGAACATCATAGCACTGCCGTGCTCCGTTTCCTTGCGGCATTTGAAAATATTGCTGCGTGGGCTGCCATGCGCTGGACGGACAAGCGCTTACCTTTGGCTGCGGCTTTTGAAAGGGTGAGCGTTCTCTATTCTCTGCGTTCTCTTCCTGAAACGCTGGAAGGCGGAGACCGGCAGGCCTCGGATACATCAGAGGAATGCACCGTTGTTTCCCTGGAGACTCGTCGGTCAATATTGCAGCCGATGGTCTCGGCCGTTGAAAGATTCTGCGATGTCTGTCTTGGGTCTAAAAACGCACACACAAACGTGTCCTGATTAGCTTTGAGAACAGTGACAGAAAATCACGTTGGGAGTAGCACACAGAGCTCTCACGCTGAGGCGCACAGCTTTGATATCAACACTTAAGAAAGAAACTGGCACTCTGGGTTATTTTTTAATTGTCATTAGAAATCGTACCCTGTATTTTGCTTTTACAGGGGATAAGCGCGCAGTGCAATATCTAAACTCAGACTCTTGAGTAGTATTTTGAGTGCTATTCTGATTTTCAGCCTAGTTGTGTGTGCGATGCTGAAGGTTTCCTGCATGTGTAGAAGTATTCCTCGTGCTATTCTGATTTTCTTCTTAGTTGTGTGTGTTTAAATGCATTTCTCCCATGGTGTCATGCTGCACATGTTGACTTGTCTGTGCATACTTTTGCATTACCTGCATTTCATTACTGTATCTCACTTAATTATCTACATACTTATTTTCATTTTTAGGTCTCGCCTACGCAGCGCGCTGCATAGGAAAAAGACCTTTTGGAATCAATTCACTTTTCGCCCTAAAAACGTGCATGCGTTCCATTGCTTTCAATGGCAACGCGTGCACGTTTGGCGATTCCCTTGCGGGAGCGAGCTTTGGCGCCATGTGTTAGCAATTATCGCTCCTGGCGCTGCTCGCTCCCGCAAGGGAAACGCTTTCACTTTTGCCGACACTTTTTTTTTTTTTTACTTTTAGCGCGAGGCGCGCTTGCACTTGTCTTGTTATTTTTCTTAGCTTAATAGAGTAGAAAATCAACAAGCATATCCTTCTCCACCCCCGGAAACCCCCAATCCACCCCACACCGAATACAAAGCTCTGCCTACAAGCCTGGGAGGGAAACCTACTAGCCACGGGCAGGAATGGCAGAAAACCACTTAGCAAACCACAAATTTCAGAGACCCAGTCACATCTGCGTTTTATCAGCTTTTTCCGGATCGTATTGCAGCAAACAATTGTCTACAGATCGGTAGACAGCTGAGACTATAAAGCGCTGAATGACTGGGAAAGGGCTGGAGATAAAAAGCAGCACATGCGTCGTTTCAGAATAATGAAAGCATGAATACTGATTCTGTTTGCATTACTTATTGGACTCTTCTTTTCTCTTACTCTCTCTTCTCCTCTTCCTCGCTTTCTCTCTGCTCTCCCGTTCTTCTTTTCTCTCTTTCTCTCCTTAAAAATATTCTACAAATGCATTTGTTCTTTGTACAGTTATTATCTCATGAGGATATTGTCATGATATTGTTTTTTATTTTTCATAATATGCTTTCCTTTTTACCCGTATCCTCTCGCTACATGTCTCTGTACTGATGTTTTACTTTGTTTAATGCCTAAATAAAGCATTCTAAACTTATAAAAAAAAGAATAATGAAAGCAACCTGCGGCCAGCGCCATGGCGCTTTAGCTCTAAGTAGCAGGCGGAGGAAGGCTTTAATTTGCCTCTTCGGAGGGGACACGCAGAATACGGCGTGAGGTCACTCAATGCCGGTCTAATCACTTCAGCCACATACCTGCGGACAAGCGGGGAGCGGCCTGGTTGGTGCGTAGCAGAAAAACAAGAGGGGCGGAGTCCGGTAGCTGTCCAGCTGGGTGTTTAAGAGGCCCATACATTAAATGAATGGTAACAGAAAGGGAAGAGCATTTCTCGTTTATTCTTGTAAGTTCTTTCGTGCCGAGGGACATAGGATGTGGCGTAAAGGCCAGAGATGCCGACATTGGAGTTGGGGAACCAGGTTTGAGTCTTGGGCAAATCACTTAATCTCCCGGTGCCTATCAAAAATGAATGTGTCCTTGTGTAACGTAACTGGTGCTCATGTTAAGCGCTCTAATACCTTCATGTCGAGTTCGCGCTATATAAAACTACAAACAAAAAAAACCTTCCTACCTTGGAGGAATGCCTGAACTACAAATACATACAGAGGCTGAGCACGACAAATAAGACATGCTCCTGCTGAAAAAAGGAGAAACAGCGTCTCGAGACCGCAAACTCATTTTACCAAGACTAATTGGCAACTGACTTTCATTGCAGTGCCCAAATTCCTTTCAGTGACTGTTCCATCCGTTATAGCACCTTGCATTCACGTTGACTGATGGTCACTGTATGTGTATGGCTTGTAATTATCTTTTTTTTTTGCCGTTTTATATAGCGCGAACTACTCCCAAAGGCATTGGATAAATTTACATGAGCATTAGTTACTTTCAACAAGGCCACTTAGGCCAGGTTATTTTTTTAGCCAGGAGTAGATTAAGTGATTTTCCCTGAGTCACAGGCTGTTTAGCCGACCACGAGACTCGAACCTGGTTCCCCTGTTTCAAAATCCGCAATTCTGGCCGTGACACCCAGCTTTCCAAAAGCTACTTTGCAAAATTGTTAACGTGTGTCCTTCAATTTTTTTTTTGTCTGAAAAGTTTTAAGACTATTGAGGCGCTTAGTACTGACGAAATATTTAAAGGCAACACAGCCTATTCATCGAGGGTGTTTGCTTTAGTTAGTACTCTTTTTTGTACTCGTAATATGCCTTTCTAAGTTGGCCTCAAAGCTTCTAAAATGGGAATAACATGGAAATATTCAGGGGATATTCATATGCACGTAGTACAAAAAGGAATGACTGTGTTGTCTTTGCACTGTTATTAGGGAGTTGGATGTTTTGGGGCAGATTTACAAAATAATGTAAGAGTATGCTAAAGAATACATCTAAATGACTATTAAATGTACATTTGGTGTCAAAAATGTATATTTGCTGTGACCAATCTGTAATCATTTAAATGATTGTGCATTAATTTGTTCGGATGTGCAGAGATTTAGTTATCATTCGGTCAATGGATGGCACAGCTGCCCTGGAGTGTGACGAGCTAACGATTTCATAGTTTTAACTGTCATTTACTTCCCAGACAGAGGTGGGGGGCCCTTTGCATTTGTTTCCAGTAGGGCCCAAGGCGTCCTTGCTGGAACCACTGGCGATGTGCTTCTAGTTTGAAGCAGTGCTCCTCGTTGTGAACTTAGTATTTTTCTTTAACTGCAGCACACGTCATTACATTCGAGTATTATCCAAATATATATTCAATTGGCCTTATGAGTACTGAGCATTTCTTGGTTTCCAGATACTCAAATAATATGACTTTGATCATCTGCACGAGCAGGCTCAGCCCTAAATCGGATTGACTAGGAGAGCACCCTGGGTGGAAAGAAAATGTGGTGGTTTTTTGAGGGAGTGGGGGGTCGTTGCGGTGTGACAGCATGAGGTGTGAGGAAGATGAGAGGAGGGCAGGGTGTGATGAGGTGCTAACAATTAGGCTGAGGTACATTAAGGGCTGATTACAAAGTCTCCAACGGGGCCTGATCAGGGACATCTTAAGGATTTTGGAGGCCCTGGGCCATACGTATTTTTGGGGCCCCTGTTGGGAACAGTTTTGAATTCCTGATTCAATTTCAGCTCGTTCATGCAGTCTTTGGCCAGATCACAAACAGGCACATTCGTCCAAATTCTAAATGTCTTTACATCAAATATTCAGGGCTAGTGCTGTGTGTTTTCAACATTGTAACACAGCAGTTGCTCACTAATTATGCTACAAATAATCTCTGTGACACCCTCCCATTTCTCATATGTGAGGTCCTGTTTTGACCTAAAAGAAAGTTTTTGTATGGATGTTGCATGAAACAAACACAACATTTCTCTGCAAAATATCTGTAATAGTCTCTCACATATCGCCCACAATAAAAATAAATTAAAGGAAACATGGTATTTAAAATAATTTGTTTTAGAATTAGTACACGATATAAGGGCAAGACTCTCTGCAGAACAGAGCTGCCTCTGTCTGGGGGCCCCCTGAAAGACTGGGGCCCTGGGCCAGAGCCCACTTTGCCCATGCCTTAAAACGTCTCTGGGCCTGATCAGTAGCAGCATGTGCAGGTAAGCGTGGTGGGGCGGGACGGGGGCTGGGCAGGGGTCGGTGAAAGTGACAAATGACGGTATAGGAATGTAAGATAATTAAATACATGAAACCACTTACCTTGTGCTCGCTGCATCGCTGAGTCAGCGATGAGGCGAGCGCAAGGTAAGCGGTTCTATTTAATTATTTTGCATTCCCTATACCGTCGTTTGTCACTTTCACCCCCCACCCCACCCTGCCCCCGCCTCACCACACTTACCTGCACGGGCCGCTACTGGGCCTGATTGAGACCAAGTGGGATGGACGAGCTGCTGTTTGCATAACATTAAGTCAGGCAGCTCCCTCCTGCGCCCCTGGGAATACTGGCGCCCAGGCCTGGGCCCAGCTCGCCCATGCCCGAGGCCGGCACTGCGCACAAGCCTGAATTGTAGATTAAGTTTGAATCTTGTCTGATACAGTTTTCCTCTTGGACGTGGCTGTACAATACTTCACCATTTTGTAGCCATGGTTTCACAGCGCACGCAATTGTGTCTTGGAAGTCATCAACTATTTTATTCTTGTGTTCTTTAGAAGCACTAATTAAAAAAAACATGGTCCTTCTTTGACTTAAAGTGCACTTTTTAAACTTGGGAATTGTTAACCAATGTTCACCGAATTTCCTATGTGTAAAAAATAGTGATTAGGCTGTCCATAATTTGCTGTACTTTATTTTCTGTTTGAATATTTTTATTAGCATTTGTAGCTTTACATCCATGATATAATTCACTTAGTTTTGGTTACTTTTATAAGAATGAAAAGGGTTCACACTATAGTAATATGCATCAAACATCAATGATAAACAATTTAGAAATATAAAGCATACAGATACCAAGATAGGTCAAAAACGCCTACTCTGGAGGTACAGATAATGCCACATATGAGGAACAGCCAGTGGATCTTAGTCCCTATTATGCTTCTCTGATTGTCTAAGCTGATAAACCATAATCAGCGGGTCATGTGGCAATGGTTGTGTTGGATACACATTAAGGCATCATTCATGGCCATTAACCCGTTGCGTGCGTCTGTCGGCCAACGGCCGTCGCGAGCACTACCTCTGTAGTGCTGCGAACGTCCGTTGCCCGACGCGGCCCCGCCCACTCCGCTAAACCGCCGCACCGCGGCGGAATTGCCGCCGCGGTTAAAAGCATTCATTTTGGACAGGGTTTACTATACCGTGAGTGTCCATTATATACCATATAATCCACATGTTCTCCCTCAGGGATATGCAAGACGCTTGTAAGAAAGGGATCCAAAATTGAGTTATATTCCGACATTTAATCGTTCAGTTTATAGATCAATTTTTCAAATTATGTTAATGTGACTATTGCATCTGACCAGTCTGACAAAGTATGGGGTGGTCGACCTATTCTCTTAATAAGAGCATTTTTCAACTGTATATATGTCCACATTTGATTTTCTGGGAGACTAAATTCAGTTTGCAAATCTTGAAATCCTTTCATCTGATCATCTGTGAAGAGTTGTTGGATCATTTCCAGCAACTGTAGGCCAATGCCACCCATCGAAATGATCATTAATAATAATAGGGTATCCCAGTAGCATGCAGAACCGGGGAATTACAACAGTATAGAGAAAATGGTTCTGCCATGTAGCATGTGATAACTTTCTATGAGTAAAATCTATCCACCAAAATTTTAGAACCATCAATTAATGATATGTAAACAAACACACTACTGACACATATTATAAATGACAATACCACAGTTTACTTAAACGGAAAATAAAGGATAGATATATTTAGAAAGTCATATATCTTCTGAGTTAATACAAAAAAGTTGTTCCATTTGGTGTTTCCAAGTGGAAGAAGCCAGTGCAGGCGAAGGCTTTGTGTTTTAGTTTCCAGATTCATCCAGTGTTTCCAAGAATGGGATTACCAGGATCTTTAGTCTTTATTGATATGTGACCTGCAGGCCTCAGGCTACTGCTTGCAGGGCTCACTCAATGATAACTCAGTCTGGGGTCTCCAGATCTCCTTGGAAATGGTACGAGTTGTGATATTTTGTGTGCCAAATAGTAGCCCTCAGTGTTAGAGAGTCGTAGGCCACCTGACATATCTGAATACATATTTGACATGACTATCTTGGGTGTCATGTCTCCCCAGACATATGCTTTGATTAGGCCATCTATTGACTGCAGTTTACGGGGAATGCAGAGAGGAAGCATACTGAGTACATAGTTGAAGCACGGGGCAACTGTCATCTTGACTGTTTGTACCCTGCCCCATAGGGAGAGTTGGAGACACAAGCATTTTGGAGTTCTATTTGCATCAATCAGTAATGACATGTTTTCATGTACCATCCTCTTGAAATCATTACTGACCAATAGACCCAGATATTTAAGCATGTTTGCCACCCATTGTAAAGGGAATCCTGTCAATGAGGCCACTGTTGTTGACCTTAGCATTGGCTTATCTTCACTCTTTGTCCAGTTTATTTCGTAGCCCAAAAAAGAGGAAAATCTTTAGATCATGTCAATGAGTGCAGCTACAAAGTTGGCTGGAGATGACAGGGACAGAAAAATATCATCAGCATGCAGCTTTATCTTTAGGTCCCAGTTGGGGACCTTATGCCTTGGACAGCCTCATTGCTCTGAATGGTGATCCCAGTGGTTCCAGCAGGATCAAGAATGGAGGGGAGACAAGGGAAATCCCTGCCATGTCCCTCGACTGATGACACCGATTGCAGCTGATTTGGGCAGTTGGTAGAATATAGAGGGCACTTATCATTTTGAGAAGATTGATGTCAAATCCCATTCAAGTCATAACTCGGAACAGGTAGCCCCACTCTACCCGATTGAAAACTGTCTCTGCATCGAGGGAGAGGGCCACCTGCTCTTTCTTATCATTGCACGGTTGCCTGAGATGGTGCATGATAGTTCTTAGATGGTTTCTTGAAGAGCATCCTGAAACAAATCCCACTTGAGTTTTTAGGTCTCGCCTACGCAGCGCGCATGCGCTGCATGCCCTGCGTAGGAAAAAGACCTCTTGTAATCGATTCCGTTTTGCAGTCAAAAAGGTGCACGCGTTGCATTGCTTTGAATGGCAACGCGTGCACTTTTGGCGATTCCCTTGTAGGAGCGAGCTTACAGATGGTTCCTGCTCGCTCCCGCAAGGGAAACAGGCGCAGGCCCCATCCTCTCTCCCCTCCCCTGCTGCCTCCTCCTCTCCTCGCCAGCGCGCGCTTGTTTTGCAGAGTCTCGGCCCATGAGGCTTATTTGAAGCTGCTGTTCGCCAAATGGAGGTTATCTGCTCACAGCCCAGCGTGGAATGTGAAACATGTGAGGCCACTAAGAGAAAAAGATCCTTATCTGACCCAAAACATTTGGAGATCTTCCGATCTCGCTACCCCTCCCACGGCCCCAGCCGGGCTCCATCCATCTTTAGTCGTGTTTTCTTTCGCTCTCGCTCCATCACTGTCTCGAAATCTCTACCCCCGCGCCTCACCTCCCCAGGCTTCCCCCTTTCTTGTTTGTGTCTCCTGCTCTGACTTGGTAGCGCTCCGGGGTTCCAGGAAAAAATATCGGGCTGGGGCTGCTGGACAGACTGCTGGACCCCAGGGGTTTGCAGAACCAAGGCACGTTGTTGACAGACATATAAAGATATGGACGTTCTGTCTTTCGGGGGCGGTCATAGCAGTCCGTTATGGGGTGCATTAACAGAGGTACACGTTGAATGGTGGGTTTAGGGAGAGGTTGACTGTTACCTATAATGAGAAGGGGGTGCGCTGCAAGAGAGGACTGACACAACAGCGGCCTCTTGTGGCGGCGACCTGGGGTAGCGCCAATGACCAGTTACTCAGCGGATGCTAATCTCACTTAGTCCAGCAGACGTCAACACCATTATATAATTTTAAAAAATGTTAAGAGCAGAATATGAACTGACTTTTTTTTTACCAACTACAATTGTATATTCTCCTCACAACAGAGGGACCAGCAGTCTGATCGACTGTAAACATAAAGCATTGTGAGAACACTGCACATGCAAACTGAATTCTTTGTGTAATTGTGTTGATAGTAGCTGCTCGCCCCACAAGGACACTCGTTTTATTGCATTTAGGTGGGTAAAATGCTAAGTAGCCTGTGCCAGGATTCAAACCCCTAAATGTGCGGTAAGACCGCTACAGGTGGCTACGTCGCTGAGCTTTCTTAACCAAGCAGTAGCACGTGGCAACGTGTTTTGCGTTGTACAAAACAAGTAAGATGAATGAGAAAGAGGAGCTTTTAGTTTGGAGGTAAGCCAGGTGCATCCAGGAGAGGTGAAAAGACGCTCTTCTCAAGTTGGCGCTTTCTAGCGGGTCTGACTCCTCTGTATAAGCCCAGTAGAGCTGGGCAGGTGTCAGCCATGCCAGGTGAGGTTACTGACGTCAGACTGAGACTTAACCTGAAGTCTCTTTCAACACTCCTCGTGAGGTGGACACCCAGCAATAGAAAGTCTACTTACACCTTTTAGACATTTGTTTACATATTGTTGTCAGTTCCATAAAGTTTCATTAGTTAGATGACGATTTATACACACCACATCTACACACGTGTAATGTTATTGTGGAAATAAGGAGTGTTAGAAATGCAAATCTGCAGGTGTCCATGACCTGTACACTGGTCCAGGTACACTGCAAGCACTGCAGGTCTCCATGAACTGTACACTGCAAGCACTGCAGGTGTCCATGAACTGTACACTGGTCCAGATACACCACCAGAACTGCATGGGACAATGAACTGTACACAGCAATCGCAGCATGTGGCATTGGTGTGTGCACTGACTGAGGAACCTTGTTTTAGTTCGAGTACCTTTGCTTGCCTCGTGCCCACAGCTTTGATGTACTGCTCTCATAAGGTGTTCCTGTTAGTCCATCACATTCGTTGTCTTGTCACCCAGCTCTGAAGAATGAAAGCCGGAGTGGGCACAGCACAGCGAAGCAGGGAGTGGACTCAAGATGGTGTTTTGTCTGCAGCACCCACTGTCTCTTAGTACTTCCGGACACTAGTTATTGCTGGGTTCACTTTAACTGTTTGAAGGATACATTTTAGCACGCTCCCCTAAAATAGTTTTAGCACCGATGCACCAGCAAAGTTGAACACACAAGTATTGTTATTATATTGTTTTAGCTGCCAGGAAAAGATGAGCTTTTGCGCAGCCAAATCTAATATGAGGCAGTGCAAAGAGCACAAGCCGCCTTCGCTTTGCCCACGTACCCCGACAGCTTGTTGTACTCATTGCCCCCAGTGCATATCAGTGAGTGAGCTCCGGACAGAAAGGCTGGTGTTTCCGGAGAAATGATCCCTCGGGCCCTTCTTCTCTCTCCCTCCCCCACGTACCCACATGATAGATGTAGAATTGTCCCCTTGTCTCGGGCCACACAAGCTGTAAAGTATTCCGCCAGCAGCACTCACCAACCTGGTAGTATTCTCCTCAGGTACTCGGTGGTACTTTTCATTGAAGCATCCATCACCCCGTCAGCATCCCAACCCCTCCAATATTCCCACCCCTTAATGCTCACCTTGCAGTAACAGGTGCACAGCCCCCATTGTAGTAGTCTGCCGTCTTTAAGTAGCCCCCTCATGTGCTCTCATTAGCACCTTCCAGCAGCGCCTAACTCCACACAACAGCCTCCTCCATAGTACACCCCAATGCGCCACTCTTCTCTAATAATGCATGCCCAGTAGTAAGCGGCCCATGGAGTGAGTACACCCCCTTCTGTACTCAAACCACTGAAATTCATTCTCTCTGTGGGTTTCTACTTTGCTCCATACAGGAGGGGGCATTATGCAGGCATAACTAGTACACCTTTTGGTGATCTCAGATGACATTTTAATCACTCGCCTAGCATGAAGGTGAGGTTATTCATTCCAGAGTCCCAGATTCCAGCTGCAATGCATATACAGACAAAATATTGGATAAATATGCAAAACAACAAAAATTCTCCTATAACCTGGTGCTTCATTAGCTGTTTGTTGCCTTTGACACAAGCGAGCTCTCCTCACACCGTGCACACTCGTTGACACTAACAACTTGAAGCTATCTATGCATGTGAATGTGGCCACCACTTCACCATTACAATATTTCTGATGTCAGCACAATAAATCAGTAAGTTAGTATATGTGCAAATTGGTTTCACGTTCTAATATGTTGGATCAATTTTGTTTTCATTAATTTCGGTTTACAGTCATTTGTTTACTTTCTTTATTTTTTTACAAGACAAGATTCTACAAAGACTAATTTCATCTTCAGAAGTTGCAAGAAAAGGACTCAACACCCTTGCTACCTCATTCCATACAAATACACTGTCATGAACGTCTGCGACAACCAAGTGCGCAATGCTCTCCTAAAGCACCAACCAACCTGCACTCCTTAAGGTCTTATGCTCTGCACAGCCCACATATCATATCAGTCTCGCCTTTGGGACCTTATAAGTATTTAGTTATGCAGCACAATATCCTTACTGCAACAACATTAACTGTTGCATGGCTAAACACTTATAAGGTCCCAAAGGCAAGACCTATTGGCTATGCCAATGCTTGTTTTTACTGCTACTGATTTTGTACTGTTAGTACCGTACTGCATTATTAGGTGCTGTTTATGATTTGGACGAAGATGTGCGTTTTGTACTTTGTGGAATTGTTTCTTGGGGTAACTTTTGGTGAGGGTTGTTTTCACCCATACATTACGTGCTTGTGCTAGTCCTGGGATCTCTGTTTTTTTGCATCCCAAACTATTGTTACTGTTGCTGGTGATGGGGCAGAGTTCTTGTTACCCAAACCTTATTTAGTTTGTGTTCTTATGGTGTTGGGATATGGTGAACCAAACTGTATTTACTTTGTGTTCTTATGGTGTTGGGATATGTTGTTGTTCTCAAACCATTTTGAGGGTAGCATATTGCTACCCCAACCTTTGCGTGCATTTTATGGTGTTGTGACGGTTGTTGTGCTCAAACCAGTTGGAGGGGGCATATTGCGACCCCAAACTTTACGTGCATTTTATGGTGTTGTGTCATGTTGTGCTCAAATCATTTTGAGGGGTATATTGCGACCCCAAACTTTACGTGCATATTATGGTGTTGTGACATGTGGTTGTGCTGAAACCATTTGGAGGGGTCATATTGAGACCCCAAACTTTCTGTGCATTTTATGGTGTTGTGTCATGTTGAGCTCAAACCATTTAGAGGGGAAATGTTTCTACCTCAAACCTTTCTTGTATTTTCTGGTGCTGGGCATTTGCATTTTGCTCAAACCTTTCGTGCATTTACATTTTAGATTTACATGGCATGTGAGGGTGCATATTTGTTGTGTCTTTTACTGGGAATGAGCATTTGCACCCAAACTGTGATACAGTTACATTTTACTGGGTGCATGTCTTGCACCCTGGCTCTCCCTGTACATTTTCTGGTGATGGAGCATTTACTTTGCACCACCCATTCCTAGGACATATGTGTTGCACTCGTAGAGGCGCATGCATTCCATCCTCTTGCTGAAGGGGAGAGACTGTGTGTGTGTGTGTGTGTGTGTGTGTGTGATTTCTCCCTGTATTTCCACTTTCTTTACCTGTCTGCTTTTGATAATGATTGTTTTCTTCTTTTGGAATTGTGGTTTGCTATTGTCTCCCTAATGGAGGGAGGTGTGTGCTATCCTGCTCTTCTTACTGTGTATTTCTTCCTTTGTATTCTGGTCCCTGCTGAGCAGCCATAGTGTGTGTGATGTCATAGAATGTTCATGTGTGCCTGGTTGAGTGAATGTCAGTTGGAGTGTGTGGGCTGAGCAGCTGGGATGCTGCCCCCAGTGGGGCTGCTACCTTACAACTTGCAATGCCTGTAACCTATGACTTCTACATGAAACTGAAGAATAAACTTTCATCCTGTTTCGTCATCTACTCTGGCTACCCTCATTCATACTATTCTACACAATGTTTGAGCGCTGCCACCTTGTGAGATGCAGTAAGGGTATCCCCGCCAACGGCTTCCACATAACCTTTCACCTCATCCCAGACTAATGCAGGTTATCCAGGATTTTTCAAAAATGTGTGCAGTGCAGCCCTGCCTTCCATGAGAGCAATACAATAAACAGCTTAAGATGTTATTGTCCTTTTGAATGGCACAAGTTGTCCTGCTTAAGTGTAGGAATAAGTGGTCCAGACTATGAGGAGTTTGTTGTAGAAAAGATCCGTTCTACCTGAACCAACTGTCAATGAACTATGGTTATCCTGAAATGGGGCTTACGCTTGTCCATAACCATGCTCATGGGGGCGCACTGTCTTTCCGGTGAAGCATGGGTCAGGCATGTCGAATAGCTGCCAAGCACAGCTGTCTCGGCACAGTCGCTGACAACGCACTTCACCCCGGCTGGCTGAGCTGTAGTGCACCCTTCAGGTAGAAGCACATCATATCAAAGCTAGCACAGAGGCCAGTGAATTCACAGCTCAGCAGCCTGCACTGTAACTCAGACACAGGCTGGTTATCTCACACTCAACACTCCACACCAGTCTGCTACCGCTCTGCAAGATGAGAGGTGAGAGCACAACACATGGTGGAAGAGCCTCAAGGATGATTGCTGTCTCACTAAAGGCATCAAACAAAGCCGGACCAGTTGATGAAGGTGTCCAATTAAACCTAGTAAGAAATAATATTTTGTTGCAGAAGTGATAGTGGACGTTCCCCCCCCCACAAGTTTAAGACGTTCTTCATTGCTGGCCTCTACAAGGACGGCACCAAATCTTTCATCCTCAAGATGTCTTCCTCCCTGGTGTGGCACTTGTCGCTGATGTAAAGAGAAGGAAATTAATGTAGTTAATAATGAACAAAATGTATTGATAAGCCCGTATAGCGAGGAACTGCGAGCCATCCCTATTTCCTGGACCACTCTATGGGGCTTCAGCTTGGAATTTCCAAAGTATAATGTTCCACAGGAAGATTCTCTCTGACGATCTTCAGTACAGGAGATCGCAAAAACCCAGTGTTGGATCTGCACGACAATATCTTTCTGTTCTCCCAATCCAAAATCTGCTTAACTTTTTCAAAGGACTTGACTGGTCCCTTATCAAACATTTCTCCTTGCTTTACACTTCTCACTGATTGCCACAGTCCAAACGCTTTCCGTAGCTAATCAGTACTAAACTTGGGATTCCCACACTTTGATTTGGAAGGTGAGGAGGAAGAGTTAATCCAAGAATAGTTCCAATCCCATCTGTTGGAAAATGTCCGTCTCTGAAGGGTCATCCTAAACATTTTGCCTTGTATGTGCTCTCTCCTCTAAACATGGTATAATTGGTTTACACCAGTTTGGCATATTTAACTTACTTGGAAGTCCCTTGTAAAGTGGTATACCATATACCCATGGCCTGTAAATTAAATGCTAATAGTGAGCCTGCAGCACTGATTGCCTTTCAAACTTGTCTCAGGCCTGCCATTACAGGGCCCATGTGTGCAGTTTTTTCCACTTTGGCATGACATTTACAACTTCTTACCAAGCCATAAGCTCCCCTTTTATTACACGTCGCCCCTAAGGTAGGCCTTAGGTAGCCCATAGGACAGGGTGCTCTGTAGGTAAAAGGTAGGACATGTACTTTTAAGTTATGCATGTCCTGGTAGTGACAAACAGCTAAATTGGTTTTTCACTACTGTGAGGCCTACACCTCTCATAGATTAACATTGGAAATTCCATAATACACTTTAAAGCTGTAATTCCTGATTAGAAAGGAGTTGCTGTATCATGTTTTATATCTTTGGAATAGTAATGGTAAATCCTCTTTACTGGTAAGGTGAAATTTACCATTAGAATTTTAGACGTACCAATTTGAGAAAGCTGATGTTTCTCTGCTCTTACAGCTCTGTGTGCATGCAGCCTGTCTCCAGTACACGTCTGGGGTGGGTGACAGCTTCACTTTGTGCTTTCCCTCTAGACAGCCACAAACACAGGAAGGTTAGGTGTGTCATCTGCATTCTGATGGCTCTTCCTGGGCAGGAAGGGAGGGGGGAGCTGACACACCTGACTAGTCAGTGCCTTGTTCCCACAGAAAGGACTGATTGCCCCCTTCTGATAGTCTTCAGCTAGGACTGGGAAGAAAGGACCTATGTGCACTTCTTGTTTAAAAAGCACATGTAGTCTAATGATCTCCCTCTCTCGAGAGAAGAAGGTGTTCCCAAGCAGTATGAATTTTACACTCCCCTCTTTCTTCTGGAAGCTTTTTTCCGGTCTTTCTGATTTCCCATAAAATATACCCACATGAATAAAAACAGGTGAAGGGATACCATCGTTGGTGGAGGGAAAGTAAGTGATTTGAGGCTGATTGCAAGCCGTGGTGGAAGCAATGCATGTGATTAATGGGGTTGGAGGGCCTGGCTGCTGATAAGGGGGCTGGCACTGGGCCATGATGCATTCGCTCCGAAATCTGAGGAAATCGGAAAATATTCTGAGAAGTAGACAGCTGAGGGGAGCAAGAGGGTGAGAGAGAGAGTGGGGGAGGGAAGGAGGCTGCACAAGTACTGGTCACACTCGAGAACAAGCATTTGCAATGCAATCGGTCTTGCATTTGTGAAAGTCAGAGCTTTTGGCGTTGAAAATGACAATGTTTTTTACTTTTGTTTTTTTATTTGCAGTGGAGTAATCATATTTGCATAGCGCTATTGCCATTCGTATGAGCTCACGGTGCTGTAGAACCAGAAAATGGGAAATTGATTATGAGGGAGGGGAGATAAGAGTAATATGCTGCCTGGAGAAAAAAAAGGTAACAGCCTGGAGAAAGCAAACAATCATAAGGAATGCAAGATTAAGTAAAGCATGTGAAATGTAGGCAGGAACAGCATGGTTAACCTAACACTTGTACACTTATTATTCAGAAATCAATGAATGTTTTTGCCTGAAAAGTTAAGAACATGACTACAGGGCCCGGAAGGGAACTGGTTCAATGTCCAGTGCTTATATCCTTACAAAACGTAAGCAGTATGGTTTAAAAAAACACATCCCTCAACACAGAGCTGCAGTACACATTTTATAAAGTAAAATAAGGAAAACAGCTGATAAGGAGCACATTAAACGTCTTCCACTCTACGCATCGACCAGGTATTGGAGTACCTCCAGGAATGGTGCACTTCCGCATTTGGGGAAAACAATGTTGTTCAAAGAAAGACGAGAAAACGAAAGTAGCGCTTCACTGGCAAACTCTGTAAAGTGTCATTAATGTGTGTGGGACTCACTCCATCTGTGCGAAATACACGTACCGGCTAGATGATGTGCACGGTGTCCCGGTGAAAGGAAACAGGGTGTACAGTCAGCTATTACCCACCCGTCCCTGAATGGTGGCTGCGACGGCCCTGCTGTAGAGGACAGGAGCACAGGCACAAGGTGGAATGGGAGGGGCTGGAATGTATGTTTCAGGTTTTGAAACGTTTTTTTTTTTTTAATATTATGTGCGATGACAGAACAGCATTTCAAATAAACAAACCTTGCAGCCCTCGTTCATTATCATATAATTAAAAAAACGGTCCGAAATACTCGACGGGCCGGAGGTGGTGGTGGGGGAATGGATGGGAGCCGAAGGTAAACCACAGAAAGAGCGAGCATGAAATAAATAATAAAAAGCAAGAGGGAGGAGAGGAAGGCAGCTGCAGCCCAAAGAGAGGGTGTGTCAGGAAGTGCTGTCGGGGAAGTGGGTAGATGTTGTGCCTGCAACTCCAGCTACGACGACGAAGAAGTCATTAAGAAAAGAGTGTTCAGAAACTGAAAATAAAACCGAGTAAAGTCACATGTAAAAGGGGCAGTCTCATGGGAGGTTACAATAGTAGAAAAGGAGGGACTAAGGAGGGACCACTAAAGACATTAACCAAAGAAAAAAAAGCATTTCTAAAAGACAGTCAAAGGAGCCAATTAAAAACATGAGCGGAGCTTAAGCCCATAGTCTGAGAACAACACATCTTGAAGATACTGAGGGGCATATTATCAAGAACGGCGTTAAAATTATCGCCGGTTTAGCGTCAGAAAACTGCCGCTAATGCGGCGATAATGGGCTTGATAATATGCCCTGGAGAATTCCAATAGAAGCCCATGTTGACACCAGAACATGGACTTCTATTGGAATTCTCCAGGGCATATTATCAAGCCCATTATCGCCGCTTTAGCGGCAGTTTTCTGCCGCTAAACTGGCGATCATTTTTAACGCCGTTCTTGATACTATGCCCCTGAATGCGCTGCCTAGGCGAGACCTAAAAATACTAATACAATGCTGTGACAGCTGAGGGGAGTGAGAGGGTGAGAGAGAGAAGGAGGGAGGGAGGGAACAAGGCTGCACAAGTACTGGCCACACTCGAGAACAAGAAAGAGTTGCACATACTTATGAATAAAAAAAATTTCACGAATGACCGTTTCCTGTGTGCATTGGATGACAACCAGCTGCACATTGCAGAGGCATGCACAGCAGCCAAAGTTTGTGTGCACACATTGATAATTGCTGCTTGATAAATAGACATCAATGAGTTGGCTGCCCTCAAAGCATCTTGAACAGCTGAAGAGAGAGTGACATATACTTTCTCTGCCAGCTTCTGCTTCTGTACATCCCAATTAAAGATAAATTACCCCATGCCCTTTTTTTTTAATCGCTTCTCAAGAAACTGACGGAAGTTTCAAACCAGGAATCCAATGAAACCGTCAAGTGCAGTGTGCGCGCACAGCATGTTGTATGATGTGTTATTGAATTTATAAAATGCTTTAAAGGTGCATTGTAGTCTGTAATGCTCTCGACCTGTTGGATTTTATCACTTTCCTATATATAGCTACGATATTAGAATACCATATCACAATACAATTATAATATCAGGTGTTTTTGAAGAAATGTTAGTGCTTAAAATATAAAGGAATATCACCTTGAAATAGGACTCTAACCCCACAGCAGGATCAAAGTTACTGGTTACAGTATTTATTTCATGAGTAATGCACAAGGGAGCCAGCATTATGTATACAATGCCTCCTTGTCTTCTTCATGTTATAGAATGGCTTATGTTAGATATGGGGGTCTCTAGTTGGCAGAGGTAGGTACCTTTGACCAAGCAGGGACCCTTGCGTCTAGTCAGGGTAAGGGGCTACACTCCTAAAATAACCCCTGCTCACCCCCTTGGTAGCTTGGGACGAGCAGGCAGGCTTATCTCAGAGGAAGTGTGTAAAGCATTTGTAAACACATACAGTAATATAGTGAAAACACTACAGAAGGACACCACACAGGTTTAGAAACAAATAAGTATTCTTTATATAGACTTAACACAAGACCCAAACGACAAAAATCCACAATACAGTAAAAAAATAAGAGTTTAGAATGGTAGAAATAGCTTAGTTCACTTTAGATTGTAAATGCAACACTTTACTCTCAATGTACCTTGGATGCGAAACGCAAAACAAACAAAAGGGTCGCAGGGAAGGTGATGCGTTGGTTCCTTACACGCAAGAACGGTGATGCGTCGGTTCCTTGCTTCGGGGGAGGTGATGCGTCGGTTCCTTACCGGAGAGGAGGTGATGCGTCGGGTTCCTTACCGCGTGGGGAGGTGATGCGTCGGGTTCTTACTGCGCTCCGGTTATGATGCGACAAGATGGTGCCTCTATGCGATGCGACAATCCGGTGCGATGCGACAAAATGGCGTCTTTGATGCGATGCGACAATGTTGGATGCGATGCGTGCACGCCCGACGGCCGTGCGGCGAACTCGGTAACTTCTGAGCCGCGACAGGCCCTGCGACACGCTTCTCCGGTGATGCCCCGGCAACCTCTGCGGCGGCGACACGCTCCTCCGGGGATGCGACGCGCTTCGTCGGTGATGCGACGGCGAACAGCTGCGGCGGCGGCTCGCTTCTTCGGTGCTGCGACGGCAACTGCTGCGGCGGCGACACGCTTCTCCTTGTTGCGTCGCGCTTCCAGCTCCCAGCGACACGCAGTCTCTCAGAAGGCCCAACACAACAGCAGGCACTTCAATTCCCAGCAAGGGAATTCAGGGGGGAGCTGGTAGTGAAGTCTTGTATCCCTGAGACTTCAGGCAGGAGGCAAGCTCAATGTTCAAGCCCTTGGAGATCTTCTTCAAGATGATGAAAGCACACTCAGTCCTTTTCTCCTTTCTTTGGCAATGAAGCAACCACTGCAGGTCAACCCCCAAACAGCACACAGCACAGGGGTAGTCTCCTCCTTCAGTTTCCTGGTTCTTCTCCTCAGCAAAGGTTTGTCTTGATTCCCAGAAGTGATCTAAAGTTCTGGGGTCTGGATCCCCCTTTTTATACCCACAAATCCTTTGTCTCTGAAGGCAGAGAGTGTCTGTACCTAGTCCAAACCAGTTCTGGGTGCATTCTGCCAGTGCACAACTTCTCCCTTTGTCAGTGAGGGCCAGGGTCATCAGACGCACCACAGGAGGTGGAGCCAGCATTGTGGAAGGCAGGCACAGCCCTATTCAGGCTCAGGTGCTACTCCTCCCACCACTCCCAATGCAGAGAGGTCTATTCAGCCTAGTACTGACTCACCCTGTCTCCTGGAGCCACCCCAGCCCCTGTCACTCACAAACCAGACATGCAATACACAACCTAGCAGAGGCAGGCTGGATGGATGGTTAGGTAAAAAAATACCTACTTTCTAAAAGTGGTATTTTCAAACACAGAATGTAACAAGCATTTGCAATGCAATAGGTCTCGCATTTGCAAGAGTTTGAGCTATTGGCATTGTAAATGACAATGCCTTTTATTTATGTGTTTTGAAAACCTGCAAGCAGTGCGTAAACTCGCACTTTGTACATGTAGTCCTTGCAAGGCTGGCAGTAAAAGAGGCGCAGTTACTGCCAGCCTTGCTTGTCGTAAGCAACGACTATAAGTACAAAGGGGCAGATTTACGTTGAACTAACGCAGCGGGGTACAGCAAGTCATTTTGCTGCGCCGCGCTGCGTTAGTTTTGAAGCACAGGGATGCGACATATTTACAAGAATATGCCGCATCCTTGTGCTTCCCCTGCGCTGGCGCACAAACTGCAGCCATGCGCCGGCGCAGGCACCCTTGCACCATGGTGCAAGGATGCCTGCGTCGTGGGGAGATTGCTTTTGTGCAGGAAGGGAACCTTCCTGCACAAAAACAATCACTACAACCATTTTCCTCTTTCAATGCGTGCTGCAGAATGCAGCACGCATTGAAAGAGGAAAACGAGGAGAAATGAAAACATTTCTCCTCGGTGCGTCTCGCTACGCCACCTCTAGGGTGGCGTAGCTTCAGACGCATCTCCAGAGTTACGATTTTTCGTAATTCTGGAGATGTGTCTTGTTCCATGAGTGTTGCGTGGGAACACCCACAGCAACACCCATGGAACGCCCCTTCACCGCAAAGTGCTGCGTGTGAAGGGGCCGTATTTACAAGGAGAGGAATAGTCACGCAGGGTGGCTTTTCCTCTCCTTGTAAATATGGAGCAGCCCCCTGCACCACCAGTACGTCACGAAAAGTGACGTACTGGTGGCGCAGGGGGCTCGTAAATCTGCCCCAAAGTGCGTATTTACGCACCTTGTAAAACACATATTGGGAGACCTATTGAATTGCAAATACTTGTCTAACGTGATAGTTACTGGAAGGTATGTCAAAATAATTAACAAAGGGCTAGGCATTTGAAAACCGGGCTTTTTTGGCAATATGGGTTAGAAGAACATTAGTAAAGGAATGACTAACGTTTATTTGTCAGAACTTGGAAGACAATAGTCTGTTTTGCCTTCAGGGTGAATACACTTTTTTTATTTCTGCACAAGTTCTGTGCTGCGTAAATTATCCTGCATTGTGTGATTAATGGTGACCTTTGTTTACTATCCTTAGGAGACAGGATGTTTTTATTTTAACACACTTTTACTTATTTTTTAGAATGAGTGCATTACTACATAATTTAGAGACCTTATGATTATGCTGCTATTCTTATAAGTGTTGTTTATTAAGACATGAAGGGTTATTTGTAAAAACAAAAACAAAAAAGCAAAACAGGCATTAGTAAAAATGCAAGTGAAACCAACAAATGCCAATTAAACAGACAGTGAATAATGCCTTGCAAGTAACGTATCATTGGCAAATTGAATGCAATCTAAAAGTTTGTTTTGTGTTTAAATACACACCTAAATACTCCCTGCTATTTATTTATTTTGTTTTACTTGTTGATAAGACGTCCCCTTTGTGTTGCGACCAGGGAACTTTTCGTCATTTCTTTCTGGTAACTGCAGCACTTATTTGCTAACATAAAATAATGCGAATAACGCTCCTTTAAACAATGATTTGTAAAAAGGAAGCTTAGGGCAGGGAAAGGGCTGTCCTGATGAAGGAGACTAGTCTGGTCACTTTAAAAGGTAGATAGAATCGAAATCCAGGGTGTGCTGAAGCTGTCGCATAACATTGGGCCACTTGCCAGTCACGTCAAATGGTACGATTTATATGTTATTGATGAATCTGACAGCGTAGGGGGAGATTCAACTGGCAAAACAGTGGTGCGGCATAAAAATACATAACATTTGTCCGCTAAAGCCCTTATGAGAACAAAGCCCACCGTTAGTGCAAATTAACAAAAGCAAATGGGCTACATTTCACCGGTGGAATCCAAATTCTCAAGTTGACATGCTCACTGTGTACACTTCAACATACATAATGACCAATGTCTACGGTACTCACCCTCTCTGACCCCCTGTACTCTTATCTAAACTTATAAAACGGCTGTTGCACCGGAAGTGAAAGCAGGAAGGCCATAGACACTCTAGGTGAAAGGAGAGAGATGCAAAAGAAGAGATCTGCAGGGGTTTGTCTAAATATGTAGACAGAGACAAAGGACATAAAAAAAAACACCACGGCACGGTTCAAGCAATGAAGGGACAGGGGGTTGGTGGGACGTACAAGCCAAACCTGAAAATCAAATAAAGGCGCCTGGGAAACAGAGGAGAATGGGAAACGATAAAAGCCCATTGGAAATAAATTTGAAAAACGCATTTAAATATTTGTATTATATTCCTGCCCTTATATTTTTACAGCTCATTGACCAAGAAGTGAGTGCAGCGCGCAGCTGCAGGTATGTCATAGGAGCAAGAAAACAAGAGGAAGAACTCTACAGCCCCTGCTCTATGTTATCTGACGCACCCCTTCGCAATGTCCGGCCAGTCCACGCCCCCTCTGCAAAACCACCATGCTACTAACCCGTGAGGGAACTGCGGTGCTGCGGGTTGCTGCCTTGCTTCCTCCGGGACATGCTGGGCTTCCGATGTCCCGTCAGGATCCTAACACCACCTCCTTTCAGTGTGCACACAATCGCCAGGTTCAAGGTAGCACAAGCGAGACGGCGGGCTCCGGCCGTGGCTATGGGGGGGCGGAGCATTGAATGAAGAAGCTGAACTCGCAGGAAAATGAGGCTTTGCCTTTAATGGTAATAGGCGCACGGGTGGAAAGCAACATTAAACGCGGTGACCCTGAAGCCGGCGCCGCGCTCAATGTTAAAGTTATAAAAAATAAAAAAATAAAGGAGCGCGGTGTCCCAGAAGCGGGTGCCGCGCTTATCGACATGAGCTCCAATTAAACTTACGGTGCGGGTAACTTTGCCCTCTGCCTTGTGTGAAGTCGCAGCGCCGCATAGACGCCGTGCATGTGCACATCTCCTGTCCAGCATGTGTCTGCCTTGTGTGAAGCCGCAGAGACGTCCTGCGTGTGCACATTTCCTGGGCATGTGTCTGCCTTACGCCGTGCATGTGCACATCTTTTGTCCGGCATGTGTCTGCCTTGTGTGAAGTCGCAGTGAAAGTGAAAGCTGAGATCGAGCGCGTGAAAGCTAAGATCGCCAGAGAGGAGACGCCGTGCACGTGCACATCGGCTGTCCAGGCAAGTGCACATGTCCTGTCCCCCTTCGCCCACCAAACCGACAACAAGCTGATAGACACGCCGTGAGCGTGCACATCGGCTGTCTGGGAAAGTGCACATCTCCTGTCCCCCTTCCAAACTCAAGTCGACGACAATAAGTCTCGCTAGCGACAGCGCTTCGCGCTGCGTCGCTAGGCGAGACCTAAAAATCACCCACACTAAAAGATGAGTTCAGGCATACTAAACTCGAATTTCTTCCTGGTTCCCTGGGTCAGTTAGGATTATAAGATGTTATAATCAAACTGCCCATTCTGGCCTATGGGAGCAGGTAGCCTTGCAATAGTGAAAAACGAAAATGGCTGTAATTCACTATCAGGACATGCCACACACATCAGGGCATGTCCTACCTTTCACATACAATGCACCCTGCCCATGGGCCTACTTTAGGGGTGGCTAACATGTAGAAAAGGGAAGGTTTGGGGACTGGCAAGTGTGTGCACTTGCCACTTCGACATGGCAGTCCCAGACTGCACACAGGCTCTGCAATGGCAGGCCTGAGCCATAGTTTACAAGCTGCTCCGGTGTGTGGCACAATCAGCGCTGCAAGCCCTGCATTTGATTTACAGGCCCTGGGCACACGCAGTGCA
Source organism: Calotriton arnoldi (assembly GCA_963921515.1). Classification (NCBI taxonomy): domain Eukaryota; kingdom Metazoa; phylum Chordata; class Amphibia; order Caudata; family Salamandridae; genus Calotriton; species Calotriton arnoldi. The sequence goes on from CAWUFW010002109.1 coordinate 859,772, forward strand.
CTGTACTAGGGTCTGACAAGTAAATCAAATAATCCAATCATAGAATCACTAATCCATACAACAATTTACCATAGGGAGCACTTGCACTTTGGCACTGAATAGCAGTGGCAAAGTGCCCAAAGCATCTAGACCAGCAAAAACATAGCAAAACACAGGAGGCAACAGCAAAAAATGGAAGGGAGACCCACGCCAATGGTGCCAGGTCTAACAGCTTACAAGGGCTAATGTCTGTCTCTAGTACACAAAACATGCTTCGCCTTCACAAATGTAACAATGCAGTCCAGAGGTGGGCTGCTCAATGGTGGTGCTGTGCATGCGTTAAGGTTGTGAGTCACTCCAAATCTGTGATTTGATCCTTAGACGCAGAGGCGTAACGAAACTTGAGGGGGCCCCCCTGCAAGGTACGAGGGGCCAGATGTACGACCCACCAATTTGCGAGTGCCTCATGTAATTTGCGACCCCATTGGGAATAGCTGGCACTCCCAGGGATGGTGGCCTGCTTGGGGTCAGCAGACCACCATGTCTGGGACTGCTTTTAAATAAAGCAGTTTTTTTTAAAATGCAGCCCGTTTTCCTTAAAGGAAAACGGGATGCATTTAAAAAATAAAAATGAAACTTTTCAGTTTCATTTTTTTAAGGGCAGGCAGTGGTCCCAGGGACCACTGCCTGCCCTTAAAAAATATTTTTAGAGCCACTCACAAAGGGGAAGGGGTCCCATGGGGACCCCTTCCCGTTTGCGAGTGGTTTACCACCCTTCTGTGAAGGGTGGTAAACTGCGACTGTTTTGCGACTGCAATTGCGGTCGCAAAACAGTCATACATAGCTCCAGGAGTCGCTATTAGGAAGGGACGCCCTTGGAACGCCCCTTCCTAATAGCGAGTCTCTAATCCTATTTTGACTCACAAAATAGGATTAGTACATGGGCCACACGTTTTTTGCGGTCGCAAACGGGTCTAAAACCCATTTGCGCCCTCAAAAAATGTTAGTACATCTGACCCTTGGAGGAGACCCTCTGGACTCAATCAGGGGTTCTCCATCCACGGTACTGTGCTGAGGGCGCCCCCTGAAGTCTGGGGGCCCCCCGCCCCGCAGGAGCTGCGGGGGCCTGTGTTACACCACTGCGTAGACGAAAGATGAGTATATACTCATTGCGACAATACATGATAGACAAAATAAAATTGCTTTTTTTGCAGTCAATTTCGTGGTGTTTTGGATGTTAAATCAAATGAAGAATTGAAAGTTAGTATTGGTTACCAGTACTGTTTTATTTCTATGAGGATCCTGGGAATAACAGAGGTGTTGCTGGACCCCGTTGGATTTTTTAGTTCCCCTCACCTTTATCCTCGCACGCGTGGAGTAGCGCTGTCCCTCACACTCCTGGTCACACCCCCTTCATGACGGGCTATTTAATCGGCCACTCTGACCGTCCGCGAAGCAGGAGCGCCAAAAGCAAGCCCGTCTGGGCACGGATCGTGTCGAGGGTGAAACCCCTGGCCGATTTCCACCAGGAATGCTGCCCTTAGTGCAGTACTCAAGAGAGGAACTAATGGCACTCAATACAGAAGGAAAGAGGATCAGTTGCGTTATTCTCGAGCCACATCTTTGTTCCAATCAACATGCTTCCTGTAAGCTTGCTCTTACAAGTGCAACCATTCAAGTGAGACGGTCTGTAAAGCCACGAGCAGCTGCACATGAGTCGTTTAGTTTGCACGTTAATAGATCGTTAGTCCAGCATAATCTGGATTTTGCGAAATTCCTAGGTGTACACAATTTGGACATTATCTTTGTTACTGAAACCCGGGCAAGCCAATCATCTGATCCGAATTTGGCTCAAGCGATTCCGGCGGGATAATCTATTCTCAGGGCTGGCAGAATTGGTAGGCGAGGGCTGGCTATCAATCAATCAATCAATCAATCAATCAGGGGTTTATAATGTGCGCTACTCACCCGTGAGGGTCTCAAGGCGCTGGGGGGGGGGATGTGGAAACTGCTCCGGTTCAGTCGAAGAGCCAGGTCTTGAGGTCCTTCCTGAACGTGTGCAGGGTCGGGGAGCGTTTGATGTTCACAGGGAGCTCGTTCCAGGTTTTGGCTGCGATGTAGGAGAAAGCTCTCCTGCCGGTTCTGTTTCTGCGGATGCGGGGGACCTCTGCCAGGGCGAGGTCGGCGGAGCGGAGGTTCCTCTTGGGTACGTGGAAGGATACTCTCTCGTTGAGGTATTTGGGTCCGATGTTGTTGAGGGATTTGTAGGCGTGGGTGAGGAGTTTGAAGGTGACCCTCTTCTCGACGGGGAGCCAGTGGAGGCCTCGTAGGTGTTGGGTCATGTGCTCGTGGCGCGGTGTCCCGAGGATGAGTCTGGCTGCGGCGTTCTGGATGGTTTGGAGCTTGTGTAGAAGAGTTTTGTTGATTCCGGCGTAGAGGGCGTTGCCGTAGTCCAGTCTGCTGGTTATGAGTGCGTGGGTGACAGTGCTTTTGCAGTTGGGGGGGATCCATTTGAAGGTCTTACGGAGGATGCGAAGGCAGTTGAAACTAGTGGAGGCGACGGCGTTGATCTGGCGGTTCATGGAGAGGGAGGAGTCAAGGATGATGCCGAGGTTTCGAGCGTGGTCTGTAGGGGTGGGTGGGCTCCCGAGGGTGGAGGGCCACCAGGTGTTGTCCCAGGCGAAGGTGCAGGGTCCGAGGATGAGGACCTCGGTCTTCTCTGAGTTTAGCTTCAGGCAGCTGTCTTTCATCCAGGCTGCCAAGTTCTTCATTCCTTCCTGGAAGCAGAGTCTGGTGTCTTTGGGGTTCTTCGTGAGTGAGAGGATGAGCTGGGTGTCGTCGGCGTAGGATACGATGCTGAGCCCATGCTGTCTGACGATGGCGGCAAGGGGGGCCATGTAGATGTTGAAGAGTGTGGGGCTGAGTAGTGATCCCTGGGGTACTCCGCAGTTGATTTCCGTGGGTTATGAGAGGAAGGGAGGGTTCTGCCGGAGAGGAAGGATTGGATCCAGTCGAGGGCGGCTCCTTGTATTCCCGCGTTGTGAAGTCTGGCTGCGAGCGTGTGATGTGAAACGGTGTCGAAGGCTGCGGAGAGGTCTAGGAGGATGAGGGCCGCAGTGTGTCCCTGATCCAGTAGCATGCGGATGTCGTCGGTGGCGGCGAGGAGGGTGGTCTCAGTGCTGTGGTTATGCGAAATCCAGACTGGGAGGCATCCAGGATGGAGTTCTCTTCGATGAAGGCGGTCAGCTGGGCGTTTACGAGTCTCTCAGTGGCTTTGGCCGCAAAGGGGAGCAGAGAGATGGGCCGGTAGTTTTTCAGGTCCGTTGGGTCGGCCGTTGGTTTCTTGAGGAGGGGTTTTACCTCCGCCCGTTTCCAGTCGTCTGGGCAGATGCCTAATCTGAGGGTGACGTTGATGGTGCGACCAAGTTCGGGTGCGATGACGGTGGCGGCCCTGTGGAATATGTGCGATGGGCAGGGGTCTGTTGGGGCTCCTGAGTGAGTTTTCTTCCTGGTCGCGGTGATGAGTTAGACGGTAGCGGGATCCCAGGACGTTATGGTCGGCTCATTGGCGGCGGTGGGTAGGGCAGTGGTGTTCGTCGTTGGTCCGCTGAAGTTGTTGTAGAGGGCCTTGATCTTCAGATGGAAGTAAGAGCTGAGCTTGTCGCAGAGTTCCTGGGAAGGTGTGACGTCCGTGGCTTCGCAGGTGGGTTTTGCGAACTGCTGTATGACATTGAACAGTTCCTTGGCGTTGGTCGCGTTGTTCTGGACCTTGTCTCTTATGAAGGTACGTTTGGTGTCTCTAATGCGCTGGTGGTATTCCTTTAGGGCGTTCTTTTGGTTGTTCCGTGCTTCCGTGGTTTTCAGGTTTCGCCAGGTTTTCTCTAGGCGTCTGCAGGAGCGTCAGGCTTCTTGAAGTTCTGTGGTGAACCAGGCGGCCTTCAGAGGGCGTTGTTTGGCGGGGGCAGAGGGGTGCGAGCTTGTCGGCGCAGCAGGAGACCCAGCAGTGAAATTCCCTGGCTGCGGAGTTGGTGTCGGTCGTGGCGATGGGGGGGTTTGACGGAGGGTGGTGTTGAGGTGCTCCTCTGTAACCTTGCTCCAGTTCCGTCGTGGCGGGCGCAGGGTGGGTTTGGGTGCGGTGGTGGTGTTGAAGGTGAAATGGACGCATTCCTTAAGAATACAGGAAAATAGGAGCGATACAGATGCCTCGGATGAGAGCTGTAATAAGGTGGCAGAATTCTTTGCAGATAAAGTGGCCAAAATTTACGATACCTTCCCGATTGAAGTACGGGAAGGAACTACTAGGGCTGGTGATAGCCAGACAAACTTTGTTGGAGCAACGTTGGATGAGTTCAAGATACAGGGACTTGAAGAAATCACCACCATAGCAAAAGGGATAAAATCGGGATCCCCTCTGGACCCAACCCAACCTAAAATTATAATGCAGGGAGTTAATGTAATCATGCCATATATTTCTGATCTTATTTCCTGCTCTTTTCAGAATGGCGTGGTCCCCACAAAATGGAAACAGGCCATTGTAAAACCAATCAAAAAGAAGCCATCACTGGAGTACACAGTGCTGGAAAATTTACGGCCTATTTCGCTGCTGCCTTTTGTAGCGAAAGTTGCTGAAAAAGCGACCAATAAGCAACTTACAGACCACATAAATAAAAACGATCTACTGCATTCTTCCCAATCAGGTTTCAGAATGGCCCACTCGACCGAGTCAGCTCTTCTTATAGCCACTGAAATTTTGAGGAAATATGCTGATGAGGGACAAACAGCCGCACTGATTTTATTAGATCTCAGTGCGGCGTTCGACACTATCTCCCATAAGCTTCTTATCCAAAGATTAGAAGCGTGTGGCATTAGGCGTAGGGCATTGAAATGGTTGACATCATTTCTCTCCACAAGAAGTTTTCAAGTTGCTCAACAAACCTACTTGTCTAAGAAGACTCCCTTGGCTCAAGGGGTTCCACAGGGCTCAATTTTGAGCCCCACTTTGTTTAATATTTATGTGGGGCCTTTGGCGGAGTGTGTAGAGAAGTATGGGGTGTCAATTGTTTCCTACGCGGATGACACACAACTAATTATGATGCTAGCACAAGACAGAGGCCAGGCTGCGAACCGGTTCTCCAAATGTTTAGAAGAGGTGGCAGACTGGATGTCTAATTACTGCCTCAAGCTAAACGGGAGCAAAACGGAGGTCATGGTAGTAGGCAGAACGCCATCTTTATGGTCACACGCGTGGTGGCCTGAAACTCTAGGTCAACTGCCTCCCCCTAAACCAGAAGTTAAAAATCTCGGTATGTGGCTTGACCCCGAGCTGACTTTTGAAGGTCAGATTCGGAAGGTAGCGGGCAAATGCTATGGGAATATGAAAACTCTGAGGATGATCCTAGACCTACTACCACCGAAATCCCGGAAGACTATAGTACATTCGGTAATAACTTCACAACTAGATTACGGGAATGTACTTTACCTAGGGGCTACTAAAAGGGGTCTTGCCAAACTACAAAGAGTACAGGATGCCGCAGCACGGCTGGTACTGGGCCTGCCAAGAAGAGCGGATACGAAGAAAGCATTGACAGCTTTACATTGGCTCCCTGTAGAAAAGAGAATCGCCTTTAAGGCAATGTGCCACTGCCATCGTATTCTAGCAAAGAAAAGCCCTAGATATCTGCAACAGCTAATAACCCAATATATCCCAGGACGGAACCTAAGGTCTATGGGAATGGCACTGGTCACTGTACCGAGAATATTCAGAGCTAGAATGGGAGCTCGCTCATTCAGGTACCGTGCTGCCATAATGTGGAATGCCCTACCACTAAATCTAAGAATGGAGCCGTGCGAAAGCAGTTTTCGTAGACAGCTAAAAACATGGCAAACCGGATAGATGCACTAGTTAAGAAACTCTACACAGCATAGCTATTTAGGTGGACGACAGCGATCTCCCTCCATAGTATGTCATTAGCACGGGGACACACCGATAGTGTAACCAGGCGCTCTACAAATGAATAAATAAATAAATAAATAAATAAAAGTGGTGGTCAGTCCAGAGGGGCTGGGAGGTGTGGCTAAAGCGGATGTTAGTTCCTCCCGCAAAGATGGGGTCGAGGGTGTGACCCGCTCTGTGGGTGGGCGTGTTGACGAGCTGCTTCAGTCCTAGGTTGGCAAGGTTGTCGAGGAGAGTAGTGGAGTCGGGGTCGTTGCCGTTGTCGAAGTGGAAGTTCAGGTCCCCGAGTAGAATGTAGTCCGTGGAGGTGATGGCGTGGGGTGCGGCAAGCTCGGCAATGGTAGTTGCGGGCTGGGTGCGAGGTCCTGGCGGTCTGTAGATGAGGGTGCCGCGTAGCGTGGTCCTGGGGCTTGTCTGGATCTGGAAATGGAGGTGTTCTGTGTTGGAGTGGGGGTCACTCATGCTGGATATGGAGAGTCGGAGTGGGGTCTTGTGTACGATGGCGAGTCCTCCTCCTGGGCGGTGCGGACGGTCCTTTCTCTGGATCTTGTAGCCGTCGGGGATGTCAGTGGCGATGTCGGGGCCGGAGGTGGCGTTCGTCCAGGTTTCCGAGAAGAAGGCGACGTCAGGCGAGAGGGTGTCGATCAGGTCCCAGATCTCTATGGCTTGTCGGTGCAGGGTGCGCACGTTGAGAAGGATGCAGGTCAGGGTTTCGGTGGTGCGTGCATCAGGCGTGTCTTCGGCAGTCGTGGGAGCTATGTCGATGGTGAAGGATCTGCGGCAGGGTCTGCACGAGTACTGCCCGTGGGTGGTGTTCGGCGAGGATCTTGCACAGTCGGCGTGTCTTCCGGGGTTGAGTGCATGGAGGGTGGTTGAGTCGTAGCGGAGGGGTTTGGGAGAACCAGGGTTCCTGGCGCTGGTCGCGGTCAGGCGCAGACAGGCTTGCCTTAGGCGCGCCTTCGCAGCAGTCGACATAATGTAGGGGAGGCTGGGAGGTGGGAGCCGGGCGGTAGGGGGAGGGGTTAGTGGTCAGCAGCGGCGAGAAAGGAGGGGAAATGAGGGGGGACACAGCAATGGGCAATGAGGGGAACTGAGCAAAAATAAAACAGCAGCATGCACAATAATTACAATTTAAGACACAAGTCACAGCGCGCAAAGAAAATACCGGAATCAGGGTGGTCTCGAACCCTGCAACGGAGGGGCTGGCTTCCCTGAGGCGACGCAGATCACAGCAGAGCTGCCGGGGAGAGTGTGATCCCAGGACCGAGGTCTGAGGCTATCATCTTTAGAGATAACTTGTCGGTATCATGCCCTTGGGGCAGAAGTGGTTCGGACTGTGAAACCCTTTCGTTCCAAATAGAACTCAGTAAAAACTACACTTTCAGAGATCTACTGGTTTTCTGACCTCCAGGGTCCAAAACCTCTTTTGTTAAAAACATAAGCCCGTTTCTTGAGTCCAGTATCACTTCATCAGATTCTTCGGTTTTGGGTGATTTTAACTTTCATTTAGAATAATCTGACGATAGCGACACAGATTTTATGGTTGAGACTATGGACAATTTTGGACTCCCATCAGTTAGTTGATTTTATGGCATGACACAGAGGCTAACTTATGCAAATCTACTTTATTGCCAGCTCACAGCAGCAACATTTGAAGAATATAGAACTTAAAGAGCATTTTAACTAGGTATAAAGTCCCCCCACAATCGGTCTTCTTCCTTCTTTGTTGCTGCTGCTCACAAGAAAAGTACCTTATTTATGAGGCATTGCAACACTTTTGCGCCACCATTGCGGCACTTTTTGTGACGCACTGGCGGCGTAAGAAATGCGCCATGTTGCACCCTATTTACAAAGTGACGCATCTAAACAGATGCGTCACTTTGTAAAGCCCTGCGCTACATTATACCTGTGTCAGGTATAATGTATGCAGGGTGGGCGATCCCACTTAAGAAGCCTCGTAGAAGTGGCGCAGTGAAATCTGTCAGAAATCTGTGCGTGCCTCACAGCAGGCGTAAGACTGATGCAGGCCAAGCCCCATGTGAAAGGACACATTTCTGGAGTTGCGTCACTTTTGTGACACACTCCAGCAATGCGTCATTACTACGCCTACAGATACGTCAGAAATACTGACGTATCTGTAACTCCTTGCGACATGATGCGTCATACAGTAAATATGACGCATCCATCATGTCGCAAGAAGGGCGCAGTGAAAACTGTTGCATCACTGTTTTCATTCAGCGATGCAACAGTTTTCATAAATAAGGCCCTATGTTTTTTTCTTATACTGCTTAGTATATTTAGTGCATTTGTGTACCTCATTTCCCCCTCATCCCTCCCCTGTGGGAAATTACTCCATTATTATTCTTACTTAATTGGTTAAATCCTCTTACTTCACTTATTTTCATATTTCTTTCCTTGGGTAGGAGGGCTCTCCTTCCTAACTACTGTGCCCAAGCTGGTTCTGCACTGCTATTTCCATAGCAGCGGAAACCTTTCTCTCAAGCATCCGAAGGCTTGCTTACCTGCTCTTGCTATTGTCGGGCAACTGACGCGGCCTCTTTACCGCAGCCACCCACTTCTCCGCAGCTGCTGGCGCATCCAGGATTGTTTTTTTCTTCGGCGGCGCACTACGACCGTACTGCCCAGCTTCTTTAATATTTAAACTTTTTAAAAAGGGATAGAAGCACAAATTGTGGGTAACGTACATTAAAGGAAAGGTCCTTGGCAGACAGCTGCACACTCTACGAGCGTGCCGCCATTTTAGAGAATTGGGAACACCATGCAAAAGTTAATATGCAGCCATTTTAACTCGTTGGTCGCCGTATAGATTGATTTCTGGCAGTTGCAGTTCCGTTAGCTGTGGGAAACAGGTGATTTTAGAGCTGCCAATCTTTCATCCTTTTTTCTATAAGGGCAAACGTATTGCTTGTTAGAATTTTACTATAGACTTTTCCTGGGTGTTTTACACCTACAGACATGTCTGCAGAATCCTTGGGAAACAGTATGGAGGATAAATTGGAGGGCTTAATGAACAGGGCCCTCGAGATGGTAATGGGGTCCCTGGATGAAACTATTAATAAAACATTGGAAGTCTTCTCCAAAAAGAGATGGCCTATTGCAGGGAAGTCTGAAGGTATGGATGGGGCAGTTAAGCCCCTGAATAAGAGGGCTGCAGGGGAAAGCCTGCCCAAAGGGGCAAAAAAAGTCTACAGCCACCAGGGACGTTTTACCACGCATTGTAGACGGTTCCATGAGCGGCGCCTTGGGCACTACAGATGGGTAAGAAACAGGCCGGGAAATTCCCATCTCCATTGACAGTGATGAGGCTCTGGAGCCCGAGAACGACCTCTCCTGTTCCTCTGAATTCGATACCGATATCGAGGGAGTGGTGTTTAGGAGGATGGGAATGTCTGATGAGGCATATAAGGGTTCAGGCTCTAAAATGGGCATCGTTGACCCTTTTGGGGAAGATGTGTTTGATCCCCTTCTAATCAAACACCCCATGTCCCCCGAGTGGGCGCCTTCTCAGCACATTGCTGAATACCTCTCATTTTGAATTAGGAAAGAGATTCCGAAGGTGGTCAGGTCTTGCTTGAGATCAGAATGCTGACTCCCCTCCCTCTCTGACAAGGTCGCAATGACCCCGGATCTAGATGCCAAAGTGGTGGCATTCATTGCTAAGTGCGGCAAGGACCCTAGAAAAGGGCTCGATAAGGGCTTGAAGTTTTGCCAGGATCGTGTGCTTCTCAGACCAAAACCTTTGAGATGGCCGAGGTAGCCTATCTCGGGGACACTCTGATTGACCCCAAGGAGCTGCGTCAATGGGCCCAAGGGGCCATCTGTCTCCTAGGGAACGCAAATACTGCACTCTCAAATGAGAGGAGGGAGGGCATCCTACTCAAAATCGAGCGTAAACTGGTTGAGTTGGCCAGCAAGGAAGGGGGCTTGCCTCTCAGGGGCTCCTCTTCTGTGACGATTTCCTAAGGGACATAGCCAAGTCAGTGGAAGTATTTAGATCCATCCAGAAGTCCCAAAAGGATATCAAGAGGGTGTTCCAGGATAAAGTATTTGGCAGGGCTTGGAGAATGCGGGGTCGGTTCCTCGGCCGTGGTCAACGTTCAACAGGACACTTCCTGGGCCGTGGCCCAAGGTTCTCACAGTCAAGCTTCGGCACCCACCAAAGCTTCTATCCCCACAAGCAGAGATTCAGCGGGAGATCCTTCAGAGGTGATTGGAAGCAGAGAGGATTCTCCGCAGGTAGGGGTTTTGAAAGACCCTATAAAGGTGGAAAGCAGATTGGCCCAATTTTGTGGGAATTGGAATTTAGTTACTCAGGACTCTTGGGCTCCGGACATGGTCAGGGGGTACAAGATCAAGTTCGTAGACACCCCGATCCAAGTGAATATTCCTCGGGAAATGGTGTTCTCACAGGAGGACACAAGCCTAGTGTCACAGGAGGTAGAGGATTTATTAGCGAAAGGAGCAACTTGAAAGGGAACAGGGTCAGGTTTTATCAGCAATATCTTCCTAGTAGAGAAGAACAACAACAAAGGTTTGAGGCCGGTGATAAATTTGAAAGATCTAAGTGAGTGGTTGGTCTACCATTACTTCAAAATGGAAGAGGTTCACCTTTTAAGGGACGTGCTAAGGAACGGGGACTCGCTGACAAGGCTGGATCTCAAGGATGCATATTTGACTGTTCCAGTTTGGCCTCAGCATCAGAAATGTCTCCAGTTAACTTGAGAGGGCAAGCTTCAGCAGTTCTGCAGTCTCCAATTCGGCCTCTGTTCGGCTCCTTGGTGTTTTACCAAAGTCCTTTGTCTGATAGTGGCCTGGCTCTGAGCAAGGGGAGTGAGGCTGATAATATACCTGGACGATATTCTGTTAATGGCTCAGTCCAGAGGCGTGGTTTCCCATCATACAGATCTCACCATACGCTACTTGAACACTTGGGTTTTGTCATAAACAGGAAAAAATCATGTCTGGTGCAGAGCCAGGAAATACAGTTTCTGGGCTTTGTTGTGAACACAATACAGGCAGAATTGAAGTTACCAGGGGAGAAGCTAAGGAAGCTTTGCAAGGAGTTGAGGAAAATGCTAGGGAAAAAGGAGTTCCCCTTAAAGTTTTTGGCGAGGATCCTTGGTCTCCAGTCCTCGGCGATCCAGGCAATATTCCCGGGTTCCCTGTGTTACCGGGCCCTTCAAAGGCTGGAGGCAAGAACGTTGAGAGCAACTCAGTCGTATTCCCAAATGCTGTCTTTGGACCAGGAATCAAGAAGAAGTTGCTGTGGTTGCTCAAGAATGCAGAAGCATGGAATGGCATAGCCATGTTTAGGTCTCGCCTACGCAGCGCGCATGCGCTGCATAGGAGGAGACCTTTAGGAATCGATTCACTTTTTCGGCCAAAAACGTGCACGCTTTGCATTGCTTTCAATGGCAACGCGTGCACGTTTGGCGATTCCCTTGCGGGAGCGAGCTTTGAAACCATCTGTTTGTAATTAACTTTCAAACAGATGGTGCCCCTGCTCGCTCCCGCAAGGGAAACGCTTTGTGGGTCTTTTTTTTTGCTCGTTAGTTCCTTTAGGCACACTTCCCCCACTTTAAAATAGTTTACCTTCCGCCACACTCATGGCCTCGGGCGCTTTTTTTGCTTGTTAGTTTTTGCTACAGTGCTTCCTAACATCTCACTGTTTTTTTGTATTTTTGACATATAAAAAAAGCCTGCCGCAGCTTACTTCTCTGCATTGCGCCTTCTTTGCGGGCTCGAGCACATTTCAAGTTGTTTTTTTAAATATAATGATTACACCAGAAAAGCTGCAAGGGGCAAGATTTATTCAGTTCCAGCCTGGAGTTTGCGCCGGATTCTCAACATTTCTGAAAGAACATGAAATAATGTACCGCAACATGCCCATTATGTGAACACTCCGCAGAGATGTGTTCATTGTCGGCATGCATATTCAGACACTCAGAGCACTCTAAAACCATGGAAACCTGAAAGTGCTTTGCTGTGCACTGTTTCTTAAAATAATTGGAAAAATGTTTGACAGCAAAACTTGACAATGCAGACCATCATGAAATGACAACTTGTCCCTTCAGTTCCCCCGGATCTTTAAATACATTTCGTAAGTTAGTCTGCCGGGACGCTTAACACTCTCTTTAAACTTTTTTTCTAGAACTTCCCCCACTTTAAAATAGTTTACCTTCCGCCACACTCATGGCCACTGGGCGCTTTTTGCTTGTTTAATAGCGCATTGGTCTCAACGGGGCTATCGTACTCCTGCTCGTGTCAGTCACCCGACCACCCCATATAAAACCAGTTGGGAATAGAGTGCTCGCGGACACGGTGCTGAAACCTCCAAACAAAGCCGCGTCACTACAGCGCTGGCCCTCTTCCCACGCTGCTGCCCACTGTCTCGCACATCTTGCAATCCGAAGATGGCTCCGAGGCTTGCAGGACCAGAATGGCCTACGCGCCGAAGCATCTCCATGCCTGGATTAACGCCGCCCTTAAATCAGAGCCTGCTGATAAGTTCTGTCTCCGGCAACGCATCCTGGCTGCGCCCATTATCAGGCCGCCAAGTGCAAGGAAACCACCTCTGTGACCCTGCCGCCATTGCAAGGACCCCGCTTCTGAAAACCTTATCAGGCCACGGGGAAGGAGAGAGCCAGCGACGCTGACCTTCTTTCTGTCCCCGTGTCACAGAAGCCGCTCTTTCTCTCTTCTCTGAATTCCTTTGGCTGGGGCTTTGAGGTACACGCCTGGCGTCCTTTTTTATTTTTTGCAGTTTGATATATCACGAACAGGAACTATAGCGCTTTACATGAGCACCAGTTACGTTACACAAGGACGCATTCATTTTTGGTAGGCACGGGGAGATTACGTGATGTGCCCAGAATCACAGTATGTTGATTGAGCCAACGCCAATGCTCGAGCCTGTTGTCGCAAAGTCGGCAGCTCTGGCTATTACGCCGCCATTGAACCTTTTTTGAATCGGACTGTCTCATACCAGTTAAGGACGACATGGCATTGTTCTGATGAATGCATAAGAACGTAAACTGCACCCTTTTCTCGAATAATCTATAAACTCACATATATTTCTATTTGTGATTTTGTCAACATGTCTATTTGCCGCTCACCGTCTACTGGTGAAACTGCATGTCACAAAAGTAAACGTAATGTTGGCTACAAACGCAGGACTAGTTGAGGATGCCACACATGACGTGGATCATCTTAGCAGCTGTACATCTCAGAACACTATTAAAATACAGTCACAAATTTCATGAACACTTCAAAACCTGAAGAAAGTATTGGCATGCTAAACTTAGATCGTACAGTAAATGCTACTGCAGGTTGAGGTTCACCTGAACAAACGTATTCTCCACCCCCTTGCGGGCCTTGAATGTGAGACTCCCAACAACATGGCATTTTTCATTGATAGTAATGTGGTGTCTAAGTTGAATTGTAATTCCACATCACTTAAGCAGGGCCTAATCATGTGTGGCTGTTTCTAATCTCCTGAGGATCACGAAGGGAAATTGTATCACAGTGTCCAAAGCAGCCCTAGAATTGTCTTCTTAAGTGAGTGAAATAGCTCACCTGAAGTATGATTGTCTGCCGCCGCAAGCAATACACAGAAGCTGCACCACACACACACATAAAATATCAAACCAGTCGTGGAAAGCAGGTTTGGCATCTAATTCCTGGGTCTGGAAGGTCAGAAGAAGTGTGCATGGGCGTTTTGAATTAAATACTTGTGTGCCCTATTAATTAAACAGGTGTGTGGTCCCGGTGTGAGGATTGTGACCCCTCTCACAGCCAGATTGGTGTACCTAGCTAGTTACAACAAGCATTGGCATAGCCAATAGGTCTCGCCTTTGGAACCTTATAAGTATTTAGTTATGCAGTACAATATCCTTGGTGCAACAACATCAACTGTTGCATGTCTAAACACTTATAAGGTCCCAAAGGCGAGACCTATTGGCTATGCCAATGCTTGTTGTGAAAGGGACCGGAGGTAGTAATAGGATCAGATGCGAATTTAGAAGGATGGGGTGCAAGATGTGGCAACTCTTCAACAGGGGGATGCTGGACAGATCAAGAGAAGGAGTTGCCCATCAACTGCTTAGAATTGCTGGCAGGTTCATTTGCAATTCGCTGCTTTACCAAGGGCTTGATGAAGTGCCGTTTAATGCTGTGTACGGGCAATGTATCGGCAGTGAGGTACGTTAACAAGATGGGGGGCCCTCATTCCAAGGGGCTTGCAGATCTAGCAAAGGGTTTCTGGGGGTACTGCTTGAGCAAAGGAGTTTCGGTTGTGGCGGAACATATTCCTGGGTTAAGCAATGGTGTGGCAGATTGGTTTTCCTGGAATTTCAAAGATTCCAGCAGTTGGAGGTTGAACAGGATTATATTCCTGAAAATCCAAGCAAAATGGGGGCCCTTCGGGGCAAACCTTTTTGCAGACACACAGCTGGCAAGGTTCTTCAGCTGGAGGCCGGACCTGCAGGCTTGGGGAGTAGATGCCGTGCTTCAGAATTGGAGGAATCTAGCACCTTATGCTTTCCCTCTGTTTGCCATGCTGCCAAGACTGCTCTTGCATGTACACCGATCCGGAGAGACCACGGTGGTGATAACACCCCTCTGGAGGTCACAGCCTGGTTCCCAATCATGCTAGAAATGACTGTAGATTTCCCAATCTTCTACCAACATTCAGGGAAATAATCCTAGGCCCAAAAGGAGAGAGTCACCCACTCGTAGAGCAAGGGCTACTTGTACTGATGTACACACAGAAATGGGGAAAGGGGGTCCGAGGAGGAAGTTTTAAGACCTGCGAGGGTTAGCTCCCCAATCTTTAATCATAGCCCTATATAGAACCCTGGGGCCTGAAATGAAAACAAAGAAGAGAGAGAACACAAAGAAGAGAGAAAACATCCAAGATGAGCCTTTAATGTCCTTTGGGTTATCCCTTTATTAGGACGAAATCCCTTTGGATATCTTGTTCGCAGAGCTAGAAGAAGGCTGCATTTGGGGGGGGACTTTATACCTTGTTAGAGTGTTCTGAAGTTCTATATTCTCCTATTGTTGCTGCTGTGAGCTGGCAATAAAGGAGATTTGCATAATCTTAGCACTGTGTCTTTAATAAGATCCAGATTTTCTGCCTACCAGGTTGTGAAAAATCCAAATTGTCCTACTCATACATCTGCCCATACATACGATGGCATTTTCGCTAACAGTTCTTCTCTTCAGGTCACTGATACATTGCCACTATTATGGTCGGATCACAAAGCAGTGATGTTTAAGATTAGTACCCAGCACTTCCATCCCAGAAATAACGACACCACCTCAGCTATTAATCGTCGGGCTTGGCACAATATTGATTCCCACAACTTTCAACTATTGTTATCTAACACCAAGACAAAGGACGACAAGTTAGATCCTAATTCAGCATTATAGAACTACTCATCTTAGATCAGCGCAGCAGTTGAGGCACTGGCACCAGCTAAATCCTTCTCTAGCTGGAGGAAATCTTCTGAGCCATGGTACTCTGAAAAATGTAGAGCACAAAAACAGCTATGTAGGAGAAAAGAACGGAAGTGGAGATCCAATTATGATGCACAAGGGAGGCAAACTTACTCTCAATCTATTGCAGGATAAAAAAAAATTGGGGGGGGAAAAAAGTAAATATTTTTCTAGCTAAATACTCTGTCAAAGAGGTATTCACCACTGTAAAATATTTTGCAAAAGTATCTGAACCCATGAACTACAACTACAATCAGGCTTTTTGCAATTCTTTGGCAAAGTTCTTTTTGGCTAAAGTTGAGGATGTTTTTAATTCTTTCATCATCAACAAACTACATTGGGTTCTAAAATACCTAAGGAAATATCCTCTACACCTATAGCACTAGAAACATTCTCTCTCTTGGACACGGAACAGGTCTTACGTTTAGTTAAGGCAACCAAATCAGTCTCCCCCTTAGATCCCTGTCCACCTAGGATATTGTACGTGGCCAACTGACCAGCATTTTTAGTGAAATAATCAAATGAGGGCATTTTCCTACAGATTGGAAGAGGGCCTCTATTCTTCCTTTAATTAAAAAAACCTAGCCTGGACCCTCTGGAGCCCAGCAGTTATAGGCCTATTTCCAGATTGCCCTTTTCATTTAAAGTCCTAGAAAAGGTTCTAAATCTAGAACACACGTCTTTTATTAATGTTAACAAACTCTCTGACCCAACGCAATTTGGTTTTAGAAGTGCATTTAGCATGGAGACTGCCCTGATTGCCGCCTCAGAAGACCTAAGATCAATTTTTGACGAAGGTGGGAAGGCCGCTCTAATTCTATTGGACCATTCGGCAGCATTTGACACGGTCAATCATAATATCTTGCTTAACAGGCTTTCAGAGCTTGGAATTAAAGGTGCAGCCCTCAGTCTATTGAAATCCTTCCCGTTAGATAGGGAACAACATGTAGCGATTGGAGGATTTATCTCTGACTGGTTCGAGCTGCTCTGTGGGGTACCGCAAGGCTCTTCTTTAAGCCCAACTCTTTTGAATCTGTAGGTCACCCCACTGGCAAGGCTTATTCGATCTTTCGGCTTTTTGGTTGTCTCCTACGCTGGTGATACCCAAATAATAGTTTTGGTATCCAGCAACCCAGAAGAAACAGCTGAGCAATTCAACACTTGCATGGGTCGGATCGACAGCTGGGTGAAGGTTAACTGCCTAAAACCTAATTCTGGAAAGACAGAGGTTCTTCTCCTGAGCAGTGACACCTCATTCTGGTCACCCAGTTGGTGGCGTAAGGAAATGGGACCATTACCATTTCCTGTTCGAAAAGTGAGAAACCTCTGCATTGTCTTTGACTACAAACTGATTTTCAAAGACCAGGTCAATGCCCTGGTCTCATCAGTTTTTTTTGTTGTCTTAAAAATTATCCGGAAGATCTGTCCATTTATTCCACCCAGCCTTCAGAAGACAGCCGTAACTGCATCAGCTTTATCCCGACTGGATTATGGGAATGTTTTACTCCTAAACATACAAAAAAGATTTCTCCAGACACTAAAGATGCTGCAAAATGCATCAGCATGATTTCTTCTAGGCATGCCCAAATATCAATCGGTGACCCAAGGATTGGTCAAACTGCATTGGCTTCAATTGTAAAAACAATCAAGTTCAAATCATTATGTATAGCCTTCAAGGCATTATATAATGTTGGCCCAGATTTCTTGAGAAATCGTTTCACCTGGTGTACTCCACCAAGAAATCTAAGATCATCCACCAAATGTTTGGGGATCCCCAGAACAAAAAGAGCTTCCTGGAGACGGAGAAGCTTTATTTCTAGAACGGCCAAACTGTGAAACTCGCTCCAATTGACACAGAAGGCCAGCCCCAATCTTTGGTCCTGCAAAAAATATTTTAAAACCTGGCTCTTTAACAACAAGTGCCAGCATCTTTCCGCCCAATGTGAGAAGTAGCGCCAAGATGCCTCAGGGCAATCAAACGCTATAACAAATTAAAAATCAAATCAATGAGTAATTTAAGTGTGTTTTTTTTTTTGTTTTTGTTTTTTTAAAAGTCTTTTTATTGAACTTGCAGATGCATTACATACATCATCTATCAACTGTAGCAGTCATAACATGTATAGATTCAAAAAGCATTAGAACCCTTCATCCAGTGAGTTCTCATGTCCCTTCCCCCCCCCCCCTGCCCCTTGTCTGACTAAATCTTTCAGGTCATCCAAGTTCGGGCTAGCATTTTGCTGCACGCCTTGCTTTATTTGTATTGTATAACATTTCAGATCCCCCTGTATTCTGTCCATGTGATCTATATTTTACCCCATTTCTCTGGGCATCCCCGGCTACGATAGACTACTTTTTTGGCAGCTCCACACCAGTCAAGGTCTTTTTTCCAGTCTGTGACCCTGGGGGGGGGGGAGTACTGCCCTCCATGCCCTGGCTATGTTCCTTTTAGCGATTATTGCGGCCAGTAGCAACCACTGTCTGGTATATTTTGGCCACCTGATCTCCCCAGTGATGCAAAGTATGTGCCATCTGGCATCTAGTGGGACTGGCAATCCGGCGACTTCCGCCATCACTCTTGTGACCTCTACCCAGTATTTTCTCAGCCCTGCACAGTCCCAAAGCATATGGTAAAAAGAGCCCTCCTTCTTGCAGTCCCTCATACATTTGTTAGAATCGCATTTGCCCATTTTATATAATCTAGTTCTAGTTGTGTATGACCTGTGTAGGATTCGAAGCTATATGAGGCGGAATTGCGCTCTCATGGCTACTTCTCTAGGGCTTTGTATTGCTTCATCCCAGTCATCGTCGTCTAGTGCCCCGACATCCCCCTCCCACGCCACCCTCAAGGCCCCCAGTGGTTCTGGCGCATTATTCATAATTGTTTTGTATATGAGGGAGGTGGCTTTTGTGGTCATTGGGTCTACGAGTATTCTGTCTTCTAATGGTGCGTATTCGGGTATTTGCTCTGCAGTCGAAATATGTACTTTAATTGCATGTTGTAGTTGTATATATCGAAACTGTTCAGTAGCTGGCATTTGATAGTCTGCTTGTAGGGTTCGGAAGTCTATCATTTTCTGACCTTTCAAGTCATCACCCAGGTACTCAATGCCCAGCAGCGCTCACGTGCAAAAACCCTCATACCTCCTTCAGTAGGTCGCTATTCCACAGTGCTGTTCGCTCCGTGAGTTTACCTTCCCATCCCAGGAGTTTAGTCACCTCCCTCCAGATTTGTATGGTGGTTTGTGTATGCTCTGGTAGCTTACTCACCTGGCTCTTACTATATAGTGCATTGAGATATCCTCTCTGGCCCATCGAGTAGTGATCCATTCGGTATGCCGGCTCCTCCCTACCCGCAAGGACCCAGTCATTAAGGGTAACAAGTTGTGCAACCCAATAGCATTTACGGGTATCCGGGACTGCCAGCCCTACTTCATAAACCCCTCTCTGTAGCTTATGCAGCGCAATTCTAGAATTTCACCCATTCCATAGCAGTTGTCTCACTTGTGTGTCTATTTTACGAAAAAAACTCTGCAGGGATTTTGTACGGGGTATTTTGGAGGATATAGAGCAGGCGAGGCAGCACCATCATCTTAAAGAGGGCTGCTCTGCCCATGAGCGAGAGCGGCAACGTTCTCCAGTGTGCCACATCCTTCCGTAGTCTATGCAGTTGGGGGAAGAGGTTGTCCTCCAGAAAGTCTGCTTCTGTGCATGAGATCACAATGCCCAAGTATTTAAATTTATCCCTCACCTCTATAACACTCCCACCGGGGGGCATTGTCGGTATTTCGCCCGTCAGCGTGAAAGCTAGGGATTTATCCCAGTTAATCTGGTAGCCGGAGTAGCTCCCACACAACCGAAATATATGAAGAGTACGGTGAATAGTTGATCTGGGTTCGGTGGCGTATAATATTATATCGTACAGTGAGATTTTTTCTTCCCACTCCCCCACCCCCCCCATTGGTATTCCTCTTACCAACGGGTCCCTTCTTATCCATTCCACAAGGGGTACTAGAGCCAACGCGAAGAGCATGGGCAAGAGTGGGCATCCCTGCCTCGTACCCTTTTTCAGAGCAATCTGCCCATAAACCACTCCATTCACCTTCACTCTGGCCAATGGTCTTGTGTATAGTAATTTGACCCAGGCGCAGAATCTGGGGCCAAAGCCAAACTGCTCCAATGTCACAAAAAGGTAATTCCACTCTATACTATCGAACGCCATACATGCGTCCTGGGATAGCAGCAGGGCATTGAGTTTCGGCTTGCCCCTAGATGCCTGCAGGACTCCGTAGAGTCGCCGCAGGTTCAGTCGGGTACTTCGGTGTGGCATAAAGCCGGACTGGTCAGAGCGGACCAAAGCATTTATTACTCTGGTGAGTCTGGTTGCCAGGACCTTGGCCAGTTCCTTTGCCTTCACATTTAGCAAAGAGATATAGGTGGAACAGTCCTCTGGCGGCTTGCCTTGTTTCGGGATCACCAATATCGTGGCCAGTCTTTGGTCTTCCGAGAGTTCTCCCTGGTCCAGTGAATCCCTAAACATATCTAGCATATAAGGGGCCACCAGGGTCGCGATCTCTTTATAGAGTTCGGCCGGTATGCCATTGGGGCCAGCCGCCTTGCCCGACTGTAGGGCTCTAATTGCACTGCTTATTTCTTCTGCAGTGAACTCGTCATCTAGGTCGTTTCTATCTTCCTGTGACAGCCCTGGGTGGTTGGAGTCTCTGAAGAATTCGGTTCAATCCAGTTTAGTTCTTGCCGAGGAGGACTAGTATAATTGCTCATAATACCGTGCAAAAGCTGCAGCTATGTTATCACCTGTTTCGCAGGCTGCACCATTTGGGTCATTTATCTTTAGTACCCAGTTTCTTTCTTTGTCCCCTTTTTCCAGCCAGGCCATAAGCTTGGTGGCCTTATCCCCTATTTCATATAGTCTCCTTTGAGATGCTACGGCGTAGACCCTAGCCTTTCCTTCTGCTATATCGCGCAGCTCCTGTTGCTTAAGTTGGAGTAAGTGACTGGTGTGTGGATCCACCTTCCCGGTGTCCCAATCGCTGCTTCTAGGTTGGCAAGTTCTCTTTCGAGCGCTTCGTATTGAAGTTGCCGCTCTTTCCTCTGTCCCCATGTAAGGGCCTGCACGTGCCCCCTTATGACAGTTTTATACGCTTCCCATAGTACACTGGGTGAGTCTACGGTCCCCTGGTTTTCACGGAAGTAGTGTTCTGTCCGTTCTCTTATGTTATCCATGATCTTTTTGTCCCTGAGCAACCAGAGGTCTATGCGTGGCGGTAGGACATTAGTTTTAAGTGTCCTATCATTCGCACCTCAACTGGTGAGTGGTCCGATATACCTCTCGCCCTATGTATTGTCTCCCTAAATTTGTTGGCGGTACCAGAGTGTGTTAGAACATAATCCAGCCGTGAATAACCTACATGAGAGGCCGAGAAAAAGGTGTATTGCTGGGCTAGGGGGTTATGTTCCCGCCACAAGTCCACCAGCCCTAGGGATGTTACGAATGTTTTCAGAACATCGTTCCCTGAGTCCTTCCCTGTATTTGACAGCCTATCTCTAGAGGGATCCATTACTGCTTTGAGATCCCCACCCAGTACCAACACTCCGTAGGGGAGTTCCAGGAGTAGTGCGCTTAAGTCAGGTAAAGTATTTGGGTGCAGCTTGGGTGGCACGTATACTGAGCACAGATTGACAGCCTGGCCCTCCCACCTTCCTGTAATGGCCACATATCTTCCCAGGCGGTCCTGCCAAGTTTTCTGGGGTGTAAATGTTAGCATGGTTCTAATAAGTATACCCACTCCCCGAGAGCAATGGTAAATCCAGCATGCGCTGCTAACTTGTACCCAAATCTGTCTAGCGCTTTACATGTATTTCCCAGCAGGTGTGTTTCTTAAAGTAGGACTATGTCAGGGGAGTGCCTTCGTATATATTGCATTACCATTGTGCGTTTAACTTTATTCCCCAGGCCATTAACATTCCATGTCATGATCGCAAGGGTATTCCGCATTGTGCAGGGTCAAATGGGTGGCACCTATGAGGCCATATCGATGGTCCGAGTGTATATAGGTTTCCTCTAACGGGATTCTTGGATATTCTACTCTTGCTGCCCAGTCAGTGGTGCAGGGAGTGGTACTATTTACCTCCTTCCCCCACTTCCTTTCTCGATGTGTCTTAAAGTGGTACATCTGCTATGTGTGAAATTAAACTTAACAATTTTAAACCCCCTATTTGTAACTCCCCCCTCCCTGCTACCCTGCATGGTGGATCTGGAACTTCCCACCCCCCCCCCAACTTGCAGAGTGCCTGTCGACCCCAAACTGAACTAAAAAGCATCGGGTGGGCTTAAGCCATGAGTTTATCCGCCCTTGAACCTGCCCCGTCCCCCATGATATTGCTGTGAGGCTCAGTCTGTATCACCCTGGAAAATAGTCACATGTCCGTATTTTAGGTCTACAATAGGTGTATTGGTGGCAAGTACAAATGTTATACTTATCTGTGTCTCTAGCGTCCATCTTCTGCGCCGAATTCCTGAGTTGGCGTTGCTCATCGGTACCACGGGATCCTGGGAGTTGCTCTGTGTCTCCCAGATGCTGGTCCCAGTCCTCCCATAATCATTGTTCGTCTAGGCTTGCCCGGGAGTCTCTGGGCAGTGGAGACCGCAGACCCAGTTTTAAGTGTGTTTGTTTGATCAGTTGGGTACTAACTGTTTATGGATTGTAAAGTTGTATACATCTTTTTTATTGATTTTAAATGATTAGAAACGTGTGGGTATATATATATATTGCAGCCTTGAAAAAGAGTTGGTACCTCTAAACACGTGTTGGCTAAATGGCAGTTTTCTGATTGAAGAACAATTTTTACTGGAATATGAAATAAAGGAGATAAACCATGGAATGCGTTTAAGTGCATAGTCAATTGGAACATCTTTTTTTAAATGATGTGTATCTTCCTATTGAGGCTATATTCGTTTCTGAAAGTTGTGTTACCAAATATGTAATAGAGGGAGAACACCACCTGAATGCCAAAGCAACAGAAAAGTTACATCTCCTTAGAGATAATCATGTTTAAGGCTGCCAACTGTGTTTGTTAAATTTGACGCCCACCCCTGTGCTGAGCTGTTCCAGTTCATAAATGAGTAGAGGCAAGATTTGCACTGGGAGCAATATCAAGACATTGCTGACAGAGAAAGTTTTAATTAATTGATCGCCAACTTCATCCCTCTGATGTTGGTCGTATTCCACACTCTGGGGCATATTTACAAGCCCCTTGCGCCACTTTTGCGCCGCCGTTGCGTCACTTATGTGACGCAGCGGCGACGCAAAACATGCGCCACGTTGCGCAATATTTACAACGTGACGCATCTAGGGAGATGCGTCCCGTTGTAAACCCCTGCGCCACATCAAACCTGCGTCAGGTTTCATGTGGGCGTTCCGGTGCAGGGTGGGCATTCCCTCGCAGGTACGCCTCGTAAAAGTGACGCAGTGAAATCTACAAGATTTCACTGAGTCACTTTTACGCCCATGCTGCGTCAAAACCCTGCGCCTGCTTGAAGCAGGCGTAAGGATTGACGCAGCATGTTAGGCATAGGGCACCCCCGAGCCTTGCTGGAGCCGCGTCGTGCTTGCAACGCGACTCCAGCAATGCGCCGCCTTTCCGTCGGGGGATGCGACACGCATCTGCCCATCCGTGCGCCACGTCACGCCGCATTGTAAATGCGGCGCATCGGCGGTGGCGCAAGGGCAAACTTGCGTGACGCATCTTCCCTGGCGCATCCCTGCTGATTTGCAGAGATGCGCCAGGGAACGTAAATATGCCCCTCTGTTTTTATTGTTCTACATGCATTGCTTATAAGCAGAGGGGATACCTGGCATCCCTGTCGCGTGCCCTATTGAATGTTCCCTTTCAATTAATCCCTATTGCTGATTAGTATGTGGGCAGTGGAGGAAGCCTTAGCTAGCCATAACCAGGTGAATGATATTCGACCCACATCCCCAGCGTCTATTCACAGAAGCATTATGCCTCCTCTTCTTTTGTTACCAATGTCTATAAAGTGTTTTTTATCCTCCGCTTTCTTGTTAGCTATATATATCCTCTCAGTCTGAATGAACTAGCTGGGGTGAAAAATAGGATTATAAGAGTACATAGTTCAACATCCTTGTCCAGTATCAGGATGAGGGACACTCGAGCCTGCAACATCGAAGGTGTGACCACTGCTGTAAGGGCAAGATTATTGACATTTTAGGCGGTATTCAAATAGAATATAGGGGTAAAACCGTAAGGCCCGTGGGCTTTATTTGCTTCAAGTTCTTAACCACTTCGGCCACATCCTCATCAGAGATCAGATTGTCTACGTATTTTCTCTGCTGTACAAACAGTATATCCACCATTGACAGAGCTTATGAGTTTATCATCGTCTGTGTCATCATTAGTATATAATCGCTGATAATACTGTCTAAATTGTAGCTTGTCCCTTTCCTAATCCACTTCCAACATACTTCACTCTCTCAGTAGTGTAGGGAGCTTTACTGACTTTCAATAAACAGAAACGGTTGGTTGACCCTGGAGGAGGAAACAATCCACCCAGAAAGGAGGGGATACCGTCGAGAAGTTAAGGGATACTGCCTACACCGAAAGCTACACACAGTAAAACTACCATCTCGTGTGACTCAAACTGCAAGGGAGAATTACTCTTTTTTTTATATACAACCCTCACTCGCTCTAGTAGTGACATGCTTCATCATCAGGTTCATCCTGGCTCCTAAAGGCCAGAATGGGTTCCGTCCTATTCTAGGGAGCTCTTTGTATATATATTTTTTGGTGACCGGGGGTTAATCTAAAAATGACTCATCCATGCCAAGGCTTCCCTTTATTCACTGGGTGGATGGGCACAGTAAAAATAATTCTAATAATAATTATGGGGAGGTGCAATTAAGGAGTGCAATGGTGCTATGACCCTCAGCCTGTCAACATGTTTCTGCACTATACTCGTTGCCAAATTTGGTTCCGGGCATTCGTCAGGACAAAAAAAAACTGTCACTGCCCCGGTGTCAGTCTATGAGCGTGTGATTATTTAGTGCATACACGTATCGTGGCATGCAACAGGGGTGGCTGCTTGCCTGTCCGGAATCTGGTACTTCAATAATAAATTAATTGTACCTGTAGAAAGAGACAAACAGGTTTATATACTGTCACAGCACGGTAAATTCATGGGTGCACATGTACGAGGCATGCTAAGTGTCGCATTTCTTTAATACTGTTCATACTTAACCGAGTTTGCAATGAACAAGGGCTGGTTTGGTCTTGTGCAGTCTAAGACGGACGAGCCGTCTATGTAAACAATCACTTTTACAAACTGTGAAGGTGGTGGTCACTGCAAACCATGTGTGAATTAAAAAGCATTTATAAAGTTATGCTGTGGTAGCGGGGCTGGCTTCATCAACAAAGTGGCCATGGCATCAGTGAACTGCAGGCGCTGTCATTGCAGCCTCCATATGTGTACTTCTTACAAGACAAGCTGGTCCTTAGGACTCGAGCGTCCTTCCTGCTGAAGGTAGTCACCCTGTTCCATGTAGGCCAGTCCATCACTTTGCCTACCATTTATGCCCTGCCTCATCCCTCTAAAGAAGAGGAGAGACTCCACATGCTGGACCCAAAAAGAGCATTGTTGTTCTACCCTGACCGCATAAAACTGTTCCGGGTGGACGATCAACTGTTTGTGGGGTATGTTGGGGCCAAGAACGGAAAGGCTGTGCAGAAGTGAACCATCTCCCGATGGATCGTGCGCTGCATTAAGATCTGCTACGCACTGGCCAAGAAGCAACCCCTAGAAGGTTAGGATGCTCATTCCACCAGAGCAAAGACTGCAACCGCTGCGTTAGCACGCAGAGTTCTGGTCCTGGACATCTACCAGGAAGCAACGTGGGCTTCGCCGCACACGTTCACCAAACACTACTGCCTGGACAGTCGGTCTGTTGAGATCGGCATTTTTCCTGTTCGATACCGCAGAACTTTCTGATTTAAATCATGTTCACAGACCCCCCCTCCCCCCTCTGGGAAGGTATTGCTTATGTATCTATTCTAAGGTGATGAATCTGGGGCTAGAAGTCTCTATCAGATGAAAAAGGTACTTACCTTCTGTATTGCCTTATCTGGTAGTGACTCTACCTAGCCACAGATTCCCTACTGACCCACCCATCTTCCCCATTCTGCAAACAGATTTCTAGGGTCAAGGCTGTTTCCTTTTCAGGGCCTTACCAGATAAGGCATTACTGAAGGTAAGTAACTAGCACTTTAATAAACAACTTTCGATTAGTGTACAATACAAATGATACAGAATGGTATTAAACTTAAGTCCCTGGCCCTAACCATACCCGAGATATTGCCGAAAATAGGAGTTAGGGACCTGTTACAAAGTTTATGGACCAGCTCATAAAAAGGCAATTCCATCTGTTGATAACTGTTAGGTGATCAGGTACCAATGGATTGGTGAATCCACTAAAATTCCATTCTCATTGTCCTTCTATAAATCTGCAACCACTGGCTAACCTAATCGAAAGCTAAGTACGTGACACCAAAAAAAGTAAATCTGTCAGACCTTGCAATGGGTATCTTTTATAGTCATCTCTTGGCAATGAGGAGATTATTGGCCTACCGCTGATTATGGTGTCTATGTCTGGAGTAATAAATGGCTTTGCCCTTATTAAGGAAAATAAATGTAAACGAGAAATCCGCACCGTGGTACTCCAAAGAGCTAAATGAAGATAATAAAAATGTCAGAGTAACCAAATGCATTTGGCATCTAAACCTATCCATACCTACCCACTTATTTTTAGAGCCCTAAGTAATGTAAATTGCAAAAATCTAGTCAAGACTGCACAAAAGATATGAAACTGTGATTCTCTGTGATAGATTTAGAAAACAGAAAACCCTTTTAAGAATGCAAACATGGAAATAACGGGCTTTGAGCACTGCCCCAACTTGTGTAACGAAAGCCAGATATGCATCTAAGAGAATACCCAGATTTCTGACCTCATTCACTTTAGACGGACAGCTATCCAGTGTAGCTGGTCAATGGAAGACTTCTAAAAGATTAAATTTAGAGAAAACTGGGATAATTTCTGATTTGTTTAAGTTTAAAAGTTAAAGACCATCCAACATCTTATAAAGTTAAAAAATCCTGACAGGCTCTTACAACCCGCTTTAATATTTTCTTTCAGACTGATCACTAGCAGTGTATCTTCCCCTTACTTATAGGTGGTGACCTGGAAGTTATGAAGAAGAGTAGCTAGCAATATTAGATGATATTATAAAAGATGGAGTCCGTTAGGAGCCCTGAGAAAGGTGGTGACGTGGACGTTATGAGGAAAAGTAGCTAGTATGCGTAAATAGATATTAAATATGTAGAGGGACTTAGGAAAGGCCTGAGAACTACATCACTTAAGGTCTTTAGATTCTGACTTAAAGGAATCAAGTTGTACTACTTGCCAAAAACTTTTTTTTAAATGGATGATAATTAGGCCAATGTGCTCTCTCTAATCATATTTTCCTATCGCTGAATAAGAAAAAGTTCATCAATGTTATCTAACAAAGGTGGCGACCGATCTAATAATACAGCCACCCTGGAGTCACAGCTGTCCAGCATAATTTTCAGTTTATCAACCACCAATGTAACTACTGCTGTTATGTAAATCAGCCTTGGACATAACCGTACATTTGATTAATCTAAGATGCCATTGATTCTATGAACTCCTGGAGTTGTTCCGCAACTGATTTCTCCAACTGTTTTGCCAAGTATGATAGATAAGATATGGGGCGATCAATTGCTGGATCATCAAACTACTTAAAAAACAAAATGTTAACGGGGCAGACTTTACCTTTATGGAGCTCTTTTAGTATACCACTAGACTACCAGAATCCAAAGAAGAACTTACGATCTTTGACATTAAAGGTGATACTATGTCACTTACTTTTTATAGGATATGAGGTTAGTAATTATCTATTGGGGAACCTGCTAGTTTAGTGCTCCATATAAACGTTTCAATTTCCACCTAAGAGAGACACTTAAAATACAGGAGTTTATTTGCAGCACTCATCACCATTAGGCTGATACATTTTCTGAAACTCTTCTCCTGAACACCACCAGGAAGTGCATTTTCTAGACCCTTTGGCACTAAGGACTTAGTGTACCACCATGATACAGGGAACCAGGAGTACTGTTACCGCCCGCAACCCGCTGAGCATTAATTGCGTAAGGTGCTTTTTAGGCAAACAATCAATCCTTCGAGTCTCCCTGGAATGGTTAGTGGAACCCAAACCCTCTTTCATCATGAATAGACACATTCAAGAACACTAGGAAGGTAGGAATATATTTTCAAGATGTATTAAAATTAAAATCCTACCCTAGTGCACATGATATAAAAAGTAGCTATTATGAAAGTAAACAAGATAGTGGCAATAATATTTATCAAAAGGCAAAACAAGAGAAAATATTGTAATATTAGGACAGGTTTCTAGGGTTTCTCTTCATTGATAACCCCAGCTCCTCATCTCCCTTGGCTAACTAAGCTGATCTGAGCCCAAAAGAGGAGTTTTTGAGTGTCATAGATGGTCAACGCCTGCATACCTTTCCTGAACAATGGGAGCAGTGTTCAATAAAGAGGCAATAAAGAGGCTGCAGCTGCTGTCCTTGTCTCTGTGTCTCAGCAGCTAAATTGTCCTCAAACATAGAGTATTTGAAGTGCCTTTTCCATAAGGATCCTCAATCTGAAATTCTTGGATCAAAGTTCCTCTCTAAGAATACTTCATTCCAGTTTATATCCTCTGTCTGACAGTTGTAGAATGTTTTCAAAATAAATCATCAATTCTGAAGCTCTTCTAGCCTTTCACTCACTTTAACTGATAAATCAATATACCTATTTTATGAAGCCTCCTTTATTATTGAAAAACAATAACTCGAAAAGCAAATAAAGCCATGCAAAAATAAACATGAATATATTCCAGCATGCTCAAATATCACATTGCAATGAATGAAATACCTCAACAACATGAATAATTATGTATTTGTATTTGAAGCATACACCTAAAGAAATAAACATGTATAACCCAAAAGGAGGATACTTAAAATTGAAAAAGTTTGAAAATGATATGAAGGGAGGTTGAATTTCCTGCAGCTGTTCACATACTTAACATTTTCAGAAAATCTTTGACTAAGGGGCCGATTCCGATCTGGGTCGGAAAGCTCTCCGACCGATCCGGATCCGGATTGTTTTCTGACCGAGCCGGACTCCTGCAGTCCGACCGAGCGAGTACAATGCGGCCGCATGCTGCCGGACTCGGTTCGGTCGGACTCCCATTGAAGTCAATGGGAGCCAGTCGTACGACGCGTACATGGGCTCCCATTGACTCAATGGGTACGTTGCGCAAAAGGGTGCCCCCTGTAGTGGGTACGCGTTGGTGCCATCCGCACCGTACATGCATGTATAGGGGGGACCCTTGGGTCCCCCTGTGTCCGACTCGTAAGGCTACGGGTGAAGGGGGTCTGGCACGGACCCCGAAGTCCGCTTCCCAGAGCTTTTACGTGTCGGAGGCTCCGACTCGATCTGGCTGTCCGGATCGTGCATCGTACTGGCTCGGTTGTAAAACGTCTCCATTACGCGGTACGAATCGAGTGCCAACGAGTCGTACGGAGCGGTTCGGACCCGGAAATGATTCGGTCGGCGATTTCGCGTTCATTCGCATCGTACTTGGGCGTCCGGACCTCTGTACGACTCGGTCGGAAACAGAGCCTCCGACTCGGATCCGGTAAAGCCGAATCCGATTCGGAGGCCTTCCGACCGAGATCGGAATCGACCCCTAAGTCTCTGGGCTGAAAGGCCTTGAGTTCCTCTCTAATAGTTGCAATATTCTTATTAAAATAACCTGATGATTTATCACATTATTGAGATGTTCGATTATAGAGAATACTTCATGTGAGGTACTATTACCCGCCAAGATTTTTGGTGCATAACACTTCTTCTTGGCTTCTCTAATCACATAATTACATTTGTGTAATTCCAGAGTATATTTGGCTCTATCAGCTGGTCATCATCTTTCTGCCAAATTAGCTCACATTTTGCAGAACTAGTTTCTGCTGTATGACCTCAGGCGTAAGCTAGCAGCATTGGCTAAGCCTAGGCTTAATAGTTCTTTCTTTCAAAGGTGCAATCACATTGAGCGTTAAGGCAAGAAGCAAATCCCCAGAGTTTGTCACCCTCTTTAGCAGAGAGAAGATCCGAGGCTACTTCGCTGTATCTTTCCCTTGAGGCACACGGTGTTACCCATTTGCAGGAATTATCAGTTTTTGATTCAGCCTTCTGTTATGGCTATCAACATTAGTTTTCATTATGATGTTGAAAGGTATATAATACTGATCTGTGAAAGCCAGTTCCACAGATTGTAAAAAGGATGCACAGGGGTTCAATCTAAACATTACATCTACAGTGTGGCCTGCTTTATAGGTGGGGCTTTTAACAATGTATTCCATATCTAACAATGAGAAAGATTTCAGTACTCTGGAAGAAAGGGAGTCCCTTGACTGCTCTGCCCTGGTATTACAATGTGCAAGGCAGGTGAAGTCATTATTGATTGTTAAAGACAGCAAGATGAACCCTTTCATCCATTACTACCCAATTCCAGTGAAAGCATTTCCACCTCAGCAAAGTGGGTGGACGAGTTAACTCTTTGATCAAGTGAATTTTGACATATTGCTGTCTGATATTAAACTTTGGTGGCTCTTCCTCTAAAGAATAACAACCACCCATACCCAAGTTAGAGTGAAAACAAATCACTTTTAGGCTTTCATTTGTGATTAGCGTGTTAGTTAATGTGCGATTCTTAACAGATGATCTGGCACTACAGAGGCCCTCTTCAGTTCCATTTTTCATTGCTAGTCTTATGTTTTTGGGTCACATTTTCAGTACATGAGCTGGGAGGAGTACTGAAGCGGAGATTCACAAAGGAGGCTCTCCCTTACTTGACTTGGGATAGTTGCCTCCAGAAATGAGGACCACTCCAACAACTTTCTTTGGGAATATTCTCTATGGGTGTGTGTCCTTAATGTATGCCAGGAAGATAGAGCAGCATAACCAGCCACTGGAGACATTCGGATGTGGAGGGCACAGACAGGCTTGTCTTTAGCGCATTCCTGGCATGTCAACACTGTACCAGCTTTACATGTCTCTCTCTCTCTCAAAAGAGAGAGAAACAGAGAGAAAGACAGAGAGAGAGAGAGAGAGAGAGAGAGAGAGAGGTTTATGACCTGCATCCACTAAAAGCTGGAACTCTAACTCTGGTGAACTGGAGAGCAGGGCGATAGTAAACAAACTGCCAGGCTTAAATCCACAAATAGCAGTGCTCCTAGATGGCTAGAACGCAAATAGTGCAGAACCCTGATACAAACACAGAAATAAATAAAGCTAAAAACAAAAATAGAGCAAAACCTATAACACCAGTTCCAATTTTATCATGGGTCAATATCCCTGAATGGGACCTAAAGGAAAATGGTCTTGTCTCTGATCAGATCCATATGTAATATTGACAATTCCATTCTCACAAAACCCACATTGATCCAGTGAATGCGACTGGGAGAAAAAGAACTTGACCACATTACCCTACTGCTCATGAATATTTGGACACTTTACTTGACCAATATTCTAGGGGTATAAATGTAATAATAGCGGGTGATTTTAATGCGACTTTTGAACCCCTCCTAAATGGGAACTCAAATTTTACTGATGATGTAGATGACTTGTGGAGAATTCCTAAATTAGATCTAATTCCAGTAAAAAAATGGACTGATGTGGTGGTTCAGATAAATTCCATCTGTATGGAGAAAGGATTAAGGGCTGTAAATGGCAGAACCCAATCAGATAGAGACGGTGCATGTACTTTTAACAATGGCTCTAGTTTTAGCCGCATTGATTACTTATTGATTAACTGTCAGTTTTGGCATGCATTAAGGGACATGAAGGTAAATGAGAGAATAGAGAGCGATCACAATCCCTTGTGTGCAGTTTTTGAGGTAATGGTAGAGAAAGACGCCATTTACTCTAGTAGAGAAAGGATATCCCTAGATTTAGTTCCCACGAATGATATGAGGCGCCTGAAATGGGTAAATGTAATAGTGAACCCTGAAGTCCTAGATAAAATCTCAATAGATGTTGATAATGCAATATTAAAATTAGAAGATCTTTTGGTCAACCTGGCACCTCCCGAGTTGGTAACTGGATTTCATGCTGAGTTTTTACACAACTTCGTACCTATTTCTATAAAAACTGAAAAAACAGAGGTAATCAACACAAAAAAGGAAGTAAATGGTTTAACAAGGATTGCAAGGAGGCTCGTAGTTCCCTGGGGATAGCAATTAAGGATGGTGATCTGACTAAAGTGCGGTATGCCAGGCAAATTTATAAGAAAGTCCAGGAGACTGCTAAGAAATCTTGGGATGAGAATAGATGGCAGGATCTTAAATGTGCCTTCGAAAGCAAAAATCCTAAACAATTTTGGGATGTAGTTAAATGGGATAGAGATGGCCGACCTGTAGAGCAGATAAATCATGTAAGCCAAGATCAATGGGTAACGCATTTCCAATCTCAATACGCTTGTAGTATAGATGACAAGGATGCGTTTGAGTTCCCATATACTTACTATGATGGTCCAGCTTTTAATGAAGCAGATGTTGACATCGCTTTGGGTTCTGTAATGGGAGGTAAAGCACCAGGCCCCGATGGGATTCCAGCTGATATATTCCTTTCCAATAAACCAAAATGGAGCCGATATATCTTGATTATAATGAATGAAATTGCTAAAGGTATGCCGGTACCAGATTCATGGAAAGGAGCGGAGATAATTCCAATATTTAAAAAGGGGGATAAGTCACTGCCTGGGAATTATAGACCCATAAGCTTAATTGACTCATTACAAAAGATTATGGGACGCCTTGTGCTAAATAAAATCCAAGATTGGATTGATGAGCAGGACATATTATCACCATTCCAGGCAGGTTTTCGGTCATGCACAAGTACCATTGACCAAACCTTTCGCTTCTCATTGCTCTACTGGAAAACGGTGGTCTTAGGCAAAGGCAGCTTGTATGCTGCCTTTGTGGATTTAAAGTCAGCCTTTGACCTCGTTTCCCGTAGTAGATTGTGGAGAGTAATGCAAGATCTGGAGATGCCCCAAGAACTATTAACTCTCATAGCTAGACTCCATGAGGGAAACCACGCAAAAATCAGGTGGGGTACCCAGGGCCAGGTTACCTCCCTTTTCGAGTGGAAAAGGGGTGAGACAAGGTTGTGTGATGGCTCCAACGCTGTTTTCTATATTCATCAATGGTATTGTAAAATTTTTGGAAGCAAACACAACTGATGCTCCTATATTGGCGGGCGTGAAAATCCCCATCCTCATGTTCGCAGATGATACGCTGTTAATCGCTAAAACACCAAGCGGTTTACAGCGAGCCCTATCACTCTTCGAGGAATTTTGCCATCTGCGGGGTTTGGAGATAAACGTGTCCAAAACAAAGTTTATGACATTTAACCCCCACAGATCTTATAGAGGAGTGATGGTGCTGAATAAGCGACCCCTAGAGCAGGTAAAAAAATTTACATATCTTGGGGTCATTATGCAGGGTGACATGAGGTGGGGCAAGCAACTGGATATGGCCACACTGAAACATCGGCAGTTGGCAGGAACTTTACTGGCTGAGTTTAATGCATCGTTTACAAAACCAGTTAGTCCAGTTTTGAACATTTATAATATGAAAGTTGTTAGTGCAGTATTATATGGGGCGGAGCTCTGGGGATTTAAAAATCTTTCAAAACTAACCACAGCTGAAAATAGTTTTCTACGTAAAATCACCAACCTTCCACAAAGCACACCGGTACGGCCATTACTCTATGATTTAGGCAGGAAGGCTTTGGTTGACAGTGCCATATTACGCCCTTTGTTGTATTGGCGGAGAATCTGGTCAACACCTGAATTGACACCTTATGTTGAGGGCCTAAAAGATTTAATAAGAGCGGATTGCT
Organism: Calotriton arnoldi; assembly: GCA_963921515.1. Lineage (NCBI taxonomy): Eukaryota > Metazoa > Chordata > Amphibia > Caudata > Salamandridae > Calotriton > Calotriton arnoldi. The sequence goes on from CAWUFW010002109.1 coordinate 893,294, forward strand.
ATAAGGAAATCAAATGGCTACAGGAAGTTAGATCTATCCTAGTAAGTATAGGCATGGCCGCTTTATGGGAGAATCCTGAAAACACTCCGTTTCCTCTAAAGCACAGCTGAAGGAAAGATATTGGGGATGGGTGTCTGTTAACATCTTTAGGAATAGTGATCCTTCGACACTAACGGGCCAATTCCTAGATGTAAAACCAGTGCAAAAGCTGGAACCATACTGGGACACCATAACGAAGCCTCACGATAGAAAGCTCTATTTCCAACTTAGAGTGGGCACATTACCCATGAAGTCATTTACTGTGAGATGGGATACAGTGGACGACACCTCCTGCCCTATTTGTCATGTAAACTTGGAGTCTTTGGCCCATTTGTTATTTGTGGTCCCGCCTATAAAGTTCCGCGGCGTATATGGTTGGCACCAATTTGTAGAGCTCTGGGTACCCGAAAACATGAGGTAGCTCTTAGATTAATTTGCACTGAAACATGGCTACCCCTTGCCCTATCTCTAGCTAAATTTTTAGGTTGGGCCTGGGTCATTAGATCAAAAGCGATTGCTGTATTGTAATGAATGTGTACTACATGCCTAACTTTTTTCTTTAGTTGCTTAAATGAAATTGGGGTTTGTTTCTCCTTTTATTTTTTATTTTAATACTAAAAGGTAGTAAGCGTAAGGCAAGAGTTGAGTTGTCCATGGAATTTCGTGTCTTAATGTAAAAGGACTCCTTTGTATATATGTATATAACATTGAGAGGAGTTTAAAAAAATTTATTGTTGTTTTTATAATATTTTATGGACTTCTATCTTCATGGGAAGTTTAAAAAAAAAAGTTTTTAATATTTTGGTCATAAATTTTGTATTGTATTTCAGCTTTTATGACTATTTGTCGAATAAAGCTATTATGACTGACTGAATATGAATGGTCTTACCATAGAGGGTGGATGACTCTAGAAAAAGACCTGCATGGTACAGAAACTCTTACTCTCTGGATGGATTCTTGGCCCTACTATGCCAGGAAATTGATAATCTTAGTGGAGCATTGCTGTCTATGACGCTCGGACATGCTTCTTACAGAGAGCTTTATATTTACCAATAAACTCTGAAATATTCGTTCTCTTCGTGCCCGTCTAAAACCTGCAGGTCCACCCCAACTTCTATTGGTACTTCAAGAGAATAAACACCTCCTGTTCTATCAATGCTACCTCACTCTCCCCCTTAACTGGTTATATTTTACAAATAAGTTTGACATTTTAATTTGTAAGAAACTGGGCCTTGGTGAGAATAGCTTGTCTAATTTGAACCCACATATTCTAGCGGCATTGTTCTCCAAGGAACGTAGAGGCTCTGGACGACTAGAGCCATTGGTATCAAAGGCCTTGAGTATTAGTCGTAAGCATGATAAATGACCTAAGAAAACAGGCAGAGATAGAAATAAATAGTCTGAATAATGTCTGCCTGCCACCTATATTAGAAAGAACCATTTGGAATTTAACTATTACTAACATTGGCATCTTCTCTTTTAGAAAAATATATAAGTGATATAATAACAAGTGGCTGCCTTAATAGATATGATGACAGAGTCAATCAAGCTGAGACTAAAGTATATAAGTCGGTGTTATTATAGGGAATCAATGAATCTATCTTAACTTGCTATCACGCCACAGCTAGAGGTGAATTTTTGATCAATGAATTTGAATATCTATGTGTCTGTTAATTAACTGGATGTGTGTATGTATCTATGCATATATATTGTATTTCCATAGCGAGAACCTAGACAAAAGGCAGCGGACAAGCATAAAGTCAATGAGTGACAGGAGAGATAGCTGAATTGTGGACAGTGAGACGTGAGGCTTCAACTCTATCCTTAAATGTATCAGCACTGGGGAAGACCTGATGGATGCAGGGATGTTTTTTCAGATCCCGGGAGCATAAATGGAAAAGTCCTGCTGGCTTTTGTTTTCATTTTTACACTTCTTATTCTGCAGCCCAATTGTGTCCAGGCTGTAGTTGTGCCCAGAACCGCCAGAGATTGTGAGCTTGTCTGCAAGAAATGCAAGGGTGCTGGGCGAGTTGGCTTTACAAATAATGCAGATTGTTTGAAATAGGGTGCTGGACAGCAAGGGGAGCCAATGCAGTTCCATCAGGATGGAGATGATATGATCAAATTCGTCAGCCTTTGATGAGATGTGCTGCAGTGTGTAGGATGCCCTTAACGGGTGCCAGTGCAGAGGCTGGGAGGCCAGGAGCAGCACATTATGATCAGCCAGATGCAAGAATACGATCACTTGAACAGCAATTCTAAAGTCGCTTTCTGAAAGAAAGGGTTTCACTTTCTTTAGAAGAGAGAGCTCATACCAGGCCAACTTTATTTTTGGCAATGTGATCCTTGGCGTGAGGTTGGTGTCCAGAGTGACTTCAAGTGACTTGGCACTCGGTGAAAGATTGGGTTCGAATCTGTCAAGGTTCATGTCATTGAGCCAGGTTTGTACTCTTTCTTGTTAAATAACTGGAATTCTGCCTTGGTTGGGTTGAGCTTGAGGTAGGCGCTGAACATCCAGGTGTGGATGATGTGGAGGCAGTGCTTGAGGCTTTGGATGCGTCAAACAGCAGAAATTTATAAGAGTTGTGCATCATCTGCATATTGGTGAATCTTGATGCTATTATCCGTACATAGAGCACCACGCGGCTCCATGTAGACGCTGAAGATGACAGGCGATCGTATGGAACACTTGGGGACTCTGCGGGTGATGGGGATCTTTTAGGACCTGGAGGTGAATGGTATATGCAATCAGATGGTACTGTAAAATGTCCTTTCGACTTCCCAACAGCTATATGTGTTATAGATTGTATCTTCCTGCTTATAGGTTTAAATGATATAATTAATTGAAATAGTGAATCAAACTGAAAACAATCATCAACATCGAGCACTAAATTCATCTTTTATGTGGAATTACAAAAAGGATACTTGTAGTCAGGCTAATAGTAAACTCTGTCAGCCAATCGGGACGTATTCCATTTCTTCCTGGATCAAAACTTGTCTCTGACCATATCCCTTCTGATCCCCCCTCTGTTCACCTCTTTCCATGTCTCCCCGCTTGTTCACGGAGTTACAAAGCAACCAATAAATCTGTTTTGTATTATTAGTTATACAGCACATAAGGTTTCACTGTATGATTTGTGATTTAACACATGTAAATGTCCATGGGTGCTGGTTTGCTATATAAGAACATTAAATAAATAAACAATTTTTATACAACAAAAGAAGTGCATTCTTGCAGGAAGATGTACTGCACATCATAGGAAAATATTATACTTATTCGAACAAAGAAAAGGCCCAATTGACTTTGAATTCCTCTAATCTGAAGACATAGTTTAAACACACAAAGAGGAGTAAAAAAAGCAGAAAAATGGAAAGGAGAAGGCTTTAGCAAAGTCAAATATTGACCAATTAGCTCTGGCACTGATGTGCATTTCTTTTAAGGCAGATGTACCGCGATCAGGCAAAATGACGACTTCACTCACTTGGAGGAATGCAAAGTGCTGAAGTGGGCTGATCCACTACCCAATGCTGTATGCTGTTGTGGGCGGACGCAAAGTGTGAATGACAGCTCAACAGACAAATGAATGAAGAGGGAGGACCCAAAGAGCCTCTCTGTATGGTTGTGTATATGTATTTATTTATGAAACTTTTTTGATTACATGAGGCTGGTGATACGGCGAAAGCTGTCTCTGGGTCAGACTTCAAAAGGTATTGTTGTGACAAACGTACATGTTCGGTTGCTTCCAACCTGTTTCTCTGGGTTTTATTTTCTTTGCACTGTGTCTTGTACTATTCGCCCTTCTGTGTGAAGACACCGACCGCCGAGGCTGATGCGTGAAGGAGCACCCTGAGGCCACCACAGGGGGTTGGCGGTATACTTTACAAAACACCCAGATATTTGTATTATTTTATCACAACACAACCGAAGAGGGCGAGGACCAGTATTCACACATCATAAAGTGATGAATAAAGGGGAAGAGTCACTCATAGGGACCAATAAACCATTTTGAGAGACTTTTAAATCATCAGTGTGAGTAAGCTAGTTACACAGCTAATTGGGCATTAATGATATATATACTATTAATGAAACATATAGAGTGAATATGGCCCTTGTGAAGTCGGTGGTTTGAATGCATACAATGCAGGAATAGATAAGGTCAGATGGGCGCTCATGGGTAACCGGTGTGCACCAAATGAAGATGTCAGCTTGTGCGTTCAAGTCATATATAACAATTAGCAGAAAGTAGTCATGTTCAGGGGTGTAGCGTGGGGAGGTGCGAGCTTCACATTTCCCAACAATCACGCTGGCACATAATGTTAAAATACATTTTACGACAAGCAGTGAGGGGGGCTCAAGGGGCAACTGAAAGGGAGAGGAACGCGGATTGGTAGGGGGGTACTAAGTGAGAGAAAACACATTATTTAGTGAAATAACCAACATTTTGAAGTCTTTCCAAACAGAGAGAGGGAGAGAGTGTGTGGGCGTATTTGTCCGTGTGTAAAAATTCCTGGTGAAATCCGACCAACACATACCATACCCGACTGAAAGCACCTTTACCCAAATACTTATCAGAAAATACATTTATTAGGGGGGTGTAACACCTCCCCCCCCCCCGAAGCTACGCACCTAATGAGTGCAATAAGCGAAGGCTTCTGAAGCTAGCACTACCAACCATTTACAAATAATTTTTCACCCAGAATCGTGCTGCCGGGCTCCACTTTTGACTCCATTGTACATGCTCTTATCCATAGGGGTGATCATAGCACTGTAGAAAAGCAGCACTGCCCAACTTGCGTACTAAGAGGGTAACTAGCTATTGCCCAATGGCGCTATAGATGGGGAAGCCAAACTCGTTATCCATATCTTGCAAGAGTTTGGAGGAGATTGGTCCTCTGAGGACCAAATCTCGCTACCGTGCCACACCGTCTTGATACCACCATCAGGACTCTTCTCTCCCTGTCCTGCTCACCAGCCACTCATCTCTCCTTCTCAGCAGTAGACTTAACCTCCTAACGCTCTTCTTATATCGCTAAGACATCGTAACACTTGCCAGTTCTGATGATCTTCTCACGCATTTACTTAAACTCTTCGTGATCGCACAACTGAATCCCTGCGACCGTCATTTATTTACAATATTTTCAATGAACATTCTATGGTTCTTTCCACGGCACCATCAAAGACAGTTGACCAACAAACATGGAAAACCATACATCAAACACTTCAATATTGGTCACCCACACAACATTTAACAGCCCATATGACTAACACGTGAATTTAAGCACAAAACAACATGACACATTTGTATGTAGACAACAACAACTGCTGTATCGAGGCTCTATCTTTGAAACCCACTAGGAGCTTCTTCTATCGCTGGAATTAAAGTTTAGCGCCCACTCCACTGACACACCAGCTGATGGTCTCCGGTGCAACTGCACTGGTTGCACCACAGAGAGGTACATCCCTGACTCGAAACACTATTTAAACTGGCAGCAGGTGTTCTATGTATCGCAGGCATTGTGTAGACTGGGAAATATGGGTTTTATTTTGGGCAATGTACAAAGTGGTTGTATCAGTTTTACTGAACCTCTGCAGCATTACGGACCAGTCAATAAATGCATTATTAGATCTTGGGTAGCTGGGCAAACCTGAAAATATGTCAACTTTACTGGGGCCTGGAACATTGTGGAAACTGGTAAATATCTACTTTAAACGGCCAACTGGGCACGTTCTTTTTCACCAGAATGTATGCTCACCAGCATACATTCTGGTGAAAAAGAACGTGCCCAGTTGGCCGTTTTTTAGTAAATATTGTGCAAACTAGAAACGGACTCCACGTCGCCAATGATATATCATATAAGCGGTAATTTGCTGCCTTTCAACTACAATTGAGCAATTTCTGGATGCTTCTGCAACGTATGCATAATTCACCCTTGTTAGCCTCCTTCATTGTAATGTTTATTCTATACATTTCACATTGTAAGAAAGATTCCAAGAAAGTGAAAAAACTTGTTTAACAGCTCATACATTCACACATTAGACGTATTTACGGTCCAGATATTGAGAGCCGGAGGCGCCGTCCTTGCATTGCTTTCAGGATAGGATGTCTGGATACTGCAGGCTTCCTGTGCTCTGGGGCTCGTGGGCCTGCATTCCTGGGCGGCTGTGAAAGAGTTAATGCTGCTGCAGTGCTGGTTCCTCACCTGTGAGAGGTGTTCTCCAGTAGGCGTGCACTGATGCCCAGGGGCAGGTATCATACCTCACCGCCTCCTTCTCTCCTCCCTGCTGCTCTTCCCGCGGCCCGAAGACGGCGTGGCACGGCCGAGGTGTGTCAGGCCCAGGAGGCCGGGCTGCCCCGGGGATTCCCCGACCTCTGAGGGCCCTGAAGTGAGAGGCGGAGGGATTATGGGAGTCTAACCGCAGAGAGTGCAGACGGGCGTCCTTGGGAAGGTGCACGGATCAGACGCGCCTGCACCCTGCTCACGACGCTCCCTGGCAGCACTCACCGCAACTGTGGAGAGAAAAAGGTGCGTTACTCCTGACTTTGCGGGCCTCCTTACCTCACAGAAAATAAACAAAAATATGCGTTATCTGTATCGGTAATGGTGCACTGCAAGAATGCACCATCACAGGGTGGCAATGCGCGTAATTGAAAGGCTCTCTGCGGTGTGACCGTCACTTGGTGGTAATGCGTGTAATTGAATACCTCTCTGTGGTGTGTTTTGAAATGTCAGTCGATCTGGGGTCTACCGCATTATTGTTTCATTTTGGGTGTAGAAAAGATGAGTTCTAGTGACTACGCCAGCTAAAACGAGTGATCTTCGGCAAATCGTGTTATCCCCAGCGACACCAGCTCAGGCGCAGATAAGGGTTATATAATACATGGAAGCCAGAAGCCCCCCTTTTCGTATCTAGCTGTGACATCACTTATCACCTGTCAGAAGAATCTGATGTAGCTTCTCAACTGTAATAAGTTATTACAGGTTGGTTTTGACTTCTCAATGTCCCTGCTAGAGCCAGCAGACACGTGAAGATTTGGTAGCAGAATTGCATCCGCTGTATAAACAATGAAAACCTGGCGTTTCAGCTCTTCGGGAGGGTGGTCCTGAAATAAAAGCAATTCGCAGAAAACAGCCACTTACAAGAACATGACTTTTTTTGCACAGCTAAAGTTAATTACATAAAAGGGAGAAACTCTCTGCATGGCACAACTTAATTTCAAATTATAGCCCTCTTGTGATTTACACAGTGCTGGAAATAGAAGAAAATTATCAGGGGGCTGGGGTGGGGGGTTGGAGAGGAAGGTCTTCTGGCAGCAGAAAGGGGCAGTCATGAAAAGTGGAGTCTGACGGGCAACTTATACATTTATTTTTCAAAAACTCTGCCCCAAAAAAGTTCATAACACGGAAAAATGTGCAGGGAAACCTGTTCTGGCTTGCTTAATTGGACCCAAACAGGCAGTATTTTAAAATAGCTTACAGGGCTAAGGAATCTGCGGCAGAGATCTTTGTGCGCCAAACAATTTAGGGGATACCAGTAATGGTAAGATACCTCTGATGGTTGATACACTTGCTGGAGAGATAAGTGTTTACTGTGGTCACGGTTTTAGCTTATCATAAAGTAGCATAGAGGGCTAACGTGTCTGCTGCAACGCACAAACTGCAACATGCCGATCACAGATGTGTACATTACGTGGATAACTCAGTGGGTTACTGCTTTTGTCACAAAGATCCTTCTATTACTTGCAGCTCATAAATTACAATCCTTCTAATATAGGACTGTGAACTATTAATCGTTGTCAAGCCGCTGAGGCAAACTGCAAGGCGAAGGCTTGAAACCTGTATTGTTTTTTTCCTCAATCTTCCGTTATGCTAAGGTCCCTCTGGGCAGTAATAAAGCCTCATTAGTACAGACCATCCCAACCACTGCTTTACTTTATAAATCCTGACTGTGTTTCTTCAGACCAAGCACTCTTAACATATAACACCTGCCCTTATGGATGATATGTCACTCCTACATCTTGTAACGTCCAGTCTCTCCTGTAACATTGCCTGCACATTGATATACACGCTTGTATGATTTATTGTCTCTTTATAATGTGTGTGCTGTGTAAAGTGCTCTGACACTGTATATTAGAATAAGTAGCACTATAAAAGAACTTAAAAAATAGTAAGTACTATTTAAATGCATACATATCTCTTACATACAGGAGGCTGAACAAAGTAAACAAGCATTGGCATAGCCAATAGGTCTCGCTTTTGGGACCTTATAAGTATTTAGTTATGCAGCACAATATCCTTGGTGCAACAACATCAACTGTTGCATGGCTAAACACTTATAAGGTCCCCAAGGCGAGACCTATTGGCTATGCCAATGCTTGTCTTTTGTTCTTGCAATGCTGGCAACTTGTTTCTGCATAATGATAATAGACCTTAGGGACTTTTCTTGCAGTTTTATATAGCGCAACCTTTGTCCAAAGGCATCAGAGCGCTTTAGATAGACACCTTGCATTTAAATTGACAACTGTAGCAAGGACTGTACATGAACATATATGAATGCATTAATTTGATTCAGTGCAGATTGCAACAAAATGCCAATTTTGCATAACAGTTTACATCGATCAACACGTGCAAAAACAAGATGTGCATGAGCTGTTTGGAACAAAAACACATTTATTGCATCAATCCATCAGTGCAAATGTTAGAGCAAAATTGTGTTTGTCTGTGCAAAGTTATGTGCCAGTCCCTCGCTTTTGGGACCTTATAAGTATTTAGCTATACAGCACATTATGCAACAGTCCAAGGCGAAGCCTGAAAAGGTAGAAAGTGGGAACCATAGGGGAGAAAAATCAGAGCCGGAGAGGACATGAGTGCAAACTAAGATAGAAATGAGAGAAAGAAAACTAGGAAGACAGAGGGACAAGGAAGTGTTGAGAAATAGATACAAGGCGAAGAAAGGAGAGAAGTGAGTTAGACAGAACAAGAAATGAGTGAGGAAGAGTAACGGGCAGAGACTGAAGGTGAAAGAATACAAATATATAGAAAGCAGAATGGTGAGCGAAAGGGAAACGAAGAGAGAAAAAGCAGGAATCATAGTTCAAGAGAAATATAAACGGCATGATCATGGACAAACGAGAGTGCAAAAAAAATGTGAGGGATAGAAAGGCAAAACAAGAGTGAAAGAAACGAGATGGAAAGAAAGTGAACTGATAGGTTAATGAGAGGGAGAGAAAGAGAAATGAGAGGCAGAAGGAACAAGCATTTGCAATGCAATAGGTCTCGCATTATTAAAGTTTGAGCTATTGGCATTGCTAAATAATGCAACACCAATAGCTCAAACTTTAATAATGCGAGACCTATTGCATACTCCTAAGTCACTACCCCGACTGTGACCTTACACAAGTTGTTACAACGACTTGCCTTAGGGGGGCGCTGGACTTTGGAATATTATAAATTACTATTCCAACTCCAGTCAGTGTATAAGTAGGAAAAGTGAGGAACTTAAAATCCACCACCAGTCCAACAACGCACCCCCTAAAGTAAGTCTTTGTTAACGACTTGCGTGGTAGAGGAACGCATGGTAATGTCCCAGTCAGAGTAGTGACTGTGGAGTAAAGGCAGGTCATGGTTCTGCCAGTGGGGTAAATTATGTTTCCCCCGTAGAAGTAGACACTCCTGCCACAAAAAGTACATTTATTTCTAACAACTCTGAGATTCCAATAAACACTTCCCTAACAAGAAAATATGCCACGGGCAAGTAAGGTATTCCGCTTAAAAGCATGTTCAAAAGTCTGCACGTCAGATACAACAATAAAGCTTATTGTGTATCCTTTACAAAGCGCTCCCACAAGCTGCAGGAGGCAGGTTAGGGTGATTTCTGGTCCCACATGAGTAATGCAGCGCAGTGCCCTTTTCGGTGCAGTCTGATGCTTGGTATCTAAGTAAATATGTGAGATTTGAGGATTTCTCGGTGCCGAGGCAAGCAAAAATTTCTCCAAGTTGTGGAACAGCGACAGCTTGGCATTCAGCATAAGGCAGCCAGCCAATGGTGGTGCGAGTGAGGGGTCCAGGGAAGAGACTGGATTGCACAAGGCAAGTTGCTGCCGGCAATATTAAATGCGTACGAAATGGGGACAAAGGGAGAATAAGGCATATTGATATGCAGCAGATGGTGAGGTGAAAAAAAACCCCCAAAAAACAAAGGGGTTGCGAACCTAAACATAAAAGAAAAATTGTTAAAACCACAAGATTGTGGACATTGATGCTTGTGGGCGATGGGAGGCAATCGGGTGGGGGTGGGTGTGGACAACAGAATATATATTTTTTTAAGCACTGTGAAGCAGCCAGTGCTAGCTGCTTCAGATCGATTTTTTTTCCCTTCAATCGGGTGGATTAGCAGAGGCCGGGTGAGAGAAGAAACAGGGATGGGAGGGCAGGTGTTAGGTAAGAAGAACCATGGACGGGAGGGAAGAAGGTAAAAAAAGCACTATGACGCAGCCAGCGTAAACTGAGTCATAGCACTTTTTTCTACAAGAAATAATACTGGAGTCACAGTGCGAGCAGCTGATTGCCAGCTGAGGGACACTAATCACGCATCATTAATCTGGCGCCACAGAAAGCAAAGGAAGTGACGCATTGCAAGTGCTGTCAAATTAGAAGGCAGCAAAGAAGAGCAACAATGATGCGAACAAATGGTAAGTAAGGGGCGGGTTCCAAGCCCATTACTTAACACAAGAGTCTCGCAAACGAGAGCGCATGCAATACGTCAGCCATAGCTGCAATGCCCCCATCACCAGATAATATTAGTAATAAGTCTCCTGATTTATCACTGAGATGCCAGCTTTAAATACACTTTGGAGATTCAACCATTTTCCTCCAAACAGCTTATAGGTTCTGAACGTGCACACATTTTTGTCCCACATAAACACTTTTCAATTTTGGGCTACATATAATAATTCAACCCAAGCAAAAGCTTCTGATTGGGTGGGCGGCGCTGCCCAAAGGAGAGCTACTTCCTCACAAACAACTCGGAGGAGCCCGTTTTAAAGAATCCAGTAATCATGAAGACGCTTAAAGCTCTATATTATTTGCAGCTGCACAGGACAGAACTTGGGAAGAACACTGCTCATGTAGTGGACTTTGTGGTCTATCAGTCACATTTCTTTAAAAAATACAACTTCAGAATTCATGATGTACGGAAGCTAGTGACAGAGTGCACGTTTATTAAAAGGTTTGAGCTAGTTAGAAAGAACACAATAATAACAGGAGTTACTGGGTAATGAGAAATGCACCCTCAAATTATCAACAGTATAACTAAAGTTCAAAAATCTTTGCACAGCTTCTCTAAGTGCATTAGACCTCATTGGAATCACACCTCCAAGTAGGTCCCATAAGCGTGAATTTTTTTTTAAAAACAGAAGTGTTCTATCCCTAGCATTGGACTGTGCAAATATTCTATTATTGGAGCCAAAATTAAATGACAAAGTGCATGTAAAAAGTGATCACTTCAGAGGAGCAGCACCAACCAGGTTTGGCGAAATACTGACTAACTATGGAAAACCTGGAGCTCCGCTAATAAGGTGTGAATGATAACTCCGAGTGTGAATCACTGTTTCAAAGGAAATCAAATACCATGCACTGACATTATGCTACTAATGCAAAGTATACATGTAAGCATTTTATGGAGGCATCTGTGAGATAATTTAAAACTATTACTTGTACTCCTATTGTGCCCAAGCACTGAATTATAGTATTATCCTATATAAAAAGCAAAGAGAGTTAATGAAAATTGATCCGGCCTTGAAACAGACAATGGTCCTGATGAATCTGCAAAGGCACAGAAACATTTAGACATATAGAAAGCAACCTTTAAATATTTCCCACAAAATTGTGTTGTACAAAAGCGTGCATTAATAAAGTTGAATAGAACATGATCACAGACACAATTTTTAGCGCTGCAGAGATTTCTTCTTTTTATGGCAGGATCTAGTGGGCCACAACAACAACAACAGTGATGATAGCAGCTTAGGGCATTCAAGTATAAAGACGCAGCACCACCCGGCACTTGAAAGGCAGGGAAAGACATAGGAGCTGGGATTTAGGGCAATGATAGCAACACCTCAGGGTAGTTAGGATGGAGTTTGTCCTCCCTCTTCCCCGTGTCCCACTACATGTACTGTGTGGTCTTGTTTCTAAAAAACACAGATGACAAAGGTGGTCAATAATCTTGACCAAACCATCTAGTGCTACCCCATGATGTGATGTTTTTTTTTTTTTTAAACATACTTATTCAATTTTGGCTCCTCTGATAGAGTATGTGAGCAGTTAAATGCGAAGGATGAGATACATTTTGTTAAGCCTGTTGAGACCTACTAGGATGTGTAATTCCCTATTTGGAAAGAAAACTGCATGTTCTGGCACTTGAGACTGGCAGTTTGCTGCTACTGCCACTGGTGTCTCCAGAAACCCCTATGCACCCACAACATTTGTGTGGTGCAGTCAAGTGCAGACTCACTGGCCGAACATACCACATTAACATGACAGGTTGGCAAAGCTCCCCAGGGAAGTGCAGAGCGACAGGCTTCTCTCTTCACACCATGACAATGTACCCCATCCCTCCAACCCCAACGGAATGATCCTCCTGGAAGCTCGCCTCACTTCAGGGAAAGGAATGCCCAGCACTCCCCTGTTTGTCTTCCTTGGAAGACTGTCCAGCTCTGCAGATAAATGGATGTGTAAAACTCTGTTCCTCGCTTCTTCAACTTTTGGCTCAGAAATGGAGGGAGCTGGAGGATTTTCTTACCCTTACCACAAACAGTGGAGCTATCCTCATTTAGAACAAAACAACCACAATCGCTTGCCAGACAGCAGTGATATCCATTGTATATACGACTGATCACCACATCGTGCAGTCAGTAAAACTATGCTTCTCTTGCTAGAGAGTAGAGCTATCCTGCAATCCATCCATCCATCCAAGGAAACCCCAGGACAGAGTTGCAAGGGATTCAGAAGATGCAGGAAAAGCTAGGGGAAAAGAACCCCAGAGGCAATTGGGACAGGCAAAGAAGGCGATATGGTACAAAGGATACAGAGGGACGTTTTCGCACTGACAGTGGGCTTGTACATGCAAGATGAAGAAAAGCAGACTGTAGAACAAATGGTGCGAGGAAAAAAAAGAAAAAAGACAAACCAGTCAAAATACAGAACAGACAATCAAGAAACTAGGGGGACATTGAACCCATTAGTAGATAGACCAGGTAGTAAAGATCACATACAATGAACAAAAGGTTTGCAAATGTTGCAATAAGATGACTGACAAAAAGCCACATAGGTTGTTGGGAGGGGCACAGGATTTATCACCTGTACTAGACAAGATTGCCATAGCAAAAATAGGTTGGGGGGGGTGCAGTAAGCCCTGCCACATACCCTGCACAACTTTACTGCACTGCACTACTCCTTCGTTTCCACGACAGGTATAATCAATTTCTTTTAGTATTAATTTGTTGCTGCTGCGTCTACCTACTGCATTCACAGTGCAATGGCAAATAATGGAATTCTCCTTTTTAGCGTTGCCGTCATCTGCAACAAATACAACATTCTGTAGCATCAGTGCTAGGGCAAGAATAAAAGCATAAGTTATAAGCCTTCAGTTAAAAGAAGAGAGGACATGTATTTAAGTACCATCTACCACAGCAAAAGGTTAGAAAGAGTATATTGTTATTGTTATCCTACCAGAAAAACCTTTTATAAAGCAAAGAGGAAAACCACAATCAGACTCTAAACAGTTGCCAACAGCCCTGCACAGCGTTTTGCATTCAAACTAATAAACGTAAAGATAGTTGCACTGTATTCAACTTCCTGAGCTGCAAAGGTGAGCCAAGCATACCTTTACGAGCCACACAACCAAAGCCCCACTGTGTGGGGTAGACCAATTCAAAAGGGACTGAGGTCTCGCCATCAGGGGTCCTGCCATGCAGTAAGCTCCTCCATGAGAAAGGCCCTATCAGCCTTTGAAATTACGAAAAACAGCATTCTTAAGGCAGCAGGCTTGCCTCGCGGACAGTCAGGGACAGAATGTGAGTGCCAGAATAAGTCACTCACCTCTGTGTGTAAGACACTATTAAACACACACACTAGCAAAGCCAATAGGTCTGGCATTGACAGGGTAAACGTTACTGTTTAGGGAGCTGACAAACTATATATCTTCATATTCTGCCCTGCAATGAGAACGCACTCCACAGAAGATGATTTTCAGAACCCTTTATTCAATGAAACTGGCATTCCATCCTGAAAGTTTTCTCCTCAGCCTGACGCGTTTCAGAGCCCAAGCTCCTTATTCATAGGCCATTACTGAGTCCACAACAGTTTCTGCTCCCAGCATTCCCTGCATGCTTACATATTTATAGGCCTATGGTGTGCCTCACATTTAACGATGCATGCTGGAACTTGTGGTATTTATTTTCGAGCCACTTTAATCCTCCAGTGGATTCTGTGTAACTTCAGTATAATTTAATAAATCTTATACTAATTCTTTAAACACAGCCCTCCAGTGGGCCTCAGGATATGAAATACACAGTTTCAGAATATGAAGAGAGATATATATATATATATATATACACACACGCATATATATTGTATTTATTTTTTCTTTCAGTTTGTCAGTTCCCTCAACAGTAACGTTTTACACACACATATATATATATATATATATATATATATATATATATATATACACACACACACACACACACACGGTAAAAGAAAAATATATATTTTGGGCTGAAAAAGCACATACTGCCATAGCAGTCCATCACTTAAGGAAACTACTTTGTGTGTGGACGTGCTTCTAGTGAAAGGGCAGAATTCCATAACCTACAGTGAAGTTAGCCAATGGCAGAAGTGGGCTGACCCATTACCTCATGCTGTATGCTATTGAGGGAGGACGAAAAATATGAATGACACAACATATTAACGGAGGAAGAGAGCTGGCTGAAATCTATTAGCATATTACCCAATTAATTTTTCGAAAAATCATAAATCTTCGCCAATGCCAGACCTAAAAGGAGACAATCGTCTTCCAAAAATAAAAAGTCATTGTGGATGCCACTGCATTAATCAAGCCACCACATGGAGCTATATCATGAGCATTTCGCCACTATGACCCTATTCTGTGTACTTACTAGATCCAAACACCATGAATAACACAGCACTAGATGGCACGAACATTCTTCACTCCCCAGTCATCACCAAAAGGCAGATTTATGCTGTCCTTCTGCCAGCAACCACATTACATATCTTGCGCTGCAGGAATATTCAGATTACAGTACTTTGATTTTTTTTTCACAATAAAGAGGAAAAACTGAGGTGGAAGAGAACATTACAAGAGTTTATGATTCAACTTCCTGTTGCTTGTGGAGCGACAATCTGTAGTCTCCTTTCCGGGATCCAAATAAAGGAGATGTACCACACATCTGCATGCTCGAATGGGGAGAATAATCCAATGGTTTCTGAATGCAACAGCAAGCTCTGTGCGCAGTGGTCCACCTGAAGACACTACAGCAGCATCCCTATGCTCTTCGAAGACGGACTAAGGCTGGAAAACGTTATCAGATGTGAGAAGCATCATTATGATGCAACGTTCTAAGAACTTCTGAAATACTCGGAGAAGATTTGGAAACACTTCTCATTATTCACTAAGCACCCTCGGAATTAGATCACTCGAAAAACTAAATAGATAGAAGCAAATCCATATGTAGAAACTTACAGCAAAAAAGGAACACTGCACCCGATCAATTCAGCCACATCCTCGTGTACTGAAGAACGCACGGACAAACTTCATTACTAACTCACTCGTTAAACTTCCCTTGCAAAACGCCCTTACTGCTTTCACTTACGGCTCTTTTCAGAAGTAGATTTTTGAGATGGACTCTCTAAGACAAAAAAAATATTTTGCAGTTGCGCTCTCTTTAAAGATGACATCTTCAAACGGGACAATTGGATTCTGCATGCCGCCCCCGACATTGTCTCAGGATCTAGTTTTGAACAGAGGCAATCTTGAGCCGTGGTCGGAAACAGAAAATCCCTATACAGTGACATGGCTGGTTCATATAATAGTAACAAGAAATGGGGCGTGGACAAGGGTGGTTTGAAGTAAGCAAATTAAATATTGCTGTAGGTTATACCCAGACGGTAGCTATATAAACATTTAGCTGAAGCATTTCAACGCCTTCATTAGACGGATGACGGACTTTTAAGACACTTTATTGTCAATAAGACCCACCTACAGTTTTAGCAAGCATCTAAGAACATCGATCTGAATGCTTTTAAGCGGTGCTCGGCTCTGTGGTTAATGCAGATATTCCGGGACCCTGATAGCCAAGAATGCACAAACCTACTGAAGTTGATGGTACTCACGGTCAGCATCTGCAGATGAGGTACACCTTCAATTAGACGGCATGCTATTTTCTATCTGACCACTATAAAATGAGAGTCTCTCTCTCACACCTCATCGGCCATCACACTGAGCGCTGCCTCTCGTGACACGCTACCCCACCTTGGTTGCCATCGAATGCGGGAATCGAAACTAGTGGTGCGCGCGCACCACAGAGGAGCGGGGGGGAGGGAGCGCGGCAGCGAGGCGAACGCGCGCTGCTGCGCGTTCTGGCCACCGTCGGGAATGGGAGGAGCAAAGGCGGGACATGCGCCCGCCTTTACCCAATCGCGTGCCGTTTTTTTAAAAAAAACGCACGCTACAGCCAATGTGGGCTTCCGAAAACAAAACCACACGCACGAGCGTGTGGGTCGTTTTCAGAAGCCCTTTCTAGAGGTCTCGCGCTGCGCGAGCAGTGCTGCGCACTGCAACGCTAGGCGCGAGACCTAAAAACGGCAGCTAAAGAAAGAGAAAGGAGAGGGTGAGAAGAGAAAAACAAAACTAGAGGGTAAGAGAAACGATAAGAAAAGAGAAAGAGAAATACGAGAGGGAGAAATAAAACAAAACCAGCGATTTTTGTGCAATACTTTGTCTCCACGCAAATCATACTGAAATCCCTGTGTTAGGAAGCGGCTTCTTGGTTGTGAAAAAGATGCTGGTTTTTTTTCTGATGAATACAGATGGCTGCAGCGGTTAGAGGAAAGCATTATGGTTTAGGCACACAGCTCGACGTTTCATGCAGTGCATTTTTTCCGTCTACTGTATGAAGATTGCAGTACACGTGCTGCCTATGCGAGACCTAAAAAGTGAGGATATTACTTTTGGACTCAAGGAAGCATGTCTGGCACCCCAAGCGGCTATGTAGACACAACGAAGCCTCCAACAACCAAGGAGGTGGCAAAAATGAACAGTGCTGGTTTTATTGGAGTCGTGCAAAAGATATGAAGAGCAAATATGTGCAGACGGAACTTCAAGTTCCATAGTCCTTAGCGAGAAAATCATATTGCGTGGGTCAGTGGTATAAATAAGGGCCCTGTCCGGTTCCCCGTGATCCCAGGTCAGAATACGAGAGGGGGCGTGTGGGTACCACTGATTTGGTCCCATGAGGAGAAGGATCACGAGAGGTGTTCAGGACTCTACTAAATGCTGACAAGATGTCATGGCTGTAGAAGTGCATTTAATTGTTTAAAAAAAAAGAGGGGGCATTCAACGTAACAACATAAGTTTGTTTGCATTTTGGCTTTCAAGCGAGAGCAAGTTTAGCTTAGAGTGATATTTCTTGAAGGAAATTTCCGTTTAAAAGCCATTGCTGGTCGTATGCCTTTTCTAGACAAGAGTGACAACATCGAGATTCAGTGGAACAATTTTATTATTTCAGGTCAGGACAGCTGTTGGGCAGTAGGCGTGGTTCAGTTTGCCAAGGTTTACTACAATTTCCTGTCTGTTTGGCAGTAGTATTCGGTTTTCTCTTTCTGTACTTGTGAACTCACCTGTGTTTGAGTAATTTAATAAAAACAGCACAACCAGTAGAACTCAACAGCATCCGGCAGAAACGGTTTTAACTTATGATGTATAAAAGCAAACAAAATGTCTGACTTGTAACAGTCAGACTGGTGGCAGCACCGATGCACTGGGAGGACGTGAAAGCACATCGGGAGAGCAACAAACGGAGCGGGAGTGTAACAGGAGCAGCTGCACATACACTCTGCAACATTAAACAAGCATTGGCAGCACCGATGCACTGGGAGGACGTGAAAGCACATTGGGAGAGCAACAAACGGAGTGGGAGTGTAACAGAGGACGTGAAGCAAATCGGGAGAGCAACAAACGGAGCGGGAGTGTAACAAGAGCAGCTGCACATACACTCTGCAACATTAAACAAGCATTGGCAGCACCGATGCACTGGGAGGACGTGAAAGCACATCGGGAGAGCAACAAACGGAGCGGGAGTGTAACGGAGGACGTGAAAGCACATCGGGAGAGCAACAAACGGAGCAGGAGTGTAACAGGAGCAGCTGCACATAAAAAAGCTTACCTATATACAACAAAAACAAGCATAAACACTGCAACACCAACATGCAAGTTAGGAAAAAAGACCTCGAGATAGAGATAACAAGCGCGCGCGAAAAGCATTGGCCACGCGGGCGCCGAAAGTTAAAGTGATCGCGATCGCGATGCACTTAATTACCCGTGACGGAGAAAAGACAGATGGCGGCTGCGCGCGTTCACGCGCACATGCACGCAAGCTTGAGGCCAGCAAAAGCCTCTGGTAGCACTTTGAAAACCCCCTTACTAAAAGTCGAGCAAGCAGCGCATGCGCTGCTCTAGGCTCGACCTAAAAACCTGACTCCAAATGATAGCTTCTCTTAAGCACTTGTGAAGTTGACAATAAGCTGATTGCCTTTGTTTCCATCATTGCATTGGCATCTAGGTGTTATGTTATGTGGATTTGTTTAGCGCAACTTATGACCCGAAGGGCATCCAGGCACTTAAGCAGGTGTGTATGTCATCTGCTGGGGGTTAGTTGAAGAGCCAGGTCTTCAGCCTCTTGAGGAATTCAAGAAACGAGGAGGAGGTCATGATGTGTGGAGACCGGTCGTTCCACGTCTTGGGTGCGATGTAGGAGAAGGCTAAGCTGCCAGTTCTGCTTTTGCAGATATGGAGGGGGTGTGCGAGGGAGAGTGAGGCTGAGCGCAGGCGTCTGGTGGGTTGGTGGAAGTGAAGGCGGCAGTTGAGGTATGCTGGTCCTATGTTGTGCAGTGCCTTGTATGCATGAGTTAGGAGTTTGAATTGGCAGCGTTTGTATATCAGCAGCCAGTGGGGTGGGTTGATGTGTGTGTGTGTGTGTGTGTGTGTGTGTGTGTGTGTGTGTGTGTGTGTGTGTGACGTGGGAGATCCAGGATCGGTCTAGCTCAGGGCTGGACTGGCCATAGTTGGCATCAGGTGTTTGCCTGGGAGGCTGGAATGGTGGGGGCCGGTTTTGGAGCAGCGGGGGCCGGTTTTGGAGCAGTGGGGCCGGTTTTGTTACCGAGGGTCAGTTTTGCAGCGATGCTGCAATATCGGCCCCCATTAATAAAAGCAACAGTGCTGGGGGTCGGTTTTGTTAAGCAGCGGTGCTTTATGTCTGCCCCCTCCCCCTGGGGATGGAGGCCATTCAGACACAATTGCAGGACTGCTTTGGGTTCCCAGTCTGGCCCTGGTCTAGCTGCAGCATTATGGATGGTCTGAAGTCAGTGGCGGAGGTGGCTGGAGATTCCGGCGTAGAGTGCATTGCTGTAGTCTAGTCTGCTTGTGACTAGGGCTTGGGATACGGTGGGCCTGGTGCTCGTGGGATCCATTTAAAGATTTTACTGAGGATGTGTAGTATGTGGAAGCAGGAGTAGCTGACTGTGTCTACCTGTGAGGCCATGTCGAGTTCGTGGTCTAGGATGAGTCCCAAGTTTCTTGCGTGGTTAGAGGGTATAGGTGTTGGACCAAGCTCTGATGGCCACCAAGAGGAGTCCCAGGGGGGAGTTCCTGTTCCCGAAAATCAGCACTTCCGTCTTGTCCAATTTGAGTTTCAGGCAGTTGCTTTTCATCCATTTCGTTATGCAGATTATACATTTGGTGGAGTTGGATCTGGTCGTGTAGGACTTGTCGGATGTTGAGAGGATGAGCCAGGTGTCATTGGCGTAGGAAATGGAGATGCTGTGGAACCTGATGACGTTGGCTAGTGGTGTCATGTAAATGTTGAACAGGGTGGGGCTGAGAGATGATCCTTTAGGGACTCCGCAGATCACGTCCTTGGGATTTGATGTGTACGGTAGAAGTCTGACTCTCTGTGTTCTACCTGTGAGGAAGGAGCATATCCATTTAAGGGCTGGACTTTGGATGCCTGTTGTGTGAAGTCTTTTGATGAGGGTGGACCGTGATACAGTGTTGAACTCAGAGGAGCATTTCCGCATTACGAGGGAGGCTGTTTCGTCTCCATCCAGTAAGATGCAGATCTCATCTGTGGCGTCGGAGTGCTGTCTCCGTGCTAGGCGTTAGGCTCCATGGAGTTCCCAGCCAGGGTTAGACTGCAAAAAAAAAAGGAGGGTGGACGGACCTTTAATTGAGGCATTTGTTTTGGGCCCAGCTGGAAGCAGCAAATAAAAGAAGCACCCTTCATCTCCTGCAAGTTGCTGTTCTGAACATAAAACAGACAACGCATGCGCTCTACTGAATGTGTCTCAGTGTCAGCAAATTACAATGGGACAAATTCTGCACATTTTAGCGGAGCGGTCCCGGATCCAGGTAAATAATGGGTGCCGCATATGGCTGGATCCCCCTCATTTTCTGCACTGGATTTAAATTAAACTACTAACATTTACAAGCTGTACATTGGCGTGTTTATTTTCAACCCACAGATTCAGCTTTAGTTCTACATATTTGCAACCATATAAGGGAGCAAGAGGCCAAGAATGTAAGATTACCATTGTCTGGAGTAGATTTGTAAGGGTTGGGGGAGCAGAGTGTTAACTCACATAATCCTATGCAGAGCACAAGGAGTTAAATCCGTTCGGTGAGATTCAACATCACAACAGCTGGTCCTTATGAGGATGGACCATGTTGTTTTCTTCCATAAAGTGATTCTAGAATAGAACTTCCAAGCATTGCTTACACCCGTCACTTGAGCTGTACTGTGCAAATGACCTCAAATGTGGCCATTGCACTGTAGTAATGGATGAGGGAAAATATGTTGTGATTGTGCAGAATAATGTGTTATTGTCGCATGTATTCAATGGCAGGGCATAAACATAAATGCTTATGCCATGCCACTGAAGACAGATGTGGGCCAATGTACTAATAAGCGTACACTTGCTCACTTTTTAATCACAGTACAGCTCACTTGGCTTGAGACAACGCTACTTATTGTCTCACAGCCTCTATTCTAGATTCAGTTTACAGTAGAAAACAACCAGGGCGATACCCATAGGGCCCGACTCCTTGGATGCTTCCTCACTGAATGGACTGAACTCCTGGTGATCTGGATATGTAGGAATCCCTATATTTAAAGTTACTTCAGCATGGCATACACCATATATTTAGATGTGCAGAGTGTAATATGTTGTTTATTACCACCATTATTGAGGAAGGGATGGGTGTCACCACCCACTTGAGGCTTCGCCTCTGCCAGTCAGGGGCACTCCTGATTTACGAGAGGCAAAGCCTCGAGCGGGTCATGATGCTCCACCATTCACTCAGTAATGGCAATAAATAGCATACTTATTCAGCGGATCTGCATGGATGATCTATGCCGTGCTGTTTTTCACCTAAATAATCATAGCCCTTCTCCAGTTCAAGTACCATTATCAATCTCCGCTTCCACTCTCTTCCCATTCTCACCCTCTCACTCTTTGGGACTTGGGCAACAACGGAATGCTGAACAATGTCAAACATTCATCTCCAGTATACAGATCTGGTCCTAAACCCATCGTTTTTTGCCAAACTTGCCATTCCAGTTTAAACCCAGCCATATGCAAATAAGTCTTTACCCTGTTCCTCCTGGGAACAGTCCAGCCCAAACTGCCAGGCCAGGTCATCCCTGGACAGGAAACAAACATCCTGGGACCAGTTTTGGGGCATCACCTCATCAGCCAGGCTAGCTTGACTCCAGTGGCATGGAGAGCACGGGACCCACGTCTGGGCATACCCGTCCCACTCGGGGTGACAAATGCAAAAAGAACAATTGATGGACAGAATGCAGAACAATGTCCAACATTCACCCCAGTACAGAGATCTGGGCCTAAATCCATCGTTGTAGTCCTTTGATACTCTATATATAGAGTCAACCATCACTAAAGTATCTGGTTCCAGTTAAGGCATCTATAAATAATATTTCAAACCTGTGTGTGGGTCCTGCTTTCATTAGAATGTGTGATGTAATAAGCAGACGCGCGCGAGGAAGCTGAACACTCGCTGCTTCTGATAGGCAATTTTCTACCTAAATTCAGGCTATTTACTGTTTCGCAAAACGTGCCTAAATTTGGCTTTTTACTGTGTGCTTTTACTGTGTGCTCGCCGAATAGCTCTTTTTAATTCTTTTTTAATCGCACTTACCTTACATACAGCCGGTCCCCGGTCCACCGCGGGTTCATCCCAATTGATGTGGAGGGATTAGGCTACTTCCGGTCGCGAGGAGGTTGGCGTTCTAGCGGCCCCTACCTCCAGCGATAAAAACCGGATGCCTTGCACAACGCGCAGCAGACGCGCGCGAGGTAGCTGAACACTCGCTGCTCCTGATAGCCTGAATTTGGATAGAAAATTGCCTATTTACTGTTTCGCTAAACTTGCCTAAACTTGGCTTTTTACTGTGTGCTTTTACTGTGTTCTCGCCGAATAGCTCTTTTTAATTCTTTTTTAATCGCACTTACCTTGCATACAGCCGGTCCCCGGTCCACCGCGGGTTCATCCCGATTGATGTGGAGGGATTAGGCTACTTCCGGTCGCGAGGAGGTTGGCGTTCTAGCGGCCCCTACCTCCCGCGATAAAAACCGGATGCCTTGCACAACGTGCAGTGGACGCGCGCAGCGGGCACGCCAAAGGCAAGCCCGTCCGCGCCCAGACGGGACCAGGTGCCACTACCCCTGGCCAAAAATCATTAAAACACCTTTTCCAAATAAGATATACCCCCGCACAGCTGCTGAACTATTGCAGTATGCCCCAGCCTGAGTGTAAGTGTCTCGACCCACTGGATGAAGCTACTAAATGCCCTTGCTGTAGCTTTAAATTTGACAAATCACCTCCAAGAGAGCTGAGTAGCTCACTTAATGCGAATATTTCTCCCCCACAGGACAATTGTCCTTCACTACGCTGCAAGCCCACTAGTATGGCCTTCACCTTCTGGAACATTAATTGTCGCTCTCTCCCCAAACATAAAATAGACGTCTTTGACCTATTAAGTAGTGAACAGCCTGATGCCATCTTCCTAACTGAAACATGGCTGAATACGAGCTCGGGCCCGGATGTGGCTTTTGCTTTACCTGCTAACTACGCTATAGTTAGGATAGATAGAGAACTCAAGATAGGGGGTGGTATTGCCATAATTTTTAAAAAATCGCACTCATGTAAATTAGAAGCACTCCCTTTTAAGGGATGCGAGGCAGGCCTTTTTAAACTTGTGCTGACCCCTCACTTTACCCTATCTGGTATTCTTGTCTATCGCCCCCCTGGCCCGTCGGCCCCCTGGGCTGGCTCATTTCCGGAGTTAATCTCCCCTCATCTCCTTAAGGCGGCTAACTTTACTATCCTGGGTGATCTTAACATTCACTTGGACAACCCTACCTGTTCCATCAGTAGCATACTGATTGCCGACCTTGCAGCAATTAATCTGCCGCTTTGTAATACAGGTCCTACTCATATGGCAGGCCATCTACTGGATCCCATATTTTCCAACCTGTCTGATATCCAATGTCTACCATCTCTCCCTTTATGCTGGTCAGATCACTTTGCAGTCAAATTTTACTGCACTGTCCCAGCCTATCTGACCTCAGCCACTTTTGGTGCACAGCAGAACTCTAGGAATTGGAGCAAATTGGATATGACATCTTTCAATAAGCTCCTTTCCGATAGGCACTCTCCAAGCAGGATAAAGGATTGTGCCCACTCCCTCATGTGGGGTGAGCACACCCAGAGTGTAGTCACCCCAAGGTCAGTAGCCCATTGGCTACGGACCTTGAGACCCCTAAAACGCCCCCTAAATATAGTATTTAGGGGGCAGCCCTGAACCCAGAAGGAGATTCCCGCAACCTACGAAGAAGGACGAAAGAAGATTCAGAGCAGAGGAGACTGCAAAGAAGAACTGACTTGGCCCCAGCCCTACCGGCCCGTCTGCAGTTTCCAGAGATCCTGCATCAAAAGTCACCTTGTCCTGCAGCCAGTGACCTCCAGAACCCCTGGGAGGACTGACTGCCTTCAACAAAGACCGGATCTCCTGTGAACAGCAGCTCTGTTCAAAAGAATCTCCAAAGAAAGACTCTGAGCCTGCTGAAGACAAAGAAATCCGACGCCTGAAACCACCACTGCACTCGTCGCCTACGGCCTGAGTCAGAGTGGCCCACAGGTCCCAGCGAGGTCCCCCAGCATTCCAGAGTGTGAGGCCACCATGGGTTGACCCCTCCAGGACTCCCCGACGTCGCCTGCATCCTCTGCACGGAGACCTCCCCAACCGCGAGTGGTTCGGTAAGGTGAAATCCGGCCTCAAAAGGCACCCCTGCATCCAGCTGCCCTGCGCCCTGGAGAAGAGGACCTGAAGTGCACTTACGTCCCTGAGCCCTCCAACTTACCTGCCCAGCTGTTGGTTCCTCCCAGAAGACTTCCTGGACGAGCCTGCAGCCAAAATCCAAAACTGACAACTTCCATTGAAAACAACAGGGCCCCCCCGACGCTAAATCAGCACTCTGCACCCGGCCGCCCCTGTGCCGCTGTGGGTGCACCTTGTGTCCTAGCTCGGACCCCCCTTTGCCCTGAGCTTAACTGAAATGAAGTACACAACGCCCAAAGTAAGTGCTTCATTTATTGTGTCCAGTCGAGGCGACTCCCGGGCAGCAACTGCCGTCCTAGGAACACCACGCTCTAGAATGGAATTCCCACAGCACGAGCTCACACACGAGCTCCAGATCCCAACACACCCCCCTTCCTTCACAATAAAGAACAAGAAACACAATAGTTAAAAGAGATGAGGGAAAGAGGAAGAAGAAGAAAAATAGAGAAACATAGTGTAAGGCAAAAATTTCTATACAAGGTAAGAGATTACAACATCATATAATCTTGAAATTTGGAAGGAACAGATTTCACTCTTGTGGATGCACATCTGGTGGGAACATGGCTAGAAAGAACCCGTTCCCTTCCATGGATCACAGTGGGTACTACCACAGGGGAGGAGTGAACACCCAGTTTCCTATTGACATAACCCAGCATAGACTCGGGTACCACGGAAACAACACTTTTGTTCCAAACCTTCCCATTCTCCAATACCACAACATGATCTTTCACCGCAGACACTCTCTTGGGAGCAAAAACCGAGACTCGCCCTTGCGAATAAGGCCAGGTCTCTTGACTCTCACCCAATCACCCACCTTCACACACAAGGTACTGCGACTCCCAGGTCTGGTGTCATACTTTGCTTGAGCGGCAGCCCTGATATCAACCACCTCAGCCAACTTCTCCATGTCCACCACTCTCCTGGACATCCACTCTTTGTTTAGTTTAGAGCCCGCTACTCTCCCCCTTAGTAAGGTAAAGGGAGCTATCCCAGTGCTAATGTGCGGGGTGGTCCTCACAGCCCATAGCATGTCGCTGACAGCACGCCGCCAATGCAAGCTATTGACCAAGGCAAGTTGCAAGTGTTCTTTCACAACACGGTTGAAGCGCTCGACTAAGCCGTTGCTGCGGGGTGATACAGGGACGTACAAATATGCTTTACACCAATGTCCTTGAAAAAGGCCTGCATTTCATTAGAGACTAGCTGGGTTCCATTATCCGATACCAACTCTTCAGGAACACCTTCCCTGAGGAAAACATCATGAAAAAAATTGATGATGGCCAAAGAATTTGCATTGTCTACAAATCGGACTTCAGGCCATTTTGACATGTAGTCAATAAGGACCAATGCATATTTGGGAGAACTTCCAATGAGCCCGAAGGGACCAGCAATGTCAAAGGCTAATTTGGACCAAGGGGCGTTTTTAACCACTACTGGTTCAATAGGAGAAGGATGAGTAACTTGAGATTTGTCACTGGTGACGCACACACAACAGTCTCTGACATAATGTTCGACATCCTTATCCAACGCGGGCCACCAAAAATCCTGTCTGACCCTACGTTTCATGGCCCGAATTCCCAGATGACCTTCATGAGCTAAATCCAAAATTCTTTTGCGCATGGGCAAGGGAACCACTAGCAAACCGCCTCTCCTCAATACTCCATCCACTACAGACAACTCTTCACTAATTTTCCTATACGGAACCAGCTCAGAAGGGCAATCTTTCACATTAGGCCATAATCCGGCTAAAAGGTCAATGACCTTAGAAACCACTGCATCCTCGGAAATACCATTCAACCACTCTCGTTCAGAAAGGGCACCACCAATAGTGTTCTCCAAGGAACAAACTGCACACACCATTTCCAAATCGTCATCCGCCAACACATCCTCATCACGAGCAAGTGGTAATCTGGACAAGCAATCAGCAACAAAGTTCTTAGCTCCAGCCACGTACTCGAGACGATAGCGAAACTCACTTAGTCTGTATTGCCATTTGGAGATGCGTGGTGTTGCTCTCCCACCACCTCTGGTGGTAAAAAGATCAACTAAAGGCTTATGATCAGTTCTCAAAGTAAACTAGTTACCCCATAAAAAGAATTTAAAGTGTTGGACACCCCACCACATGGCCAAAGCTTCTTTTTCAATGGTCGAGTAGGTACTTTCGGCACCCCTTAATGTTCTTGAGGCAAAAGCTATAGTTTCTTCCCGACCATCACCCCTTTTTTGCATGAGAACTGCTCCTAAACCCACATTGCTTGCATCAGTAGAAATGATGCAGCGATCATTGATGTCAAAGAGCTTGAGCGGACCAGCATGTACAATCTCTTGTTTGATTGACTGAAAGTTGTTGTTACAATCGTCATCCCACACATATTTAACGTTCTTTTTAACAAATTACGCATGGAAGCAGTTTTACTGGAAAAATTGCTGACAAATTTGGAATAATATTCCACCAACCCCAAGTAAGAACGAAGCTGGTCTTTGTTCGCAGGTGCAGGTGCACCCTGAATGGCTTCAATGATCTTCAATTTAGGTTCAACCCCTTGTGTGAAATGTGATGACCAAGGTAATCAACGCCTTCTTGAAGGAATTTGCATTTATCAACCTTTAGGGTTAGACCACCAGATCTGACTATGCTTAGAACACGCTTAACCCTCTCATCGTGTTCCGCCTCGGTCTTCCCATATATCAGAATGTCATCCTGAAAAACACAACCCCAGCAATCCCTTCAAACAAGTTGTTCATCAATCTTTGGAACACAGCTGAAGCGGAGGCAAGACCGAAAGGCATCCGTATGTAGCGATAAGCCCCTTCAGGTGTGACGAAAGATGTGAGATGACGGGATTCCCTGCACAACTCAATCTGGTGGTAGGCTGAGGAAATGTCTAGGGAGGTAAAGAACTTGGCACCACCCAACGTAGCCAGCATTTCATTGATGTTAGGAAGAGGTTGACGATCAACCCAGATGTTGGCGTTGAGATCTCTTAAATCCACACACATTCTTAGGGATTTGTCGGATTTACGTGCCAAAACAATGGGAGCCAACCATTCAGAACCTTCAATAGGTTCAATGACCCCCGCAGCACAGAGACGTTCCAACTCAAGCTTAAGTTCACCCCGCAGACTCAAGGGCACTTTGCGTACCTTATGAGCAACAGCTTTAGCGCCATCCTTGAGTACGATGCGATGTTGGAAACCCTTAAGTTTGCCAAGCTCACTCTTGAACACATCAGGATAGATGTGCATCCACTTGTTATTAGCAATTTGGGCAACAGTAGGGACACAGGAGGAATCAGGAGAAGATGCGTTGTAGAAGTGAATTAGTGCATTACGGGACACCACCATATCGGGATGATTTGGGTCCAGTATAATGTTAAGAGCCCCTGCTCGTCCCACCCCAACAGGTTTGCCCCTCTCCTACCACAAACACAGTACTCTGTCAGATCAGTACCAAAGGCTAGACATCCTTCAAATTTTCCCAACACATCCACTCTTTTACCCCCATACGCAAAGATCTTGATGTTGGACTGTTGCAAATGGAGACCGTCAAGTTTGCTAAAATCCTTCATGTTGATGAGGGTAAAAGGAGAGCCAGAATCAGCAAGAAAAGTAAGACTAACTCCATTTACCCCGATTTCGCATGAAGGAGATTTCTTCTTCAGAGACCCACCCAAGGAAGATAGTTCAACAACACCAGTGGTATGTGACAATGAGGGAGACAACATTAACAATTCGTAATGCTCATCATCGGAATCCAATGGATCTTCTGCAATAGCTTTCACTACATGTGAGGGACTTTTTTTACTGGGACAGCCTTACACATTCGAGAGTAATGACCCTTTTTCCCACAATTATAACATGTTTGGTTTAAAGCAAAACAAAATTTGGCATTTCCCAAATGAGATTTGCTCCCACAACGGAAACACATGGCTTCACTTTGTTCATTTCTGGATTTGGGAAATTGTGTAGCAGGACGTACCACACTGGTGTTGGACCCCTTCAACGATTTAGCGACAGGTTTGGCATTTAATAGTTTAACTTCGCTAGAAGGGGCTGTACAACTCATTTCTTTTACACAGAATTGAGCATGTTCAATACTCTTGGCCAACGTGAGTGCAGTCTCTAAATCAG
Source organism: Calotriton arnoldi (assembly GCA_963921515.1). Classification (NCBI taxonomy): domain Eukaryota; kingdom Metazoa; phylum Chordata; class Amphibia; order Caudata; family Salamandridae; genus Calotriton; species Calotriton arnoldi. Next base: position 922,174 of record CAWUFW010002109.1, read on the forward strand.
GATCGTCCGAAGACAATAACTTTTCTTGGATTTTTTTGTTGGACGTCCTTTCAATTAATTGATCGCAAATGATTTCGTCCCTGAACTCCCTGTAGTTGCAAGTAGCTGCTAGACTTCTGAGAGCGGCGACAAAATCGTCAATGGACTCGCCAGGAGTTTGAGCGCGTTGCAGAAATTTGTGGCGCTCAAGGACAACATTCCTTATGGGACTAAATCTTTTGCTCAAAGTTCTTACAATGGAGGCGTAGTCGTCAACAATGAAGGAGTCACCATCATCACCACCACTTACACGAGTGCTTACCATTTCTAGAGGTAGTGTTTTAAGGATGTTCCTACCCTCGGTACCTAAATTGTAAATTAGTAACGCTTTCTTTTTTTTTGAAGTGAAGGTTTCACCATCAATCGCCTCCAAATATGCGTCAAATGTATCCTTCCACTGTTCCCACTGAAGAGGTGGTGAACCCGCAGTTTGCAAAAAGGGTGGAGGAGCGGTAATATGATCCATGACTTGGCGTGGGTGAGTTGCTGCCCAACGTCAACACGACAATCTCTGGATACTAGGAATAAATTATCATGCAGATTGAGAGTAGATAAATAATTACAGCACGTAATAACACCTATAATATTACAGGTATTGTAAGTGCTGAAATAATGTGCAAGGGCAACAAAAACATAGGGAGACAATTGCACCAGCTGTGCCCATCAGCGAAGGCTACAGGCAGTAGAGATGGTCAATTGAGCTGTGCCTATCAGCAGAGGCGTGCAACGTTGCTTCCCACTTTGAGAAGATATGAATTACAGCTGTGCCAATCAGCGAAGGCACGACAAAAACGCTAAGTACAGAATCTTCGTTGCCGTGGTGACTGGTGCTCAAAATGGCCGGCGGGATGACGCTGCGTGGAACGGAGCCAGGCACGTCAGGCAAGATTCTTCAGCGATGCGCGTCATGCGCAGTACATGCCGACTTACAGGGGAGGCGCGAGGAGCTCACGGCGGTTTCGTGCCCCCACAGCCAACAACGACAAAAGTACCTGGAAGGAGGGCGAACCCCTCGAGAAGTCCAGCGGCGGAAAGCAGAAGAGGAGCGATGAGGACGGGCAACACCACAGCTGTGAGCCACGCAGGAGAGATGCCGGTAGGCAAGTTCACAGGATACGGGTCGGGAGGCTCACAGGATGCCAGTCCGCATGTTCACGGGAGGCCGAAGACAGGACAACACTACTCGTCGCCAATGAAATGAAGTACACAACGCCCAAAGTAAGTGCTTCATTTATTGTGTCCAGTCGAGGCGACTCCCGGGCAGCAACTGCCGTCCTAGGAACACCACGCTCTAGAATGGAATTCCCACAGCACGAGCTCACACACGAGCTCCAGATCCCAACATTAACCCTAGGAGCTTTGCTCCCTCAACCCTGTGGCTTGCCCGAGAGCAGCCACCAACCAACGGCCCCGTAGCCCCATAGGCTAAAATTGGGTCTCGGCACTCTGCATCTGGCTGCCCTAGTGCCGCTGAGTGGCTTTTTCAGTACATCCTTGACCCTGGGGTACCCTTGTTCGAACCCCAGAAACTTAACCCTAAAGACCGATTGCTTACCTGCAAACCGATAACCTCATTTTTCTCCATAGGACTGTATTGACTGTTTTCCTCTGAAAAACCTCTAAGTGTTGAGGGTGTTTGTATGAAAACACAAGAAACTGTGTTTTGATAAAAACTTTTACTTGCCTTTTATCTAGGAAATGTCCCAGTGTGATATCTAGGCACATCACACTGAGTAGAAAAAGTAATCCAAAAAGTACTCCAAAAAGTAATCAAAAGTTATCCAAAAGTAATTCCAACTGTATTTGAATATTTTACAAACCTGTAACAAGTCATTATTCATCCAGATTGCTTGTTGATCAATCTGTCTTGAAAAGTACAATTCTATTTACCTGTACCAAGTCCTGCTTGGTTCTATAAATAAAATACAACTAAAAGAAATATTTTTAATACAAACAATTGGTCTGAGTTCAGTCTTTGAGTGTGTGACATCATTTCTGGCCTGAGTTTGTACAATTAATGCTTAACACTACCCTCTGATAAAGCCTTAATGTTCGCCCACACTACCACAAATCGACAGTAAGGTATTATCTACTTTTACCTCTGTAAGCCTTTGGGGATCCACTGGACTCTGTGCACACTATACCTTACTTTGGAATAGTATATACAGAGCCAGCTTCCTACAACCTCCCTGCTAGTGTAGCTGCAAATTGCTCTATTACTTTTGCGTCGTATCCTCTACTATTTATTCACCCCTTCCACTATGCAGCAGAATGCAATACTGCCTCCTGCCTTTTTAACCACTCCAGGTGTTCTGGAAGTTAGCTGGGAACAAGTGTCTGTGCCTGATCTGAATGTTAAACCTCAAAAGAAAATTCTCCAGTTTCGATAAGATCAGTGAGCGCCTCCTGTCAAGTTCCAGGAGTATGTGTAAATATTGTAGTGTACACAAATGTATGTTGGGCCTTATTGATTGCCTATTTGTTTTTTTTTTCTCATTTCTTTTTCCACTGTATCTTCCTTTGTATCTTTAACTCCTTCCATATCTTTGTTTGCTATTCCTTTTAGGCTGTTTACTTTACAATGTTTTGATATTGTACAGATATGTATGGAGGAATGATTTGTGGGTCCTGCTTTCATTGGAATGTGTGATGTAATAAAGTGAGAAGCAGTGGTGGCTCCCCCATAGGGGCGTCGCCCCACTGCTTTCTCGCACTGCGCACTCTCCCTTTTTCTCTATGTAGGCTGCTGCAAGCAGCCTACATAGAGAAAATGGCCTTGCTGGGGCACTCTCCGCTGCGCCTCACCAATCACAACGCTGCCATTGCAGCGTTGTGATTGGCTTAGGGCCGGGGAAGGAGGCTGCCTGCTGTCTGCTTCCTGTTCCTGCAGGAAAGCAGCGGGAACACGCGGACCCGGCTGCACCATCACACCGGCTCTAGAAATCTGTTTTAACATAACATAACAGCTCGGTCATGAGTACGCACCCGATACCAATGGGGCTAACGTCACAAGACCGTTCATTTGTCAGTGCATGCTTTTACCATATTCATGCACCCTAGTTTAATTAGTTCATAGAATCCGACTATCCCAAACTGTTCTCAGCAACGAACGCCTGTTCATGGCTGGAATTAAATATTGCAAAACAGACGTCTACTTTACCCTCCCAACTGCAGGGCCAACGCGCCCACATAAATTCTATTTAGAGCCTTATTTCAAGACCTCCGGAATTACTCCGCCAAAGGCGCGCCAAAGGCAAGCCCGTCTGCGCCCGTCCGCGCCCATACGGGCCTAGGGGTCAGAAACCCTGGCTGTCCAGAGGCACTAAGCAGACTCTCATATTCAGCAGATGAGTTACGTAGATTGGCTAAGCCCGTAAATACACTCTGCAAGCACACCATCAAGGTGGATAATAAGGAAATAAAGTGTGACTACTGTAATACAACGCTATTATATAAGAACACCGTGAAAAATGAAGGCAAGCTACACCTTGCACTATTAAACTGCAGATCTCTAGCCAAACATAAGTATGAAATACATGATCTGTTAAAAGAGAATTCATGGGATGCGCTATTCCTGACAGAGACTTGGCTTAATGAAAGCTCCACTCCTGACCTGTTGGATGCTATTCCCAATGATTTCAGGATAGCAAGGCAGTATCATGAGGGTCGAAAAGGCGGCGGTATCGCTATAATCCACAAGTCCTCTACAAAATGTGAGATTAAAAAAGATAGAACTTGCGGAGTGCGAGGCACTTCTTTTTACCTTAGCAGCTACTGGAGATAATACCATAGTTGGCTATTTAATCTACCGCCCGCCAGGGCCAGTAACACAATTCAAGGAAAGTTTAGAGGAGGAAATTGCACACCATGCTCTCAGACATAAAAACTTCATGGTGTTAGGAGACTTAAATCTACACTTTGACAATAAACTTCACTCCGAGGCAACTACTATCTGCAACGACCTATTAACACTAAACTTAACATAAAGTGTAAAAACAAAAACACATCAAGGGGGACATATCCTAGATCCCATTTTCTCAAATATCATGGAGATAGAGGTGGACACCCCATGGCCTGTTCCCTGGTCAGACCATTTCTTAGTCCAATTTACAGTCCCGTCACAGAGGAAGAGGTCTAAGCAAAGGCTAAAAAAATTACCGCTAGGGCTTGGAAAGGTTTTAACTCTGCCTCTTTCACACAGGCATTGGAAGAAACAAAGCCCGTACTAGTCAGCGATGTGAATCAGGCTAATAACCAACTGGAAGGCTGGATTACAGAAGCACTAGACAAAACAGCTCCCTGGAGCACAAGGATGCCCAGGAGGCTGAAAGAAAAGGCACCTTGGTTCAACGAAGAACTGAGGGTGGCCAGAAAACAATGCAAAAAAATAGAACGTATCTGGAGGAAGGACTACAGCAATGGGGTTAAAGAAAAGTATAAAAAGGAATTAAAACAATACCATATACTGATTAAGAAAATCCGCTGCAAGTTTTACACGGAGAAAATTGAGAGTGCTAATAACTCCTCTAAAGAAATGTTTTCCATATTGAACTCCCTCAGAACCCAGGAGACGGGGGAGGAGATACTTGACTCGGTGGAAAACTGTAATAAGGTAGCAGACTTCTTTGCAAAAAAAGTGATAAAGATTTATGACACCTTCCCAGATGAAGCGAAACAAGGTACGGGGCTGACCAAGGGTAATCAAATGAATCATGTAGGGGTGACATTGGATGTCTTTAAGATCCAGGACCTTGAAGAACTCACGTCCATAGCCAAAGGGATTAAATCTGGCTCCCTTTGGACCCAGCCCATCCAAATATAGTTATGGAAGGAGCGAAGGCAATCATGCCCCGCATTCAGGAGCTCATTTCGTGCTCCTTTCTAACCGGAACAGTCCCTAATAAATGGAAACAGGCCATCGTTAAGCCACTAAAAAAAAATCCATCTGTGGAGTCAACTAGTCTAGACAATCTTCGCCCTATCTCTCTGCTACCTTTCGTAGCTAAGATTGCAGAGAAAGTAACTAACATCCAACTAGTAGAACATGTAGAGAGGAATAATATACTGCATCCCTCTCAGTCAGGTTTTAGAATGGCCCACTCCACTGAGTCGGCCCTTCTTATCGCCACTGAGACTCTAAGGAAATATGCAGATGAAGGCCAAACAGCCGCACTAATCCTGCTTGACCTAAGTGCGGCGTTTGATACTGTCTCCCATAAAATACTTCTGCAGAGGCTAGAGAAATGTGGCATTAGGCATAGTGCTCTTGGTTGGATGAAATCTTTTCTCTCAGCACGAAGTTTCCAAGTCAGGCAGCAGTCCTCTGTATCGGAAAGTTTTCCTTTGGCACAGGGGGTGCCATAGGGCTCCATTTTGAGCCCCACCCTGTTCAACCTATATGTGGGGCCGCTTGCAGAACTAGTGGAGAAATATAAAGTATCGATCGTCTCCTATGCTGATGATACACAGGTAATCGTGATGTTATCACAGGAGAATAATCAGGCTCCCATCCGTTTTGCAGAGTGCCTAGATGAGGTCGCGGACTGGATGTCAAATCATTGCCTCTAATTAAATGGGAGCAAAACTAAAGTGCTGGTGGTTGGCAAAACCCCGTCCATATGGTCATCCGCCTGGTGGCCTGAATCCCTAGGCCAATTCCCTACCCCTAAGCCCGTAGTCAAGAATCTCGGAGTCTGGATGGATTCCGGACTTACTTTTGACTCCCAAATACGTAAAGTGGCTGGCAAATGCTATGGTGCTATGAGGGTCCTGCGTAAAATCCTGAACCTCCTACCAGCTAACTCCAGGAAGACTATAGTACACGCAGTCATTACCTCCCGATTAGACTACGGAAATGTACTGTACCTTGGAGCTACTAAACAAGGTCTAGCAAAACTACAGAGGGTCCAAAATGCGGCCGCACGGCTGGTACTTAGCCTCCCTAGAAGGTCTAACACTAAGAAAGCACTGGAAGCTTTGCATTGGCTACCAGTGGAGAAAAGAGTGTCCTTCAAGGCAATGTGCTACTGCCACCGTATCTTACTAAACAAAGGCCCGAAGTATCTCCATTCATTAATAACCAAGTACATCCCTGGCCGCAGTCTAAGATCTTCAGAGCTGGCATTGGCTACGGTGCCCAGAATATTTAGAGCTAGAATGGGCGAGCGCTCTTTAGATTTAAGGCAGCAAAAATGTGGAACAGGTTGCCTATTGAACTCCGAGTAGAGCCATGCGAAAAAGATTTCGTAGGCAACTGAAAACATGGCTATATGTGAAGTCCGATGGGTCTTAGGGGTCGTAGTAGCTCTACCACTGTAGTCCGCTTGTCTCACACGCCCTTTCTCTCCTATTGAGCGTCTTAGCGCGGGACACACCGGTGGTGTAACCATGCGCTCTACAAATGCTTAAACTAAACTAAACTTACTGGCGGTATTGCCACGCACCGCAGGAAATACAGTTATTATTTCACATCGTACAATACCGGGATCAAGTGCAAACGGATCCCGATATTTCACCACATCTCAGAATGAGCCTTTCTTTCTTAAAACGGTACTGTTCATGAAACGTATTGGGTAAAACGCTATTCCAGTTCATCTGGCCTCCAGGTGCTCCCTGAATTCTTTGTTCATTTCCTACTGTACACTCTTTTTTTTTTTTAATTCACCTTGTTCCCTCTTCTTCTACCCCTCTTTTGCTCCATTTCTTTCCAGTCCAACGAGTTTCTTGTATCCAGCAGTACAGCGGCTTTTTTAGGCGGTTAGTTCATGGTGCGTAGTGCTACAAGATTAAAGCACAAATATGTTTTGTTACTGGGTTTTTGCATAGCACAGTTTCACCATTCACTTGGCCTTTCGGGGTTTTGAGCATACATTGGTCTGCTCCTGTTATTTATCCAGCAGGGGCTTTTCGTTGGGGACTTTTCTTCCTGAACCACAGTAGCAAGATGGCGGTCTTGAGGGCATGGTTCGTCCTCACTGAGGTGTTCTGTAAATGGAGAAGGCGGACCATGCCTCCTACCAGTATAATTCATGGCAGTGTGTGGTGGGTTAGATGTGCACGGTATCACAGTGGGAGTTCCGGTCTAGAGGGCGTGCACCTAAGTCATGTCAGCTCCAGCATGCTGTTGCATAGAACAATGGGTCTTGTGGCCATCCAACAACCTAGGTGCACCTGTGGCAGTCTTTCTAGTGTAGCGTTTCTGAATCCTATTTTCTGTGAAGTGGGTGTATTGTTCTTGATCTAGGTTCTAAATTCCACCCAGGAATCTTGTTTCCCTGTCTCTTTGAATTTGAAAAAGTCTGCTCCTATATTGCACTTTTTCGGTTGCTCTGGTGCATCTGACATTTCATGACCCACTAACACTCAATTGTGAGACTCTGCTGTCGATGTGCCCCGGTACACGTTTCTGTTTACCTTGGTTTCTCTGTATCACAAGTCACCTCTGAAGGTTTTTGTTCTCCACCAGAGTTGTCTGCAAGGTTCTCTCCCCAAAGCTACCTGCTTCTGTGTTCTCTGGTTATGCACTTAATCAGAGATAAGTCAGCAAAGCAAGGCTTTTCTGTTGTTTATAACTAGGGCTCCCGGTTTTATGGTATTTATTTTTTTAACATTTCCGTCTGTATTTATCCATATTTATTTTTATGTCATTTTATCTGTATATATCCGCATTTATTTTTGTCGCAAGAACAAAAGACGTTGCAGCTAGCATTTTTCCACATTTATTTAAATAGACAGTGCACACAGTTGTTATAGGTTTAGCTATATGTTTATGTGCGCCAAATTAAGTAAACACAATACAGTCATCTGAAAACTTTGCCATTGTAATACAAGTCACAGTGGTGTCACAGAGATTACTTGCAGTAACATTAGTGAGCTGCTGCTGCGCTACAACATTGAAAACACTGTCACTAGCCATGATTATTAGATGTAAACACAATGTGAATTTAGAGGAGTGCACCTGTGCACTTTCAGTGACCGGGCCAAAGACGGCATGAAAGAGCTGTCTACTTTCGTGATAAATTAGACATATTGGATGCCTCGTTCTCCTTATTGTCAGTTCCATGCTCCTCCCTGGTGCGCGTTGACTATCCACAGCTGAGAGAGCAAACAACCTCCTCTGAAGCAGCAAGCTCTCAGTTCAGAGATAAATTAAAGGCCCTTGCATTCCTGCCGGGCACTATTTCCCTCACATTTCTGAGGCCTAAAATATCCAACCCACGTGAGATGGTAGCTTTTAATTCACATTTTTTTTAAAACTAAGTCCTTCACTAATGTAAAACACATTTTCCATAAGTTAGACAGTTCTGCTTTGAAAACATTGGGTGTGTATCACTTGCTTTATTTTACTTTCTACTGCCTAGTAGAAATTTAACAATTTACTTTAATACAGTAATCCCACACAGTTCCTCGCACAGTGGTGGAAAAAAATGATTTAGCTTGAAAAAGGGCTTACAGATGTCTCTGTCTCTCAGAAATGTTTGTGTTTCTTTATGCAGCGCCAAGTCAAGGAGGAAAGTTTACATTTTAAGGCCTGAAAGTATCCGAAAGGTAATGCGACCTAATTTCCCTAATGTGTTTATGCTGTGGTCTTCTTGACCTTTTTGAGTCACACTCATTTTCCCGCGCCTACCCAAGATTAATGTCCCAGCAGGTGTTAAAGTGAGCAGGCATACACTGCAATTAGGAAGAGGGGCGAGGCGAGGCAACCCTGGGCTGGAGCACGGATTGCCAAACTATTCTCGGAATCTGAGAATCTGTATTTTTCGGTTTCTATTTATAAATACAGACGGAAGAAAAATATTTTTCCGTCTGTATTTATATGTAAAAATCCGTTTAAACGGAAAACCGGGAGCCTTATTTATAACTAATGTGGGCTAACTCCTGCTGTCGGTGACGATGACCTAGCCAGTGGTGTGTCTTGTGCCCAGTGCAAGGAAGTAAACGAGTCTCCTGGCAACTGTTTGAACTGTGAACTACAGACATAATCAGGGTTCAGTGGGCCCTTCAGGCTTCTAGGCCCCACGTTTACTTCTACAGGGAGTATTACTAATGAGCATGCATGCCAATGGTTTGGCTCTGTCTTTTCAAGGAAGTAAACCTGGCTCGGTCTCTGCTGCCTTGGTTTAAGGGGTCATGAAGGCAGTGAAAAGAACAGAATGTTTACAGGTCTCGCAGAACCTTGATTAGAAAATTGCTGGAAAATGCACCGTTTGTCCACTCTTTTTTTTCAAAATTTTCTCGGGGGTAGGTTGTTTGGGCTCGCTCGCTACGCTCGCTCGCCAAAGTGCAGTATGACAATAATTTTACGCCTCACCACTTTCAAATGTCACCAGCCGCCACTGGTGAGATGTGCTGGGTCCTGCTTTCATCAGAATGTGTGATGCAATAATTCCTAGAGAATGTTGTCCTGTGAATGTCCTGGGAGTTGGTCCTGTGCTTTGCCAGTCACTTTCCTTGTAGCCCGAAATAAAGAAGTTGACTATTGTTACACGTGGCCTCCCTTCATTGTGCACATCATTTGTTTTATTTATTGATTGTCTTATAAAGCACAGACTCCACCTAACTGGGTTTCATAGTGCTGTACAAATGAGAGTGTGAGAACTCCAGGCAAAAATCAACCAAGCGTTGACTAGTGACATAGCCGAGCAGATTGTTTCCCTTACATTATTGGTCAGAAATTAATAGGATTGCTATAAAATGTGTGTATAACCTAGAGAATGAGTGATGTACAAATATACAGAGGGAGATAACACGGTTATCAACAAAACAGAGCATCACCAAGAATAGACAGTTTACTAACATAGAGCAGTCAGCAAATAACACATTGAACATACAGCAGCACTAAATAAGCAACAGAGGATTCAATATTAAAAGTTATGGAAAAGCAACAGGCACGGAGTTAAGGAGTTGGTTGCTTGGCGAAGTATGGATTTATTTCTAAAAGGTGCAGTAGAGGGAAACCTTTTCTCATTGCAGCAGCGAAAGCAAGAAACTCTTGAACAGGAACTTTTCTGGGAGAGATACTTTGGAGGTTCAGGTCTTTGAACATGAGGAAGGCAGTTCTCATAGTGCAGCATGACTAGTATGCAAGTATTCGGTTAATGTGTTCTGTTTTTTAGTGTTTGTAAGGAACCTGCCTGCAGCATGCAGCACTGCTCTGAGTGTGACGATTCTATTTTTGTTAATCCCATAATAAAGGAGGAGCACAGTCAAGAGAGGAGATGACCAGAGCCTTCACTGCTAGCTTTAGGTCCCTGGAAGGAGACAATGTGTTTAATCTTCTTGAGTTTGTGGAGGTGGGATCTGATCGACAAAGCCATAGCTTGGATGTGGCATTTAAGATTAAAATGAGTGTCAAGAGGGGAGCACAAAGATTTATCAGGGGTAGCCAGTTTAGGTATCGAGTGCTGCTGATTTAAATGATTAAAGCCAGAGAAGGTTGGTAGCTAGGCGAGGAGAAGAAATGTATTCTTCAGTGCATGACATTTGATGTGTGTTGGCTCCATGCATTTGTGGATGCTCTGAAGTGAAGACTTTAACTTGGCAATAGAGCCAAGGTAGGCCAGTTTGAGAGGGAACTGAGTCTCAATTGTTTATTGATGGAAAGAGAAGCCAAAATCTTGAAGGAATTTATCCAGATGTGCAACAGAAATACTGCCGTGAGTATTAGGATAGAGCCCTGTGGCATAGCGCATGGGAAGGGAGTCGGATCTGAGAAATTGTTGCAAATTTTTACCATTTGAGAGCGGCCTGAGAGATGAGAGTACAACTACCGTAGGACAGTTCTCCAAGGACCAACCTGTTTTCAGAGTGCAATGATGAATTTGATGGTCATCCGTATCAAATGCTGTTGTTAAATCCAGGATGCTGAGGAGGCAGTAGTAGCATTTATTGAAGGTGCAAAGAATATCCTCAGTCACTGCAGATTACGTAGTGTGACCTGCCTTTAACCCAATCGAACATACCCAACTGGTCCTTCTCATAGATATGTTTTATCAATTGAGACGATATACATTTCTCATTGACCTTGGCCAAAAAAACAGAGATTTGAAATGATGAACTAATTTTTAACATTACAGAGGTCATGGTCAGGTTTTGTAAGAGGGGTTTTGAAAGTACAATTTTGAAAAATAACATTGTTGTGGGTAAACTAATGAGGAAAAACACCAGAAAAGGGTGTTTAGCATTGGTGGGAGGGATTTGGTGTTAGAAATTGTGTCTTGTTGCAGAGGTATGCACCCTGTCCAAGTAGGGACCACCACTCTAGTCAGGTTAAGTCAGATACACACCCGAAATTAATCTGTGCTCACCCTCTGGTAGCTTGGCACTGAGCAGACAGGCTTAATTTAAGAGGTAATGTGTAAAGTATTTGTGCAACACTTATTACAGTAAAACAGTGAAAAACACCACACAAAAATAATCCACACCAGGTTAGAAAACTAGAGCTTAATCTAATTTACAAAACAAGACCAAAACTGCAAAATCCAATTAGTAGAACCGGAGTTATGAATTTGTTATTTTATTTTATTTTTTATTTATAAAGTTTTATATAGCGCGAACATGACCCCGAAGGATATCAGAGCGCTTCACAATTGGCGGGAAGGAAGGTAATCAATGCAGTACAGGCATCAAATAAGAATAACAAACAAAACAGTTACAAAAGGGGTCATAAGAGAACAACACAATAGCTGGTACATAGTGAACTGGGAGGGGAGCAAATGATTGATTAAAGAAGTATAGCAACCGGCTCCGGGCTTAAAGGTGTAAGTCCAATAACTTAAAACAGACGATATAATAAGGATATACTTATACCTACACATTTCTCTTAAAAGTCTATCTTCTCATCCCACCGCCTCAATGTTAAGATCTCTGTTGTTTTCAAAGTGGACAACAGAGTGGGAGATTGATTTTGATCCTGGAGTCAGAACTGGGCTAGAGCATGGGTGAGCTTGACCAACCCCGGGGCACCAACATTTAGAGGGGGGTACAGATCATGCAGTTAGTTGCCATCTTCGTCTGGTTCAACTGAAAACTGTTCTCAATTCATTTTTTTCTCCAGCCACTGGAGCTATACTGATAAATCTCCAATATTCTCTCCCCTCTTCCTTATCCCCTTTCTCATCCTACCATCCTGTCAGGCCCTACAACTTCTACAGCTCCCATCTAAGTGCTATGTGAAATAGTTAGTTGAGTAGAATCAGAATATATGGTGGAAGAGTAGTTGCATAGGTGCTTGCAGCAGACCAGTTACTGCTCTTAGTGAATCAGTCAGTGGCTGACCTGTGAACTCAAAAAAATGCAACAAGAAGACCACCGCCAGTTGTGAGGCAGACAGGAATGATATGCATACGTCCGGCAGTGAAGGTCATGGGAAAGAGATAACTCTACACCCAAAGTCAAAAACTTTGCTTTTATAATCCCAAGTAAAAAGGCACAGACAAGGTCGAAGGAGGGATTTCACTGAGGTCCAGTAAAGGTCACAGCTCTACAGTTAATGAATATTCAGTTGGGGTATTTAATAGGTTCTGTATTTTCTCTTTGAATTGTGGTATTTTCTTTTTTGTTTCCGAATCAAACAAGGAAAGCTAAAAGTCTTGCCGCAACAAGGTTAAACACTGGTACATTTTTTTTAAATATTTTATTTCAAGCATATGAAACAAAAAGAAAAAAATGCAGCCATTCTCTCAATAAAAATGATAAATTAAAGAAAAATAACCATAAATAATCATTGCATACAATTTTAATTGAACAGCAAGGGTGCTTCCTAGCCGAGAACCCCATTTTAGTTTTAATATGCATCACAGGAAAATATGATTCCAATCGGCACAAATAAAAGGAGCTATTGATTTTGAATTTCTGTAACCTGAAGACATAATTTAAGCACACATCGATGAGTAAAAAATTATAAAGAATGGAAAGATAGAAAAGCATTGGCAAAGTTATGTTGGTCCACTAGCCCGGCGCTAAAGTGTACTTCCTTTTAGTGAAATGTTAACATGTGATCAGACGACAAGTTGTTGCTCGCAGAGCAAGAGATTAACAACACATGATGTAGGTTGTAGTGGTAAGCACCTCCATGTGAATGACAGTTGAAAAGACCAGTGGATGAAGAGGGATAACCCGTCTTTCTATGTATGTATCTATGTATTTATTTGTAATGTATTTTTTTTATTACACGAGGCAGGCAAAACAACTAAAGCTGTTCCTGGGGCAAAAGGGCATTTACTAGTCTAAAAGGTTGCTCTTTGTACCTCTTCTCAGACAAGTGATGGCCATAGCAAGTATATAAACGATGCCATTTTCCTCATGCAGACACAATGGCTACAACAGCTGTAGGCAGTAAACAAACATTTTCGATTACACCAAGAAAAAGTAAAGCACTCTAGCAGCGGTGCAATCATCTTGATCCCCTGCAATTGAGTTCAAATCCTAGCAGGGCAGACTTAGCCTTCCTTTCTTCTGAATTGAGAAACAGAGTACCATAAAGTGGGTAATAGTAACATCTGGTTTTTTAAGGTGCTTAGAAACTGCACAAGGAAATGTGAAGCACTATATAAAAACAATTTATAATTAGTATACACACACAACTGCAGATGCAGCATGAGTGCATGAAATCTCACATAAGCACAAGGAACAAGCATCACAGGCAGCAACAATACAGCTTCTCTCATACAAGCAAGTACATCAAACACCAGTAGCAATGCAACAGACATGCATAGTACAATAAGAGTAGCAGCTATGCAGGCTTCTCTTACACACAGACCAGGTATAGCAAAGGAAGTAGATTTACAGTTCATTTAAAGTCTCTGCACAAATGCGGTGCTTGGTCTGAGTCACAAAACACACACTAGGCACAACCACCAGCAGTATAAGCTTCCCTCTGCCTCAGACTGCAGTGGAACCCTACAGGTGGCTACCCATTCATCGCACAAGTGCAGTCTTGGATTTATGATTTCTTGGTACCACAGCTCCATGTAAAGCTGCACATAAGCTAAGAGGCATCAGTATTTTGAAAGTCTGCTCAAGAAACGAAGTAGAACCTGCAAATCACAACTCTTGATTCTAACGGTAGATCACAGACTAATGTACGGAGACAGTTGCGTAGCCTAAAGACCATGCGTTTGTGTTTCAATCGCACTCAGACAACCTAGGGGGACATTTACAAATTAGTCATGCAACGCAGCGCAGCTCCCCGCGAGGCTGCGCTGCGTTGCGCAACAGGGAGGGAGCAGGAGAGCTCCATATCTTCAGAGATATGGCTCTCTCCTCCCCTTGCACCAGTGCTGATTTCAGCGGCCATGCACACACCTTAGTGCCATAGCACTAGGGTGTTAACTTTTGGCGCAAAACCATGTCTACAAATTTTTGTAAATATGGTTTTGCGTCAAAAGGCATGGGTGGTTGCCTAGGAACGCCCAAGTTCCACCCGTGTAACACCCTCTCAGCGCTAAGTAACGCAAAGCAGTGCTTTGCGCTACTTTAAGGGTGCTTTCCAGCGCAAAACAAGCTTTACGCTGGAAAGTAAATAGCAAAAAAACCATTTAGAGTTGGTTAGCGTCACTTATGTCACGCTAACCCTGCGCAAAATGTTTGTAAATCTCCCCCTTAGTGGTTTAAGACGTCGATCTTTATGTAAACCGACATGTAATTGGTTGTAATCACAGGGGGTCGAGCATGCACTTACCGTTCCAAGGTTGATACTCATAAGCATCTGCAATTCAGTTTGTGGAGTGGCTATATTGGGTCACACAGCTCCAAGAAACAATTAGATAGTGGGTGTAGAATGGCTTACAATCTCTGAAATGTAATATATTACAAGAACATTTTGAATTATGGTCCTTAGAGTCATAAAGCGCTGACCGGGGCTATCTTGTCACACTGGACCGGGTCAAATCTGAAAAGTCAAGCCAACTGAGATGGAGCATGGGTCGGTTACAGAAGCCACACAGGCCCTGCTGAAACAGTACCTTCAAGTAGAACAAGTGTCAACATCGAGGAGCAGCTGCGAGAAGCGGAGGAGGCGATGCGTCGTTGGCGATCTGAAGGATTGTAGGTGATGCGTTGACTTCGAGTGACGCAGTCGAGTCTCGCGTTGTCATTGAGCTGTGGCCGATGAAGGTGATGCATTGTCATCGAGCCGCGCTGTCGGGTTCTGCGTCGTCGTTGAGTTCCGGGGATGAAGGCAGGATCAGCTCCTCCATTTGAGCTGAGGAGCGTCGCCCCCAAGCCCCAGAACTGAAAAATAAAACGGTATTAAAGTTTATTTATTACCGTTTTATTTTTCAGCAACCCGTCCTGAGTGTCAGGACGGGGCGGGGCCAGTGCTGCAGAGTGGCAGCAGCAGGGAGCTGTGCGCTTTAAAATGTGCATGTCTCTTTGGCCGGCAGTCTTGGGACGGCTAGCCAGACATGCACATTTGAAAGTTCTCTAACCTAGCTGTCTTAGACAGCTGGGCTTTCAGAAAGTGAAGGACTCTAGTGCTCTTAAGAGTGTTAGGAGAGCCTGCTCTATCCAATCCTGGCGCTGCTTTCATGCAGTGTAGGCAGCACCAGGATTGGGTAGTGCAGTTTCCTGCATCTGAAGCTTCCGTGAGGAGAGAAAACACATGACAGAGAAAGACGTCGCTTTGCAAGATAAAAGGTAAGTCTATTTTCATTTTTTTTCTTTCTGCCCCCCGCCCACCACCCTTTCTACATGACAACCACCACTGGATGAAGGCAATGCATCGTCATCGAGCTGCACTGTCGAAGCTGTGGAGTTCTCGAATCGGTGATGCATCAGCGTCGAAGGCGAATGCGTCAGTTCCGACCGGCGCAAAGCAGGCGATGGGTGGATTTTTGCAGAAACCACCAGAAAATCTACCTCCAAAGGTTCAGGACCGGATTGGCACCACTTGGCAGGGCAGGACTCACAATTGGCAGAGTCCAGAGGCAGTAGCAGGGTTGAATGAAGTCTGTGATGTCCCTGAGACTTCAGAACAGGAGGCAAGCCAGCAAGCCCTTGGAGTCACTTGGTTCCGGGTGTGGATTTGGGGCCCCCCCCCCTTAGGGACCACCCAAAGGTGCAGAGCCACCCTTCGTCCTCAGGTCCAGAAACAAAGTGAGACCAACACTGGAGCACCGAGAGAGAGAATATTTATTATAGTCTCATGAGAGAGAGAGCATCAGCAGCAGACACCTGTAGCTATCTGAGGAGGCAATCTGAACACAGCAGAGCCTTCATAGTTCTTATAACCTTAACCCACCCCCCTTTTCCCTCTGTGCACGAGCTGACAAAGAAGACAAAGTCAGGAGAGGTGTACGTGAAAAACACATCAGCAGTTGTTCCATGTGACGGTTGAATGATCGCCACAGGCATACGGAGAAGAACGTAGCTTTCTGCAAAACACAAGAAACTTCTCGCTTCGGGAAGTCACATAGGAGTCAGATGACTCGTGAGGCACAGAAAGGTCAAACAGGGGTGAACATTCCTAAACACAAGCTGTTGTATGCAGAGACAAGATGGGGAAAAGAGTACAAAACGGCTGAGCGAGTGTCAAGGTAAAGAATACATTTTCCACAGTCCCTCCTGTTGACCGGAGCGAAGCAATTTAGTCAACAATAATGTCCATCAATTCTTGTATCTGTTGGGCCATCATAATTTTGTCATTTTCGGAGTGGCCATGGATAGGGGGAGGTTTGAGAGCTTGAGCACACAAACTGCACAAGGGAGGCCCACAGTGCAGGCAAAGGCAGCAACAAAAGGGAAGCGCAACAGGAATAAGGAGAAACATGAGTATACACATCTATTCTCAACATATTGCTAACTTCTTGGTCTAATACATATTGGGCGTTCACATTCTTAACGTTACGTTTGGTAGGCATACAAGCAGTGATACAAAGGGAGCAAAGCATTGGACCACATTGTATACATAAGCAACATAACAGCAGGATCGCAAAGAATATACATAAGATTGTCAACAGTTTCCAGCCCCAAGTAACAAACAATGTCCCTAACTTAACCAGCCAATTAAAGTCTAAGTTCCTATATCGGGATGAATTTCAGTGGTTGTTTTAGGCCGATTAGACATAGCCAACAGCACATGTTGGATGCAATGTCTACATAAAAACATTTTTAATAAACTTTCCAGTGTTCTTCTTTATGAGGGCTAGGGTACCAATGATATGTTCAGGAGGAGGGTAGAGTAGCATTTTTCAACTGTTCAAAAAAACGTTTCTCTTGCAGAATAAACATTCCTAATGCAAATATTAAAGCAACTAGACATATTGTCACAAAAATAATCTTCGTGTTGGGGGACCAGAAGGACCAAACGGGGACATAGGAATTAGGACAAGGAGCCGCAAAGGGCTGCTCCTCCTCAAAAATGGGACGACCAAAGGGGTACATTGCTAAAAAGTACTTGAAGAATAGAAGCCGCTGTGCAACCAGCCAGAGGGGAGTCTTCTCCCTGTGTCCGTCTGAGCCTCACAGGCAGGCTCCTGTGAGGCTCCTAAAAGTTATTTTCCACCGGTGGAGCTGCACAACTTGCAACTCAAGAAAACAATCACGGCCCAGTTTTAAGGGAAAAGTTTCTTCTTTCAGGATAGGGTAATCACCCTCCGGGGCAAACATCCTCAACGATCCTTTCTAGTGTCTTAGGCAGTGCACCAGTTTTCTTCACTTTAATCTAACAGGCACCAAAGGCACAGCACCTGTACCCTGAACTCAAGTCCTTCCCTAACTCCTATGTTGCTCCGCTGGCGCACTGCTCTTTTGTTGGGGCCAAAGATTGTACTCAGTGTGCTCAGACACCTCTCGATCAACAAACAGAGGAGCAGACTTGCATTCACTTGGGGACCAGGACTCAGAGGCCTGATGCTGGAATATCTGAGGCAACCCTTGTTTCAAAAGGGGTCACCTCAAGCAAAGCCTCCTTGTCGTCTTTGTCGGTTTGTGACTCTCTCACCTGAGCATCAAAAGCTGGATCCATGCAAAGAATTGCTTTGTCCTGATTTGTGACCCCACCTTTCGTCCAAGACAGTGGCAGGGGTACACACTTCACGTCCCAGTGCTTCCGGCCTTCTACCTTCACTGCGGTCCTAGTTGCCAGCAATGCCTGTGCTGGTTCCCTTTACCTCGACTCCAAGCTGGATCGGCGCTGATTCCCCAGGCTGAATCTGATGTTGGGGCCCCTCTGGCAATGGTTGTAGGGCAGCAGATATCTATTGGTGGTCAGAACAAAAGATCTTTAGACAAGGCATACAAATAATCTATCAACAGAGAGGATACTCTATTAGCAAGGCACCCAAGAACCACTTCATCTATCTGAGAGTAAAAAAACCTGGACCTATTAGCGAGTATAAAAGGAACTTTTTGGTGAACTGACAAGAGTAAAACGTATAGTTCACTACACTTAACCTTCCACTACTTGTCAAACACTTCTAAAATTATTTTTCTTATGTAAAAACACCTTCATTTTACGCTTAGGACCATGCTCTCCTGTTATAGGCGCAGCGGGAAAATCTAAAAACTGCTAATTTAACAGGGATTCTTATTACATTAATCTTAACAATTTTAAAACAGTATTACTGAATAGCCAATTAGATGTCTCATAGCCGTTCCTAGACAGCTTAGACAGGCTCAAGAGAGTGTGAGAAAAAGAGAGAGAGAGAGAGAGAGAAAACATAAATTTGCTTACCCTTAATTTGCCCAGGAGCTAATCTCCTTAATCTCCTCCCCCATGCGACAGTAGGTAACTTGAAACAGGTGACCTCCTGTCGACATTGGCAGCTGAGCACAAACAAACTTGTAGGAGGTAAACAGCACAGTGAGCTAATTAGAAAACATTAATAACCAACTACCAATTCCTTTAGCAATTGTACTAGTTTAACATGAGGGCGCATGAATGCAAACTGAATTTCATTGCCTCCTTATTGTAGCCCTTGCACAGTAATCTTTAAACTAAAAGCATTATTTCTATATGCATGGCAGAGCCATGCTCTACACAGGGCCCACATACGTTACTGCCTTTCCTTTGCTTCTTATGACTGCGCAAAACCTGCCTGGTCTTTTGCCAAAAATAATAAGCAAAGCTTCTCTTTCTCTTTGCGCTGTCATCCCTTCCTTCAAAATCGTTTCCGAGGTCGAAGTGCCAAAACAAACCTATTAGAAAAACCCCTCCTATGTGGGCATTTTGCTGGTCTGCTAAATACAGAACTCGACCTCTGCCCCTTAAACCTGCTGTCCCATGTCTGTGCAAGGCTATTCCCACGTGGCTAGCTTTCTGAATGCCATAGTTCGCTCAGAACTATATTGCATTAAGGCGCGCAATGTAATTCTCATGTCTGTACAGCTACTCATTGCATAACTTTGTAAGTGCCCTAAGATTCAGTAATATTGTCATTGCTAGAGAAACTAATATTCACCTTTTTATTTTGATGCACAGTATATTTTAACCATTGAGACATTGAAATCTTGACACACACTTGGCACAAGATAATTTTCTACAGTGCTAAATATTATTGAATTGTCACAATTGTGTTATTAGACATTATACGGATCACAATTATGTAAAAACGATTTTAGTGCAATAACTTTTAATAATTTCTTTACATGTAGTCAGTTTTTTTTTTTTTCTTTTTCTATGAGGCCTATTTTTTCCTATTGAGTGTTAATTCTAATATTTCTTTACCATTGTTGCAATCTTCACACATCTATACTTTGTTACTATTTAACTTTTAATGGTAGCTTGCAGCTACTTAGCATATGTTACATAATTCATTCCTTGAATTTTAAAATGTAATTCTTTCAATGACATTTGCAGAACAAAATTACGACAACAAACCAAATTGAGTTCATTCCAGACATTTTCAAGAAGGGGGCCACACACTCAGAACACACAACACTGCTAGGCAAGCCATTCTCACACAAAAAACATAGTCACTACTCACTGAAACAAGTACTTCACAAGCATCACCACCAGTGTCAGTCCACAAACCATTTAGACACTCAAAAAAAACAATTAACCCACAAATCAACACTTAGGATAAAAGCAAGAGACACCCCACAGACTGTATTCAAACCAAACCATTTGTAGATACCAATTGTAAGTCATATTTACAAAAAGAGCTCTCAAAAATAGTACAGAGACTACACCAAGACAAATAGACAGCCAAAAGGCTGTGCCATGTTAAAAAAAAAAAAAAACCCAGGCTCGCGCCTCAGACCTGTTCAATAATACACCAAATTACCAGTTTGGTTGGCAGAACACTCAAAAGCGCTCCATATCACCACTTATGAATTTTACTAAGTGCGTAGATCAGGATCCTTTTAGTGTATTTGTTCCACAGTGTACTATACATTATGGAAGAAATACCATATTTAATGTACATAAACCTATTAGGTATCCCCTCTAGGGAGTCAGCTGAGTACTTTGTAAATCCATATTGGTACCACCAAGACAGCAACACGTTCTACGAAGTGTGCTAGGAGCAGGCATGCCAAAAATATTATAGCATATATAATATTATAATCCAAGGGGTACTTAACACAAAGTGTACCGTTCAAGACTTAAAATTAGAGAAAAATCTCCTCATTACCTGCCTTCATTTGCTGCAGCAAACAAACAAACCAGAATCTTGGCCAAGCTAATCCAAACAAAAAGTGTTGCTACAGCAACCTTACCAAACCAAAGTCTCCAGCTTCCAACTGCCAAGTTCTGAGTGACCTAACGGTCGTTTTGAAATAGTCACGCCAAAGAAGATCTCAGTCGGGAGCGGTCAACACCTGGAGGGTCAGATCGTGAAAACCGGAAAACACGTTGGTCTGCAAAGACAAAGGGTCTCCTCATGCAGGGTACCGTCCTCAGTGGATTCCTGCCTCCCGTCAAGACCACTCCCTTGGATGGCCGCTTCTCCGATGAGGTCCATCAGCGGGGGGTAGAGGGGGAGGGACGTGATATGGTGGTGGCGGGGGGTGTAGGAGTAATTCGTCCTCATTGGGGTCTGACTGTGCCAAGGGGGTATATCGCATAGGATACTGGCCAGAGGCATTTAGCCGGTGTTCTCTATCTAAACAGGCAATATTCGAAGCCACCTTTTCTTGTTGTAATTCCGCCAATTTTTGTTTCTCTGATTTCCATACTGCCTTCTGGGATCGAGCCTGAGCTCTCCTCTCCCTTTCTATAATTTCCTTCTTCCATAACCCCAAGGAATCAAACATGGATTGTCTAGATCTGCGCCTATGCAATTGGGCTTCTACTGCCTCTATTTTCTGAGGGTCAAAAGAGCCATATTTTGGCCAGGTACTATCCCTATCCTTTGACGTGTATTTGTTCCATAATGTGCTGTACATAATGGGAGAAATACCGTACTTTATGTAAATTTCTTTATTCGGGGTACCCTCCGGGGGGGCTGGTTGGCTTTCTTCCAAAACATCTGACTGGGATATACAACAGCATATCCGTACAAATTTACTACACACAGACATGTTTAACGAGCTACTTAACTGGGTGGCACAATCAGTGCTGCAGGCCCACTAGTAGCATGTAATTTACAGTCCCTGGGCACATGTAGTGCATGTTACTAGAGACTTATAAGTAAATTAAATATGCCAAATGTGGTTATGCCAATGTTACCATGTTTTAGGGAAAGAGCACATGAACTTTAGAACTGGTTAGCAGTGGTAAGGTGCCCAGAGTAATAAAGCCAACAAAAACAAGGTCAGAAAATAAGGAGGAGGAAGGCAAAAAGTTTGGGGGTGACCGTGTAGAAAGGGCCATTTCCAAGATTTGGTCACTGGAGTATGGGGAGGGTTTGCATTAGAGACAACTGAGAGAAACGTTTCTTCAAAAATGAGGGACAATTCATTCCAAGGAGTGATTGGTTTTTTCTGGAAAGGCACGCAGAATCAGGAAAAAGGATGTTAGAAAGTTCCACCCTGATTAGAGATTTTATTAGAGATGTCACATTCCTGTGTGATTTTGTTAATTTAGCCAGTGAAAAACAAACCAAATGTGTTAGACATGGAAGCAGCAGGGCCAGAGGGGCAGGAGGCACTGGTTTGAGAATGAATAATTTAAAACTATCTCATGGCCTAATATTGGAGAGGTTAATGTGAAAGTTGAGTGAAGCAGCTCCAGCTGAGAGGATGGAGGGTGTGCAACGTTTCCTTTTTATTGAACAGGGTGAGTGACACTGGAGTTTTAGTGACTCTCCATAGTCTTTTAACTTTTCCAGAGAGGGCCTTTTGAGCCTATAAGGGAACCAATTTGAGGTCTTGGTTTTGTGCAGTGTTTTACTGGAGAGCGGGATGATATTGTCAACAATGGCTTCCATGGAAGAGTTGACTTTTTTGGAGAGGACATTAGTGTCACAGGACACAAGCAGAGTCGGAAGGCTAGAGGAGAGGGGTGTGCTCAGACCGTTTCTTTGTAATTGATGATAGTCACGGCATCAAGTATATTTAGGATTGGTTTGAGTCCAATGACATTGGAACAGGGGATGTAGAAAGTGAAAATGGAATGTCCTGACTGGTCCAAGATAATTAGATCTAGGTATCCTCTGGGACTGGTCACATTCATCTCTCCATAAATGTGTTGGGGTGGGTCTTGCGTGCCTTGTGGTGCTCAGGAGCAAGCTGGAAATAGTAAATGTCTCTCATTTACAGTACAGCACAGGGGGGCACAATCTTCACAACACCGCTGGCTGGAAGTAGATCTGAGGCCGTGCAGCGTCTTCGAGGGCATGTCCCTCCAGGGCTTCAAATTTACAAGGGTCTCTTATTTCCAGCCCCTTCCGCCTACCAGTCGTCAAAACCATCAGACTGTACTGCTACATTTTAAGAGTAGGAAGTGGCGAGGGGGTGGCCCTGGTGGGCGTCACAGTGCATAGACCATGAGACCTCAACAATAACAGCCCTGCAAACCAGTGCTTTGCGAAGCAGGTTGTGGTCCTTCAGCTCGGCTGGGCTCTCCCCTGCTTCCATCAGGTTGGTAAGGGGAAACCCTTTGGACTAATTGCTGCAGAGTCAACATAGAGGCAGATTCATCCGTCCCATTTTACTGTGGATCAAGACTGCGGCCAATGGACTGAACGGTTTTATTTGTGTGCAGATTTTATATAATGTGAACTCGACCCGAAGGCAGTGCTTTTAATGGGCCGGTACTCACAGGTACTGAGTACGGGCACTTCTTATTTTTACCACTCTGAGTACTGTCACTTATCTACTGCCATGGAGAGTACCGGTACTCAAGAAAGGTAGACTCATTGGCTGCTAGCACTGGTGAGCACTAGGCTGTCAGAGAGGAACCAGTCGCTGACAGCCAAGGTGCTTCCATAGCCCTGAGCTGAGCCACCATCGAATTATTCAGGGTGGGCTCATTTGCATAATGTCCGGGTGTTCACATCACATTGTGCTTGACAGAGCAGAGTCCATGCAGGCCGTGTGCTGTCAATCACATTCACACTATGTGTACATTTGTGAAAACACAGGAACAGAGGCAGCCAACTGACAGCGGCAATTAAGAAAGCCATGGGAGGCGAGGAGTTTAAAATGGCTTTAATCCCATGAGTCTTTTGTATGTGTGTCTGCTTGTGTGTGCGTGTTTTTGTGCGAGAGAGAGAGGGAGAGAATCCGGATACTCTCCGGAGGTCTTTTAAAGGGCATATGTACAGTGCTTTTTGTGTGCATGTCCGCTTGTTTCTTTCTGTGTGCGCATGCTCAAGCATATATAGTATTGTGCCAAACAATAGCAAATAACTGTATGAAATTAAGAAGCTGCAAATATTACAAAAAAAGGAAATGTTAATATATCCTCGCTTTTGGCTTTCAATTTGTGTAACAAGTTAACCTGTTTGCTTATATAAACGCATTTCTCGTGGTTTGGTATGTGCTGCAACTGGTATAGAAGTCATTAATGGTCATATTTACCATTTGTTCATGCAACGCAGAAAGCCACCTTTTTGCGCTGTGTGAAAGAGAAAGGGAAGGAATGCACCGTATTTATCATTATACGGCGCATTCCAGTCCTTTCCTAGCGCTGGTGCCCTTTTTGCTGCCTAGCGCCAACGCAGACACCCACCCTTGCGTCATGGTGCAAGGGGGCCTGCCTTGTAGGCAGGATTGTTGTTTGTGCTGGAAAGCACACCTTCCTGCACAAAAACATTCCTCAGAGGCATTTTCTTGTTTGTATGTGTGGTGCAGAGTGCACCACATGTAGAAAGAGGAAAAAAACAAGGAGAAATAAAGGTATTTCTCCTTGTCACACCTCACCTGGGGAGGCGTGGTATTTTGATGCATTCCCAGGTTTGCTAGTCTTAATGAATCCGGGAATGCGCCAAAATCCATAAGTGGATGCATGGGAACACCCATGCTCCACCCATGGAACGCCTCCCTGGTGCAGAGTAAAGCAAGGCAGAGATTTGTGTTGCCTTGCATTGCTCCAGATTCATCAACAAATGCAGGGCCACGCAAGGTGGCCGTGTCTGGCTTGATAAATCTCATTTAGGTTTTGCGTCGCTCTTGCGTGGCACAAGGACGACGCAAAACCTTGATAAATCTGGCCCCAAATGTCATCATGTCTTGCCCCGCCCACTCACCACACCTCATTTTAATGAGTACCTGCACTTATTTTTTCCCCCATTTAAAGCACTGCTCGAAGGTATTGGAGCGCTTTACATGAACACCAGTTACATTACACAAGGACACATTCATTTTTGTAATCACAGGGAGATTAAGTGATTTGCCAAAAATCACAGGATGCTGAGCGGAGCCCGAGACTCGATCCCGGTTCCCCAGTTCCAAAGTCGGCAGTTCTGATTGTTAGGCCACATGTTCACCTATGTTCCCTCCTCTCCTGCGCCTTGAACCCCTTCGCCCCACCCACTTCTTGTCATATTCTGCTTTTGGGTCTTGGGCACATGCTAAGCAGCCCTAGCCAGTGGTGTAACACAGGCCCCCGCAGTGCAGGGGGGGGGGCACCAAGCTCCAGGGGGCCCCCTCAGCACAATACTCTGTTGGGAGAGCTGCTGATTGAGTCCGGAGGGGGTTCCCTCCACGAACCTGGCAGGGGGGCCCCCTCAAGTTTCGTTACGCCAGTGGCCCTAGCCATAGCAGTCTGGCAGGGCGCGTGCCCCTGCATGCCCCGGGAGAGTGGACCCCGCACCGCTGCACGTGCCGCCTTCAGGGGAGATGCCTTATCGGCGGTTGAGTGGCAGGCCCGCAGCCTGGGGGGAGAGGATGTGGTCTCACGGCTAGACTGTCGACTTTGGAGGTAGGAAACCAAGGTTCGAGCCTGAGGGTCACTCCACATCCTGTGATTCTGGGCAAATCACTTAATCTCCCCGTGCCTACCAAAAAAATGAATGTATCCTTGTGTAACGTAACTGGTGCTATGTACCCAAGTCAAAAAGGAAGATCATCCTGGAGTGATTCTGAAGTCATCCGATGACTTCAGCCAGGCTATTCCTGCAATTAACTGGGGATGTCATCCGAAGCCATCCTGAAGTATGCCTATAGGGCAGAATATTTAAATGGAATGACTCCTCGAGTCATCAGAGAAACTACTCCAGGAGTAGTTCCCGATTACTTCAGTGGAAAAGATGTGATGAGCTTGTACTACTGCAGGATGATCCCATGCTGATTACAGGATTAGGGTGGATTACTCCAGGATGGGTTCCTGATTACTTCAGTGGAAAACATGCGATGATAATGTACTACTCCAGAATGATCCCATGACGATTTCAGGATTAGGCTGGATTACTCCAGGATGGGTTCCTGATTACTTCAGTGGAAAACATGTGATGATCTTGTACTACTCCAGAATGATCCCATGATGATTTCAGGATTAGGCTGGATTACTCCAGGATGATCCTTTGAGTATTTCAGGATGGGGCTGTATTATTACAGAATCATCTTGTGATGACTTCAGAATGAGGCTGCATTTCTCATGGATGATCCAAGGATAACTTTAGAATGGGACTGGGACCGTGATAGTCGATTAATTCATGATGTAATATTCTAGGATGATCTTGAGTAGTAATATATGTTTGACATACACAGGATGTTAAGAAATACATAGTTTTATTAGTTCGTTAGCAGAGCAAATAATTGTTACAAAAACAAGCATTGGCAAAGCCAATAGGTCTTGCCTTTTTGACCATGTGGCTTGCCAATGTCTTCTGCCGATGGTTTGCAGTATCGATTAAAATAAACAAGCATTGGCAAAGCCAAAAGGTCTGGCCTTTGCAAGAGCTATTGGCTTTGACAATATGTTTTAGCCATATTGTACACAAGCGTGGCTGTTGTTCAGCATGGCTAAAGGTTAGTGGGGTAAAGGAGAGTTGCATGTCGAAAAGTGCAATGTGATGAAGTAGTATAGATTATAGCAGCAGAGTGTCATGGAGTGTTGTGGAACAGAGTGGCGTTGAGTGTTGCGTAGAGTAGATTGCTGTAGAGTGGAGTGGCATAAAGTGGAGTAATGTAGGAGAGTGGAATGGCAGAGTGGAGTAAAGTGTTGTAGAATGGAGTGTCAGAGTGGAGTGGCGTGGAGTAGTGTGTTGTAGAATAGAGTAGACTAAAGTAGTGTTGAAGGGTGGCATAGCATGGAGTAGTGTTGTAGAGTGGAGTGGCATAGAGTCAAGTAGAGTTTAATGGAGCAGAGCATCACAGAGTGGAGTATCATAGCTTATAGTGTCGTAAAGTGCAGTAGATTAGAGTGGTGCCTAGGTGAGACCTAAAAAGAAGGGAGTGTGCTTGTGGAGGCTGGAGGTGAGCGGAGATGGGGAGTCAGTGTACGTTCAGCAGATAGGGAGACATGAGGGTGCAGCGTGGATAAAGAGGTTGGTTTTAGAGGCCAAAGGGTGATTATGGGGGGAATGTAGGTGGTGGCACGCAGATGTGGATATAGAGGAAGGACAATGAATCGTATAAGTGAAGGGTGGAAAACACATGTGGATGATTGCTTTCCCACGTGAAGGATGAAGAACAACTGTGGTGTGTAAAGGTAGCAGCTGGAGAGCAGATGGTCGCAACAGGGTGGAGGAGTGAATATACAATATGGTGCAGAAAATTGAGAAACATATGAAGAGTGGAACATGGAGGGGGATTCGGGCTGTATGTGGTGAAAAGAGGACGTAGAGCCTGCACACAATATGTGGTGAATTGGTGTGAAGAACATATATAAGGGGAAGGTTTGGAGGTTGCACAGTGGATGTACCAAGTGGAGAATGCATGTGCACAGAGGAAAGACTATATGGAGGATGAAGAGGGAAGTACTCAGTGGAGAGGAAATGGAGGCTGAGAGATCACAAAGTGGGTGGAAATTGTATCTGAAGAGTGGAGAGTTTGTCTGGAGGATGAGGGCACATGAGCATGCTGGCAAAGACTAGTGGAGGTTTGAGAGTGCATATATATATATATATATATATATATATATATATATATATATATATTGGATGGTAAATGTGCGAGTTTGATACGCAGGGAAGTTTGCAGATGTGAAGTGTGTATATATAGGCTGTGATGTATAGGGTAGAGAACATGTGTAATCTGCATCATCTATCGGTCCACCCTTTCATCCAACCATCCATCTACCCTGCCTTTCACTCATTCATTCTTTCACTTATCCACCCTTTCACTCATTTATCCATCCATTCACCCTTTCACTCAGTCCATCCATCCACTGATGCATCCATTTATCCTTTAACTCATCGATCCATGCTTTCACTCACTCATCTCTCATCCAGCCAACCTTTCACTCACCCATCTATTCAATCACCCATTGACTCATCCATCCTTTCATTCATTCAGCCATGAATCTATCAATCCACCTTTTCATCCATCCACCATTTCACTCACCATTTACCCGTTCACTCATTCATCCTTTCACTCACCCATTCTTTCTTTTATCCATCCACCCTTTCATCCAGCCATCCACATTTACTCATCCATCCACCCACTCTTTCAACCCGTCATCCATCAAGCCTTTCATCCATTCATCCACCATCCATTTAGCCATTCACCCCATCTGTCTATTCTCTCATCCATCCATTCACACATTCAGCAATCCATTCATCCATCGTTCCTCCTTTTTACTCATCCATTCTTTGGCTCATTCATCAATACATCCATCTATCCACCCCTTCACTCACACACTGATCCGCCATTTCTCTCACACATCCATCCTTTCACACTTTCCCACCCCTTCTTGTTAATTATGAGCCTTTGTTAGACAGAAGAAGCCATCAAAACCCCCACCCCTTCTGTTGTTGCTAACGCGGGGGAGAGAGCGGGTTGACAATCCCCCATACATCCTTTCACTTACTCATCCATGCATTCACCCTTTCACTTATTCGTCCATCCATTCACCCTTTTACTCATCCATCTGTCCACCCTTTCATCCGGTCATACACCTATCCTCCCTTTCACTCATTGATCCATTCTTTCACCTATCCATCTTTACATTTATCATTTCAACCTGTCCATCCATCCAGTCTTTCACTCCATCCATTCATTTACCCTTTCACTCCATCCACTTACTCATCCATTCACCGTTTCTCTCATCCACCCTTAACACATCCAACCATCTATCCTTCCTCCGTTACACTCATCCATCCTTATGCTATTTCATTCATCCATTCAATCCATCAAACCCTTCACTCATCCACCATTTTACATACCATAATACATTCATCTTTTTACTCTTCACCTTACCATCCTCTTGCGTTAATTATGAGCCATTGTTGGCTGAGTCGCAGAAGAGGCCCAGCAAAACCCCCACCGCCACTGTAGCCTCTGAAGCGAGGGGGCTGGGGGGTTGACTACACACCTGGGAGGGTTTATGTGGAAAGTTGAGAGCAGATGTACAGATGGAAATAGGGATGATGGAGGCAGCGCGTGGATGTGCGAAGTGGAGAGATGTGTGGATCAGATGTAGAGTGGATCTGCAGGATGAAAAGAGTACGAGTAAGATAGAACAGGGTGTAAAGCCTTAGATATGGAACATTGATAGAAAAATGCTGTGCTGAAGCGAGATGTCGATCAAAAGAGCAGAATGTTTTGAAAGAAGAGAAATGAAGCATGTTAGAAGGCCAAGATTGAGAGGCATTCCTTATACCCTCCTTTTTTTTTTTAAATAATCCAAACTGGTGTACCTCTCACCAAGGCGGTGGGTAGATTCACTGCCTCACTCACCTCGTCGCTCCTTGCTATCTCTCCTACACCCTTTCCCTTCCTGCCTGAGCACTGCACTTGATTTAAACCCCTGCACATTTCCTCGTTTTTATCTCTAAAGAGACACAGAGAGCAGTTGATCTAATTCCTCCGGTTTTCGCTCCATGCTAGCAGCTCCAAATTTCCCTCGTTTTCAGCAAAGGACTGCACGCTGCAGTGGAGAAAATGCTTGCTTGTTTGGACACCACAATTGCCTTCACTGATTGCCCGAAAACAGCTTAGGGGCGGGTACAGGTCGACAAGGTTGGTTGCAGGAGAGCCCATTTCCGTTCAACAAACTTTATTGAATAATTGTTGCCAGATAGGGCTAAAATTTTGGTTTGTGCCGGTTGTTATATTTTGGGCTACTTTATAAATTATTTTGTGCTATTTTTTACTTTTTGTGCTAGAAATGTGTTAGTAATAGGATCAGTCTTTCATCTATTTAAATCGTTCTCCTTTCACTGCCACTGCCTGCTCGGGGAGTCGAGGACAGCAGAGAAACTTTAAAGGTGTGTTCCCAGGGAGAGAGACATGGCTTCTCCATAATATGGGAATTGGTTTGGGGGGGGAGAGCGTGGTCGCCCTCCGTGACCCTTTTCATTACCTATGCTCATTTTCTGCACAATCAGCGAACCACCAGACTAAACAAGCCTGATAGAGTTAAACTGCTGTGCAGAGTGTAGCACGCATGTGGAGGGCAGATATACAGTGTTTAGTAATGGGGTGTTATGTGTAGATATGAACAGTGGCAGTGGAACATGGATAGAACATGTGGGCTGTAGAATGCAGACGTATAGGGTGAAAAATGAAAGTAGAGTCTACAGCTGATATAGTGAGAAGGATGTGACCTGTGGACAGTAGATATAGAAGGAAGAGGGTACACGTGCAGAGTAAAACAGCATGAGGTGGGTGAAGATGGAACTGCGGGGAGAAAGTAAATGGTGAAGATAGCAAGTGATGGGCGGAAAGAGAACAACGAGGGTGAGAAACTTATTTGGAAGGTAAAGAGCATATGTGCAGGGTGGCAAGCACAATTGGAGGCTGGAGAGAGCATGTGCAGAGTACTATACGAGAGCTGATGTAGAGAGTGAATGTGCTGGGTAGAGAGTGTATATGGCAGACAGTTTATGTATGTCATTGGTGGAGATCCAATGTAGGAGTAGGATAAACAGTGTGGGTGTAGGAAGTATAGGGTGAAGAGCCTATGTATGGCCCTGAGAGAAGATCTGATGTTCAGAGAGAGGATGGGGAAATAGATCATGGGTATGGCGAGCCAATGCAAATGACGGAAAGAGGAGGTGAGGCTTGGAGAATGGGTAGAGAGGGGTTACAGTGGATGTTTAGGATGGAGAACACATGCAGAGGGTGGAAAGAGAGTGACAATGAATGTACAATGGAAAGAGTACATGAAGGGAAAGGAGCCGACATGGTAAGCTGATATACAGAGTGGTAAGGGGGTTGGGAAAGTGGTGATGGAACTGAGAGACGAATCCTGGACAGCGGGTGTATTGGGTGGAGTGAGATGCGGCCTACATTGCATGGCAATATTTATGGAGAATGCGTGTGGAACAGAGTGAATGTATAAGATGGAAAGTGCATCTTATAAATAAAGAGCATATGGACAGGGTGGAAAAGGCAAGTGCAGGTTGTAGAGTGTTTAGAGTGCACGTACAGGACAGATAGAGGATGTACACGGCAGAGAGCAAAAGTTGACGGAGAGCAAATGTGAACTTGAGGAGGGAGCTGAGCGGATACGCAGGTTGGCATGCAGATATCGGAGGGAAGCGTACAGAATGTGGAGGGCAGGGAGCAAGTGGCATAAAGTGGAGTCGAGTGTTGTAGAGTGAAGTGGCGTAGAGGGTCGTAGAGTTGCATAGAGTGGAGTAGATTGTTGTAGTGTAGAGTGGCGTAGAATGGAGTAAAGTGTTGCAGATTGGAGTGTTGTATAGTGGAGTGGCATAGAGAGTTATAGAGCAGAGTAGTGTCTCAGAATAGAGTGGAGTAAAGTGGCATAGAGGGAGTTTAACAGAGCTTCGTGGAGTGCGGTAGAGTGGTGTAGCGTATAGTGACGTGTCATAGATTGGAGTGTCAAAGTAGAGAGTTGTGGCAAAAAATGTAGGAGCGTAGAGTGGAGGGGAATGTCAGAGTGGTATGTCGTATAGTGGCAGAGTGGAGTGGCATGTCGTAAAGTGGAAGGGAGTGGAGTGGCATGTGGTAGAGGGGAGGGCCATGGTGTGGTAGAGAGTACAGTGGTGTAGTGTGGAGTATGCCTGGTGTGGTAGTGCACTGCCTTTACAGTCAACACATTTCCAATTGAAATTACTATTATATTTGCTCAGGCATACAGTTTTACTCATTTAAAGTATACAGTGCACAAAACAATGTGTGAAGTGTCATCTCCTGGTGTACTGACTTTTTCTAAATCGTATTTAAATATTTGTTTCCACCACACTTCAATGAATTACAAAAAATGTGCTTCATTTGTTCTTTCCTTATTCTGATATATTGAGATGTGTGCAGAGGGAAGAGAGCAAGTGAACGGTTGAGAGAAAAACTATAGTGTAAAGAGTAGATAAATAGGGTGGCAATGGCTTGTAGAGGGTGGAGAGCACATGCGCAGTATAGAGAAGATGCCTGATGTGGACAACAATGTGCATGGTAGAGATCGGATTTGGTGAGTGGAGATGGCGGATAAAAGGTTAGAAAGTGGAATTACACGGAGTATAGGCAAGGGAGTAGCCGGAAAACCAAAATACCCCCCACTTTGAACCAAAACTCTTATGACACCAAGCAAGTGAAGCTAGTCATCGGGACCCTCCCAGAAGGGCTTACTTTTCTCTTGCATCCAAGCATCTATCCATTCATTCTTCCATCCACTCGCTGATAATCATCATTCCACCTTTACATTCTGTCTTCCATCCAATATTCAGTCGTTCACCATTCCGTCCATCCATCCACCCATCTACATGCAAACCTATTCATCCATCTTCAAACCTATCCATCAAACATATCTATCCTTTCACTCAGTCATACACCATTTCACTTGTCCATCCCCACTTTCATCCATCGATCCTTTCACTCATCCATCCACCCTTTTCTCATCTATCCATCCTTTCACTCCATCCATCCTCCCTTTCACTCATTCATTGACTGATCCACCCTTTCACTCAGCGATCCATCCTTTCACTCATCCATCCCCCTTTTCTCATCTATCCATCCTCTCACTCCATCCACCCTCTTGCACTCATTCATTGACTGATCCACCCTTTCACTCAGCGATCCATCCTTTCACTCATCCATCCACTCTTTGACCCATCTATCCTCTCATCCATATACCATTACACTCATCCATTCACTCATTTATCCAGCCTTTCACTCATCATCTGTCTACCCTTTAATACATCCAGCCACCTACCCTCCCTTTCACTTATCCATGCATACATCCATCATTTCATTCATCCATTCATTCACCATTTCACTTAGCCCATCCATCCACTCAGTCCTTCCATTTACCCTTTCCCTCATCCATCCACCCTTCCTCTCATCTAGCCATCCACCCTATAACTCATCCATCCATTTTTCCTTTACTCATCCATCCTTACCTCCATTCTTTCACTCATTCATCCATGCATCAATCCATCCACCTCTTCCCTCACACATCCATCCATCATCCATTTACCTTTTCACTCATCCATCCATCCAACTTCCCTTTCACTCATCCATCAATCCACCCTTTCGTTCAGTCACCCATCCCTTCACTCATCCGTTCACTCTTCGACACATTGATTCCCTCACCCATTTACACTTTTACTCATCCATTATTTCTCTCACTCATCCATCCACCATTTTCACTTATCCGTCCGTCCACCCTTTCATCCAGCCATATATTCTTCCTTTTGCTTATCCATCCATCCTTTCAGTCATCCACATATCCACCAATTTACCCTTTCACTCAGTCCATCCACACATCCACTCACTGATCTATCCATTTATCTTTTGACTCATCGATGCATCCTTTTACTCACCCACCCATCCTTTCTCCCATAAATCCAGCCTTTCACTCATCCATCCTTACATTCATCGTTTCACTCATTCATCCATGCATCTATCCATCCACCTTTTCACTCACACATCCATGCTTTGACTCATCCAATCCTTTCACTCACTCATCCACCCTTTCACCCTACCTTCATCCATCCTCCCTTTCACTCATCCATCCAGCCACCCTTTCAACCTAGCCATCCATCCAACCTTTCACTCCATCCAACCTTTCACTCCATCCAACCTTTCACTCCATCCAACCTTTCACTCCATCCAACCTTTCACTCCATCCAACCTTTCACCCCATCCAACCTTTCACTCCATCCAACCTTTCACCCCATCCAACCTTTCACCCCATCCAACCTTTCACCCCATCCAACCTTTCACCCCATCCAACATTTCACCCCATCCATCCTTTCACCCCATCCATCCTTTCACCCCATCCATCCTTTCACCCCATCCATCCTTTCACCCCATCCATCCTTTCACCCCATCCATCCTTTCACCCCATCCATCCTTTCACCCCATCCATCCTTTCACCCCATCCATCCTTTCACTTACTCATCCATCCATCCTTTCACACATCCGCCCATCCATTCATCCATCCTTCCTCCCTTTCACTACTCCATTCTTACATCCATCCTTTCACAATTTCACCTATCCATGCACCCCTTCACTCACCCACCCATCCACCATTTCACTCATCTGCTCACCTTCCCGCCTTTCCTGTGCCAAGTTGCAGACAAAAGAGCCCCATCAAAAACCCCACACCCGTTGCATCTGCTAAAGCAGGGTGTTGACAATTAACACCACTGAGATTAGGGGACATAATGCGGGTGTACAGTCTATGTGGTGAGTAGAGAGAGCATGCAGAGAATGGAGACCAAGTGCCCGGAGTATATACAGTTTGTAGAGCGGACGCAGGGTCGGACTTAAACAGAAAATAGGCCCAGCCAGTAAAAATAAAGTGGCCCTGTTAATCAGCTAGCTAAAAACGTGGCCCGAGCTGTAAATCGGGCAGTTTTGACCTTGCATAGTCATTTCAATAGGTTATTCACAAGGTATGGGACCCGCATCCTTTCTGCTGGCTGCATGCAATGTTTGTGGTACTAACTGGTAAAGCAACAGTAAAAAGAGGCCCACCAGAACCACAAAACCAGTCCACAAACAGCCCAAATAATGCCCCAAATACGGACCTATCAGATCAGCCGTTGTGGCACTACCAGGCCAGTCCGACCCTGAGCAAACTTGAAAGAGAAGTCATGTAAAGGACGACTAGCTGGAAAATATAGCAGGGGTTCAGGAGGAAGAACGCAAGCTGCACCGGACGAGAGTGAAGTGTTGAACCTGGGTGGAGAGCTGTAGAAAGATGCATACAAAAAGGGTGAAAAGCGTATGTATGGCTCGAGTGTGGAATGCAGAATGAAAATAGAATGATTAGGTATCAGAGAAAATGGAAACACGCTATAAAAGCTCAAGACAGAGAGGTATCCTCGCCTCCTACTTAAAGTGCCAATCTCTCACCTTGGGGGAGGGGAATTCAGTGCCTTATTTGCCTTTGTTTCTCCCTGCAATCGCGACTACACTCTTTCCCTTCCTGCCAGAGCACTGCACTCGTTTTAAAACCAAGCACCTTCCTCTGGTTGTATCTGAAAGGAGAAAGAAAGCGCCATTTCTTGTGCTGCAAGTAGGCGCAGCTCGGAAGGATCGGCATTTCCCTTTGTTTGAGCAGCAGCACACACGAGCCTTGGTCGAGTAGCCCGATTGCAGATCTGGAGTCTGGACACAACAATCCTCTTACTGATTGGCCGAAACGGCCTGTAGGCCAGTAATGCCATCGGAATCAAACTTTGGTGGAGATCGGGTTCTGAAGAGTTATATTACATGATCAGGCTAGCAGACACTAAATTCCACTGCCATCTCTTTCAAAATGAAGTCAGACACTCATTCGGACAGGCTTCCACGTGCACCTTAGGAATAATTAAGCACAAAATTCACCTGAGTCTGCTCCACTGTTGTGTTAAGATGTGAGCAAACACTCCCTGCCCCCCCCCCACACACACACAAACACATTTGCTGCAGTGTCTCGAAGTGCCAAGCACTTTCATGCAATCTACGTCTTATGCGGCTCCATTCGCACATTTTCAATCAGATCGACAAAATAATTAAAGCACAGAGGAGCGGTGGACTCCTGCTTCCACCACCTCTCCTAAACAAAGCGCTACATTTTAGTGCCGAATATTAAAGAGTGGCAGGTTCCCGCCTTTGAAACAAAGGAAGGCGTTTTTCCGACGACCCCAAAGTGCGAGAAGAGGTGGCAAAAATCAAACCCATCGCACTTACTGCCTCTTCCCCCTGCCCCAGAGCTAAAATACCGACGAAACAGAGGAAATATCTCTTCTTTGCCTCTCTAGTACGGTCTCCCCGAATCTGAACACTCGACGAAGAAGAACTTTCTCTGCTCCCCAGTCGGTTCCCTGCAGCCACTCCAGCGCCTTAACTTCCGCTTCCGTCCGATGCAGAGGAGGCACTACAGTGGTTCAGAAAATAGAGAAAGGACTACAACACAGTATTAAGTGTGTGTAGTCGTCAAGCACTGGCAATGACAACCGATGTCCTAACTTGCCTCATACAATGTCATAGCTGCCAAGGTTTCAGATTGCTATGTGTGACATTTTGAAAATGTCTGTGTAATTATGAGTGACATTTAAATGACTATGAGTGACACTTTCTCCGGAGTAAAATCAAGCAATGAAGATGAGGGAAACACGTATCATAAATTAAACCTATTTCAGCAACGAGAAACTAAAATCTAAGATTAAACTGCTGCACAGCACTAGAAATGGAAGGGCACTAACCTAGTATCCAGTAACTCACAGCGATCCTCATAAATAGATTTGAATGGTAGAGTGACGTTCTTTGCAGCAGGGCTATTACCCTCTGTGATAGAACATGCAGAGTAAACTGCTAGTAGATTATTTAATCACTGCAGCTTTCGTTTTTGACTTACCCAAGTCTCTGATTCACAACAATTCTACTGCTGCACTTAGCTGGGGGAAAAGCCTTCTGCCGATGTGTTGCTGCTCTGAAGTGTCTCTGTGAGTCACTGTCACACTCACTGGCTGCAGACAGAGCTGCTGTAGTGCTGATGACATTGAAGTATGTATCACAGGACGGACGGTGAGAAGAGGTGCTTATGGATGGGGTAGTCTCAGTGATGGCACCGCTGTTTTGAGAGCTGTGCCGGCGTGTACCTTTAAAAGACACTCTTACAGCACCTGCTCTCGGACCCACCGTGACCAGGCAGAAGCCCACCTCCCACCCCATGACAGGGCAGAAGCACCTGTCAAGGTCAGATGTGTTGTCCTTATTTGACTTTGGCGCTGGGAGCAGCAGTTAACTCTTGGGGGCCTGGGCCAGCAGGCATGGGAAAACATTCCTGTCACAGCTTGCGCCTGAAGGCGCCTAGTCCGTCCTCCCTGGGAGCATAGATTAATTATTGACAATCAGAGTGTGTCCAGGCGACCGACTTGAGAGGCACACAGGGCATGCCAGCGTCCATTCAGAATGATTCTCCGGTATTCAGAATGCCCGAAGAAGCCCTGCCGCCGAAACGTCACTGCCATCGACACTGGGGGTGGCACCTGAGGTGCCCGAAAAACACTCAGCAAGAGGGAAGGTGCCATCTCGGTTTAATTTAGTTTACTGATGCAAGGAACTACAGGCCACATTACAGACGGCTCCAGTGGCGCTGCGGGGTCAACTCAGCTGCTAATCATTAGTGAATCAACTCAGCCCACCCGCAGCGGCACCGAGGTGAGCAGGTGATGTCTACTTGCAGGCACAGGCTCCTAGATTACATTAACATTATTCATATATACATCAAGCAGAACATGTCATTCATGAATCACACTCATGGACCGACGAGTCTTGCAGAATGGCATGGTGAAGCACCGAACTGGCACACATGCAGCGGCGCTCAAAGAACAAGAACTGCCACTAGCCGCCTCACTCAGACAGTGACTACTTCCCTTAGCGAAATCAAAAAGACACTACTGTGATGAGTGTTGCGCCCCTGAATGCAAAGGTAGACGAGCCTACAAATTAATAGCAAGACCAGAGTTACGGGTTGGCTCAGGCTGCAAAAGCGGTGCATGAGCACAATTTGAAAATATTTTGTATGTCAGCATACAACAAATATCATGTTACATTAAAATATGGTGTCTTTAAAGTTCAAGTAAATATATCTCTTTTATAAGCTGAATCGTGGTAAATCATATTATTTGTTATCTTTTAAAAGTAAACTGAGAAACAATTCTGGCCCAGCTCTAATGACATTTCTGAACTAAAAGGCAGTCAGAGGTCATGCGTATCCCTGTATTTCCAAGTATTTATATAGCGCAAACTCGACAGAAAGGTATTGGAGCGCTTTAAATAAGCAGGACATTTATGCCAACCCTCCCGATTTCGAGCCTAATCTCTCGCCTCCCTATTGATTGTAAACATCTGACCTTGAGAATCTGCTGCTGACAAACAATTAGTTGTCAGCCTAGTATCCTAAGCCTTAGCCCTGACTCTGTATAAGTTTAAATGTGGGGCGTGCAGTGGCTCATGGGCAGGGATGGAGGAAAGGTATTCAATGAAGCCAAAGCCTGTGCCTCCGTTTGATGGGACTTTAGTGACAGGCAGTGAGTGGTCCGATGCATTGAAGTGTGCTGCGAGTAACCTGCTGCTCCAGCCTACAAACTGCCTGCAGCACTCTGATTCACCATGACAATGAATCACGCGTGTCCCTCTAAGCCACAGTGCTCTCTGTCTTTGCCAGGGTAAGGGAAAACAAAGTATTGATCCGATGGGTCAAGGCGGTGCCAGCCCACAGCAGTAGGGGGTCCCTCTGTAGCATAAGTGGGTCTTTCTGAGCCTGATCTGTACTGGGAATAAAGCAAAGAAACCCCTAATTGCCTCTGCGCGTGAGTCAAACCAAAAAGAAGCAGTGCTGTGTCTGCCTTATTACAGATAAATGTGCATGGCAAAGCTCCGAGATTTTCAGATCCCATAAAACAGGATCTTGACATTTATTTAATTATGATTTGTTCTTCGTATCCTGGTACTGTCCTGGATTTTATACACCGGACTACGAGTACCAGAATGCAAAGGAAAAATCTGGACAGCACAATATACCAAGACTGTCCCTAAAGGCGAGAAATTCAAGGCAAGACCCCGCACTCTCCGGCACCTGCACAGGAAAAAAATAATTCTAGGTGTGCACACATATTTCTTAAAGGAAGTTTGCAAACAAACTGGCATTGACTGTGCAATACCGTGCAAAAGTCTAGAATGTTCACTTAAGGAATAGCACTGCGATGCCAGATGCTCATCACCCTTTCATTCCATTTGAAGCTGCAATACACTGCACTTCAGAAGAGAAAACATTGTGTGATGATAAATGAACTCAGCAATGAGGCTGCGGGAAAAAGAAATAAGAGCAGAGATAAGCCAGAGAAAGAAGGCAGAGTGAAAGTTAGGGTAGAGAAACTGCCCAATATATTGACTTGTCATAAATGTACCATGTTAATATTAAATACTCACTTCCACTAAGGCAGCATACTACTTACTGGTGTGTGAAGAACACATTAGTATGAAGCAACATGTATTTGTATGTAAATGAAAACTTGTGAATTAGCTAAACGGTGTTCATTGTTCACTAATAAACAAATAATTCTAAAATTATTAATAAGGCTTATTTTTTGTGACAAAAATGAAACCAAAACAGAGAAAGGCTCTTCAAGTAATAAGCAAACCCTCCTCAATCCATCCGGCCCAGTTTAATTTTGTGAGTGCCTGTGAAGTAATCAGATAGTCATCTTCAAAGCATCCTCAAATCTTCAGGAACCATCTCATCTTGAGAAGTCATCAACTGCTCATCCCCTGATCACCAGGAACAATCACACCTTGTGGAGTCATCAGATACTCACTTTCAAGTCATCCTCAAATCATCAGGCTCACTTTTCTAAGCTCTGCTGATGACTTCAAGAGCTTGATGATGTCTGATGATGTGAAAATGACTTCTAGAGTAGTTGGATGATCATTCAAAGACTCTGGGATGGCTTCTAAAGTAATCTTGTTTGACCTGGGTAAAGCGCTCCAATACCTTCGGGTCGAGTTCGCGCTATATAAATCTGGAGAAAAAAAAATAAAAAATCCGGCAGCAGCCCGCCATGTGTAAGTCATGACACCGCCTCCCGGGCTCCAGGAACACACATCACTCTTTCAGCCGCTCATACCAGAGCGATGACGCGAGGCGGGGAGCATGCGCACACGGTGCGGTGCGAGCCTTCCACACGCATGGCATCCGGCCCTGTGCACGGAGCCGAGGCTGGTAAACAGCTGGAGCCAGCCTCAGCTCCGTGCAGAGGCTGGCTGTAGCCTCATCTGATAAATCAAATTAAAAGGAGCTGTGGAAGTGCTGCCAATGGCGTTTCACTGCTTCACACTGAGAATACAGCTGCTCAGTTACTTTTGCTTTATCACACAGTATGTTATGATATAGGCGTGCCGCGTTTGTAAAACGCACACGCGCGCGCTCTCTAAAGGAAAGGCCCTGCCTGAGGCGCCTTAAACTAAGGTCCCCTCTTTACGAACCTGCATCAGTCTTTTGCAGAAAAGAAATTCAGTACATTAACTTGAAATCTGCCAAATTTGGTGCAGGATGGTTATTGGGCACAGAACGGAATCAGTTCCTATGGTAAACCGCCCTAGGGAAACTCCTGAGTTTAGGAATGTAGTGCGTGGCTCGGGGCGGGGGAGGGAACGTTCATTTTATTCGTTCGATAAATTTTCGTAAAGCCTCTGGGGGACCCTACAGATGTAGCAGTCCAGTGCGCATTGCATGGGTTATACATATGTATATCTTGTCTTCATCTGTAAATATCAAAAGAATAAAACAAGCTATTTAATGAACTGAAATTTCCAGATGTTCGTGCACAAAATTAAAAAAACTGATTGTCTAAAACAAAGCCACTTGATTGTCTGAAAGACTGAAAAGAGCACGGCCATTTTGTTTGTAACATTCGAATTTAAACAAGAATCAAAAGAAGAAACAAATGGAAAGTTAATGTCTCACCCCATTACAACCTTCAAAACAGATGATGAACTTTGGCAAGTTTTACAAAACTCTTCCCCTGTTGACGGACATCACGAAGACATTTAAAGTAAGGATGAAACGCAGCATAATCCCTGCTGCTACATATTGCACAAGCCGGTTGGCTGGTTAGTACAATGTAGGCCCGCCACGTTTACTTTAACCGTCCTGATATGGAAGCCGTGGAGTGATTTAAAAGAAAGAAATCATTCCCAATCCCAACCCCCACTCCGGCTTTCCAGGGGGGCTGGAGAATATTTCTGGTCTTACATGGGGGTGGGACGGAGCGGTGTCTATTGTCCACCCCCCACACCCCTCTCGCCTATCATGTGGACTCTGCTGTATCCATGGGTCCGAGCGAAGCTTTAGAGACACCTACCCAGCCTTCCCTGATGGCTGCGGAGGGAGGTGAGTAAAACCTCATAGCCCCCTCTTTTCCCACAGCATTACTCAGACACTAGGAAGGAACCTGTGTGCCCTTCAGAACATCCATGAATTTCATATCACCCCATGTTGAAGGCCAGTCCCACCAATCAGCCTGTCCAAGACTACTGTGGCCAAGTAGGACCTTTCTGTTGAGTCCACTGTCGTTGCTTGGAGTATCAGCTCACTGTTCCAATGTTATCATCCTCTGTGTCTGTGATGTCTTCACAGAAGAGTCAGGAGGTGCTCCGCTAATGGACGGTATTGGCTTTATTTACATCTTAAGCCCCTGAGCACAGCGTCATATCCATGGCTTACCAACGATCCCTAACCCTAGGCTTTACTCGACACACTCCCCACCGTTCCGTCATATCGCCATTCACTCTCACCGTTACAGACACCAGATCTGAGGAATAGGGACAGGCAAGATAGTACAGGCACCATTTTATGCTCTGAGTTTCCTTCCTCTTTATTAAAGCAGATAGAGACGGCTCCCAGCTGCACAGGGCACTTCAAACTAGTACTAGAAGTAAACAAGCATTGGCAAAGCTAATAAGTCTCGTCTATGATGCGTCTATTTTGTTAATGTTTTTTAGTTATGTTGTAGAGTATGGTATGTACTGTCATTGTATAGTAAGTTATGGTATCGTATGGTGTGGCATGTTATTGTGTAGTATGGTATGGTATGGCATGGCCTGTCATTATATAGTATGTTGTGTTATGGCCCGTCATTGCATAGTATTGTATTGTATGGTATGGCCTGTTATTGTATAGTATGGTATGTTATGGTATGGTATGGCTTGTCATTGAATAGTACTCTCTGGTATTTTATGTTCTTGTATAGATTGTATGGTATGATATGGTATTGGCTGTGATTGTATAGTATTGTATGTTATAGCCTGTGATTGTATAGTATGGTGTGATATATTATGGCCTGTCATTGTATGGTGTGGTATGGTATGGTATGGTGTGGTACGGTGTGGTATGGTATGGCCCGTCATTGCATAGTATGGTCTGTCTTTGTATAGTATGGGATAGTATGGCATGTTATTGTATAGTATTGTTTGCTATTGCCTGGTTTTGTATGGTATGATAAGGAATGGTATGGCCTGTTATTGTATAGTATGCTTTGGTATGGTATGGCCTGTCGTTGTGTAGTGTGGCATAGTATGGTATAGGCTGGAATTGCACTGTGTGGTATGAGCTGTCATTTTATAGTTCTATTATAATATGGTATGGGATGCCCTGTCATTGCCTCATATGGTATTGTATGGTATGACCTGCCATTGTATAGTATGGGATGGTATGGCCTGTCATTGTATGGTATTACCTGTCATTGTATAGTATTGTATGATATGGTATGGCTTGTCATTGTATAGTATGGCTTGTTATTATATAGTGCGGCATGCTATGGCTTTTTATGTTATGGTATGGCATGTCTGTTATTGTATAGTATGGTATGACCTGTCTTTGTATAGTATGGGATTGTACGGCCTGTAATTGTATAGTATTGTACGGTATGGCCTGTCATTATATATTATGGTATGGCCTGTTATTGTTTAATATGCTACGGTATAGTTTGGCCTGTCGTTGTGTAGTCTGGTATGGAAATGCACTGTATGGTATGAGCGGTCATTTTATAGTTATATTATGATATGAAATGGTATGATATGTACAGGATCCCCTGTCATTGCCTCATATGGTATTGTATGGTATGGCCTGCCATTATATAGTATGGTATGCCTTGTCATTGTATAGTATGGGATGGTATGGCCTGCCATTGTATGGTATTGCATGGCCTGTCATTTCATAGTATTGTGTGGTATGTCCTGTCATTGCATGGTATGGTATGAACGGCTTTCCGTGGCTACAGTTTTACAGCGAGAAGAGACACAGCAGACAAAATCATGCAGTTGCACAAACTGCTTTAATAAAAAGGTAAAATTGCATGTTGAAAAGATAAAAAAAAAAAAAAATACTTTCAATCATTAAATAAGTCCATGGCTACAATGTCGCCTTGGACGATATAAAAGCAGCATTGTAGTAAAGATTGCACTTGGAAAACAAACAAAATGTATTTGTAAGTTGAAAAAACACAGGAAATGCTTCTAAACATTAAATAGGTATGTGGGTGCAATGTTACATCTAAAAGCAACATTGTAGTAAAGATTGTATTGGGGGAAACAAGAACAGTGTATTCAAATGTTAAAGTCCGTCATTGCTGTAGTGCCCTGGAGACTTTAAATATTAAATATGTCAGCGGCTGCAGTGTCTG
Source organism: Calotriton arnoldi (assembly GCA_963921515.1). Taxonomy (NCBI): domain Eukaryota; kingdom Metazoa; phylum Chordata; class Amphibia; order Caudata; family Salamandridae; genus Calotriton; species Calotriton arnoldi. Next base: position 965,283 of record CAWUFW010002109.1, read on the forward strand.
CATGGAAAGGAGGCACAGCAGAGAAAAACATGCTGTTGCGCAAACTGCTTTAATAACCAGCATTGGCAAAGCCAATAGATCTCGCCTATGCAGGAGCTAATGGCTTTGCCAATATGTTTTCGGAATGTTGTACACCAGAGTGGCTGCTATTCAGCATGGCTAAAAGTTAGTGGGGTAAAGGAGAGTGGTGTGGCGTGTTATGGAGTGGCGTGGAGTGGCATACAGTAGAGTTGAGTGGCGTGTAGAGGAGTGAAGTGGAGTGTTATGCAGTAGCATACAGTGTTGCAGGGAGTAGAGTGTCGTAGAGTGGAAGGGCGTAGAGTTGAGTGGTTTAGAGTGGAGTACAGTGTTGGAGTTGAGTAAAGTTTCACAGAGTAGAGTGGCATAGAGTGTCATGGAGTGGTGTAGAACAGTGGAGTGGCATAGAGGGTGTTGCATAGAGTGTTGTAGCGTGGTATAAAGCGGAGTAGATTGTCAAGTGGCATAGAGCAGAGTAGAATGTCATAGGGTGCAGTGGCATGGAATGGAGTATAGTGGAGTAGTGTGTCATAGAATAGAGTGGAGTAGAGTGGCATAGAGCGAGTTGTGTAGAGTCGTAGAGTGAAGTAGTGATGTAGAATGGCATAGAGTGGAGCAGAGTGCTGTAACGTAGAGCAGCATAGAGTGGAGTAGAGTAACAGTGGAGCAGAGTTTCATGGAGTGGAGCATCATAGAGTGGAGTGTAGCAGAGTGGCCTAGAGTGAAGTGGCATAAAGTACAGTGGTGCAGAGTAGATTGGCGTAAAATGCAGTGGTTTAGAGTAGAGTGGTGTAGCGAAGAGTGCGATGGCATAGAGTGGAGCAGCGTAGAGTGGAGTGGCGCAGAATGGAGTACAGTAGCATAGATTGAAGTGGCATAGAGTGCAGTGACATAGCGTAGATTGTTTCAGAGTATAGTGTTGCAGTGGCATAGAGCACAGTGGCGTCGAGTAGAGTGGTGTATAGTGCAGTGGCATAGAGTGCAGTGGTGTAGAGTAGATTGTTTCAGTCTAGAGTGAAGTGGTATAGAGTGGAGTTGTGCAGGGTAGAGTGACATGGAGTACATTGGCTTAGAGTAGAGTGGCTTGGTGTGGAGTGGCGCAGAGTGCAGTGACATATAGTAGAGTGGTGCAGCGTAGAGAGGTGTAGAATGAAGTGGCATAGAGTGCAGTGTCGGAGTGTAATGGTGCACATTAGATTAGAGTGGTGTAGAGTGCAGTACAGTGGCTTAGAGTGGTGCAGATTAGAGTGCAATAGCATAGAGCAAAGTGGCTCGCAGTAGAATGGCATAGAGTTGCAGTGCTGAAGAGTGTTGTAGAGTGCAGCGGTATCGAGTAGAGTGGTGTAAAGTGCATTGGTGTAGAATGCAGTGGTGTACAGTGGTGCAGAGTAAAGTGACGTAGAGTGCAATTGTGAAGAGAAGACCGCATTGGCGTAGAGCACATTGGTGTAGAGCGCATTGGCATAGAGTGCAGTGGTTTGAGGTGCAATTGGTGCAGAAGTGGAGATACATACGATCCGCTATGGCTCAGTAACTAAATGTGCTGCTGCTTTTGGTACTAATTGCAGTTGGCCTGTTAAATATGCAGAAAAAGTTAGGTATAAGTTTTTGACGAAACTGAGCATGTTATGTTATCACTATTTATAAAGCGCGGCAATTACCCGAAGGTGTCCTGGTGCTGAAACCACTAATTCTCTGAGAACAAATCAAGCGACCAGGGTTAGCGAGTAAAGAACCAGGTTTTCAGTCCTCTCCGAAAGGTGAGTAGGTCCGAGGCATTTCTCAAAATGGGGGGAAGCTCATTCCACGCTTTAGCTGCGCATACCATAAAACTTCTCCCTCCCCATGTGGATTTTTTGACGAGTGGCACAGTCACCAACTTGGCTCCTCCGGAACGCAGGGTTCTACTGGGTGTATACCATTGCAATTTCCGTTTTAGGAAATCTGGGCCATGGACGGGAAAAGTGCATTCACTACAGGAATATAAAGATTGTCCTCCAGAAAAAGGAAGAAAGGTTCTTGAAGCTTTAAACTGCATGTTTCAGCAACTTTTACTACTTTGTCTGTTTTTGTGAGAAATCAGAGTTAATCAATACTGAGATTGCAGACTGATTGTACAGGTACTGGGAATTAACCCATTTCTGATGGCCAAGCAAGCAAACTAATTTGTTGAGGGTATCAGGTGGTTAGTAAAATGGATTCAGTTAATGTAAGTATATTTTTTTGCGTCCTGCACCTAACATTGCTGGTGTAATTGTTCACATTTGCACTGTGTACCACCGGAATATATGTAGAAAGATGCCCCTATTTGATGGAGGGCCACGGAAAGAGGGTGGATATACATAACAACAAGGGCGATAGAATAGAACCCTATGGAACTCCTTATTTGAGTGTTGTAATATTGGCTCAAATGGATGGAGGGCCACAGACTGGCATATATCTTTAAGATAATAATTGACTGAAGCCTTGTAACAAGGATGGAATGGCCAATGGCGTCAAAAGCTACAGTGAGATCAAGTAAAACGAAAGCACCTCTGTTATCATCCGCTCTTCTTTAATTGTCCAGACTGGGTACAACAAAGTCTGTACTTGATGATGGTCCAGAGGACAGTTTTCCTCAATATTCCTGTGCAGTTGGTTGTAAACAATTTTCTCAAGAACTTTCCCCAAGATTGGGAGAAGTGGGATAGGCACATAAATGCTATTTTCAGTTGCATATAAAGAAGGCCTTTTAGGAGGGGTGTGACCCTTGCATGTTTCTGGGGATCAGGTACTATGCCATTTTTAGGCTACTATTGAAAATAGTCATAAATACATTGAGTGTTCGAAGTGTAAGTGCTTCTAACCAATTAGAGGGTACATTGAAATTCGGTGAACCTCTAGGCTGGAGCTTAGATAGCATCTTGGCTAATGAAGATACATTAAAAACCAGCATGAGAACCTATGTCAAATGTTCTGCTCCACTGAAAATGCAATCCATCAAGCTCAAGCCCCTTAATGAAAATAAACTTACCATACGTAAACGGGAAAAGAAATGGAGAGGGCCAAAATTCATGTATGACCTCACTCTACTCAAACAGTCCACTCTAGTCGCTGATCCCGTATCATCACAGCTAAAGCCTCTCACTATAAGACCACCATCTGTGGCAACCAATAGAAACAAAGCCCTCTTCAACACTGTCAAACACTGCACCAATCCTCTCCCAGAACTCAGTCCCTTTTTCACTCCACAAAAGGAACAAAATCTACTTCTTCACCGGGAATGACAAAATCAGATCCATCAGCAGTACCACTATTCTCCTTCCAGCCAGCCCATTGACTCATCACCCAATGGAGCTCCTTCAATCCCGTCTCGCACATGGATCTCTCCAATATCCTGATGTCTCTTAAGGCAAACTCCATTGAAGGCAACATCCTTCCTTCTTCCATCATCAAATCACCAAGGACAGAGGCCATCAAGCCTCTTCTATGTTTTGTCAATGCCTCCATAAAGCCAAGAACATTCCCAAAAACCCTTCAGACAGGTCCAATGCATCCCCTGCTAAAGAAACCATCCGTGGACCCTGCTGATCTCACAAACTTCTGTCCTATTGCCCACTTCTATTTGTAGGGAAAATAATTGAAGAAGTCACCACCCAGCTACAGGAGCAATCGGGCTGTAGACCAGCCAGCAGCACTGCGGCAGTCACACTCTAAGAAGTCAATGACGCTCTCCTCCTCAACAACAGGAACGCCCCCTGCCCCTTGTTCCTGCTTGACCTCTCTGCAGCCTTTGCACATTCAGCCATACATCTCTGATCAACACTCTGAGAACATGCATGAGATTTTCAGATGCTATCCAGAGATGGTTCACATCCTATCTCACTAAGCACACCAGCTCGTGCAAATAGACTCCAGAAGAACACTGGCACTCACCATCTCCTACGAAGTACTCCAGGAATCCATCCCTTTTACTTTCATCTTTTTAATTTTTTTTTATTAAACAGTTGCTTCAGACACAATTCAACACAGTACATAGATAAGATGAACCATAGTAGGCAGTGAGTCAAAGAGGTTACACTCAATCCATTTACATTTTATTTTCATGTTTAACTTCAAAATCCATCAATACCCAGATGATACTCAACTGTATCTAAAGATATCCTCAGCCAAGGACATACAGAGACCCAGATCATGCTCCAACTCATCCAATCCTGGATGCCAACTAACTTTCTGGAGCTAAACGCCACAAAGACTGAATTCCTCTTGTTTGTCAACAGCACCAAAATCCCCAGATCCATGCTTGGCTCTCTTACTTAAACCTACCAGGCCTTACCCCTCCTGCTAGCAGAGCATGCAAAATGCCCTGGATTCACCCCAACACAGCCCTCTCATTCAAGCAACTCTTCACCAGGCAGAGCAAGGCAGCTTGGTTCCAACTCTTCCTCTTGATGAAAGTGATACATTTTCTCGCAGAAGACCACTTCAGAACAACCATAGAAGCCTTAATCATGAGGGAGGCTGTGTACTGCTCTTCATCACTTTTATAAATAACCAGACCCTGGCTTATCTGCCAAACAAACTAGCCACATCTGGGGACAACGCCAAACCAGGAGACTAGATATTGCAAGGAAGGAAAACCATAAGCAAAGCCTTCTCTGTTTATGCCCCGGGATCTGAACTTCATCCCTACTGACATCAGATCAGCACTGACTCTCCTGCAATTCTTAGAAAATCTGGAAACGCACCTCTTCAATAAGCACTACCCTTGACCTGAGAGTGAACCCTTGGCCTTACCCCCATGACTGCATCTTCCTTGAGGTCATGCACCCTGTTCAGCAATTCTTTGCTCTCCAGTTAGGTTAGTATTCTACAAATCCCAGCACATACATACATACATACATACATACATTTCTGCTTTCTCACATACTCAAATCTCCTTCACCAATACAACAACATAGTGAAAAAACTTTCCTCTCTTCACAAGACCTAATACTTATCTTCCGCTTGTCTTTACCAGATTGTTGCTCATGAATAATCAGCCTGTTGTGTTAGTGGTGCACTCTTCTCAGATTTTCTTCTAATCCTTTTATCATTCTCTTTGTCTGACTCTGCAGGTGGACTTCAGAGAGGAAGCCATGGATTTCAGAACACCATGTTCCACAGGGGTGTGCATCACTGCAGGCATGGGCCAGTACCCGACCAGTGGGAAGGAGGAAGTAGAGAATAGAACTGGCTTTAAATGAAGGGGTAGTGGAACTAGGCATGACTAATCGTTTCAGCACAATGGATTTTCTAAGTTCTAAGAGCAGAAGAAAGCTGCCATTAATCCCAGATGATACCAGATACTCTGCAACTATTGGTACTCCTGCAGGAAGTGTTGATGAAGAAGGCGTCTATTGCATCATGTGCCCGCAGTATGGTCATGACTCCTGGGAGGAGGAACCGGACTATATAACCATTGATGATGTATGGTCGCCCCACCAGTACAAGCCTGCCTGGGACGAGAAGCAGAGTAGGATAGGTGTGCGTGTCCTGAAGCACAAACCAAGTGCCATAACCTTCAACAAAAACTGTGTGTGGTCCAGAGGAAGTGTTGTTGCACCAACGGAAGGAAACTTTTTCAACTCCCAGCTCCTTGGGCCGTGGCTGCGCCAAAGAGCGCACACCTGGGATCCTGACGGAAGGTGTTGCCCAGTGTGCACTGATGACCATGGAGTGGAATCTGTCAAACCACAGTGCACGCTCGAATGGGACCATGGGGGCGATGGGCACTTAACCCATAGAGCTCACTCATGTCATGGGGTCGTGGCGGAATGCCCATACTGTAGTGTAAGTTTATTCGATTAGTTTACTTTTCATGGTGTCGTGTGGTCTTGGAAAACATTATTTATTAATGTACCGGCATGAAGAACAATGTATTTTCACCAATCGCATTTTTCTCTTTCTTTAACTTACACTTTTTTCAGAAGTCAACAAAATACAATAACATGTTTTCGAAAAACAAAAAAGAAATATACTTGGGGGTTTACAAACTGTTTGTCAATGTTCTGTAAGTTCTAGATTTCCTTGCAGAGTACTCCAAAAAGATAATAATTTCTTGATCCAGTTCCATTGCCCTGCACATACACTGCAGATACTCTGTCTGTAAAATGGTAACACAAACTCTTAACTATGTACAGTTTCCCAGCCGGTTGACCCTCTCATGTTGTCAGTGGGCACTTTAGTCACTTGATATTTAGACAGTAGTGTCACTTAGAAATCATGTTGAGTCTTCCAAATCACCTCTTGCCTTCGCCTGTCACTTATCCTCGAATGGGCTTAACCCCTCTCTTCCATTTTAGTGCCCCTTTCTTCTCGTTTCATCTCCAGCCAACCTAGCTGCACCGCTGCTCATGGAAGAAGACCTGCTGGAGCATGCTGTTCATGGTATCTTAGTGCCCTTGGCTAGTTATGTTGTATGCACGTCTCCCCTTTCATTGGCACACATGTAGCTACACTAATGTTTAATATGTTCAAGCATGACTCCCATAGGAAGAGACTCACCCAAGCAACATGATGCTGGTATCAAATATTCTTTCCACTTCTGGATTTAACCTCCACTTCCTACTTCCACAGAGTCTGAGGGTCTTGGTTCAACTCTCTAAGAGGTATGCTTTTGTTGGCTGCCGCCATGAATGAATTATGTTGTGTTATGCTGTGAGTGTTTCTATAGCCCCTTTATACAATTCCCATGGTCTCAAAGCTCTCCGAGTCTATGCGCCTTTTATGGTTCTGGGATGCTCATCGACCAACGTCAAGATGGTCTGAGGACTTTGTGTTTGGCTGTCTTTTTTTAAGGGGCTGGGTGGCCTGGATAGTTGACATTGGATAGAACCGATGGGAATAGTGTATTACCGTATGATTCCAAAGAGGAAGAGAAATTGACGTCTTGGGATACTGATAGCAACAATTGGGATGACCCCTTCTCACAAGCTCTGAACAAGTGCCAGTGTGCTCTCTGTGCCATACAGTCTCTCTAGAATAAGCTTTTCCTCTTCTTGGACTAGTGGGTAGTGTGTTATCTGCTAGGACTGTGGAGTCGGTGAGTGCTGTCCATGATGGGAGCAAGAAGAGACGGAAGGATCCTGGACAATTGGAGAAAGCCAATGTGGACTGAGGAAATATCTGGAAGCAGAAAGTCCTAGCCCACTGCAGCACTGAGCTGAAACTATTACTGCAAAGTTTGTAAGTTGAAAAGTGACCAGTGCTCAGGGGACAGCTGCCGATGGTAAGGGGTGCATGGCATAAAGAATTGGACAGGAGGATATCCATGTGAGATAAATGTACATAAAGAATTTAAAGGGGCCAGTCGGTGTGTCAGGTCACAACATGTCTCAAAACCTCAGCAAACCTCCTCAAGCAACAAAACCTCAGCAAGCCTCCTCAAATAACAAAACCTCAGCGAGCCTCCTCAAACAACAAAACCTCAGCAAGCCTCCTCAAACAACAAAACCTCAGCAAGCCTCCTCAAACAACACAACCTCAGCAAGCCTCCTCAAACAACAAAACCTCAGCAAGCCTCCTCAAACAACAAAACCTCAGCAAGCCTCCTCAAACAACAAAACCTCAGCAAGCCTCCTCAAACAACAAAACCTCAGCAAGCCTCCTCAAACAACAAAACCTCAGCAAGCCTCCTCAAACAACAAAACCTCAGCAAGACTCCTCAAACAACAAAACCTCAGCAAGCCACCTCAAACAACAAAACCTCAGGAAGCCTCCTCAAACAACAAAACCTCAGCAAGCCTCCTCAAACAACAAAACCTCAGCAAGCCTCCTCAAACAACAAAACCTCAGCAAGCCTCCTCAAACAACAAAACCTCAGCAAGCCACCTCAAACAACAAAACCTCAGGAAGCCTCCTCAAACAACAAAACCTCAGCAAGCCTCCTCAAACAACAAAACTTCAGCAAGCTTCATGGGGAGAACATGGCGGACAGCTAGCAGCTGCCCATCGGGAAGGAAGGAGGCTGCTGGGGGAGATGGCGAAAGTGACCGGACATTTGAAGTGCAGCAAATACTGAGCTAGTGAGGATTGAAGTTGTAGCCGATTTTGGGGAAAAAAATAATCGCTGTGACAGCTTGTACCTGGTAGCATGGTCGTGTTCCTAGCCGAGCGGATCCCGGTGCGGAGCAGGACAGCTGGGTGTGGCCGGAGGCACCACGTTCAATGGGCGTAACTCTGACACTGTGGTTTCAGGAGGGCTGGGAGCTCTGGAGGCGGGTGGCTCGGGAGGCGTAGAGAGTGCGGGAATTCACCCCCAGGCTCACTCGCAGGAGCATTGTAAGAAGCTGGAACGGAGGTGTGCTGCTCCGATTAGGTGCGAATGGCCCAGACTTCACGGGAGGGACTCCTGTTCACCTGGTGCACAGGTGTAACTCAGAGGAGGACGGTGTTGTGTCGTGGTTGGGGCCTTGTATGGCCGGCAATATGAGACGTGAGGCTGTGCTAGTGTGCTGGCTAGTACGTAACTGGCCGCCTCCAGCACGTCCGCCCCTTTATTCATTTTGCACACGCTGGCCAGGCGTACGCCGGGCCAGCTCAACAGAGTTACGCTCGAGGGGGTTGTACAACATTCACCCTCCCTCGGCGTTCTACTTAGTGCGGTCCGGGCCGCGACATTACATTCCTCCTTTACCCAGAGGATAACAATAAGTATCAATTACAACCAAAGGGGGGGAAACAGAAAACCCCACGCATAACCACATTTCTTAGTCCATAACGAACAACAGATTTATGGAACAGTCTTACTTGGTCAGCAGGGTGCAACATACTCTTCAGCGGGAAACCTGGCAACAGGCCACGAAGTCTCGGTACTTCTGGGACGGCTTCGGACAGGGCCGCAGACTGTACCTGCTCTGGCTGCCCCTCACTGCGGGGTCAGGCGGCGCTTCCCCACCTTGGCTGTTGTCCACAGACACATGTTCAGAGCTCCAGTCAATGTCCGGGGCACCCATGCGGGTGGATGCGCCTTGTCCATTGTTCACAACGGGTAGTGCAGGGTCTTCTCGCTCCAACGAAGTCTCCGGTGAACCCCCTGGGGTGTCCGTCGCGCGCTCGCTCTCCGGCAGGGATCCTTCGTCATCATCGTCCGGAACTCTCTTGAAGAAAAACACATTGCGGGTCACCATCTCATTTCCTCTGGACGCTGTCACCATCGTGCCTTTGACTTCGGTGATGACCCATGGATGCAACTCAAACGGCAGCCTGAACTTTCCGCCTGGGTGGCGGTCTCGCACTAGTACACGGTCGCCGACCACCAACCTGCTCTCCTTCGCATGTCGCCTCCGGGACGCATCTTGGTTCGCCTTTGTCCGCCTGGCAAGTGACTGGTTCGGGGGAACCCGTGACTCAGCCCACACTGGGTGATGCGGGATGGTGTCTGTTACTGTACGACCAAAGCACAGTCTACTTGGGGAAATACCGGTGGTGCAATGGGGTGTGAGCCGGTACTTCCGCAGGAACTGATATATTGCTTGCTCCAGGTTATGGCCATCAGCTATTGCAATTTGGATTGCCTTGTTCAACGTACGCATCAGATGTTTGCTTGGGGCCATCTTGGCGTTACGCGGCGATGCTTGATCCGGTGAGACGCGAGGTACTCGGCAAGCTCGACACTGGTGAACGGAGGCCCGTTGTCCGTCCTGATCTCTCCAATTAGCCCGTGGGTGGCCATGAGCTTCTCCAGCTTCGGGATGACTTCACCCTGCCGCTGTAGAAGAGACAAACTCGACTTCTGGGTAACGGGAGAAATCGTCGACCACTACCAGCATGTATCTTCCTCCCGGCAGGCTACCAAAGTCGGCGCTCGCTCTTTCCCAGGGAGCTGTAGGGCCTGCTTCGGTGATGATCGGTGCGGGATTTGTGGGCAGGCTGGTTGCTAGACATACGGGACAGCGTTGGACGACCAATTCGATCTGCTGGTCGAGGCCGGGAAACCAGACTTTGCTTCTTAGGCGATTCTTCGACTTCACCACTCCCTGGTGTGCTCCATGCGCCAGGAGGGCCGCTCGCTGGGTAAGACTCTCCGGAAGGACCAGGCGTGGGCCTCTTAGGAGACAACCGTCGACTGACACGGACAGTTCGTGACGTACCAGATAGAGAGCTTTCAGCGTAGCCTGGGCAGCCGCCGTACGGACCTGCGTCGGGCATTGTAGCGGCTTCCAGTTGGCGGATGCGACAGCCTGGATGGCCACCTGGAGGCAGTCGTCTTCTTTCGTGGCTAGCACCACGTCTGCCAGCGACATCGGCAGGGGCCGGGACCGTTCCACGATCATTCTGACGTAGTCTTCCGTGGCTGCCGCCTCAGCTGCTTCAGGCCCGGTGACAGGACGAGCGTGCCGTGACAAAAAATCCACCGGATTTCGGGTACCGGGCTTGTACTCCACAGTGAACTGGAATTCCTGTAACTGTAGAATCCATTTTTCGATGCGCGGTGGAGGACGTGAGGACGACCCTTGAAACAGGGGAAGGAGGGGTTTGTGATCCGTAATGACGGTGAAAGGGTGCCCGTACAGGTAGATGTGGAAATGGCGGCACCCCCACAGGATTGCGATGGCCTCCTTTTCGATTTGGGAGTAGCGTTGCTCCGTGGGGGTGAGTGTCCTGCTGGCATAGGCAACCTGGGCCCATTCCCCACATTTCAGCTGTTGTGCCAATACCGCTCCTAGTCCGGTCAGGCTGGCATCCACCACCAGTTGCGACTCGTGTCTGGGGTCGAAGAACACTAGCGTGGTATCAGCGGAGAGAGCAGCCTTCGTATTCTGAAACGCCTCTTCTTGTTCTGTTTCCCAGGTCCAGTGGCTGGAATGTCTCGTGAGTTCTCGCAGCGGTCCGGTTAGATCAGATAGGTTTTGGATGAAGCGCCCGCAGTAGGTGACCATCCCTAAAAAGCTGCGGACTCCGGACACGGACGTTGGGGCAGGAGCTTCCTGTATGTCCTTGACTTTGTCCGGGTCCGGTCCGATGCCTTTATCCGAAAACCGGTATCCGAAGAAGCTAATGTCTCGCATTAGGAACTCGCACTTTTCCCGGTGTAGGGTGAGGCCGTTGTCTAGTAGGCGAGCGAACACCGCTTGGAGGCGCAGGAGGTGTTGCTCCAACGTGGGGGAATGCACGAGGATGTCGTCGCTTACGTTAAGAACGCCGTCCAGGCCTTGGAGGACGTTCTTCACAATGTTCTGGAACACCTCAGCCGCACTGGATATCCCAAAGTTTAAACGGGTGTATCGCCAGAGCCCTGCGTGGGTAGAGAATGCCGTGATGGGCCTTGAGTCCGGGTGTAGGGGGACCTGATGATATCCGGAACGGAGGTCCATTTTCGAGAACCACCGGGACCCCGCTAGCTCTCCGATTATGTCATCTACAGTCGGGGTCAGGTGGCGCTCCCGTTTGATGGCAAGATTCGGGATCCTCATGTCCACACAAATCCGGACTGCGTTTGACTGCTTTGGCTTCTTTGCGACGACGATGGGCAACACCCACGGGGTGGGGCCAGTCACTCGCTCGATAATTCCAGCTTTTTTCCAGCAGACGCAGCTCAGCCTCCACTTTGGGGCGAAGATGGAAGGCGATTCGCCAGTATCGGAGGGCCACCGGCGCAATTGTCTTATCGATATGCAGCCGAATGGCTGGGCCCTTCAAACAGCCGATGCCTTCAAAGAGGGAGCTGAAGTCTCGTAGCAGCCCGCTGAGGTCCTGGGCGTGTACCGTGAAAGCAAATTGGATGAGATTGAGGTCCTGGGCGGTGCGGCAGCTGAGAGGAAACCCGGCTCCTTCATGAGACACATACACTTTGGCCTGCTGCTGGGTGTCTTCGTGGGAGAGGTCAGCCTGGAAGACTCCGCACAGTCGAAGGGGGGCTTGAGTCCCGAATGCATAGACTTGTACTCTGGTTTCGCGGAGCGGGGGAGGATTTGACAAGCCCCGGTAGACGCTGGCGGCCATGAGATTGATTGTGGCACCGGTGTCAATTAGCGCGGCCACTGCCTGGCCTTGTACGTCGATTTCGCACATCGGCGTAGCGAGTTGAGAGGCTGACAGAGCGTGCAGCATTCGAACCACGTGGACTGTGGTCTCTTCGTCGTCGTCCATGTCGCTGCTGTGTGGGTCGTCGGGGAGTGGGCCGAGTGCTCGGACTTGCCGCCGTGGGCCTCTCGCCGTCCCTCTTCGTGACGAGCGGCATACTTTCGAGTAGTGGTTTAATCTCCCGCAAGCACTGCAGGTTTTCCCGCTCGCAGGGCAGGCGCCCTCATGGGGGTAAGGGCCTCCACACCACCCACACGGGCGGCTTCGCTGGGGCTGTTTGGATGGTTGCGGTGCGGGCACGCTGTCTTTCGCCCGCGGGTGTCGGGCATCTGTCCGGATGGCGCACACCGGTTCTTCCTTGACCACCGCTGCAGGCTTGGCTTCCATATGTGCCACCCTCGCCTTGGACAGTTCCTTGGAGCGATCCAACGTGAGGATGTCCCTCATCGGCATGTTGTGGGCCTCCAAAACGCGTTCCCGCAACTTCGACGACGCGCAACCCTGGATAAATTGCGCCCTCACCTCGTCGTCCTCATCGAGCAGGGTGCACGTGCTTGCTAGCTCCTTGAGCCTCGCGTAGAAAACATCTACTGACTCGTCTGGTTGTTGGCGTGCTTGGCGGAGCAGGAACCGTTCGTAATCCGGGTTGGCATATGGCTCAAAGTGGGCGGTAATGGCGTCGCGCATCGTGGCGTAGTTCCTGGGAGGGCCATCTTCGCGCACCGTCTTCGCTATCTTGTGTATGTCAGCCCCTCCAAGGTGAAGCAGCATGGGGCGACGTCGCGGCTCCGGGATGTCTGCCGCGTTAAAGTACGTTTCTAGGCGCTCCACCCACACCCTCCAGCGGGCCGCTTGGGAGGGTGGCGGACCTGTGATGATGAAAGGCTCCAGGTGTGGAACGGTCGCCATGAGGACAGGCGAGTAGGCGGGGTTGTACCAGGGCGTGCACTCGTGGAAGATGTGCGCGGTGAGCACGTGCCGGCCGGTCAGCAGAGTGTCCTGGCAGCGCTTCTCGGCAGTGGCTGCGGGGTGGCGCTGAAACCTGTTGTTGGCGCTTGTCGCAGGGATGGCAGGGCCGCCTGGAGCAGTTCAGGCTAGCTGTGAGGTAGCGGTAGGCCGAAGAGACGGTGGGGCCTGGGCAGCAATGTGCACTTCCACGCAGGCCTGGCAGCGCAGGTGGTGGGCCGCAGAGAGGGCCGTGACGGGGTGTAGGCCAGCTGTGGCGCAGCGCGCCCTCGCGCTTGACTGCGCACGCGGAAACACTCACCGGGCTGAAAAGCAGTGGCTGATGGTGGTGCCGCGGCTGGCGGTCTCGGCGCACCCGCCGCGGGTGATCGGAGTCGCAGTCCGGCACGCACACTCGCTGCGGTGGGGCAGGTGACGCAGTGGCTGCCTCGGACAGGCCTTCGACGGGGGCGGGGAAGCCAGCGGGGTGGCGTAGGGGCCGCCGGCGCTCGGCCGCGCAGGCTCACGTGGAAGCAGGTGGCTGGCGCGAGGTACACTCGAGCGCTGCGAGGGGTGAGACCACCTCGTCGCCAATGTCGTGTCGTGGTTGGGGCCTTGTATGGCCGGCAATGAGACACGTGAGGCTGTGCTAGTGTGCTGGCTAGTACGTAACTGGCCGCCTGCAGCACGTCCGCCCCCTTTATTCATTTTGCACACGCTGGCCAGGCGTACGCCGGGCCAGCTCAACAGAGTTACGCTCGAGGGGGTTGTACAACATTCACCCTCCCTCGGCGTTCTACTTAGTGCGGTCCGGGCCGCGACATTACAGACGGCGCAACAAAGCACTACATATCAGCTGCAGCATTACCAAAGAAGGTGGATAGTCCCTACTCGGTTGGTTTTCATCAGGAAGGGATGTGACTGGGACACGGCCAATGAGGGGGAAGGGGCAGAGGACTCAAAAGATAATAGGTATACATTAAGGAGTGCAGAGGCTTTTGGAGGGGGATCCTTTAACTTTGAGAAAGAAACCGCATCAGCAGAGAAGGAGGCGGAGGTTCCCCCAATTAAATTAAAACTAAAAGACTCGGACAGAAAAAAGATATCTCTGCGGCACCTCAGGGGGTGGGGAGAGCGCTTCTAAAAAAGAGGCGCAGGGGCGTGGCCAAGATAGCAGACGGCTGAGACGTCTTCTCGAGTCTCTCCGCTCCCCGCCACCGGGCCTCACGACATAGCACCATTGAACGCGGAGGTGGAACCTGCGGTGCTGCCCTACAACCTGCTGAGGATCCGGGGCGGCTCGGCAATCGCAAGGACTAAGCGGACGCACTTGTACTGGCTCCACAAACTGGAGCAGGGATGTGGCCTACACATTGGACCTGGAGGTGGCCCGATCACGGAGAAATACGACCCGCGACCCGCCCTTCCTGCAGCAGAGGCGGGCTGTCTGCAGTCTCCCCGGTTGATCGTTTGGAGGAAGGGGCTGAATCCGCGCGCGGCCGAGCTCAGAGATAGAAGTGCTGCACCGCAGGGACGCAGCCGCTGCCTGCAGCGACCGCTTGCCCCCGGGCACCAGGTGAGAGCACGAGGGCATTGAAGCTCTACATCTGGACCTCTACACAGAAGCCCCCTACATGACCCCAACCAGTGACTGAAGGGATTTACCAGAAATGGACCTCATTTTCCTCTATGATTGCTTTTATTTTGTATTATTGTTATTTGTTGTGGGTTTAGTTTCTCTACTGTTTCTTAGTTTGTTGGGACCTGGGACACACCGATATGAGCCCTCGAGCTCACCCTCTCTGAGTACACAACACACTACGCACCGCGCCTGCGAACCCCTTTCTCGGTTAAAGGGGGGTTCTTGTATAGCTTCCCTCCCTAGTACTCAATGACAGACCAATTGAAGGTCCTTACACTAAATGTCAAAGGCCTTAATCACCCTTTGAAGAGAAGATCCCTCCTATCGTATCTCGAGCACTCAGGGGCCCACATCTGCCTACTGCAAGAGACACACTTCCTCCCGAAGGATGAGCATAGGCTTCACTCCAAACATTTCCCACACCAATACTTTTCATCCCTCCAGAACAAAACAGCAGGGGTGGCTATCTTAATCTCCCGGCATTTCAGGGGCAACATATTGTCCAAAGAAGCCGAATCAAAAGGGAGACTGCTTGCCTACTCACTGCAAGTCGGCCCCAGAACTCTCACAGTTGCGACTATATATTCGCCTAACGAAGGGCAGGAGAACTTTCTAAGACAAGCAATGACTGAGACCATGGGCACCTTAAATCGTTCTCTCCTGGTGGGAGGAGTCCTGAATCTCGTCTTTGATAATTATATGGACAGATCCGCCCAGAGACAGAGTCAGATAGGCGCCTTATCCAAGAGGGGATTAGACTGGCTGAAAGAAACGGGCCTAGTTGACTTATGGAGGACTACCCATACACAAACCAGAGACTATACCTTCTATTCATTGGCACATAAAACATACGCCAGGCTGGATTACCTCCTAGGTACACGAGACCTGCCCTCTAGACTACAAAACGTCACCATTGAGCCCCGGAACCCGGTCAGACCACGCGGCGGTGACAGCCCCTAATGCGATCTCACACACCAACCCTATCTCTAAAACATGGTGCTTGAGAGACGGCCTGCTGCAGGGCCCTGCAAACGTAGATCACCTTACCAAGGTTTATAAGGACTACCTGGCCACCAACGATAACTCTG
Source organism: Calotriton arnoldi (assembly GCA_963921515.1). NCBI lineage: Eukaryota > Metazoa > Chordata > Amphibia > Caudata > Salamandridae > Calotriton > Calotriton arnoldi. Next base: position 981,021 of record CAWUFW010002109.1, read on the forward strand.
ACTCGACAGCCTCCATTATATGGGATGCACCGAAAGCAGTGGTAAGGGGGGAATTGATTGCCATCTTGGCGGCTGAAAATAAAGAACGCACAGCCAAGAGAGAAGCACTCTCACAGCAGGTAGCAGAACTTGAACGCATCCACAAAAGAACTGGGGCCCCCAGGGTGTGGAGACAGCTGGAAGCTGCTAGATCCCAACTAACTGGCATTGACACAGACATGGCAGAGTATGCCGCACTCCGCTTAAAGCACCAATATTATATCGGCGGAGACAGGGCTGGACGCCTCTTGGACAACAGGCTAAGGATCCAGCGACAGGAACACCGGATCCAGGAGATCCGGGATCCCGAGGGACAGACTCGGACCGGAGACCCTCTAATAGCGGAGACATTTAGGGACCACTATCAAGACCTATATACGGCACAAAACCTTCAGCAGGAAGGGATCCCGACATACAGGAAGCGCACACATCCACCCTGACCCCGGAACAGAGTGAAGAGCTAGATCAACCCATTAGAATCGAGAAAGTCGTCTCCTGCATATCTTGCCTAAAACTAGCCAAATCCGCGGGCCTAGATGGCTTTCCAGCCATCTTCTACAAAACGTTCTCCCCGATCATAGCACCTCTCCTTGTCCGGTTCTTTAACGCCCTCGGGAGCTCAGCAAACCTCCCTCCATCGATGAGGATGGCTTCCATTGCAGTGATCCCTAAACCAGGAAAGGACATCACCCAATGTTCCTCGTAAAGACCGATCTCCCTCTTAAACGTCGATCTTAAAATTTTTACAGGTATCCTGGCCGCACGCCTCAATCCTCTACTGCCCGGTCTTGTTGATTGGGACCAAGCGGGCTTTGTCCCGCAACATCAATGTGGACGCATGATGTTGTCGGTTGACGCTGAGAAAGTGTTTGACCGGGTCCACTGGCCTTATCTAGAGGCCACCCTGAGACATTTCGGCATAGGGGATAGATTTCTAAAGTGGATCTTCAGCGCCTATGACCGCCCGACCGCAGTAATCCTGGTAAACGGACATGCATCTACTCCATTCACTATCAACAGGGGCACCAGACAGGGGTGCCCATTGTAGCCCCTACTCTTTGCTCTATATATGGAGCCTGTAGGACTTGGCCTTTTTGGCTAAAGTTCCCTAAACTTTTTGCTTTCCCCCTAGACCATTTTCCTGACCTAGAGTTGCCAATTTAGATGCTTTGGGTACTTTGCCACTGCTGAGCAGTGTCAAGGTACAAGTGTTCCCTGTGTAAGGTGTAATGGTAATTGGTTGGCCATGATTGGTATGTTGCCTTACTAGTAAAGTCCCTAGTGATGTGCAAAGTGTGTGCCAGGGCTAGTAATGCAAAGGTGCGCGGAGAAGGGAACTCAGGCCTGCAGTGTAGGGCCTGCGCGCAGTTTGCTAAGTTAGCATGTTGTCCTGACAAGTGCAACCACTTGTCAGGCCTTACTTTCCCTTTTGCATACACAGTGGGCACTGTTCTGTCCCGTATAGAGGCCCTAATGTAGACCCGTTCATACATGCCCTAAAATGGACGTATTCGTATTTGCCCTAATACGGTCATATTCGTACTTGCCCTATTATGGTCAAAGCCGCATATGCCCTATTACGGTCATAACTGTACATGTCCTATTATAGTCATGATTCCTTATATAGGCATGATCTTTCACCTACATTGGTCCCTGCTAGTACACAACGAGCTCTGCGGGCTGAACGTTATCTCGCCTGTGGTTTTGAATACAGCAGGGTTTTTCCCAAACACAGGCCCACACTGTACTCATCAATTATGCACGACTCTGTAGGAATACATCACCTGCATAATATGTATGTACAAAGTTCACCCCTGACGTCTTCCTCAAGTCTAACAAGACCCAATACAAACCATACGCAGCAACTTGAGTCTTCAGGGTATAATTACACCACATATTACCCCGGTAAGACAGAGGGAACCGAGACTTCCATGCTGACACACTGACCAGAGACGCTGAGGCTCCTGCATGCAGTTGCTCCAGCTGACAGCGGTCTGACACAGCCCTTGCGGGGTGTCCAACTCGAGACCACGACGGGGTCCCACACTCTCTCTATTGAGGTATGGGGGTTCGACTAAATCCTAGAAGGAGTCTTGGCTCTTAGACCTACACATATGCTAGGTACACTCAGGTACATCTAGTTAGGCATCGTAGGAGTACGTGCCCTTTTATAATACTTTTATATTCATGTATGTATTCATGATTATTGCAACATGGTAGAACTGTTCTATCCATTCACTTTTATCGTACTGCTGATAATATATCTCTGCTATTGTCTGCTGGTTGCTGCAGCACATATATTTTACACTAGAATAACAACTGTTCAATAAATACTTATTGAAACGCCCAGACTGTTTATTCTGTGTAACTCTCTGAGACAAACCGAATAAGTAAGCACGAGTGACTGAGCGAAAAGTAGTACATTGTTTCCACGATTCTGAGGGATCAAGGTTGTCATGATCTAAGGTTGCCAGAAACTAATCTCTCCCCGATAAGAGGAGATTCTAGTGGCACTGTGAGCTAGCTAATGCAAATCAGGCTAACATACGCGGTGGGGGTGCTCAGAATCAGTCTAACACCAAGCCCACGGTTTATGTTATCCAAACGCGCAGGTCCTGCAGGGGTACTATAGGAACTACACGACATGGCGCCACCAACGCTGGTTGGGTACTTATTTAACAGTAGAATCTGAGTATTCAGCCGTGCTTTTCTCAGAGAACCTACTCACAAAAACCCCAGAGACGTCTGGAGTGGGTGGGCACAAAATCCACCGCAGCTGAATAGTACGAAAATACTATTTATTGGCTGTTGGTTAATCAAGCTTGAAGGATATTTAGTTCCTAAATTGTGCATAAAACCTTTAACTAAGTTCTCTTGGAAAAGCTTTTCTTTTCAAAATGACTGAGAGCGATGAAGAAAGAGTTAATCTGCAGGTCTCAGCCGGTGAACCACCTGAAAATGCAATTGAAATTGCACCAAAATTCAGACATACGCTCACCATGAAACTATTAAAAAATGGTTTACCACCAAGGGGTGGCGTAGTAGCTCTTGTGATTGAGGCACACAAATCAAATAAAACAGAGGTATTCTATTCATGGGTTACATTCCCAGCAGCAGATGCTTTAACAAAGACATTTCACTACTACATAGAAGGAGATGCACCAGCAGGGGCGGCTGGTGACATTTGAATGTGGTGGGGCGTAAAATTATTGTCGCACTGCACTGTGGCGAGCGAGCCCAAACAACCTACGAGAAAATTTTGAAAAAAGAGTGGACAAATGGTGCATTTTCAAACAAATTTAAGGAAGCAGGAAGGTTAGTAAAGCATTATGATTGAATTATTTATCATTTAAGAAACTTTAGTGAGTTTCTATCTTTCTCTCGTGAAAAAGCCCTTTGCTGTTGAGTTGCAGTCCAGCAATGTCACTGACTGAAGAGCCTGAGAAAACATACATTCCTTTCTCCACTCATCCTTGTGTCTTCATTTTAGGTGTTAAGCCTTTCGAACCACTAGCAATATGGAGGCTAACTGATTTTTAATTTAATGTGCTTTATGATATTAGAAATGTGCAAACGGTGCAGTGCAGCCTCACTGATCCCCCTAAAGCTCCATCTGACCCCTTCCCGGATATCAAAGGACCCTAAGGTAAAGCGCTTGCCCTCCGCCGACGCCATTACCTCAACACCCGACACCGGCATCTTCTCTACCTGTGTGGGCCCAGTACATATGTCGGTTAAAATGGCGCCAGCTTGCCCGAATACTGCCATGCCTGCCCCCGATAATGCACCGTTAATGAATCCCACACATTAACGGCGCTATCTAATTTCTTCAATCAAACCATCCGGTGTGAAAGTTTTAGTTAATTTCACGCTGGAACGGACTACTCACTCTATGCTCGATCGCCATCGATTGAGAAATGCACTGTGTGGCGGCCATATATGTAGTAGCATTGAATCCTTTGATTACTGGCCGTGCAAAACAATATGATAGAAACGGTAGTGCAGGATGTGAAAAGCTAAAGTGACCTCTGTAGAAAGGATGAAGTCACGCCTGGCTAGTTTTATACCAGCATGGCCGGTATTTTACGAGCACAACAGAACCTCCCGTACGAAAGTGCCACATACCACTCAAACTTTTCAATCTTTCTTCTATTGAGGTCAATGGTCAGATGTAACTTTTAAGAACTAGGAGCAGAAATGTAGTTTGTCCAGCATTTCCTATTATAGCTTACCTCCGGTGAACGGGACTGTATCAAGAGAAGCGTTTCCAGGTACCAATCAGATTAGATACATTTTACTAAAAGTGGCTGGCTGTTAGTGTCGTTGTCAGGGGCTATAAAACAACATTTAGAAAGCTTATGACGAGGTTTCTGACCTGATGCGTGCTACGGGCTGGAACATGAAGGCTGGTATCTGTCGCAGGCAGATTATTAAACGGATCAATGGTCCTCCCGGTGATCAATGTGTGCCAACAAGTGTTATATTGTCCACAGTAGATTCCTTTTTCGGGCCTCTGTTGTACGAAATGAGATAAGGCCCCTCCGAAGCGACAGGTTCGGGCTCCGGCTGCTTTCTTAACATTTTCAAAAGCAAAACCATGCAGTTTTTAAACAAGTGATACAGGCACAGCAAATTATTCAGACGAGAGGCACCCCTCCCACACCCGCCCCCTCTCGGGATGACCAATCCACGACCTCTTTGTCTCCTGTGGCCGCAGCCTGGCCCACCCCCTCCCATTGAAATGAATACAGTTTTGTTAACTCCTTCCTGGGCCACCTTAATGTGCGCCCGAAGGCCTCCTTGTAAATGGCAATGTAACTCACCACTCCCTCTGAAATGATATCACTGCTGCAGCTTGTGCCTGCAGGTCGAGCAATACCTCGCCATTGGCACATGCGCAGCAGGACATGTCCACAATGAATTTAACATGTTTATTGCCGATCAGCAAGTCCAGTCGTCATTTGTTTCAAGCTGCTGGGCGTTTTTGCTCATCTTGCTTCTCCCTCAGGGTGGTAGGGAGGGCAACGCCCAATAACACCAGCCGCCCCTGTGCACCAGAGGAATATTGTCCATTCGATGACATAGAGATTCCACTCACATACCAGGAACACTTATATTGGTTTAAAGGCGCCCTACCCCACTTAAGAGCAAGAGTAAGATTAGGCCCGCTCGGAGGAGACTGAGCTGCATGGCCGATACTAGCGGCTTACACACCGCATCCTGACATTGGCACAATGCCACAGCCAGAATTACTCATACAGCACAGAGATTTAATTAAAATCTGCAGTAACTTGACACAATTAGTCATGAGAACTCTCACAGTTCAACCAACAACAGTTGCAACAAATGGGACCCAATTCCAGGGTACAGCAACTAAAATTACTCCTCAAACACTACACGCGGTAATGGGCAAAATGCCCGCAAAACACGAACAAATACCATTCTGGATAGCTCAGAAAATAACTCAGCTTGAGGCGGTATTCCCGAATACTACCACCTAAGATGAACACAGAATACTAACAATCTGCTTGCCCATGGGGGTCACACCACAAATAGAGGACTTCACCTCTTGGGGTTCAGTCTTTGCTGCCATATATACAACAACACATGGTATCCCGTCATTAGCAGTAGTACCTGATGTATTGAGACGGATACAAAATGAGTACGGAGCAGAACCTGCCCTAAACTTAGGGATGAAGTTACTAAATAAATTTGACCAGGTATCAGCCATAATACTAGCTAACATTAAGGGGGAAGCAGCTTCAGTGTCGATCCGCCAACGCCTAAGGGAGTTCAGTCCAGTAGATCAACAACACGAACTACCCAAAATAATTGAAACTGCATATGCAGAACTAGGCAGAGATAGTCTAGGTGGGAAAGCATTAAAACCACAACTGGTGGGCAGTCCTGAAAAGGACACTACAAAGCAAACACCTACTTCTTCTAAAAAGAAGTGGGAAAATAAAAAACAACAAAAGTCTAAAGACAACAGATCTCAATCCAGAGGTAGGTCTCCTCAACAGGAACCCTCTGAAAGGAGGTATAACCTCAGGAATAGGGATAATATTAAAAAACCTGACAGGTATCAGGATACTGATACACGTTCCTCTCGTTCCTTTCAGGGTTCATCAAAAAACTCCGAGAGGGAAGGACGGTAAGAGGAGCGTACAAAGTCCAGAGACACGCAACGCGCTGCGGACTACGCACCTAAAAAAGAAGATAAACAAAACCTCAGTTCAAAAAGAAGAAGGTAGCAGGTCTCAAGATCAGACATGCCCAGAATTCTGAGGACACAGCTTCTGAACGGGTAATGGGCTCTGACGATGCTAGACAGCGCGGCAGAAGTAACAATAGCTCGCCAGAACCTGAAGGAATTTCTGGTGACAGCGGAGTTGAGTGAGTATATTACGGTGGAAACACCTGATACTCGGGTAAGTGTCCCACATAAGTTACATGAGATAACACTCCGGATGGAGGGGGACAAGCCCAGGAAAGTTAAAGGTCTATTTTGGAAAAATCTGTCATCTGGATATGACATCAGATTAGCAGAGCAAGACTGGCCGCCAGCATTCGTCATGGAGTGCCCTAGGGGAGAACCTATAATTTTTCCAGCATTTTCCGACCTTGTTCCCATACATTTAAAACATGCATATGCGCAGGAGTGGGCGGTTGCCCTAGCTCCAGCATTGTACAAAAATCATGCTGGTTGGGATGAGGATTCAACCCACCACGTGATCCCATTAAAAGTTTTACCAAATGCTCAAAGGCAATACCCTATAAAGCAGGAAGCTAAAAACAAGTCGGGGAGATCCTAGATCAACTAGAATACCAGAGGGTGATTGAAAATTGCACTTCACCTATGAACAATCCTTTGTTTCCCGTATCAAAACCTGACAACACATATTGTTTAGTTTTGGATTACAGACATTTAAACACTTGCACAAAGACATTTGCAGTTCAAAATGCACACAGTGCCGCATTAATGAATAACATTGTGCGGAAGAAATACAAAACAACACTTGATATCTCAAATGGATTTTTATGCCAAAATATAGCGCCTGAAAGCAGGTATCTGACTGCGTTCTCAGCACTAGAGTCCCAACGGTAATTTTGCAGACTCCCCCAAGGGTATAAGAACAGCCTGGGGGTATTTTCAGCAAGGGTAACAGAGTTACTCCAAAATTTGGATGAAGAAGCATTGTCCTATGTAGATGATATTTATCTGACGGACGATGACTTACCGAGGCACTTGACTAGGGTGAGCACCATTATTATGGGATTTGCCTCTGAGGGCTATAAATTTAATTTAAAAAAATCAAAAATTGCCCATCTCAATGTCCTGTTCTTGGGATATGAGCTGTCAAGTGAAGGAAAAAGCCTAGCAGCTAACTTTTTAGAAAAGTGTGCGCTGCTCCAACCTCCAAAATCATTAAAGAATTTACAATCAATTCTGGGATTCCTAAATTTTGGTCGAACATACATTTTGGATTACGCAGAAAGAGTAAAACCTTTCTACGACTTAATAAAACCTGATTTTTCAGTCAGACAATGGACACAGGAACATACAAATATCCTGCGTTCCCTACAGGAAGACATGATAGCTTCTAAACATTTACAGACACGCGTAAACATACGCAACTTAGTGATCCGAGTAATAGCGGGTCAATGCGGGTACACTTATTTAACTTTCAATGAAGGAGAAACGGTACCAATCACATACAAATCAAACCTGTACACAAACGCAGAGATGCGTTTTACTTCAACAGAAAAAATCCTGACAGCAGTGCAGACCGCTGTAGCAAGAGAAAGAGCTCTGGCTCAGGGAAAGCGCATAATAGTTGTGACCCCAGTACCAGCCTTAGAGGCTGTTACAAAGGCTAGCATTCCAAATGCGAAAGCCTTGCATCCCAGATGGATACAATGAGCTAATTCTCTTACTGCAACGGATGTTGAATACAGATTTGATCCAAGTTTAAAAACACAAGCATTTCTGCAATACGAACAAGAATATCCTCTACCAAATAAGATTTTGCCTCTAGATCAGTATGAATACATTATTTACACTGACTGATCTGCTCAACCGGCCATAGAGAGTAAGCAAGCTTACAGCGCAGCGTGTGCAATCGTTAAAGGTCGCATGGGCGATGGAAAGTTCCATCCAAGTTTCACTAAAACGCAATCTCTAGGAGACTGCACGGCTCAGTTGGCAGAATTAAAAGCACTGATACTGGCACTAGTAAATACGGAACATTAGCTGTAGTGGATAATGGGTTAACAACTTTGACCTCCAGGATTTACTCCTTAGGCAACATTGTGTCTTCGGCAATCGGCATATTAGAACAAGATTTGGCCTTGTTACAACACGGGCAAACTCAGCTACGTTCTAATATGATGCTAAGCTGGACGCTACAATCTTTGCGTGCAGGCTATGTGCCCTGGCATTTTATAAACACCACGTCTCTGTTTTCAGAATAAAATCTAACTGATAAACGGACAGAAATGGCACAAAGGGGAGCCAAATATACAATGCTGCGTATTGAGAGATTGGAAAGGTTACCATTTACTGTAGCCGAATTACCATCAACTGAATGGCTAATTCATGGCCAAATCACTCTGCCGGTCACTACGTTTCAGTTTCAATATTGCCTTGAGCAAAGGCAGACAGGCAAATATGAAAAAATGGGTAAGGGATACATTAAGGAATCTTGGGAGTTATCATATAGATATCGATGCCGGAATGGGGATCAAGAAGTATTTCTGAGCAGTGCAAACTGCAAGAACGCTTTAAGCGGTTCTCTCATGTCAGGATATTTCTCTGCACGGAGCCTGTAGCGGTTCAGTAGCGAACCTATCTTGTCACATGACTGGGACCCCAGCTGCAGTGATCACGCCGGTTTTGGAGCTGCTCTCGAATGGGAGTTACTTGATGCTAAATGATCAAGGTTGCTGTGGGATGTTTCCGGGCGTCGCCTATCTGGTCACCGTTAACTCCAGGGTTACTTGCTATATGCAAGTATTGTTTCCGCCACTGAACACAGTCAGGGAGGCGCCGCTATGGCCTTCTCTGAACGTTTCTTTCATGCAATTTGATACTTTGAGCAGACTGCAAGCCATGCTTTTACAGCAACCCGTGCCCTTAACCTCCACTCGAGAAACCTATGAACTTCAAGTTGCAAGGACCTCGAGTGAGATACAGGCGCTCATGCGTACAAACTGCCCCATTCATTTAGCAGAAATGGTGAGTCGTATCTTCAATATGTCTGATACGAGTGGTATTGTACACCTATTTAAGACCATAGGGTCAGGACTGTTAAGCACCTTTCAGACAGTACTCGGAGTAATCCCAAATTTTATACAATCCATATTGGGAAGCGTATTTGGAGGACTCCCGCTTATCCTATTGCTGATTGCAGGGGTCCTATTTATGATACTACTGCTACGCAATGGACGGCCCAATTCCCGAGGGAATGGCGAACATGCTCCTTGAGTGGAAATACCGTGAACGCATGGTACAACTTCTGGGCATTTCTTGCCTACGAGAACTCAATGCCTCCTGGTTTCTATCCTTTCGACCAGTCTGGGTAGACTGCATCTTACCTATTCTTCGATGCCTGTTTCGCGAAGAAGAATGCACGTTGGATCTTTGTCTAACATTTCCATCAGATGCGCCTCCGGACACGGATGCAATGCTGAACCCCATAAAGGCCCACTCTCTGCGTTGTCCCCAGCGGCTTCCGAGTCTCATGAACGCATTCCTGGAGAATCCACAGGTGCCGTTTGCTCCTGCTGGGTTAGGTGATTCCTCCACAGGCACCCAGATAACAACTGCCGCACAAGCTGCCGCAGCACCGACTGTTGGCAGTGCTACATACCATCTATGTGCGATTGACGTTCTCTGTGAGGCGTTGGATTTGTCGTCTGCAGTAGCTAACACCGATAATGTTGTGCTTCCCAGCCAGGACACCTAATCTCGAATTGGCTCATCGCGTCCTGGAAAGAATTCGGCTTCTCCACTCGTTTTCATAATAACAGAGTAAATTTGGAACATTTCCTAAATTGACACTTTCGCTTGAGAAAAGCATGGCCTTCTTCCGCTTGGAGTGAAGCAACTTGTAGAGAGAAACAAAATAGACATTTTTTTTTTTAGTGGCAATTGGAAATAGCTGAATTGTAAAAAGTTTTTTTTTTTTTTTTTTTACAATTTTAAAACCATGTTTTTACTTGCTTTTAAAATGTTTTTAAATTGTCCAGATTTTAAGTATGGTCATTGTCATCCTATTCGGAAGAGGAGTGGGTGAATTGTCCCGTATAGAGGCCCTAATGTAGACCCGTTCATACATGCCCTAAAATGGACGTATTCGTATTTGCCCTAATACGGTCATATTCGTACTTGCCCTATTATTGTCAAAGCTGCATATGCCCTATTACGGTCATAACTGTACATGTCCTATTATAGTCATGATTCCTTATATAGGCATGATCTTTCACCTACATTGGTCCCTGCTAGTACACAACGAGCTCTGAGGGCTGAACGTTATCTCGCCTGTGGTTTTGAATACAGTAGGGTTTTTCCCAAACACAGGCCCACGCTGTACTCATCAATTATGCATGACTCTCTAGGAATACACCACCTGCATAATATGTATGTACAAAGTTCACCCCTGACGTCTTCCTCAAGTCTAACAAGGCCCAATACAAACCATACGAAGCAACTAGAGTCTTCAGGGTATAAATACACCACATCTTACCCCGGTAAGACAGAGGGAACCGAGACTTCCATGCTGACACACTGACCAGAGATGCATGCAGTCGCTCCAGCTGACAGCGGTCTGACACAGCCCTTGCGGGGTGTCCAACTCGAGACCAGGACGGGGTCCCACACTCTCTCTATTCAGGTATGGGGGTTCGACTAAATCCTAGAAGGATTCTTGGCTCTTAGGCTTTTAGACCTACACATATGCTAGGTACAGTCAGCTACATCTAGTTAGGCATCGTAGGAGTACGCACACTTTTATAATACTTTTATATTCATGTATGTAGCAAAACCAAAGGGGATGATGGACGGAGTGTTGAACATTGCAAGCACTCACCCCCAGTCAACTGATCTGGGTTTAATCCATCATCATTCTTTAGCTCAGCCCTAAGCCCTAAGTTGGCAGGGTATGCCCAGACGTGGGTCCCTTGCTCACTTTGCCACTGGATTCAAGATAGCCTGGCTGATGACGGCTGTAAGCCAGAAACCGGTCCCAGGATGCTTGTTTCCGGTCCAGGGAAGACATGGCTTGGTAGTTCGGGCTGGACTGTTCCCATGAGGCACAGGGTCAGACTGATTTGCATATGGCCATGTCTGAACTGGGGTGGCGGAGTGAGCTAAAGAATGATGATGGATTAAACCCAGATCAGTTGACTGGGGGTGAGTGCTTGCAATGTTCAACACTCCGTCCATCATCCCCTTTGGTTTTGCTATGTTCGCCCTAAGTTGGCAGGGTATGCCCAGACGTGGGTCCCTTGCTCACTTTGCCACTGGACTCAAGATAGCTTGGCTGATGATGGCTGTAAGCCAGAAACCGGTCCCAGGATGCTTGGTTCCGGTCCAGGGAAGACATGGCTTGACAGTTAGGGCTGGACTGTTCCCATGAGGCACAGGGTCAGACTGATTTGCATATGGCCATGTCTGAACTGGGGTGGCGGAGTGAGCTAAAGAATGATGATGGATTAAACCCAGATCAGTTGACTGGGGGTGAGTGCTTGCAATGTTCAACACTCCGTCCATCATCCCCTTTGGTTTTGCTATGTTCGCCCTAAGTTGGCAGGGTATGCCTAGACGTGGGTCCCTTGCTCACTTTGCCACTGGACTCAAGATAGCCTGGCTGATGACGGCTGTAAGCCAGAAACCGGTCCCAGGATGCTTGTTTCCGGTCCAGGGAAGACATGGCTTGGCAGTTCGGGCTTGACTGTTCCCATGAGGCACAGGTTCAGACTGATTTGCATATGGCCATGTCTGAACTGGGGTGACGGAGTGAGCTAAAGAATGATGATGGATTAAACCCAGATCAGTTGACTGGGGGTGAGTGCTTGCAATGTTCAACACTCCGTCCATCATCCCCTTTGGTTTTGCTATTCATGTATGTATTCATGATTATTGCAACATGGTAGAACTGTTCTATCCATTCACTTTTATCGTACTGTTGATAATATATCTCTGCTATTGTCTGCTGGTTGCTGCAGCACATATATTTTACACTAGAATAACAACTATTCAATAAATACTTATTGAAACGCCCAGACTGTTCATTCTGTGTAACTCTCTGAGACAAACCGAATAAGTAAGCACGAGTGACTGAGCGAAAAGTAGTACAATGTTTCTACGATTCTGAGGGATCAGGGTTGTCATGATCTAAGGTTGCCAGAAACTAGTCTCTCCCCGATAAGAGGAGATTCTAGTGGCACTGTGAGCTAGCTAATGCAAGTCAGGCTAACATACGCGGTGGGGGTACACAGAATCAGTCTAACACCAAGCCCACGGTTTATGTTATCCAAACGCGCAGGTCCTGCAGGGGTACTATAGGAACTACATGACAGCACCCCTGTGGTAGGTCCCAGGTAACACCTGGGCAGAGTGCCGTGTAAGTAAAAGGCAGGACATATACTGAGGTGTGTGTTATATCCTGACAGTGAAAAACACTCCATTTCCTTTTTCACTGGTGAAAGGCCATTCTGCCCATAGGACAGAATGGGGGAGGCTGGGTATTGTGTTTGTTAGCCTAGTTTCCCATAAGTTTTAAAATGGAGAGGTGAAGTTTAGTATGTATGAACTCACAGCGTCATAACCCATCTTTCTATGAAAGTGGTTTTGTCACTGTGTGTTCAGAAACCACTCTTTTAGAAAGTGGCTGAGTTTTGTGCTTTAAGCATTTCTCTGTGTCTCTGCTGAATGTGGATTGACTGTCTGGATCTGAGAGGGGAGAGGAGCCGGGGGAGGTCTTGACCCAGGGAGGGGTTGAGATGGCACCAGGCTGACCTGCATCTGGAGAGTGTGCAAGGAGAAACCCCGGGAGGTGAAGAGGCCTGGGTTGCAAGCTATAAAACAATTGACCCATCTCCTGCTGAGTGATTAAGGATCCAGACCCCCAGTATCAAAGGGAGAAAGGTGACACTGGGAGGGAGACACCCAGAACTGATTTAGGCAGGGGTCAGGGACCCCTGAGCACAACGAACTTCAAAGACAATTAGGGGTATAACTATGAGAGCTGAGACCCCTGAAAGTTGGAATAGAAATGGATTGAGACTGAAAAGGCTTGGACCCATTTCGTGGTCAAGAGGAACCTCTGCTAAGGAAGGAACAACTGAAGAGACTGCTGGGAAGGACCAACCCTTGCTTCGTGATCTGGGGCTGGTCTGCAGTTTGCTGTTTTAACCAAGGAAGAGGCTGTTGGGACTGTGCTGTGTGCGCTGGGTCCCCCTGCTTGAAGAAGCCTGTGCTTTGTGCTGTGTCTTGTTACCCCAAGGGCCCGAGGTGAGCTGGCTCCCTGTTTGGAAACACAGGAACATAAAAGTTTCCGGAGAAGTTTCAAGCGACGCGGTGAGCGCGTGTTGTGGCAGCTTGAGACCCTTGGAAGGTGTGCCCTGTGATCTTGGACACACGGAGGAGAAGCGAGACTCGGACGCGCTGGGTGCGTGTCATGGTGCACCGGAGGCGTTGGTGAAGAGCGCCTGGTCAACGTGTGCACCGAAGGTGAAGTGAGTCTCGGACGCGCAGGGTGCGTGTCGTGGTGCACCGCAGGCGTTGGTGAAGAGCGCCTGGTCAACGTGTGCACCGGAGGTGAAGTGAGTCTCGGACGCGCAGGGTGCGTGTCGTGGTGCACCGCAGGCGCTGGTGAAGAGCACCTGGTCAGCGGGTGCATCGGAGGTGAAGTGAGTCTCGGACGCGCATGGTGCGTGTCGTGGTTCCCAGGAGGCGTTGGTGAGGAGCGCCTGGTCAACGAGTGCAACGAAAGTGGAGTGAGTCTCGGACGCGCAGGGTGCGTGTCGGGGTGCACCGGAGGCGCTGGTGAAGAGCGCCTGGTCATCGAGTGCACCGGAGGAGAAGTGAGGCTCGGACACGGTGAGCGTGTCGGGGTGCGGCCGAAGGCGTTAGTGAAGAGCGCCTGGATATCGGAGCACCGGAGTTGGAGTAAGTCTCAGTGAAGCAGTTTGGTGCTTTGGTGCAACCTGGGACTGTGGAGGTGATCGGCTTATCATCGTGTGCACCGGAAGAAAGTGAGTCTCTGCAACGCGGTGTGCATGTCTTGGTGCCAACTGAGACCGCAGGAAGTAGTGCCTGGTGAACGTGCACTCGGAGTCGACGTGAAGTCCCATCAGCGTTGTGTGTGTGGCTTCGTTCCAGAAGAGACCCGGAGGGTGCCGTGGTGACCGTGCACCCGGAGTAACGTAATCTCAGGGGCGTGGGGTATGTGTGCCCTGCGGCCGCCTGAGACCTTCCTAACAGTCGCGGCCCGGACCGGCAGCCCCGGAGGAGCTGAGCTGCCAGGCCGAGCCGCTGAGGCCCATTGAGAAACTTCTACACGGAAGGCCCAGTTCGCTGAAGGAGGAGAGGAGAGTGGGGTCGCGCCCCCAGGTAACGTGGATCACTGCCTGGGCGGGGTGCGGGCTCGGAGGGACACTCTCTCGGCCTCTCAGTCTTTCTGGCGACGTGAGCCTTTGCTTCGGCTCAGATTGGGGCCCGTACTGGCCAAAGGAGTGGCAGTACTGGGGCCACAGTGAGAAGCTGTACTTTATGTCATCGTTGATACGTGTGGGGGGCAACTGTTATCGAAGAGGCGGACTGTCGTAATACACATTGCCAATATTGCTGCTAACAAACTGCCGGACTGTCCTATGACGCCTGACATTTCTGCATAACGAAGTACACGATTGTAGCGCTACGCATTGCATTATTTCTCTCTTGCAAAGTACAATATTGTAGCGGCCCGCATTGCTTTATTTCTTCATTGTAAAGTACATGATTGTAGCTACGCATTGCATTATGCCTTGATTGCAAAGTACATGATTGTAGCGGGGCGCATTGCATTATTTCTTCATTGCAAAGTACGTGATTGGGGTGTGACGCATTGCATTATTCCTTCATTGCGCAGTACATGATTGTAGCGGTACGCATTGCATTATTTCTCCCATTGCAGGTACCGGGGTGTATCGTTACGCATTGTATTATTCCTCCTTTGCCCAGCACAGGATTGTATTGTTACGCAGCGCACTATTGTTTGTCCATTGCAACGTGTGTGATTCTAGCATTACGACCAGCATAGCATTTTGAAAGCGGTGGTTGGGATTTGAACCTACCAGCCAGCCGGAATGAATATTACCCTTTATTATATGTTGGCTTTTGTATCGTGTGGTCTGATCGTATATCTTTTTATATAAAGTTTATACTCGTTTTTATCAAACTCGTGTGGAGTCCATTTGTGGTGTCACCAGTGGGTTGCTGTGGGTGTGGTTGCACATACTGTACACTCGTGCCTTGGAGTTCGGCCTGGCTGCTCGTGCCAAGGTACTAAGGGGGTGAGCAGGGCTATCTCAAACGGTGTCCTTACTTGGCCTAACGTTGAGGGAGGAGTCCCGGGTCGCGCATTTGTGACAGTGGCGCGTGACGGGGACTCCGGCTTCCAACATTTGGTGGCAGAGCGGTGGGATACGATCCTAACGTAATTGAAACGCTTGTGTGCAAAACCACTCACAGTAATTGGTGTACATCATAAATTGATCGCAGACCACGACGCAACAACATATTGCTTTGAATTGTTGTTTCTATTGCTGAGTAACCTTTAAACCACACATCATGTCTCAGGAGGGGAGCTGCGGCAGCAGAATTAGAGTTTAACATTGAGGCATTGTTAACCTACAAGGTTGATCAGTTGAGGAAATTCTGCAGAGCTTTGGGATGTCCCATGAAGGGTAGCGCCAAGAAGGAGGAGCTGCAAGTGGCCTTGAGGGCCTGGTGGGAAGCCAAAGAGGCTCAGGAGGCGGGTGATGTTGAGGTGGATGAGGATGACCCAGGGAATGGATTTGGTCCACAGGATTTGCAAGTGGAGGGACCAGCCGCAGGGGCTGGTAGTAGCCATTCAGTGAGGAGTTTTTCACCAGAGGAGTTGGAGGAAAACCAATGGGTCAGACTGCATGAGTTGGAGGTGTTAAAACTTAAAACTCAAGCAGAGGAGAGCAGGAACGCTCTCGCGTTGGAAGAGAAACGGATTCTCTTCGCTCATGAGTTAAGCATGAGGGAACTGGACATTAAGGGTAGACAAGCCGAGCCCAGTTCGAATGGTGGCAGCGCACCACCAGGGCCAGTAGGGAAGGTGTACATTCCCAAGGATTTAGTGCGAGATTACCAGAGGGGTGATGACATTTATGGGTGGTTCACAGCATATGAGATCGCACTAAGGATGAATGAGGTGCCTGAAAAGCATTGGGGGCGGGCCTATGGAAACACTTTGAGGCTTCGGGGAGGGACGTTCTATCACCTTTAGAGAGGGCGGGAACCCTGACCTACGCCAACATGAGGGAGGCTTTATGCCTCCGGTATGGGCTCACTCCTGAACAATACCGGCAGAAGTTCAGGACCTCCAAGAAACTAGAATCCCGTACTTGGGTAGAATGTGTGAATGAGTACACACGGGCACTGGATGGTTGGATGCTGGGCAGCAAGGTCAATGATTTTAAGGGCTTATGCAATTTAATCAGTTGGGAGCACTTGAGTAGTCTGTGTGTTCCAGAGCTGCGCCAGCATCTATTGGATACTAAGCTGACTGATCCCAGTAAGCTTGCTGAGGATGCGGACCGCTGGACTAGTACCCGGGTCCACAAGGGGATTGGGAGTACCACTGCCAAGAGTATGCAGGGTCCCCCGCCGAAGGTGGGGGAGGACAAGGGTAACCACAAGGAGTCCTCTAAAGGGCCCCAAGATAGTTCCCCCAAGAAAGGGTCCCAGTCCCCCAAGGCCAAGAGGGCCTGGGCCTTCAAGGGCAAGAAGGAGCTCCGAGGTCCTCCTGCGTGTTACTTCTGTAAAGAAGTGGGTCATATTTCCCCTAAATGCCTCAAAAATACATCTGCACCCACTGGTGCTCCAACACCTGGTTTAGTGAGTGTAGCGTTGGGGGAGGAATTGAATCCTTGGAACGGGGAGGAGCAAGCAGTTATGACCTTGGGCTCCTTAGGAGATCGAGAGATGGTCCAGGAAATCCCTCTGCCTGAAAACACTAAAAAGTACAGGCATCAATGGACGGAGGGTGGAGGCTCTGAGAGACACCGGAGCCAGTTTGACATCTGTCAGGTGTCAGTGGGTGTCTGAAGAGCAAGTAATTCCCGATGTGCTTCACCCTGTAATGTCAGCAGGCAATTCAGTGTGCCTCTGCAAGGTGGCGCTGGTTCCCTTTGAATGGGGAGGGGTCTCAGGTTCCTGGAAGGTTGTTGTAAGTCCGTCCATGCTTGTAGACTGTCTGCTAGGGAATGACCTGGAGAGTTCCCCCTGGAAGGAGGTGGAGCACCAGGCGCATTTGGAGATGTTGGGTCTACCTGAGTGGGCGTGTGTGACCACTCAGTCTATGGTAGCCAGTAAAGGTATTCAAGAGAACCTGGGGCCTGAAACAGTGGCCCAGGTGCCTGCCAGGAAGAGAAGAGGCAGGGGGCGTGGGAAACCGGCCCCCACAGTTCCCACGGTCCAGGAGGAGGCACCCGTTGAGGGGGATGCCCTGGAGCCTACGGGGGAACAAGTGGCTGAACTGGGGGACCTACCCGGGCTGACCGAATGGCAGCAGGAACGGGGGCCCTCCAGGGAAGAATTCTGTGAGGAACAGAAGAAGGGCCCTTCTCTTGTAGGTTTGCGGCAGCAGGCAGCAAACCAGGCAGCAGGTGATCAGTCGGGATCACACTTGATTTACTGGGAGAACGATCTCCTGTATAGTGAGCCAAAGGTGGCTGAGCCTGGGTCAGCCCGGGCGCTGGTGGTACCCCAGTGCTTCAGAGCCTTCCTATTGGGGTTGGCTCATGATGTAGCTTTGGCGGGACATTTGGGGCAGGACAAGACCTTTGAGCGGCTTGTCACCCACTTCTACTGGCCCCAGATGCGCAAGAGTTCTGATGCTCATTGCAGGACCTGTCAGACTTGTCAGGCGAGTGGTAAGAGTGGAGGGAAGCGAAAGGCTCCCCTCCAACCTTTCCCTGTAGTCAGCACACCCTTTGAGAGGGTGGGCATTGACATGGTGGGGCCTCTGGATCCCAAGACTGCCATGGGCAACAGGTTCATCCTGGTCTTGGTGGACCATGCCACCCGGTACACGGAAGCCATCCCTCTCCGGACGGTGACAGCCCCTGTGGTGGGCTGTGCACTGATGGGGATTTTCTCCCATGTGGGGTTCCCCAGAGAGGTGGTGTCCGACAGGGGTACTAATTTCATATCGAGGTATATGAAATCTCTGTGGAAGGAGTGCGGTGTAACTTAAAATTTCACCACACCTTACCACCCCCAGGGTAATGGTCTGGTTGAGAGGTTTAACCGGACCTTGAAGGGCATGATTATGGGTCTGGAGAAACCCATGAGACGTAAGTGGGACGTCCTCTTGCCATGCCTGCTGTTTGCATATAGAGAGGTGCCACAGAAGTCATTGGGGTTCAGTCCCTTTGAGCTCCTGTATGGGCACCCGGTCAGAGGACCCTTGAGTTTGGTGAAGGAGGGCTGGGAGAAGGCTCCTAGTAAACCCCCCCAGGATGTATACAGCTACATGCTGGCCTTCAGGAACCAAACTAGGCATTTCAGGCAGCTCACTCAGGCGACCCTGGAAGCCAGCCAGGAGGATCTGAAACGGTGGTACGACCAGAATGCCACTCTGGTCGAGTTTCAACCTGGGCAGAAAGTGTGGGTGATGGCGCCAGTGGAGCCTTGTGCGCTCCAGGACAAGTGGACTGGGCCATATGAGGTGGTGGAGCGCAGGAGCGAAGTGACCTACCTGGTGGACTTACGGTCTCCTAGGAATCCTTTGAGGGTTCTCCATGTGAACCGCCTCAAACCACACTTTGAGAGGTCTGAGGTGACCATGCTCTTGGCTACAGATGATGGGGCGGAAGAGGAGAGTGAACCTCTTCCTGACCTCCTGTCAGCCAAGGAGGAAGATTGGGTAGTGGTTAGCATGGTAAATGATTTGGAGGGGTTGTCCAATTTGGCCCCAGGGGAGCCTAGGCTCAGAAATTATTTTCCAG
Organism: Calotriton arnoldi; assembly: GCA_963921515.1. NCBI lineage: Eukaryota > Metazoa > Chordata > Amphibia > Caudata > Salamandridae > Calotriton > Calotriton arnoldi. Next base: position 1,000,308 of record CAWUFW010002109.1, read on the forward strand.
GATTGCGCCACCCCGGGTTAAGGTGTGGGCTCCTTGATTCCTGGGAGCCTGCACGAGAACCGGATCCCTGGTCATGGGTCCAGGGGCCTGAAAAGGCACCAGAGAGGGAAGAAGGGCCAAGTGGCTCAAGGAGATCCCAGAGTAGTGAGGAGGGGTTGCTGGCTAGCCCCTTGTCTCAAAAGAGGGGAAGGAAGAGTAAGCAGCACCCCCAGGGATCAGCAGCACCACCCAGGAAACTGGGGGGGCCGTAGGAGAGCCCCCGGGTGGAGGCCTAGTGCCTGCTTGCCAGAGGTGTGAGGAAGGACACCTAGCGTCAGGAGGGCATGGGGAGTCTGTAGCCAGAGCTCCTGCCGTCCTGAAGTTTGTGGGTGCCATTCCTAAGTGGCAGGCCCAGAAAAATAAATGGAAGGATAAAAGAGTGTAGTGTAGCTCCTATTTCCCTAATAGGCTCTGCGCATTGGAATAATATACCCTATAGGTTTGACATAGGACTAAGGTCGGTATGTCCCTATCGAGTATATTAAACTTAATTACTTGTGCCAGCTAGCTCAGAGGCCACTAGAAACTCCTTGATAAACAAGAAGGGAGTAGTTTCTGGCAGCCGCAAAACATGACAACTTTGTTTCCCTTTTTAGAATCAGAACGTGTCCCAGAGTCGTGGAAACAATAGATAACTATTTCACTCAGCTCACTCGTGCATACTTAGTTTTCCTCAAAGTTACACAGAAAGAATAGACGGGCGTTTCAATAAAAGATTTATTGAACAGTCTTGTTTCTCGTGTAAGTAATATGTGCTGTTACAATCACAAGACAGTATGCAAGATAAATAATGTACAGCGTAAGCAGTAGAAATAAATAGTACTGCGCTAGCATGATCTTTAGTAGATATTCATTTTCATAAATAACATAGACTAAAAATGCGAGTACTCATATGATGCGTTTCTAAGCTAGTTCTACCCCAATGTACCTAACCTAACCTAGGTGTAGGGAGAGGTATGAAGTAGGTGAAGTATTCCTTACTATGGTATACTAAGAGTATGTTAAGCCTAGTATGCCAAGAGTCCCTCTAGGTTTCTAGTCAGCTCCATACCTTGAGAATGAGAGAGGTGGGAATCTCTTGCCAGACTCGAACTCCAACACCCCGCGAGGGAAGTCAGATCACTGGAAGCTGGACTCTCTGCGTGCAGGGATGACAGCGTCTTCTCAGTGCGTCAGGCCGGGAAACGGGCTCCTCTGAAGTCGAGGTCTCCTCTGATTTACAAGGGCTAGGGAAGGTATATTTATACCTGAGATGTACCTCAGAATGTTAGCATTGACGTGAATCGGACAGCGGAAGACGTCATGAATGAACCCCTAAGGTATAACGGTTCATGCATAATAGATGAGTCCTTGAAGAAATCAATAGTCCTGTGCTAGGGAAACTCCCGAAGCCTAAGGGTCTGTTCTTCAAGAACTCGTTGTGACGTTAGGGTGGACGGATGTCGGAGACCATGCCTGTATTTGGAGTGCACGGTTTAATGCCTAAATAAGGACTGGGATTTTATGTCTCTATAAGGGCAGGGCGAATTGTGCCTATATAAGGACATGATACAGGAAAACCTATATACGGACACCCTAAGAGGAATACAACACCCACTCCACTTTCGTGTGTACGATAATAATAAAATGCTAAACATTTAAAATGCTAAACATTAAATGGAGTACCGCATATTAAAAAATATTTCTTAAAAGCATTAAAAAACATATTAAAAATGCAAAAGGTACTGTACATATTAAGCATTGCTTTTCATTTCAGGCATATATTTGGAAATTAAATGCAATTTGAATGAAATAAGCAGTAATATTTACATTTGACAGAAAATGATCGATAAGTTGTTCAAAATCAAAGTCTTTTCATGTCATGGAAATTAATGACATTTTTAGACAAATAAGATGACAAAGTGTCAGAGGAAGTACCGCGAAGTCTGTACTATAAGGCTAGTTCTACTTCAAGCAGATTGAATTGCCATTTAGTTCGAAAAATGGAAAAAGGTTCACTTCGGGAAGAGTTCCAAGTTTTTGAAATATGAAGGCCAAATTTTACTGCGTCTCTGGTACACTGTGGGTGGAATCAGAGTCAGTGTACGGGTCTGGTGTAAACATGAGATCATCTATTTCTGTAAACAAAATATCGTCCACTGTAGTTGGTGACATTCGGAACACCTCGTGTAGTAGATTAATTGCACAGAGATGTGAAGCATCGCTTTCAGCATAGGATGCCGCAGCAATGTTCGCGTCCGTTGTTACCTGTGTGCCTGTAGATCCATCTCATACCTCAACAGCAGCTGGAAGCGTCTGTGAGATCTCAATGAATGCCGTCATCAGGATTGGTAGCCTCTGGGGACAACACAGAGCATGGGCCGTTATCGGGTCCAGCAGAGTATCGATATCCATTGTGTTGGTGATGGAAATGTTAGACAGGTGTCTAACACGCATTCTTCACCGCATAGCAGGCATCGTAGAACAGGTAAGATGCAATCTTGCCAGATTGGTCTGAATGACAGGAACCACGTGGTATTAAGGTCCCGTGGACGAGTCATGCCCAAAAGCTTTACTATTTGCTCACGGCACTTTCGTTCAAGGAGAGCTTTCTCCATTTCGCTCGGAGTGATGTCTGCGAATAGGCTGGCCATAGCGTAATAGCAGGAAGAGAAATAGAATTCCGGCAACAAGTGCTAGAATTAATGGTATGCCACCAAACACCGAATGTGCAAAGTTCGGGATGATTCAGAGTATTGCCTGGGAAAGGTGCTAACAGACCGGAACAGATGCTCTTAAATACATGTACAATTCCGCTTGTATCAGACATGTTAAAGATACATCCTATCATTTCCACGAAATGTATAGGGCAGTTTGTACGCATTAAAGTCTGTATCTCAGCCGAAGTTATTGCTACTTGTAGATCATAGGTTTCTTTGGCCGAGGTCAAAGGCACTGTTTGCTGTAAAAGCATGGCTTTCATTCTGCTCAAAGTATCAAATCTTATAAAAGAGACGTTCAGCGAAGGCCACAAAGGCGACTCCCTGACTGTGTCTATTGGGGCAAACAATACTTGCATACAGCAAGTGACCCTGGAGTTGACCGTTACTAGATATGGGATGCCTGGCAACATGCCGCAGCAACTCTGATCATTCAACATGAGGTAACTCCCATTAGAAAGTTGGATTAATCACAGCAGCTGGTGTACCCTGCTGATGGCAAGACAAATTTGCCACAGAACCATTACAAGCCCCGTGTAAAGAAATGTCCTGACATATAAGTGAACCGCTCAGTGCACTTTTACAGTGTGTACCGCTTAAAAACACTTCACGATCCCCACTCCAACATCTATATGTATACGGTAAATTCCAAGATGTCTTAATGTATTCCTTACCCAACCTTTCATATTTGCCTGCTTGCATTTGTCTGAGGCAATACTGAAATTGAAAAGTAGTCACAGGTAGTGTGATTTTGCCATGAATGAGCCATTCTGTAGCTGGTTTTTCTGCCACTGTGAATGGTAACTTTTCCAGTTTTTCAATGCTCAGCACTGTATACTTTGCTCCTCTTTGTGCCAGTTCGATCTGTTTATCAGTTAGATTGTATTCTGCAAACAGAGCTGACGTGTTGATAAAACGCCAAGGCACATAGCCCGCACGCAAAGATTGCAGCGTCCAGCTTAATAACACAATAGAACGTAATTGAGACTGGCCTTGCTGTAACATGGCCAAATCTTGTTCTAGTATGTCGATAGCAGAGGATACAATGCCGTCCAATGAATATATTTTGGAGGACAAAGTTGTTAACCCATTGTCGACCACAGTGAGTGTTTTCTCTAAATTAATACGATCAAGTTCACGTATTCGTTCTGCGACCTCCATCTGTGACACTTTCCATGCTTCATTATAAGCAGCATAGATGCCGGCATATATGAAACGTTTTTGACGCGGTTTTCTTGGTCCAAGCAAGAATTCCCTAAGGTCTGCGTCTTCTTTAAGTAAGGATAAGTGTTGTTTCACATCCTGTAGTGTAGATTTCTGTAGCCAATCGAGGCATACTTTACCTACACTGTATGTTGTTACTACCCCCGGATGCTGTCTTTGGACGTATCTTGGGTCTGGCCTATGAATAGTAAAGCCCTGAGTTTTATTCAGGAATCTTTCCTGACAGTTGTTCGTGTCTGTGGGCCAGATCAACCATTTTCTCCAATCAGGATTAGATCTGTTGAGTTGTAGTATTTGGTCAACTGTCACCGCTGCCTGTGTATTGTTATCACTTGCAGGTGTTGGTACAGAAGGTGTTTTCATCTCTTTGATCTTGGCTAGTCCAAGACAAGATGTTTTTTGGACAGTTTCATTCAAAAACATTATTTGTTCAGGGATGACACAGGCTCTAAATAAAGCTTCTATCCCCTGCACTTGCCAATCTTTAGTACCCCAGACAGTTTTTGTGTCTATTGTGTCTTTCCATAAGTCGAAACCTTGTCTAGACAGTTGGGCAATAAATGCTGCAGAGTAAATCTGTTTTGTATTAGTTAACATCATTTTCAGTCCTGTTTTGTTTACATTTTTATAGTAAAACGTTTCTGGATCAGATATATTGTAACCTGAAAAATATGGAAACTTGTTAGCAAATGTTTTTGAACTGCCTTGTGGTGGTGTATGACAATGCTCCCATTGGTTAAACATAAACACATTTCTAGGGTATGCAGATTTGTGCAAATAATGATGACCATAGTGGTTATAGCAATACAGTTGTTCATAGTCTGATGAACCCTCTAAATATTCATTTTTAGAAAATGCAGCAGATTTTTCTAGGTCAAACATTATGTCGTTAACAGTCTCACAGTCCCAATCATCTGAATAGGTACTGGACGAAATGAGATCACTTCGTGAAATTTTAAACAAATGTGGAATGTTCAATTTCTCCGTCGGGCCAAAAATATCAAAATCTGTTTTGTCCCACACTATACCATCCTGTATAGGAACGGCTGTGATGTTCACTGTTGACAAGTCTCTTGCTTCACGATGGGAAGATTTATGTGGTTTCAGAAGTACGTTCACATCTTTTCCTTCAGCGTTCACATGGATGTATCTGCCACTTATAAGCACCCTCATAGTTGTAGCCAAAGCAGGAAAACAAATAGTCCAGAAATAATCCAGAGTTCAATCCATGGGGAAACCAGATAAGTCTTTTTCAGAAAGTGAAGAAAGTCTTGTACTTGCTGCTTGAATTTTAATGATGCTGGCGTCGTTTCAGGTTCACTTGGATCTTCTGAGAACGTATCAAAGTTAATGAAGTAGCCAGAAGCAGTTCTGTCAATTGTCGGAATTGCATCAGGATTTGTAGAAATCGCTGGGACCAGTTGATCACTTGCTACATTGGTGTAGACAGGTGTATTTGGACGAACTGTTACTTGATTTTCAAGAGGGATGAGTTCCATTGCATTGTTGCCTAGTCCTTCATCTGTTACAGCTGAATTCTCGATGGTTATCAGTCTGAACCTCTTGGATAGTAGCGAGAGGAGTGCGTCTGCTACTAGGTCGGAGTCCACGAGGCCTACTATTTAGTATTGGCCACATACTGTGGTTTGATGAGGTCGATGGACACAAATCTTTTCTCCTTTCTTCCAGCCAGGGGCGGCAGAAGTACTGTTCTTGTTCCTTGAACTGCTAGGACAGGTACTGGTTGTCTGCAATAAGGTCCAAATTCCTTCTTGTCCGCAATCTTTTCTCTGACTAGATCCCCAACTTTTGGAATCCAGACAGGCCTTGCTGGGACCGCCGGTTTTTCCCCAGTGGTGGTTGGCTGCAGGAATACGTTGCTTTGTTTTGATCTTAGTTCATTGAGTTCCTGTAAAACAGCCAAACGATCTTTGATATCAAGCGGTTTATTTTCCACCACTGTGCCTACGTGATCGAGGTCTGGTACCCACATTCTTGTCCCAAATAGGACCTCATATGGAGTGACCCCCCCTAGAGAACTTCTTGGCAGGTTATTTAATGAGCGTTGGACCCCATAAAGATGTTTGACCCACCCATCACCCGAACCTAATACCCTAGCTGTTATAGACTGCTTTATGTCCTGGTTTTTCCTTTCCACAACGGAATTTCCCTCAGGATGGAATGGAGAGGAGTACCGCAATGCAACGCCCAGACTGGCCATGGCTTCTTTGTAAGCCAGAGAGCTAAACGCAGGGCCCTGGTCAGAATGTAGCGTGCCTATTGCGTATGTGCCGATAAAGACTTGCAAATCTTTTATAACAGTTCGAGCGTCAGCCGAGCGCTGAGGCCATATCCATAGGAACCTTGATTCAGTATTTGTGGGATTGCATTTGTCCAGTAGGACGCAGGCGCGTAGATAGTCTAATGCTGTCTAACAATGGTGTCTGTACTGGGCAGCTACATTCGTAGCATGGTGTCTGGTGGCTTTCTCGCTGTAATTTACAGTCTAAGCAGTTATTGATGAATATGTGTATTTCTGTATTCATTCCAGGCCACCAGTACATCTCTTTTAATGTCAAAATTGTTTTAGAGATCCCTTGATGTGACAGACCCTCACCCAAATATGCTTCACAAATCAAAGCTGCTCTACGTTCCATGTTTGGAATTACCCTATCCCCCACTCCAGGAATTCGAGCAAAAGGAACGCTGTTCGTATCAATTACATAAGAGTACTTGAGTGGAAACTTTTTTGGTAACGCTGCACCACTGCCTTTGCTTGTAGCATTGACAGCCAACATTATCTCACTGTCTATTTTTGTTTTTGAATGAGTGATCGCAGCTACGGAAGCTGTCTGAACAGCCCCCTTTGCGGCTTCGTCAGCCAATGAATTCCCTGCAACGTGAACGCCATCACGTTGATGACTCAGTGTGTGGATCACGTGAGCCTTTGGTAGTTCGTTTTTCAACTGAACTACTTGTTCCCAAAGCGTTTTGTGCTTTATTGTGCCACCTTTCGCATCTTTGAAACAATTTTCAAGCCAGTTTTGTATATATTCATTATACGACTGAACACAGTAAAAGGAATCGCACACTATTAATGTGGGGAATTCTCGATCTGTACTTTCAAGTGCCAGTTTGAATGCTTGTAGTTCAGCTCGCTGAGCTGTACAATCCCCTAGAGATTGAGTTTTTGTGACCAGAGGTCTGAAGATGCCATCTCGCATGCGACCTTTAACGATTGCACACGCTACACTGTAAGCTTGCTTACTCCCTGTTGCGGGTTGTGCCGATCCGTCAGTGTAAATTATGAATTCGTACTGATCGAGAGACAGAATTTCAGTGGGCAGAAGACATTCTTGTTCATATTGTAGGAATGCTTGTGTTTTTAAATCGGGATCAAAAACATATTCAACATCTGTTGCAGCAAGAGAATTAACCCATTGTATCCATCTTGGATGTAATGCTTTAGCATTTGGAATGCTTGCTTTTGTGACCGCTTCTAAAGCTGGTACTGGGGTGATGACAATAATGCGTTTCCCTTGGGCTAGGGCTCTTTCTTTTGCTACAGCGGTTTGAACTAAATTTTTTTCAGTTGAAGTGAAGCGCATTTCCGCTTGTGTATACAAATGAGATTTGTATGCGATTGGTATTTTTTCACCCTCGTTAAATGTTAAGTAGGTGAATCCGCATTGACCCGAGATTATTCGGATCACCAGGTTGCGTTGACTTAGGCGTGTTTGTAAGTGATTTGTTGCTAACATGTTAGCTTGGAGTGAACGCAAGATTTCTGTGTGTTCCTGTGTCCAATTTTTGATTGAAAAATCAGGTTTGATTAATGCGTAGAGAGGTTTAACCCTTTCTGCGTAATTTAGAATGTATGTTCTTCCAAAATTTAGGAAACCCAGGATGGATTGTAAGTTTTTTTGCGTTTTTGGAGGTTGGAGCAGCGCACATTTCTCTAGAAAGTTAGCTGCCAAGCTCTTGCCTTCACTTGAAAGCTCATATCCTAGAAATAGGACATTGAGATGGGCAATTCTGGACTTTTTGAAGTTGAATTTGTAGCCCTCAGAGGCGAATCCCAGTATAATGGTGCTCACCGTGTTCAAGTGTTTATCCAGGTCATCGTCTGTCAGATAGATGTCATCGACATAGGACAATGCCTCATTGTCATAAATTTGTAGTAACTCCGTTACCCTCGCTGAGAATAACCCCGGGCTGTTCTTGAACCCTTGTGGGAGTCGACAAAATTGACCCTGGGTCCCCATTATTGAGAAAGCTGTTAAGTACCTGCTTTCAGGTGCTATGGTTTGACAAAAGAAACCTTTTGAGATGTCTAATGTGGTTTTATATTTTTTACGCACAATGTTATTTATTAATGCTGTGCTATGTGCATTTTGCACTGCAAAAGTTTTAGAACAAGTGTTTAAGTGTCTGTAATCCAAAACTAGATGATAGGTGTTGTCTGGTTTGGAGACAGGAAACAAAGGATTGTTCATTGAGGAGGTGCATGTTTCAATCACCCCTTGGTATTCAAGTTGATCTAGGATCTCCCTAACCTGTTTTTTAGCTTCTTGCTTTATTGGATACTGCCTTTGTGCAGTTGGTTCATGTTTCAGATGTATTTTAGGGTGAGGTGAGTCCTCATCACATCCTACATGAATTTTATATAATGCTGGGGCCTGGGCTACTGCCCATTTCCTGGCATATGTATATTTTAGGTGTATTGGAATATGGTTAGAGAAGGCGGGCATAATAATGTCCTCGCCGTGTGGGCACTCTCTGACAAATTGTGGTGGCCAGTCTTTTTCTGCTAGCAGTATGTCATAGCCCCTTGAAAGTTTTTCCCAAAAAAGTGCTTTCACCTGTCTAGGTATGTCTCCCTCCAACCGGAGTGTTATTTCATATAACTTTTGTGGATTACTAACCCTGGTGTCTACAGTCTCAACTGTAATGTACTCATTCAAGTCCACTATCTCCAGAAGTTCCTTCAGGTTCTGGCGAGCTATTGTGACTTCTGCTGCACTGTCCAGCATTGTCTGAGCCCATTCTCCGTTCTTGAGTTGTGTTCTCAGTATTCTCGGCATGTCTGATCTTCAGACCTGTGATGGAGCAGGGTAAACGAATTTTTTTTTAACCTCCTAATATTTATGTTGAATAATTAACACACAAGTTCGTTTCAGTAAATAACCAACCATGTATGTGTCATAAGGGTCATAGGTAACACGCTATATCCGTGCAAACTAATTTACTTACAATTGTTAACGTGAATAACATAAGCCTAATAACTTGCGTACTAACTAGAATAATAAATGCATGATTTGTGCTTGGAAATAAACTGTGAAGTGGCAAAGTAAAGCGGTTGGTAAGTAAGAAATGGCTTTATATGTCGCTTTTGCTAGGTAATACTTAGGGGCCGATTCCGATCTCGGTCGGAGGCGCACCCAATACCATTCGGTCGGGAAAAAAGCCATGCGAATGCCTGTTTCCCGACCGATCCGTACAGCAGACCGAACGAGTAAGTACGATGCGCACAACAGCACAGAATCCGGCCGAGTCGTACTCACCCAATCCAGGTCCTGTTCTCCGACCGAGGCGAATCCGGAAACGCTGAATCGAGTCGCATGGAAGGGAAAATGCAGCTCCGTCCGGCCGAACAAGTACGATGCGCTTTCCGTACGCGCCGAACCCGTCGCTACGCACGGCACGTCAAAGCATCCGGGAGAGGTGCACATAAGCTCCGATTCGCGCCACAACACGATCCACGGCTACGAGGCGAACACGCCAGCGACGAGGACGACGCGAAGCGACTAGGACGACGCGAAGCAACGAGAAGGATGAACGACACGAACCAACCATGAATCCCTTCGTCCCGATCATATCAATATTCTACATTTACTACCGGAACAGGCACGGACGCGTACGGCGCAGAAGGTAAGTCAGACACCAACCACAAAACACATACAACACGTACACAACACAACACACACACACAGAGGGATGCAGAATTTACTTACACCAGCAACAGCAGCACCATAGGGGCGGGATGCCCATCACCAATGCCACATATGCACACAGGGGCCTGAATGCGCACCACCACCCCTACCCAGGGGGGGCTGGATGCCTACCACTACTACCACCCTTAGCCAGGGGGGTGCCAGATGCCTACCACCACTACCACCCTTACCCAGGGGGGGCTGGATGCCTACCACTACTACCACCCTCACCCAGGTGGGGCTGGATGCCTACCACTACTACCACCCTTACCCAGGGGGGGCTGGATGCCTACCACTACTACCACCCTTACCCAGGGGGGCTGGATGCCCACCACTACTACCACCCTTAGCCATGGGGGTGCCAGATGCCTACCACTACTACCACCCTTAGCCAGGGGGGGCTGGATGCCTACCACTACTACCACCCTCACCCAGGGGGGGCTGGATGCCTACCACCAACACCACCCCCACTCATAGGATGGACAATGCATGACACAACCAGCACACCACAACCTAGGGAATGCAAGAAAAAGACATCCCCCCAACACCATGACAAGCGTGTGTAGACTGTGTCAAATGCCTACAACACTGAACATGACTTTGAACATACAATGTGACCCCCTAGCACATGTGCCACACATATATGTGTGTGGCCCCCACAATGCAAGCAGGCCATGACCATTGTGGCAATGGGGTCCAAACCTCCATCATCACAGTGACCAAAAGGTAAGTGTGGGGTCCATAGCTGAAGCACATTTTGAACAGTGTGGCAATGGGGTCCAAACCCCCATCATCACAGTGACCAAAATGTAAGTGTGGGGTCCATAGCTGAAGCACATTTTGAACATTGTGGCAATGGGGTCTAACGCCCCATCACCACAGTGACCAAAAGGTAAGTGTGGGGTCCATAGCTGAAGCACATTTTGAACATTGAGGCAATGGGGTCCAAACCCCCATCATCACAGTGACCAAAATGTAAGTGTGGGGTCCATAGCTGAAGCACATTTTGAACATTGTGGCAATGGGGTCTAACGCCCCATCACCACAGTGACCAAAAGGTAAGTGTGGGGTCCATAGCTGAAGCACATTTTGAACATTGTGGCAATGGGGTCCAAACCCCCATCATCACAGTGACCAAAATGTAAGTGTGGGGTCCATAGCTGAAGCACATTTTGAACATTGTGGCAATGGGGTCTAACGCCCCATCACCACAGTGACCAAAAGGTAAGTGTGGGGTCCATAGCTGAAGCACATTTTGAACATTGTGGCAATGGGGTCCAAACCCCCATCATCACAGTGACCAAAAGGTAAGTGTTGACAAAGAAAGAGCTGCAACTGCCAAACTGCATGGATGATTCCTGGTCACAGAACATAAAACACATCAGTGGCAAAGTAGTGCATGTGTCCCATTGCAACATAAATTGGGGGAGCCAAATACTGCAGTGCAAATAAGACATACCTTTGGCCATGTGCAGACAAACAACACCCATGGGGGCTGACACTGTCAACATTCATCAATGACACAATGACAGAAGTGACCATGATAATGCAGACCCACATATTTGCACCAATGGGCACACAAATGCAGATACCCTGTGGAGACTGTAGATGTGAGGTGAACAGATACCATACCATGGTAGCAATGGGACACACAAACCATGATCATTGTGCTGACCGATGACCTAGGAGTCCCCGGGACAGCAGGGGAAAGCCACCAAACTACATACAGCCAATGGCACACCCAAGATATGCCAATGCAGTGGTGCAGATGCACAAACACAAACAGGCAGACCCACACTGCACATCATACACAACAGGTGAGGGGGGTGCCAGTGTCCCCAGGCAACCACACAACACATGAGGAGACCTGAATACCAATAATACAGATGTGCATACAGTGCCACACAAAGGTAACTCATGGATCCAAATCCCCTATGTGGGCAAGCAGGCATTGTCAGATGAGAGGGAGCACAAATCACACATGTCACACAGGCACGTAGGAACAGCAACTGACACAGCAAGACACAGACACACCACAGCACTACCCCCAGTAGTGTGGTGCCCCTGGGCTGCATTACAATCCCACTGTGATGACAAAGCTAAATGTCGTTCACACTGTGAACCACAGTCATCTGTCCTGAGCAACAAACTACCATCACACCTACACAAGCACAAATCAATCAGCATGGCCAGTAAGCCAAGGCCAACATGGAGGCAGGGGCCTAGCCGGGCAACAACTCTCATCTGCACACACTCAACACCACACCCCTCGACCTCCAACAATGTGCAGCAGTGAAGCACACATGCACTGGTGACATTGCACATGCACCCATGACTATTCCAGGGTGGTGGGTGGGAACCAAGGTGCAGAAACACATCACACATGGCCACTCAACAAGACTCCTGAATGTCTGACACACTGCACACTACGCTGTACATGGACATGACGGCAATACCACACCAACCAATGGGATCCCAGCCACAGTCACACACCAATGAAGAAGCCAAGGTCACCCACAAAGAACACACATAGACAACAACCAACATTGCAGCCCGGACCCTGAGGAGTGCCAGCAGTCACACACACAACGTGTCACAATCACTGAAAGATAACACAAACTGGAAATCACATGACAGGGGCAAACAACAAGTGCCAAGGGGAAACCTGACTGTGACCCATCTGCGTCTGCACACAAACTCAGCCCTGACAGCAAACACACCTATGGGTGACACCCTGATGACCAGTAATGTGCCATGCACCCACATCACAGAGAACCCAGGGAGAAGACTTTGGGGGAACATAGGTCAACTCAGCAAGCATCACAAACAGGTACAACACTATGGATCACAGCATGCACAGCTAAACGGAAGTGAACACACAGACATGCACATACAACACACACCTTGGGCGCAGGCAATGTCACAGGAGTACACACTGCCATGAGGGGACTCCACTCCTGTGTGAGGAAAGCTGTGCCATATGTTGCCTCAGTAGGGCCCCATCATGTCAGCTGAGCACTTGGTCACACAATCAACAATTAGCACCAAATGAGGGATCCCGTCACATCAGCCTGGTCATGGAAGTGCCAACGAAATCATCAGCACAGATCCAACACACTTGTATAGCAATGTTGCACTGACAACACAGATGAGTCCTTCCCCATTGATGCCCAAACCTGCATGTCCAGTGGAGATGGCCACACGGTCAGGGAAGTAGACGAATTGAACAATGGCAGGCACAACAGATGTGCAGGGGTGGAAGCCACAGATGTGAAATAGCTAATCTAAGTAGGAAATCCCATTGCCAAATACTGAACACATGACACCCTCAGATGCTGCTATGGATGACATGGATACACCACAGGATAGGACACATTCCCCCTGGACCACATGGGTTCCTGCACAGTAACACTTCATTATCATGAGACCAAATATCACCATCACTGCAGCAAGGGCATGGTTAGCATCATCAACAACATGTACATCAGAAGCATAAGCACTAGAGAACAGAAAGTTGCTTTATTCAGCATATGTGTGTAATGAAAACAAAGTCCAGAAAAAACACAAAGGCCAATGGCCAGTCCATTGTCAAAGTCCAAACAGGGTGACAGTGGCAGATGTCACCCTACGCATGCCTGCACAAAACCAGGGACAATCCACTAGGAGGGGCAACCGGGGGGCAGGCCAGGCCCCGCAGGGACAGGATCAGGGCTCACCAGGAGGAAGCAGGGAAGGGGTGGTGGGTGCTGGAGAGCCACTGACAACTGCAGTGGAGGTGTCTGACATGGTGTGTGCCGGCACAACTGGGGGGCATGACTCAGATGTTGTGGGTGCCGGCACGACTGCAGTGGACCCTGCAGATGGAGTGGACAGGTCCGCCACTGCAGTGCCCAAGTCAGACAGGGTGGTAGTGGACTCCACTGCAGTGCCTACCACCAGGGGAGGAGAATGGGGAACAGGCAAGGTGGGCTGGACAGAGGGGGAGGACACCCTCACCACATCAGTGGCACAGACAAGCGCAGCGGGGGTGTGCTGCCGGGAGAGCAAGTGGCAGGGGGAGAAGGCCGGATCCTCTTGGGGATGGTATATCTGTGGGTGGGGGAACCTGGGGCAGGGTGTGGTGGGGGCACCTGTGGAGTGGGGGCCTGAGGGATGGAGGAAGGAGACCTGGTGCCTGAGCTGCAGGGCGGCGGCGGGGTCTTGCTCTTACGACTCCGGGGGACTTGCGGGTGGGGGCCTCAGTCTGTCTGCGCCTGGGGGAGGGTGTCCGGGGGCGAGGGGCACTCTGCTCCATGTGGGGGGCTTCCTCTTCCCCTGAATGCTGTATCAGCTGGATCGGAGGGGAAGAGGCCGAGGTCACTGAGGAAGAGCCGCTGGGTCTTTGGGGTTGCAGGTGAGGCAAGGGAGGGTGCTTTGGAGGGAGAGGCAACTGAGGACTGCGCAGTGCTCGTGGATGCGTGTGTGTGTTCCAGGGCCCCATCCCCTGTGAGTCTGGTTTCAGTCCCCTGACTGTGCGTGCGTGTGCGTTTTGTTTGTGGCGTGTGTGTCTGTGTGCTGGATGTGTGTGTGCTGGTGTGTGCCTGTGCCGGTGTGTGTGTGCTTGGGACGGGTAAGGTGTTGGGGAGTGTGGATGGAGCAGAGGCAGGAGGGGTGAGGGACTGTCTGAGGAGGGACACTGCTGCCGTCAGGGAGGAGTCCATGGACCTATTGCCCCTCTGTAGGTCAGACATGCCCGATGAGATGCCCTCCATGAACGACACCAGCTGAGTCAACAGAGCGGTGTGCGCATGGAGGACACTCAGCATGGCTGTCTGCCCTACATGGAGCTGGCGAAGGAGGTACACAGACTCCTCACTCAGGGCAGCAGGGGACACAGGGGCAGGGGGTGCGGTGCCTGGCCCAAAGGAGACACGCTCCCGAACATGGAAGCCTCCACGGACCTGGGGAATGGGAGCCGATGGGAGGGCGGTGGTGGTGCTGTTGGTGGCGGGGACAGCAACACTAGCTGGGGTGTGGTGGCTGCTGACACCCGCCTCCATAAGGGAGTCATCCTCCGAGTTGCTCTGGTCCTCAGCTGAGGTGGATGGTGCTGAGGACTCCTCGGTGTGGCTCCCCTCGCCCTCCGTGCCACTGGGTCCCTCCGACCACTCCTCGGCTGCTGACCCAGTCTGGCTCTCCGGCTCCTCCTGGTCCGTGGAGCTGTCCCCTTCCGTGGCTGTGGATGTATCTGCAAACAATGGGGAAACAGACAGACATCAGTCACCTGCACCAAACGCACACACCACTGTGAGCACAGCACATTATAGAGCAAGCCCTGGCATCATTAGTTGTACACTGCTAAAAGTGCCCTAACTGAACAGGAGAAGCCAATTGTCAGTCTGATGCCAACCATGGCACTCACATCCCACATGGCCTTGCACCCATCTGTCTGGTGTCTGTTGGATAGCAACACCCCAGTGTGGACACATGCACCAACTACACAGTAGTTGGACAGTGCAGAGGACACGGTGTAGCATGTGGACATGCACACATCACAACTCTTGCCACTGAGTCAGTACAGGTTTCCGGATGAAAGGGATGCCCAGAGTCAAATAGGAAATGCATGTGATGCATACCAGCGACAGACACCATGATGCACCCATGTCCTGATAGCCATCGCCACAATGGTGTGCATGTAGCACATGTCACTCCCCTGCAGGATCACCAATAAGTAGACACATGCCGTGGCGGAGGCATGACTGCTAAGTCATACATCACTGTCTCAGTGATGTATGACTTGGCAGCCAGACAACAACACTCTGCACTGTGTCACAATAGTAGGTCATGGGGAATGCAAGTCCTGGAGCTGCACAAGTGCACATGTACATCCCCCACACAACACATCATCTTAACCCTCATCTGTCCAGGTCATACCGATTGGACATATGGGAGACCTGTGACACTACCCTCTGAACCTGAGCCCCTCACAATCTGCTGTGAATGGGGAACAGCTGCCTGAACTTCACATTCGCATACCCCAGTCTGCACGGGCAGCTGATCAAACACCTATGTGACACACAAGTATCGTCTCCTATGGTCACATCTCCAGTGGCATGCTGAGCCCCTACCGAGAAACACCCCAGCAGTCCTGGCAACAAATCCACAGCACACTGACACAGAGGCAGACACCTGAGGGGTCAAATCACTGCGCACAATGTGTCAGCTGATACACGGGAGTGGGAGTACAGAGTGCATTGCATGGCCTGGAGTAGGCATGACTGTCCTGCCCCACATGAATGAGGGATGAGCCCTGGACAGTGGATAGCTGGCTATGTATGTGTGACACACGTAATCTGCACACTCCTGGGGCCCAAACATTGTTCCCACCCGCTGCATGGGTGTGTGCCACATACCCCAGGCACATGTGGTGGCTCAGCTCAGCAAGTGGACCGCATATCAAAGCAACACGCAGATTACATGTCCGAACACAGGCGTTGTGTGAAAAATGGACCCACCCATGATGCCCACAACAGAGTTAGGGAAACAGATGCTGTCCCCCACCTTTAGTGAAGCAAACTGCAAGGACACAGTCCCAAGTGACACAATTCCCTGAATGTAAGGGCCACACCTGGGTATCAGATGAGAAGTGGGCAGTGCACAATAGAGGGGCATGGCTCCTGGACAACATGACTGCTGTACTGTGGCAGTTTAACCAGGCCAGAGGAGGGCACATAGCATGTAATACAGAGTTCACAGTGCAGTCTTTGACTCACCCCCTCCTTGCTGCTGTCTGGCCTTCAGCTGCCCATCCAGGTCTGGAAACACCACCGCCAGGATCTGGAGCATGTGGGGGTCAGGGTCCGTGTTCCGCCCCTCCTGAGAGGAGGCGACAGCTTCAGCTGGACCCGTGCAATCCTCCGGGTCCAGCCCCGAAGGTCCTGCCACCTCTTCTGGCAGTTGCGGATCCGGCGCTTGTAGACCCCCACGGACCGGACAGCCCGGACGATGTCCTTCCAGATCTGCTGCTTCCGATTTGCATTAACCTGTCAGGATGACAAAGTGAAAAGGCCATTACTACACATGCAACATATCCGTGCATGACACAGTTGTATATACATGTCTCATTCACAGGGGCACATGATGTACACAGGCAGTGCAACGCTGCCCATGGACAGTTTGCCAGACGTCACTACATGGTATCATTGCATGGGAAGTAAAACCTTGTTCAAATGCACTGTCACTGCACCATACCTGTCCAGTGCATGTCACTACACACTATGGGGAGTGACAACTACTCAGTGAGCCTGCTAGCCAGTGGCGTGCAGACTCTCAGCCTTGCTAGTCAGACAAAATGCACATTCAGAAAGGCAGTGCACAGAACACTCACCTGCTCCCCTGGTGTCCCATACAGCTTGCTGTACTGTGGAAGTAGGCTGTCCAGCAGGGCCTGGTTCTCCTCAAGGCTGAAGGCTGGGGCTCTCTCCACAGTACGTGCCATTGCAGGGTCCAGAGGGGCAGAGACAGCAGCAGTGTAGTGGCAGATGTCGTCCTGGAGCATGTAGTGCAGGCAAGTGAGCTCTCAGGGGAACAGCCAGCAATATATATGTGCTGGAGAGGCAGATACTGTCCCTTGTGTCCAAAGTGATAGGTCCAAGTCGTTTGCATCTTCTGAATCTGGCCAATCCATGGAATAGCAGCACCAATACACGCCCACAGCATCCTTCAAATCTTCAACTTCATGACATACATGATTTTGCAACATTGTTGTGGGTGACCAACTGAATTTCCAGCAACCGACTCGTTCGAATTTCGAAAACGCGTCCGTTGCCAGGCTAGGCCATTGTCAATGGGTGCGCACCGATCGGTCCATTGCTGATCAACGCGTACAGGGGTACAACGCGTACCCGCACACATTGAATGCAATGGGCCGGCCGAGGGCACCGATCGGTCCATTGCTGATCAACGCGTACAGGGGTACAACGCGTACCCGCACACATTGAATGCAATGGGCCGGCCGGGGCACCGATCGGTCCATTGCGGTACAACGCGTACAGGGGTACAACGCGTACCCGCACACATTGAATGCAATGGGCTGGCCGGGGGCACCGATCGGTCCATTGCTGATCAACGCGTACAGGGGTACAACGCGTACCCGCACACATTGAATGCAATGGGCCGGCCGGGGGCACCGATCGGTCCATTGCTGATCAACACGTACAGGGGTACAACGCGTACCCACACACATTGAATGCAATGGGCCGGCCGGGGGCACCGATCGGTTCATTGCGGTACAACGCGTACAGGGGTACAACGCGTACCCGCACACATTGAATGCAATGGGCCGGCCGGGGCACCGATCGGTCCATTGCTGATCAACGCGTACAGGGGTACAACGCGTACCGCGCACATTGAATGCAATGGGCCGGCCGGGGGCACCGATCGGTCCATTGCTGATCAACGCGCACAGGGTACAACGCGTACCTGCACACATTGAATGCAATGGGCCGGCCGGGGGCACCGATCGGTCCATTGCGGTACTAACGCATACAGGGGTACAACGCGTACCCGCACACATTGAATGCAATGGGCCGGCCGGGGCACCGATCGGTCCATTGCTGATCAACGCGTACAGGGGTACAACGCGTACCCGCACACATTGAATGCACTGGGCCGGCCGGGGCACCGATCGGTCCATTGCTGATCAACGCGTACAGGGGTACAACGCGTACCCGCACACATTGAATGCAATGGGCCGGCCGGGGCACCGATCGGTCCATTGCGGTACTACGCGTACAGGGGTACAACGCGTACCCGCACACATTGAATGCAATGGGCCGGCCGGGGCACCGATCGGTCCATTGCTGATCAACGCGTACAGGGGTACAACGCGTACCGCGACACATTGAATGCAATGGCCCGGCAGGGGGCACCGATCGGTCCATTGCGGTACAACGCGTACAGGGGTACAACGCGTACCTGCACACATTGAATGCAATGGGCTGGCCGGGGGCACCGATCGGTCCATTGCTGATCAACGCGTACAGGGGTACAACGCGTACCCACACACATTGAATGCAATGGGCCGGCCGGGGGCACCGATCGGTCCATTGCTGTTCAACGCATCCCTGTACAAGTGACTGGCATATGTCACCATGCCTGTCTCAGATGGACATATGCCAGCCACAGATAGCTCCCAGGGAGTGAGGGGCACACCTACAACACGACAGCCTGTCCAAACTGTATCATAAGGCATGTAAGGCTGCATTTCCTATTGTGTGTATGTTGGTGTACATGTTGTCCTGTGGGTGTCACCTGGGGGCAGCCACCCCCAGGCTGTGCACGTGTTCATGGGGACAGGATCCTGGGTGTTACGTGTACATGACCACTGTGATGTCAACTGTTCATATCTGTGCATGTGCCATGGTCACATTTCACAGTGGTGTATGTGTATGTCATGTCACATACCCCGTGAGTCCCATGTGGGACGGTATGTTTGAGCCAGGGTGTCCCAGTGGCACAATAGTGATGGTCCTCCACAGTCTGTGTGCATGTTGTGTTTACAATGTCTCTGATTTCATGTGCACAATGGGAGACAGTCTCCACATCCACGTTGTGTGTGCATGGACTTTGATGTTGTGCGTGTGTGTGTCACAGACGTCCATGTCTGTCCTGCAGTGGCAAGTGGGACCACTACCTGTGGGGGTCATAGTTGTTTTGCTGTGGTGTATACGTGATACTCCATGTAATGCCAGTGTCCATGTGGCAATACAGGGTCCCTGGGAATGTACCTGTCGTTGAGCTGTGATGCCTGGGGCACATCTGTCCTCACATGTCACTGTGGGGGGTGATTGTGACACGGCAGCAGGAGATGGGAACTGTGACACGGCCTCATGATATCCAATGGGCCAACCTGGGACTTATTGATGCCACTTGTTGAACCGTGATGACAGATGTTTGCCATGTATGTACCATACATGTCCTTACGGAACTGCACACTTCATGTAGTTGTGCCTCATAATGATGTATGTTGGGATATTGAGTGTGTTCAATGCCGCATATGTGGGCTGACTGACAATCTTGCTTTCTTCTCCTCTGCACTGCAGGGCTCCTGCTGTCCATCGACCATTCCCAGACCTGGCAACGATGGTGGAACGGGACAGCAGCCGACGGTACCGCTTCACCAGGCAGCTGATTGAGGATTTGGCAGTGCAGTTGGCCCCACATTTGCAGCCTGGCCGGCCGTATCCTACAGCGCTGACCCCCAAGGTGAAGGTGATGGCAGCCCTACACTTCTTTGCCACCGGTACCTTCCAACATACTGTGGCAACTGCTGGTGGGATGTCACAGACCATGTTGAGCCGTGTGCTCCGCGATGTTTTGGTGGCAATGTTGCTATTCCTGAACCGGTACATCTATTTCCCTAGACTGCAACGACTCACTGACGTGAAGAGTGACTTCTATGCCCTGGGGAGGATGCCGCATGTCATTGGCTCCATTGATGGGACACATGTGGCTTTGGTACCACCACAGGCCCAGGAGCAGGCCTACAGGAACCGCAAGCACTACCACTCGGTCAATGCACTGGTGGTGTGTCTTGCAGATATGACCATCACACACGTGTGTGCCCGTTTCCCTGGTTCAGCACACGATGCCTTTGTGATGAGGAGTAGTCACATCCCCAGGATGATGGCACAGATGCAGAACCAGCGTGCCTGGCTTGTCGGTGTGTACTGACTTTGTGCCATTGTGTGTGATCTGATCTGTAGTATTCCGCCCACTTTTCCAAGTCAGCTAATGTGCACTTGTCTGTCCGTAGGTGACTCGGGATACCCCAACATGCCGTGGTTGCTGACACCCCTCAGGAACCCTGTGACACCAGCCCAGATGCGCTACAATGAGGCACATGGTCGGACCAGGAGAGTGATTGAGCGGACATTTGGTCTCCTGAAGAGCCGCTTCCGCTGCCTGGACAAGACCGGAGGGTCCCTCCCATATGCCCCTGCGAAAGTGTGCAAGATTATCATCGTCTGCTGCATGCTCCACAACCTGGCAGTGCGGAAGGAGTTGCCTCTCATCCAGGATGACAATGACCAACATCCGCCACCTGTGGAGGATCCTGGCCTGGACCACGATGCCAGTGATGATGATGATGATGATGAGGGTGATGTCCGCACACAGCTCATCACCAACTTCTTTAGCTGAATGTGAGTATCCTGAGGTGTCATGTCAATGATGTGAGTTGGCATAATATGTGTAGGTGGTGCTCTGGTGCTGTTGGAGTGTGTCCATGGGCTACTTGACTGGATGGGTGTAGCGATGTGTGCTTACAGGTGGTCTGTACTCCCCAACAGTGTTGACATGCTAACTTGGTTCTGGGTGGGTATCTTGTAACATGTATTGTGCATGAGTTTTGCTGTTCTGTCCTGTTCTCCATTGCTTTTGACTGTGTGTCATTTCTGTCCTTCACAGGGTACTTTCAGATTCGTTTGGTCAACTGTGTCCACCGACGACGTGATTGTACTTCCAGGGTGGTAGCTGTTGTGTCCCTACAGGTGATGTGCGCCACACCCATGGACTTCCTTCCTTCTACAGTTGTTGACTGTGTGCCCGCTGCCAGGTGGGATTACCTTGCATCTGTAGTGGTTACGACATGTTGCAACTGTGTAATAAACCTGTGCTTCACTTTGTGATGTGCGTTGTCTGTGGTCACACATTTGACTGCCATTTGCTTACTGCACCTGTGGGCTACTTGGCTACAACTGGGAATAGGTGTGGTGTCTGTGCATTGCACCGTCTTCCCTGGCAACATCAGTGTAGGCAATGAGTCAGATGGCCTAGGTGTGTATGTGTTGTGTAGCCCTGGTGGTGTGTCTCCCTCATATGTGTCACGTTGCCTTTACTCACATGCCTGTGTTGTACTTGCTGTTGCAGTTCGCATACACAGTGTAATTTTGCAGTTCATCATCCCCATAACAGCACCCACGTTGGAATCACAACAGAGGCAAGTATGGTGTATTAGTGTGTTTATTGTGATACATTTGTGTGAATAGTGCATAGGATGGGTAGTGCTGTACATATATCTTGCAATCAGAAGTTCCTAGGTGAATTGAAAGTCCTGGTAGACAAAATCCCCGGTATCGGGGCCACAGTTGTCTGAGACATTGGTCCAACTTGTACTCCCCATGCAATGTGTGGGAGTTGTGTTGCCGTCAACAGGGTGAACAGTCTGTGCACAAAGGTGAACATCCAGAACAGGTTCAGGCTTCCTGGGAGTTGCGCTTGGCCATCGGCCTCTCACTTGCCCCTCCTCGGACGACCCCTCTTCTTTGGGGGGGCCCCTCAAGTACAGGCTGCTGCGGTGCAGGGGACTCTCCGCCAGAGTCATCCTCCCTCCCTGTGGCAGTTGCAGTTTGTTCAGCACCAGATGTTGTTGGCACACAGGGAGGTGTGGACTGGTTGCTGTTCATCTGGCGGAGGCATTGTAAAATGTCCCTGTGCACCGCCGTCATCTCTTGCAGTGCGTCCCACTTGGACTCCACGCGGGACATGTGTGAGTCCAAGCGGGCATGATGGGCAGCCTGCTGCTGTTTCATGTCTCTGAGGAGCCCCACTACCTGGCTGAGATCTCCGGTGCTGGACTGGTACGCATCGGCTATGCGTACCAGTTGTGGGTCATCATGCACACCAGCAACCTCTGCAAGCAGCGACCTCTGTCTCCCACCCCTGCCGACATGTGCAGTGCGTGCAGTGGCACGCACAGATGACCCTGGTCCACCTTGCGGGTTGGTGGTGGTGTCCATGGCCCGACGGTGGTCCAGGGTCCCTGTGCTGGTGTTGCTCCTTGTTCTGTCCATGTCGGCAGGGATGGTATTTGTGGTGACAGTCGTTGGAGGGGTGGGTGCAGGGGGTGCAGCTGGTGGTCCTGCTGGTGCTGCAGCTGGTGGTCCTGCTGGTGCTGCAGCTGGTGGTCCTGCTGGTGCTGCATGTAGACTTGCACCGGATGTGCCAGGTTGGTCTTCTTCGTCCGAGGAGGGCAGAGGCTGTACGACACCAGTGAGCTCGCATCCTCTTGAGCCTGGGACTGGGACTCCTCAGCGTCTGCTGCTGTGTCCCCATCATCACCTGTTTTTGGGAGACACACACAATGTATGTTATGTTTCTGCAGGCATCAATGGTTGACACACCTGACAGTTGTGACTGTGCCTCTGGGTGCGGGCCTGTACATTGCATTGTCCTAAGTCGTCACAGTCAGGGGTTGATATTGGTGTGGCACATTGTCCTGCATTATTTGGGCATTTCTATGTATTTGTTGGGGTGTGAACATGGTCTGCATTGGTTGTATTTGGTTGACAGCCGGCCCTCCTTCCCACCTAGCCAGTCAGTTATCCCACCATGGACTGTGCTTGCATTGCAGGGAGTGGATGTTGTCTCTCAGGATGTCAGTCAGTGGTGTTGTGCTGTTTGTTGGTGCACAGTTCCCAGCAGGGCCTTGTGCTCCCCACAGCAGTAGCCAGTGTCAGCCATCTTGTGAGTCCTTCT
Source organism: Calotriton arnoldi (assembly GCA_963921515.1). NCBI lineage: Eukaryota > Metazoa > Chordata > Amphibia > Caudata > Salamandridae > Calotriton > Calotriton arnoldi. Next base: position 1,023,781 of record CAWUFW010002109.1, read on the forward strand.
CCACTCCCTGTGATGTGAGCATGGTTCAGGGTGGTGTTGATGGGACAGTTATGGGGGTGAGCTATGTCTGTGACTATGACTCCCATCATGCTATTGCCTCCACCCCACTTCCCAGCATTCCCATACTTACTTGCTTTTGTGGGGAGTTCAGTGTGTGTGGGTGTGAGGGCAATGGCAAGATGGCTGACAGTGGTGTCCTGCTGTTGGTTGGTGTGCAGTTCCCAGCATGCCCTTGTGCTCCCCACAGCAGTAGCCAGTGTCAGCCATCTTGTGTGTCCTTATCCACTCCCTGTGATGTGAGCATGGTTCAGGGTGGTGGTGATGGGACAGTTGTGGGGGTGAGCTATGTCTGTGACTATGACTCCCATCATGCTATTGCCTCCACCCCACTTCCCAGCATTCCCATACTTACTTGCTTTTGTGGGGAGTTCAGTGTGTGTGGGTGTGAGAGCAATGGCAAGATGGCTGACAGTGGTGTCCTGCTGTTGGTTGGTGTGCAGTTCCCAGCATGCCCTTGTGCTCCCCACAGCAGTAGCCAGTGTCAGCCATCTTGTGTGTCCTTATCCACTCCCTGTGATGTGAGCATGGTTCAGGGTGGTGTTGATGGGCCAGTTGTGAGGCTGAGCAATATCTGTGCCTACTACTCCCATCATGCTATTGCCTCCACCCCCCTTCCCAGCATGCCCATGCTTCCTTCCTTTTGACTCTGCTTCCCTGTGGGGTGGGCTGCCTGTGCTGACAGGATGGCTGGGAGTGTTGTCCTGGCAGTTGTTTGGCTGAAAGTCCCAAGAGTGTCCCTGTGCTTCACACAACATAACCCAGGGTGGTGGTTATTTGTGGGATCTTGAGTTAGGATGTGAGGCATTGCATTCTCCCAGGTTGGTTCTGTGGAGTTTGTGTTTAGGGGTGGTGTGAGGGGAGGTGCTTGTGACTATGGTCAGTGCTGCAAGTCCTCCTTCCCACCCAGCCAGATATCCCACCATGGAACGTGCTTCCATTGCAGGGAGTGGAAGTTGTCTCTCAGGATGTCAGTCAGTGGTGTCCTGCTGTTTGTTGGTGCACAGTTCCCAGCAGGGCCTTGTTCTCCCCACAGCAGTAGCCAATGTCAGCCATCTTGTGAGTCCTTCTCCACTCCCTGTGATGTGAGCATGGTTCAGGGTGGTGTTGATGGGACAGTTGTGGGGGTGAGCTATGTCTGTGACTATGACTCCCATCATGCTATTGCCTCCACCCCACTTCCCAGCATTCCCATACTTACTTGCTTTTGTGGGGAGTTCAGTGTGTGTGGGTGTGAGGGCAATGGCAAGATGGCTGACAGTGGTGTCCTGCTGTTGGTTGGTGTGCAGTTCCCACCATGCCCTTGTGCTCCCCACAGCAGTAGCCAGTGTCAGACATCTTGTCAGTCGTTTTCCACTCCCTGTGATGTGAGCATGGTTCAGGGTGATGTTGATGGGACAGTTGTGGGGGTGAGCTATGTCTGTGACTATGACTCCCATCATGCTATTGCCTCCACCCCACTTCCCAGCATTCCCATACTTACTTGCTTTTGTGGGGAGTTCAGTGTGTGTGGGTGTGAGAGCAATGGCAAGATGGCTGACAGTGGTGTCCTGCTGTTGGTTGGTGTGCAGTTCCCAGCATGCCCTTGTGATCCCCACGACACAGCAACAGTGTCAGACATCTTTGATGGGCCTTTCCACTCTCTGTGGGATGTGCATGCGTGAGTGTGAGCTTGCTGGGCCATGTGGTGGGGGATGTAGAGCTGTGACTACGACTCCCATCATGCTATTGCCTCCACCCCCCTTCCCAGCATGCCCATCCTTCCTTCCTTTCTTTTGACTCTGCTTCCCTGTGGGGTGGGCTGCCTGTGCTGACAGGATGGCTGGCAGTGTTGTCCTGGCAGTTGTTTGGCTGAAAGTCCCAAGAGTGTCCCTGTGCTTCACACGACATAACCCAGGGTGGAGGATCTTTGTGGGATCTTGAGTTAGGATGTGTGGCATTGCATTCTCCCAGGTGGGTTATGTGGAGTATGTGTTGAGGGTGTGTGTGAGGGGAGGTGCTTGTGACTATGGTCAGTGGTGCGAGTCCTCCTTCCCACCCAGCCAGCCAGATATCCCACCATGGAACGTGCTTCCATTGCAGGGAGTGGAAGTTGTCTCTAAGGATGTCAGTCAGTGGTGTCCTGCTGTTGGTTGTTGCACAGTTGCCAGCAGGGCCTTGTGCTCCACACAGCAGTAGCCAGTGTCAGCCATCTTGTGAGTCCTTTTCCACTCCCTGTGATGTGCGCATGGTTCATGGTGGTGTTGATGGGACAGTTGTGGGGGGGGCAATATGTGTGACTATGACTCCCATGATGCTATTGGCTACACTGACTTGCCCAGCATACACAGAATTCCTTTCTTTCAGTGGTCTTCACTGTGTGTTGGTGTTGTAGTGGTGGCTACATGTCTGGATGTGTTTGTTAGTTCTATTTGTGCCACTGCCTAGCTGTAGTTGTAGTTGGGTGTACATGTGATGACACGGTTAAATGTAACTATGAGATGGCATGTGTTGTGTTTATCTGACTGACATACACATTTTGGGATGATTCTGTTCTGGTTGCTGTGTAATTGCTATGAGTGCATGGTTTGACTCTCCCTTGACAGTGATGTGTGTGTGTATTGTGGCAGAATATTGTGTACATTTGTTGTGTACTCACCAGGCTCTGGGATGTTCTCTAGTCCATATACGCTCACTGGCGGAAGGATGGCCCGCACCTTCTCCTCCCAGGGCCTGAGGTATACTGGCTTGGCAGGAGGGCCACTGCCGGTGTATTGGCTCAGGAGGTAGTCTTTCTTGAGCAGCTCCCGGACCCTCCTGCGCACGTCATACCACCTGTTCTGGATGTCGGTCTTTGTGCGCAGACATGGTGATTGTGCGTTCACCCTGTTGATGATCCTCTCCCACATCTTGGTTTTCTGGGAGATGGGGGTCTGTTGGACCAGTGTGCCAAACAGCTGTGGCTCTACCCTGAGGATCTCGTCTACCAGGACTTCCAATTCACAATCTAGGAACTTGTGATTCTTCTTGGGGGGCATGGTGATGGGTGGTGCTGGTGAGTGATGTGTGTGTTGGTGTGCAGGTGAGGGTGTGAGTGTGTGTTTTGCTGGGTGTATGTGAGGTAGGTATTTGTTGGTGTGCTGATGGTGTGTGGCTTGTGTGAGGGATGAGCTGTGGGTGTGTGGTTGCTGTCTGTTGGGTGCTGGCAGTAGAATGGCATTTGCAAAGGATCATGGTTGGGATTTGTGTCCTTTATATGGGTGGAGTTGTGGGTGTGTCTTTGTTCTCTGTCCCCACCCCCAGTATTTATTGGCTTTGTAATTGCTTGTTTGGCCTTTTTTTGTGTAATTTTTCCTTTGTACTGTCTGTGCATGTTGGAAACGTTCTTGTGACCGAGTCGGACCCTGCATTTGTCTCGTACGGTCTTCTCCGTTTCGTTCACGCTGTGTTTGTGGTATTTTCTATGCTGCGTACGCGTCGGTCGCGGTGTCTTGTGTTACTTCGGCTCGGTTTTGTATGATGCGTGTCGGTCGTACGGCTTGTCCTCCGTACGACTCGGTTGTGGTTTTCGTGCCTTGCATCGTACTTTGCGGTTTGGAGTTCGCGTGTACGTTTCGGTCGGATTTGTTCCGGGTGCGTGTCGGTCGGTTCGATTCGCGTGTTTTTCCGGCCGGATTGCTGTTTTCCGTGCGGCTCGGTCGTTCGGGTTGGGTTCGGTACGTGTCGGTCGGATTTTGCACGCCTTGCATCGTACTTGGCGTGTCGGGCGCCACAGGTACGTGTCGGTCGGAATAAATTCCGGCTCTGAGTCGGTCGGTGCTTTTTCCGGCCCGAATCGGAATCGACCCCTATATTGGGGTACGTAGAATGACGAGAGGGAAACGAAAAGGCTTATATTCTTTATTATTAACTATGTTCTGTTTATCTTTATAATAGTTCGCTTAGGCCTGTTGTGCCGCGATGTAAAAATGGCTGCCATGGCAAACAAGCTAGAGTACGCACGCGCGAAGTGAGTTCCGAAAGCGAGAAAGGCTGTGAACGAAAGGATCATGTGACCGTCCCAAAGCCTAGGATGGAAGCTTGGTCAAGGCTGCGATGACCTTATTATACAAACGTGTGCCAAAGAAGGACATTGCGAAAAGCGTGAGAAGTTGCAGTGAATATGTGAATAAACAATGAACTGTTCAACTTAAAGTATCAGAAAAGGATACAGATTGAGTCCAATATGCGGATGGGTAATGTCATGAACCCGTGAGAAACGACAGAAGTATGAACTTTCCACAAAGAACCGGTTGGAGCAAGGATATTCATAATGAGATGTATACTGACCCAAATGGACCAATTAGAGAGAATCTTGCCCACAAAGATGTAACATTTTCACTTCGTAAGCTAGTTTTAGGGTATAAGAAGACCTACTCTTGGGGAGGGGGATGGCTACTGCTTTTTATATTTTTGATTGAGCACAAGACTCTGCTGCTGGAGAACTTTTTGCTTTTAATAGATTTTCCATTTTTATACTATTAGACCTTTTTATCCTTACAATACTAAAGGGGAAATGAACGGGATTGTGGCGGGAAACACCCTATAGGTGATCCGTCGAGAAGGCCTGTTTTACAGGACAGACAGTTTTTCGGGAGTTCTATGCTGTGATCTGAATTCATTGCTGTGACTAACTTTATTTTTCCATCTAATAGGTATGCATTGCAATTTCAATTTATTCTTATAATGATGCTAAATGTAATAATCTGAAAAATAAATTTGAAACTTATTCATGCTTCTAAAAATTAGATAAACTTTATTATCTTTAAAACAATGAGTCTGTGGTTCTTTAGCTGAATGATAAATATAAATGTTTAAAGGTCTATAGTGATTGAGCTGGTCTTAATCATCATCAACTGATTCCTACTAGTTGGTCCATCGACCAATGAGCGGAATACCTTAAAGTTTGAAAAGTATTATGTTGTTTTAAAAAGGTATCCCGTCTCCTTCCAGCGAATCATTTACTGTTTTCTCCTAAGTAGAACTGATTAAATCCAGGGAATATATGAGAGAGTGAATGTTTATGGGGTGTTATGGGCCCCACCGTCATATAGATATAAGTTGTGGAGAAAGGGATGTTTGTACCTGGACGTCCAAAGCGAATAGGAGAAGATATTTTATTGATAGTGCTGGATCAGATTTCTTGGTAGCAGAGTTATGGTTACTATAGATTAGTTTGGTGATTATTGATTATTGGTTATTTTTATGTATAACACTTCATGTTGTATGGTATCACGTTATATGTAAGTTAAAGGTTTTGAAGCTTCCGGGAAGTAGGAAGTGGACACGTATGGCAAGAGAAGTCACATGGAATAGTGCATTGTCTGAGTTCATATTGGTGATAACACAGGTTGTGTTATGATAGGGACATTTTCCGTATAAAAGGTGTGTGAGTGAAATAGCAACTGGTTTTCTTGTGAAACTCTGGCCTTAATTCTCAGGAGCAGTGTAGTCTCCACATGTGTTTTATCCCCAGAGAAATGGGTTTACCCCTTGCTTGAAAGAAGGGTAAGGTAGAGGGAAGTGCTACACTTATCGAACAAGACTGTATTCTTGCGAGCTAGAATAAAACTGTCACTTTTGTTAGCGAAATCAGACAATGGAAATGTGTTTTTAATGTTGTAACTAACAAAGAACTTTTGGAAAATAAATTGCCGATAAATTTTGTAAAGGAGGGGTCAGGAGCAGAACTGACGTAGACAAAAGCCGCGCTGGGATTGGACAGTGCACTAGTTATACAGAAGACGCTCTGATTGGAGCGTTGGTGTGAGTCGCACTGTGATTGGTTGGATAAGCAGTGACGTAAAAGCTTAGGATTGGAGCGTTGGTGTGAGTCGCGCTGGGATAGGTCCAAATAACGCATAGAGAACAGTGTTGAATTGCGGACTTTTGAGAAAGGAAAGAGATTGTGAATTATGGCTTATTATGAGTATGGAAGAGAGAAAACGTCGTGGATGGCGAAGATTAAGAACTTTTTTAAGAAAGACAAAAAGGTAGTGACTAGAGAGGGACAAGTAATTCCTCCGCCGAAATCACCAGCTTCGCATATGATGCTGAAGTACGGATATCATACCTGCATATGGTTAGAAAATTGGACTAAATATACTCAAAATGATGGAGCATTAGCATTTCCTGAGAATGGTTCATTTAGTGTAGCTGTACTTCGGAATTTGAGGGAGAAGATGACTATGCTTGAGCCTAGACCTAGACCAACACAGTTTGAAGCTTTAAGTGAATGGGAAGATGAGATGTATGAACGAGAAAGATTCAGAGGATTAAGAAATCATGAGTTTGTACCCGGAAGGTTATGGGGAGTGAATCATGAGGACAGAATAAAGCGTTGGAGATATGCTAATATGACAGGAGGTTTGTTTCCAGCTTTTACAGTTGAGGAGGAAGCAAAGAGAAAGTGTACTGAGAAAAAGAAACATTTGGTTACTGAAAGGTATGGGTATGGTGGTAGTGAGACGGAAGATGAATTGCTGGAAGATATTTTAAACAGAAACCCACCTCCATACCAACAGAATTCTGCGGTGGTGACACCCAATGCACCGCCAATGGAAACTGGGAGGAATAAAAATCCCGAACGAGGATATGAGATAAATAGGTCACAAGATCAATTGAAAACCCCACAAAATGAGAAGATTGAAAGTGACAATACAACTGAATTAGCAAAAACTACAAGAGAATTGACTGAAAAGATAAGAGAATTAACAATGAATATGGAAGCTGTAACTGTACCAGTAACGATAGGTCCAGTAATACCAGTTTTTGAGAATCAGAAAATAGAAGAGCATTCTTTGGTCATTCCTATGAATTCAAACTTGCAAAGAAGGAAAGAAGGGATGGAATTGGACAATGAAGGTGCAAGAAATTTGGTCAGTTCATATAGACCAAGCCCACCTACTAATTTGACGGTAAATGAGAATGAGTTTAGGAGGATACCTATGGGAACTGAGTCTGCATCAGAGACACCAGAAAGAAGTAAAAATTGGATAGAATTAAATAGTACACCTGTAGGTCCAACTCCGGATGAATTGAATAAATGGATGAAAACCCTGAAAACGAAAGAGACAGAATCAAAACCATTAGATGTAATTAGGTTAAAAATAGATATGGAAGAATTGATCTTAGGGACAATTGGCACAGAAAAACTGAAAACTTATCAGGATGACGAGATAATGTTCTTATGTAAGAGCATTACATGGAGAGCTAGAAATTTGCATGACAAACTAGAAGAAACAGCAAATGAACTAGGAGTAGAATTTGTAAAGGTGAGAAGTTTGCAGAAACCATATAGAGTAGATTTTTGTGAGAAAGATATAGAAAATTTGAACACATCAGGACGGTTGACCCAAATAAAAGAATTAATTGTTTTGCTGAGAAAATGGGGTGATGTGGATAGATGGAGAAGCAGGTGGACTAAAAGGAATGAGAAAGTGACAGATAAAGCGTCTTTGGCTTTTGCGGTGACAGACAAGGAATTAATTGTAAGGGAGTACCCGATGAGAGAAACTCCAGGAGGTAGTTATGTGCATGTCCCATGGTCTAGACAAGATATACTGTCATTTACAAATGACTTCCTAAAATTAAGAGAAAAGCCAGTAGAATGGTACAGACAAGTGGAGAGGTTTGTTAAGGTTTCGAAGGTGTTATGGATAGATTTGGATGGATTATTTGATATAGTAGTACCAGCTGATTTGTGGACAGAATGTAAGATTACTATTGATTGGCCGACTGTAGAATATCCAAGAGACGCTAAAACAGGAGCGCCAGGACCAGAAGTGATGAGGAAATATGACCAAGTTATTACCTTTTTGAAAAATAAAATCCCACCCAAAGAAACGGATTGGGTAAAGATTGACAGAACCACACAGGAGAGTAAGGAATCTGTACACGCGTACTATGAGAGGTTACTGTTAGTTTTTAAACAATATAGTGGCTATGAGACACTAAATGAGAAAGATATGAGTCATTTCATATATAGATTTGTTTATGGGTTGAAACCAGAGATAAGTGAAATGATTAAGCAACATATGATTTGTTGGCAGAATAGCACGGTAGATGAGGTTTTGAGATATGCTAAATACTGCAGCGATGACATTGAGAGTAGACAGCGTAAATTGAAAGAAAAAGCAATGTGGGCACAAGTGAAAGTTGCAGAGAAGCAAGAAGCTCAATTGAATAATCAAGTTAATGAGGCAGGACAGACTAGATCTAGACCAAATATAGGTAAAGGAAAAGGTCAAATGAGCATAGAAGCGGCAAAGAAAAAGTGGCCATGCCACAACTGCGGAAAGTTAGGACATTGGAGAAACGAGTGTAAATTCCCTCCAAAAACTAATGCGGAAAATCAATCCTTAAATCCACAGGTGCAGAGTGAGGTAGTTACCCAACAAAGTCAGGTGCCTCAACCACCACTTCCCAAGAGTGTTAATCCACAGAAATACAGTGCAGAAACAGGATTCTACGGAGGAGAGCAGGTAACACAATTGCCGCGCGCAGCTGCCATTTCTCAATACTGGTTACGACAGGATGGGAATGAGTCGGATGAAAGTTTATGAAGGTGCCTAAGAGAGGAGGAAGAGTGCGTGCTTGGCGCAACTCTAGAGGTAGATCAAGCAGGTCCATTTGTGGATGGAGAAGTGAATGGTGCAAATGTAACATTCCTTGTGTACACTGGAGCTACCCGTTCTACTGTTAGATCAGTGGAAATTCCAAACCTTCCTCTCTCAGGTGAACATATCCAAGTCGTAGGTGTATCGAATCAGCAAATTAAGGCGCCTCTTACCAAATTTGTGGAGGTAAAGATTGTACCATTCAGTGAAATGCACCGATTTGTGGTGTGTGATTGCAGTCCTGTGAACCTATTAGGACGCGATCTGCTTTGCAAGATGAACTGCACCATCTATTTTACTCCAGATGGAATTGCATTTCAAACCCCAGATGAAGATGTATTATATAAAATGACAATGGTAAATTTAGAATCAGAAGTGAATGATTTTTTTCCTGTGTTTGACGTAGAGAAAATCCCAATTGAACTAAAAGAAACAGTGAAACAGGAAGTGTGGGATTTTACGGGAGAAGATATAGGGTTAATGAAAGGAGTAGACCCTGTTAAAATCTCTGTTAAAGAAGGAACGAGTTACCCAAATACGCCACAGTATAAATTGACACCAGAAATAATTGAAGGAATAACACCAGTAATAAATAAAATGATTGAACAAGGGATTCTGAGAGAAATAATGAGCAGTCCATGCAATTCACCTATAATGGGACTGAAAAAGCCAAATGGAACATATAGAATTGTACAGGATTTGAGAAAGGTAAACAAAATTGTTGTACCTTGCTGCCCAATAGTACCAAACCCTGCTGTAATTCTATACCAGATTCCACGCGAAGCAGAATGGTACACAGTTATTGATTTATGCCATGCATTTTTCTCTATTCCATTACATCCAGATATCCAGCCATTATTTGCGTTCAGGTTCGGAGAGCGTATTTTGCCATGGTGCCGAATTCCTCAGGGGTATACAGAAAGCCCATCGATTTTTAATCAGATTCTAAAGAAATCATTGGAAGATTTAAAAATGCCAGAGAAATCCGTGATGGTTCAGTACATTGATGACCTATTGGTGGCATCAAAAACAAAGGAAGCATGTGTTACTGACACAATTGCTTTGCTGAATCATTTAGCAAAAGGAGGACATAAAGTGTCCCCATCAAAATTGCAGTTTTGTCAGCAAGAGGTCCAATATTTAGGACATAAGATTGAAAAGGGAGTGTGAAAGGTAACGACTGAAAGAATAAAAATAATTCAAGGAATGAGAGCTCCAATGACACAGAGAGAAGTAAGAATGTTCCTAGGAATGGTTGGATATTGTCGACAATGGATAAGTGGATTTTCATTAATTGCAAAACCATTACAGAGATTGACAAAGAAAGATGTTAAAGATCCTTTTGAAATGAATGATGAGGAAATGAAAGCATTCAGAGAACTAAAAACAAAACTGTGTGAAGCCCCGGCATTAGGAATGCCTGACTATGAAAAAGACTTTGAGTTGTATTGTAGTGAAAGAGATGGGTGTGCGTTTTCAGTCCTAGTGCAGAGACACGGAAACATGAAAAGACCCAGTGCATATTTTTCAGCTGTCTTAGACCCAGTAGCGAAAGCGTTGCCTGGATGTTTGAAAGCAGTTGCTGCTACTTGTGTAAGTCTGGAGCAGAGTGAAGGCATTGTGATGGGATATCCACTGAGAGTATATGTCCCTCATTCTGTGGAAATTCTTTTGACAAGAACCAAAACCCAATATATGACACATAGTCGGCTGACTAGGTATGAAAAAGTAATTTTGAGTGCAGACAATGTCACCATTGACAGATGCATAAATGTGAATCCTTCGACATCATTGCCAGATGAAGAGAGTGTGATTGAAATGGATGAAGTTGATCATGATTGTCTGAATGTACTCGAATATTGTACAAAACCGAGACCCGATATACGGGATGAGCCTTTAAAGGAATCAGATTATATTCTGTTCGTGGATGGCTCTTGTTTGAGAACGAATGATGGAGTTCTGAGTGCAGCATATGCAGTTTGCACAGTAGCTGCTGTAATGGAAGCATCTTGTTTGAGAGGGATACGTTCTGCCCAAGTAGCGGAGTTGATTGCTCTAATTCAAGCATGCAAATTGGGAAAGAATGTCCGAATCACAGTAATCACGGATAGCCAATATGGCTTTGGAGTGGTTCACGATTTTGGGCAGATCTGGTCCCAGAGAGGTTTCTTGACGTCTGCAGGAACCCCAATAAGAAATGGTGAATTTGTGAAAAAGTTGCTTGAGGCGATACAGCTGCCTAAACAGATTGCGGTAGTGAAGTGCAATGCACATAAAAATGGGGAAGACTACATAACTGTTGGCAATAAGTTTGCTGATGAAATCGCACAGTACTGTGCCAAAAATGTCGTCTCACTAAACAGAAACAGAGAAAGAGAGCATATTTCATGTCCTTTGCTTTTTACTAACCCTGTCGAGACATGGGATGAGGTGAGACAATTACAGGAAGCAGCAGATGATGAGGAGAAAGATAGCTGGATAAAAGCAGGATGCAGAAAACGGGAGGAAAATGATGTTTGGGTTTACAGAGATGAAAGACCAGTTATGCCTGATAGCATGATTTCTGACATGGCACGGATGTACCATGGACAAGCACATATTGGGAGAGATGCAATGATCAGACTTTTTAGACAAACATGGTATAATCCAAAATTCAGAGCCATAGCTGAGAGTCTTTGTCAAAGATGTCTTATTTGTCAACAGCTAAATCCAGGAAGAAAAACAGTAGTGAGTCTAGGAACAATAGGACGAGAAGGAGGTCCTTTCACGAGAATGCAAATGGATTTTATAGAAATGCCCCCAAGCAATAGACTAAGATACGTTCTTGTAGTCGTCTGTTTGTTTTCCCGTTGGGTGGAAGCATACCCGACCAGAAGGAATGATGGAATTACAGTAGCTAAACTTATGCTGCGAGAATTCATTCCAAGGTATGGTTTTCCAGTAACGATTGAAACAGATAGAGGAACACATTTTCAAAACGAATTGATTCAACTGATTTGTGAAGCACTTAGTATTAAACAGAAACTGCACTGTGCATACAGACCAGAGGCTTCTGGAATAGTAGAGCAAGTGAATGGAACAATTAAGAACAGGCTAGGGAAAATGTGTCAAGCCACAGGACTCAAATGGCCAGATGCCTTGCCATTGGTCTTAATGACTATCAGAAGTATACCGGAAAGAAAGACAGGACTCAGTCCCCACGAAATAATTATGGGACGAGCAATGAGACAAGCACATGTACCTGTCAACAAACTACTGACTATAACTGATGATCTCGTGTTGGATTATTGCAAAGGATTGGCTGATGTGGTACGTTCTGTGTTTCATCAGGTTGGACCGGATGCGACCACTCTTGAAAGAAAACCAGCACATGACTTGAATCCAGGAGATTGGGTCTGCATAAAAGTCCACCGAAGAAGAAACTGCTTGGTTCCTCGCTGGGACCAACCACAACAAGTGATCCTGGTGACAACAACTGCAGTCAAATGCGCAGGAGTAAAACACTGGGTACATGCCAGTCACACCATCAGAGTTCCAGAACCTGAAGATCGACCTGTAAGTCGACATCTGGAAGTATTGGATACCAGTTCAGCATCTGATGCAGAGGAAGAGACGAACAGGGTTCCAGAAATTGAAGATCGACCTGTAAGTCGACATCTGGAAGACCCAGTCACAAGTGCAACGACAGGAGGAGTGGAGGAAATAGCAGAAGTTCCAGAATCTGAAGATCGACATGTGAGTCGACATCTGGAAATATCAGACACCAGTTCAGCATCTGATACAGAGCATTCGGATTGTGAGGAAAATCTGAAAAGAAATTGGAAATTTGATAGCATTAAAGAAGAAACTGAGCAAAAAGAAAGTAACAGTGAGCAACCAAGTACAAGTTATGGTGAAGATCCTTCAGAAATTATATTAATAGATGAAGAAGGGATAGTTTCAAATAGAAAGGTAGAAGAATCGGAAGACCCCCGAGGAGCAATAGGGACAGATCGACGAACAAAAGAACAGGGAAACTCAGAAACAGATAGAGAGATTGACACAAATTCGGAAGAACCTCGAGGAGGGACAGAAGTAGGTGATCAAAGGAAAACATCAGAAAAACCAAAAACAGATGAAGGAAGTGAAATTCTAAAATTTAAGATAAGAGACAATAAAGAAAGGACTGAAACAGAGTCAGAAGAAAGTGGAGAAGAAAGAAACCAGAAACTAGAGTCAAGAAAGAGAACTTGGAGAACAGAAAGAGAGGAAAAAGAAAGTGAACCAAAAAGGCCAAGAAAAGGAGACAATTGGCCCCACGAAGTTAGAAGATTGAGATACAAGATCATAAGGTTAGATGGAAAAAGTGCAGAACAAGTAAATGAGATAACAAGTCAAAAAGAACAAGAAAAACAAGGTGGAAAACGCTTGCAGAAAACAAAAAGAGTAAAGAAAGCCAATCTGAAGTATAAATCGCCTGAATGGTTATACATTGCGTTGACTGATATCAAGGAAGAAGAGATCACTCACGAGAACCCGGAACAAAGCTACAACCTAATGGGTGAAGGTGAAGTGCAACAAATTTGAAGAAATTTGAACAATTTCTACCATATTGGACAAAACACTGGATTTGACAAAGGAAGAGTTCTGAAAAGAACTAAAAGAAAGTACCGAAACAAGACAAAGTGAGAGTGTAGGGTGGCTAAGAGGTCATTTCTGAGGTGTGGTGACACATTTTTCTGTACATATTATAAAATGGGGAATAGAACAAAATGGTAGATACTAAAGATCGAAAATGTAGATGTGAGTTCTTAAGTAGATGGTGTAAGATGTGCTTCTTTTGTACAGGATTATTAATGACCGTATGGGTTATTTTAGCAATCACCATTCCAATTAGATTAGCTGTAGAAGAAACGTCTATATTAAAGAATGACACAGAGAAAGAAAAAGGAGCTAACATGCAAGAAACAGCTATATTAAAAAGTAGTGCAGAATTACATAAAGACAAATCAATAACAGATTTTTCCAAAAACGTTTTTACTAAATTATTATATGAGTATGTAGAAACAATGGATGTAAGAGATTATGTTTGTATGCAATTGCCTGCGTCTGTTGCAGAAGGTGTGACCTTCCTTTGACGTATGGAATAACATGTAGTGTTTTAGCAAGTCTATTTTACAAGACAGGAAGATTAGAATATTATTACACTGATATAAATAAGATTTTTGCAAAGATTCCTATAATTTCTGAACTAAACAAGGTGAAAGAAGCAAGAATATTTGGTGAATTTTTCATAGAAAATAAAAATCTAACATTAGATGATATAGTTAAAAACAACCTTACCTGTGAGTTAAGGAATGAAGAAAAGGTATTTTTAGAAATGGTCGAGGATAGAAGAGTGAAATTTCAAAGAAAAGTGATAGAAGAGACAAAAACACCTCTTTGGGCGTTTGAGGAAGAAAATAATGAAAAGAAAAAGACAAATGCAGCTATGACTCTGGATTGGCCCCAACAGGGAAGGTTGTGCATTAGAAGAAATAGAACAAGATATGACAATTATTTCGTGGGTTCCAGTGATTGCCATGACGATTATAACATTTTAGGAGGATGGGGATTCAAAGGGGGAAAAGATCCAATATTTCCTGGGATCTATTATATTTGTGGTAACAGAGCTTATTACAGGTTGCCGGACCATTGGTATGGATCATGTTACTTAGGCCTGGTCTTTCCAAAGATTTTTCATGTAGATAGAGCAGAAAAGGGAACACACGAAATGATAAAGACATTTACACGTAGGAAAAGGGAAAGTTTTTCAGAAATAGTAGGTGATATTTTTGGAGCATTGATACCAGCAGTGGGAATATCTTTGAATGCATTTAAAATTCGGAAGTTATCCACAGTAGTAGATCGTTTATCTACAGATACTGCTGGAGGGTTCTTGATGGTAAATACCGAAATGGTTGCCATGAGAGCTATGGTGATGCAAAATCGACTTGCCCTTGATATTCTTTTGGCAAAAGAGGGTGGAGTCTGTGGAATGCTGAAAGTCCAACATTGTTGCACTTACATTCCAGATAAAAGTGAAAATATACAGAAGTATATAAAGAATATTACAAATTTGCACAAAGAACTTGTTCCACTGGAGGTTGAAAATGCATTGGGAAAACTTGGTAAGAGTTTTTCCTCAGTAATAAATTGGTTTACCAGAATGAGTAGATTAATAATAGGGAAAATCATAATAGTAGCGACCATAATAATAATAATAGTTCTAGTACTGAAGCTAATTATTGTATGTATAAAGAGAAGGAAAAGACAGAATAAAATAGAAAAAGAAAATAAGATAAAGAAAGAAAGAGAGAAGAGAAATGGGTGAAATAGAGCTAGAAGAAATAAAAGAAAACATGTATAAGAAAACGAAGAGACAAGATGAAAGGGATACAGTTGTGTAAACTAACAAAAACAAACTGGACAAAGAAATATGCTATCTGAAAGAATTGTGTAACATGGGTTTTTGTGGTGATATTAAAAATCACCAAAGGGGGAGTTGATGGAGCAGGGTAAACGAACAATTTTTTAACCTCCTAATATTTATGTTGAATAATTAACACACAAGTTCGTTTCAGTAAATAACCAACCATGTATGTGTCATGATAAGGGTCATAGGTAACACGCTATATCCGTGCAAACTAATTTACTTACAATTGTTAACGTGGATAACATAAGCCTAATAACTTGCGTACTAACTAGAATAATAAATGCATGATTTGTGCTTGGAAATAAACTGTGAAGTGGCAAAGTAAAGCGGTTGGTAAGTAAGAAATGGCTTTATATGTCGCTTTTGCTAGGTAATACTTAATTGGGGTACGTAGAATGACGGGAGGGAAACGAAAAGGCTTATATTCTTTATTATTAACTATGTTCTGTTTATCTTTATAATAGTTCGCTTAGGCCTGTTGTGCCGCGATGTAAAAATGGCTGCCATGGCAAACAAGCTAGAGTACGCACGCGCGAAGTGAGTTCCGAAAGCGAGAAAGGCTGTGAACGAAAGGATCATGTGACCGTCCCAAAGCCTAGGATGGAAGCTTGGTCAAGGCTGCGATGACCTTATTATACAAACGTGTGCCAAAGAAGGACATTGCGAAAAGCGTGAGAAGTTGCAGTGAATATGTGAATAAACAATGAACTGTTCAACTTAAAGTATCAGAAAAGGATACAGATTGAGTCCAATATGCGGATGGGTAATGTCATGAACCCGTGAGAAACGACAGAAGTATGAACTTTCCACAAAGAACTGGTTGGAGCAAGGATATTCATAATGAGATGTATACTGACCCAAATGGACCAATTAGAGAGAATCTCGCCTCCAAAGATGTAACATTTTCACTTAGTAAGCTAGTTTTAGGGTATAAGAAGACCTACTCTTGGAGAGGGGGATGGCTACTGCTTTTTATATTTTTGATTGAGCACGAGACGCTGCTGCTGGAGAACTTTTTCCTTTTAATAGATTTTCCATTTTTATACTATTAGACCTTTTTATCCTTACAATACTAAAGGGGAAAAGAACGGGATTCTGGCGGGAAACACCCTATAGGTGATCCGTCGAGAAGGCCTGTTTTACAGGACAGATAGACAGTTTTTCGGGAGTTCTATGCTGTGATCTGAATTCATTGCTGTGACGAACTTTATTTTTCCATCTAATAGGTATGCATTGCAATTTCAATTTATTCTTATAATGATGCTAAATGTAATAATCTGAATAATAAATTTGAAACTTATTCATGCTTCTAAAAATTAGATAAACTTTATTATCTTTAAAACAATGAGTCTGTGGTTTCTTTAGCTCAATGATAAATATAAATGTTTAAAGGTTTATAGTGATTGAGCTGGTCTTAATCACCATCAACTGATTCCTACTAGTTGGTCCATCGACCAATGAGCGGAATACCTTAAAGTTTGAAAAGTATTATGTTGTTTTAAAAAGGTATCCCGTCTCCTTCCAGCGAATCATTTACTGTTTTCTCCTAAGTAGAACGGATTAAATCCAGGGAATATATGAGAGAGTGAATGTTTATGCGGTGTTATGGGCCCCACCGTCACATAGATATAAGTTGTGGAGAAAGGGATGTTTGTACCTGGACGTCCAAAGCGTATAGGAGAAGATATTTTATTGATAGCGCTGGATCACCTGCTACTTTTTTTGGGGAGAATTGAGGTTTTGTTTTATTTTTTGTAGCGTGTTTTTCTTCCTTGGATTTTACGCGTTCTTCTCTATGTTCTGACCGTCCTCTTCTTTCCGAAGTCTGTGATGAGATCTGAAAGGTACAAGAGGAACGTGTATCAGTATCTTGATACCTGTCAGGTTTTCTCAAATTATCCCTATTCCTGAGGTTATACCTCCTTTCAGAGGGCTCCTTTTGAGGAGACCTACCTCGGGATTGAGAACGTTTCTCGTTTGAATTTTGTTTATTAGTCTCCCACTTCTTTTTAGAAGATGTAGGAGTTTGTTTAATAGAGTCCTTCTCAGGACTTTCAGATAGTTTTGGCTTCACTGGTCTTCCACCCAAACTATCTCTGCCTAATTCTGCATAAGATTGTTCTATAATTCTGGGTAGCTCAGTTTGATGTTCTGTAACATCAAATTCCCTTAATTTTTGGCGGATCGCCACTGCTGCTGCCTCCCCTTTAATATTAGATAATATTATTGTTGAGACCTGGTCGAAATTTTTCAGTAATTTCATAGCTAAATTCAGAGCAGGCTCTGCCCCGTATTCGTTTTGAATTTGTTTCAGGACATCGGGTATTACCGCAATTGACGGGATGCCATGTGTTTTAGTATAGATGGCAGCAAAGACTGAGCCCCAAGTGGTGCAGTCTTCCAGTTGTGGTGTGATCCCCATTGGTAAACTGATTGTTAGGATTCTATGTTTCTCATACGGGCTAGTATTTGGAAATACTGCTTCGATTTGAGTAATTTTTTGAGCTATCCAGAATGGAATTTGCTCACGTTTTGTGGGCATTTTACCCATGACTGCGTAAAGAGTCTGTGGTGTAATTTTTAGTGTATTCCCCTGTTGAGGAGTTTGATTTGGAAGTGTCAATGGTGGTTGGACTGTGAAAGTCTGCATGACATATTGGACCAATTGTCTGTAGATTTTTATTAACTCTGTAAGTTGAGTAAGTAGTTCCTCATCTGACATTATTTCGATTTCAGGATGAGGTGTGTAGCCGGCTAGAATCGGCCATGTTGCTCCTGGTCTACCTAGTGGACCGAGCCTGGTAATGTTTCTGTGATGTTTTAGGGCGCTTTAAACCAGAGCTGATGCTCCTGGTATGTTAATGGAATTTCTATATCCTCGAAAGGAATGTATTCCTCTGGTGGATCATCTTCTTTGTAGAAGTGAAACATTTTTGTAACTGGATTTGATTCAGGAAATATTACCCATGAATAGAATACCTCTGTCTGAAAGGATTCGTGTCCCTCTATCACGAAAACTGCTCTACCACCTCTTGGTGGTAGGCCGTGTTTTATGAGTTTTAGAGTGATGGCTCTTCTTAAGTTTTGAGGGCTGTCTATAACACCCTCCTCGGTTTCAATAAAACCTGTGATGTTATAAGCTGTTACAGCTGGGTGACCCGCAACGTCACCATTTCCGGTGTCATTGTCGGAGTCAGGCATTTTGTTTTTTGAAAAATGTAGAACAAGTTTAAAGGAAACAAAGATAAGGTGCACAATATTTTTGAACACTGTATCCTTCAACGTTGAGCAAACCAAACAGCTAATATATAGGGTGCTTCCCTATGTAGCCGTGGCGGATACTTAACCCTGCCCACTCCAGACGACTTTTGGAGTATATGGGTAGGGGTCTCTGAGAGAAAAAGCACGGCTGAGTTACTCAGTATCTAACGTTAAATTACCGCCTTACCAAACCGTTGGGCGCCATGTAGTGTAGCTCCTATTTCCCTAATAGGCTCTGCGCATTGGAATAATATACCCTATAGGTTTGACATAGGACTAAGGTCGGTATGTCCCTATCGAGTATATTAAACTTAATTACTTGGGCCAGCTAGCTCAGAGGCCACTAGAAACTCCTTGATAAACAAGAAGGGAGTAGTTTCTGGCAGCCGCAAAACATGACAACTTTGTTTCCCTTTTAGAATCAGAACTTGTACCAGAGTCGTGGAAACAATAGATAACTATTTCACTCAGCTCACTCGTGCATACTTAGTTTTCCTCAAAGTTACACAGAAAGAATAGACGGGCGTTTCAATAAAAGATTTATTGAACAGTCTTGTTTCTCGTGTAAGTAATATGTGCTGTTACGATCACAAGACAGTATGCAAGATAAATAATGTACAGCGTAAGCAGTAGAAATAAATAATACTGCGCTAGCATGATCTTTAGTAGATATTCATTTACATAAATAACATAGACTAAAAATGCGAGTACTCATATGATGCGTTTCTACCTAGGTGTAGGGAGAGGTATGAAGTAGGTGAAGTAGGTGAAGTATTCCTTACTATGGTATACTAAGAGTATGTTAAGCCTAGTATGCCAAGAGTCCCTCTAGGTTTCTAGTCAGCTCCATACCTTGAGAATGAGAGAGGTGGGAATCTCTTGCCAGACTCGAACTCCAACACCCCGCAAGGGAAGTCAAATCACTGGAATCTGGACTCTCTGCGTGCAGGGATGACAGCGTCTTCTCAGTGCGTCAGGCCGGGAAACGGGCTCCTCTGAAGTCGAGGTCTCCTCTGATTTACAAGGGCTAGGGAAGGTATATTTATACCTGAGATGTACCTCAGAATGTTAGCATTGATGTGAATCGGACAGCGGAAGACGTCATGAATGAACCCCTAAGGTATAACGGTTCATGCATAATAGATGAGTCCTTGAAGAAATCAATAGTCCTGTGCTAGGGAAACTCCCGAAGCCTAAGGGTCTGTTCTTCAAGAACTCGTTGTGACGTTAGGGTGGACGGATGTCGGAGACCATGCCTGTATTTGGAGTGCACGGTTTAATGCCTAAATAAGGACTGGGATTTTATGCCTATATAACGGCAGGGCGAATTGTGCCTATATAAGGACATGATACAGGAAAACCTATATACGGACACCCTAAGAGGAATACAACAAGAGGGTTGTGTTCCCCAGTGGGAACACCCATGGGACAGTGTCCAGCCAGTGGGGCTGGGTCCTCTAGAAGTGACCAGGGTAAACCCACTTTTAACCTGGACGGCAGGATGACTGGAGGTAGTATCCTGACCGATGGGCCTTCCCAGGGTACCACTCCAGGGTGGGGTTGGCATGGGACCAGCACCCCTGGAGGGGTCCCCCTGGCCGGGAGGGATCCATGGAACAGCATTGTTGGCTCAGGGAGTAGTGATCAAGAAGACCCCCTGGGGTCAGGAAGGCGTGGAACAGGAGGGTGTCCCTGTGGTAGAGGGCCTGCGTCCTGGTTCTATCGCCCGAAGCAGGGAAGTCCATCAAGGTAATGATTGGTCTACCCTGGCTTTTGGCTGGGAGGGGTTGTGTAGGACTTGGCCTTTTTGGCTAAAGTTCCCTAAACTTTTGCTTTCCCCTAGACCATTTTCCTGACATAGAGTTGCCAATTTAGATGCTTTGGGTACTTTGCCACTGCTGATCAGTGTCAAGGTACAAGTGTTCCCTGTGTAAAGTGTAATGGTAATTGGTTGGCCATGATTGGTATGTTGCCTTACTAGTAAAGTCCCTAGTGATGTGCACTGTGTGTGCCAGGGCTAGTAATGCAAAGGTGCGCGGAGAAGGGAACTCAGGCCTGCAGTGTAGGGCCTGCGCGCAGTTTGCTAAGTTAGCATGTTGTCCTGACAAGTGCAACCACTTGTCAGGCCTTACTTTCCCTTTTGCGTACACAGTGGGCACCCCTGTGGTAGGTCCCAGGTAACCCGTGGGCAGGGTGCTCTGTAAGTAAAAGGCAGGACATATACTGAGGTGTGTGTGTTATGTCCTGACAGTGAAAAACACTCCATTTCGTTTTTCACTGGTGAAAGGCCATTCTGCCCATAGGACAGAATGGGGGAGGCTGGGTATTGTGTTTGTTAGCCTAGTTTCCCATAAGTTTAAAATGGAGAGGTGAAGTTTAGTATGTATGAACTCGCAGCGTCATAACCCATCTTTCTATGAAAGTGGTTTTGTCACTGTGTGTTCAGAAACCACTCTTTTAGAAAGTGGCTGAGTTTTGTGCTTTAAGCATTTCTGTGTGTCTCTGCTATATGTGGATTGACTGTCTGGATCTGAGAGGGGAGAGGAGCCGGGGGAGGTCTTGACCCAGGAAGGGGTTGAGATGGCAACAGGCTGACCTGCATCTGGAGAGTATGCGAGGAGAAACCCCGGGAGGTGAAGAGGCCTGGGTTGCAAGCTATAAAACAATTGACCCATCCCCTGCTGAGTGATTAAGGATCCAGACCCCCAGTATCAAAGGGAGAAAGGTGACACTGGGAGGGAGACACCCAGAACTGATTTAGGCAAAGGGTCAGGGACCCTGAGCACAACGAACTTCAAAGACAATTAGGGGTATAACTATGAGAGCTGAGATCCCTGAACGTTGGAATAGAAATGGATTGAGACTGAAAAGGCTTGGACCCATTTCGTGGTCAAGAGGAACCTCTGCTAAGGAAGGAACAACTGAAAGAGACTGCTGGGAAGGACCAACCCTTGCTTCGTGATCTGGGGCTGGTCTGCAGTTTGCTGTTTTAACCAAGGAAGAGGCTGTTGGGACTGTGCTGTGTGCGCTGGGTCCCCTGCTTGAAGAAGACTGTGCTTTGTGCTGTGTCTTGTTACCCCAAGGGCCCGAGGTGAGCTGGCTCCCTGTTTGGAAACACAGGAACATAAAGTTTCCGGAGAAGTTTCAAGCGACGCGGTGGGCGCGTGCTGTGGCAGCTTGAGACCCTCGGAAGGTGTGCCCTGTGATCTTGGACACACGGAGGAGAAGCGAGACTCGGACGCGCTGCGTGCGTGTCGTGGTGCACAGGAGGCGTTGGTGAAGAGCGCCTGGCCAACGTGTGCACCGAAGGTGATGTGAGACTCGGACGCGCAGGGTGCGTGCCGTGGTGCACCGCAGGCGCTGGTGAAGAGCGCCTGGTCAGCGGGTGCATCGGAGGTGAAGTGAGTCTCGGATGCGCATGGTGCGTGTCGTGGTGCACAGGAGGCGCTGGTGAGGAGCGCCTGGTCAACGTGTGCATCGGAAGTGGAGTGAGTCTCGGACACGCAGGGTGCGTGTCTGGGTGCACCGGAGGCGCTGGTGAAGAGCGCCTGGTCATCAAGTGCACCGGAGGAGAAGTGAGGCTCGGACACGGTGAGCGTGTCCGGGTGCGGCCGAAGGCGTTGGTGAAGAGCGCCTGGATATCGGAGCACCGGAGTTGGAGTAAGTCTCAGTGAAGCAGTGTGGTGCTTTGGTGCAACCTGGGACTGTGGAGGTGATCGGCTGATCATAGTGTGCACCGGAAGAAATTGAGTCTCTGCAACGCGGTGTGCGTGTCTTGGTGCCAACTGAGACCGCAGGAAGGAGTGCCTGGTGAACGTGCACTCGGAGTCGACGTGAAGTCCCATCACCGTTGTGTGTGTGGCTTCATGCCAGAAGAGACCCGGAGGATGCTGTGGTGACCGTGCACCCGGAGTAACGTAATCTCAGGGGCGTGGGGTACGTGTGCCCTGCGGCCGCCTGAGACCTTCCTAACAGTCGCGGCCCGGACCGGCAGCCCCGGAGGAGCTGAGCTGCCAGGCCGAGCCGCTGAGGCCCATTGAGAAAGTTCTACACGGAAGGCCCAGTTCGCTGAAGGAGGAGAGGAGAGGAGAGTGGGGTCGCGCCCCCAGGTAACGTGGATCACTGCCTGGGCGGGGTGCGGGCTCGGAGGGACACACTCTCGGCCTCTCAGTCTTTCTGGCGACGTGAGCCTTTGCTTCGGCTCAGATTGGGGCCCGTACTGGCCAAAGGAGTGGCAGTACTGGGGCCAGAGTGAGAAGCTGTACTTTGTCATCGATGATATGTGTGTTTGGGGCAACTGTTATCGAAGAGGCTGACTGTCGTAATACACATTGCCAATATTGCTGCTAACGAACTGCCGGACTGTCTTATGACACCTGACATTTCTGCATAACGAAGTACACGATTGTAGCGCTACGCATTGCATTATTTCTCCCTTGCAAAGTACAAGATTGTAGCGGCCCACATTGCTTTATTTCTTCATTGTAAAGTACATGATTGTAGCTACGCATTGCATTATTCCTTCATTG
Organism: Calotriton arnoldi; assembly: GCA_963921515.1. Lineage (NCBI taxonomy): Eukaryota > Metazoa > Chordata > Amphibia > Caudata > Salamandridae > Calotriton > Calotriton arnoldi. The sequence goes on from CAWUFW010002109.1 coordinate 1,046,718, forward strand.
CAAAGTACATGATTGTAGCGGGCGCATTGCATTATTTATTCAGTGCAAAGTACGTGATTGGGGTGTGACGCATTGCATTATTCCTTCATTGCGCAGTACATGATTGTAGCGGTACGCATTGCATTATTTCTCCCGTTGCAGGTACCGGGGTGTATCGTTACGCATTGTATTATTTCTCCTTTGCCCAGCACAGGATTGTATTGTTACGCAGCGCACTATTGTTTGTCCATTGCAACGTGTGTGATTCTAGCATTACGACCAGCATAGCATTTTGAAAGCGGTGGTTGGGATTTGAACCTACCGGCCAGCCGGAACGAATATTACCCTTTATTATATGTTGGCTTTTGTATCGTGTGGTCTGATCGTATATCTTTTTATATAAAGTTTATACTCGTTTTTATCAAACTCGTGTGGAGTCCATTTGTGGTGTCACCAGTGGGTTGCTGTGGGTGTGGTTGCACATACTGTACACTCGTGCCTTGGAGATAGGCCTGGCTGCTCGTGCCAAGCTACTAAGGGGGTGAGCAGGGCTATCTCAAACGGTGTCCTTACTTGGCCTAACGTTGAGGGAGGAGTCCCGAGTCACGCATTTGTGACAGTGGCGCGTGACGGGGACTCCGGCTTCCAACAGAGCCTATGGCGCATGGAGTCAGATCTAACCCTGCAATACTGGGTATTGCATTCGGTGGAGATCAACACATCATAAGCTTATATGCTGATGATGTTTTGGCGACTTTGGAGGACCCGGCTTCCTCCCTGCTGGCATTCCTGGATGAACTCGCTATATTCGGCCGAGTATCTGGGTTTAAAATGAATATTCATAAGTCGCAGGCCTTTAATTTAACTCTGCAACAACGATCATTAGTTGATCTCAGTCAGTCCTTTCCCCTTCAATGGGCCACATCACACATCCAATACCTAGGACTCCAGATCGCCCCTACGATTTCCGAGATGGTGTCTCTCAATTAACGTGCTCTGATCCGCCAAACTCGAGCCGATTTCAGCCGCTGACGTCATCACTCCCTCTCCTGGCTCGGGAGGATAGCAGCGGTGAAAATGGCAGTCCTTCCCCGAATCCTGTACCTATTTCAGGTCCTCCCACTAGACCCACCATCGGGCTCACTTTGCTCCCTCCAGAACGATGTGAACCACTTTATATGGGCGTGTAAATGTCCCCGCCTCTTTAGAGAATTTCCCTAAAGACCCCCATGGAGGGCGGACTGGGAGTCCCAGACCTAACACGGCACTACTGGGCCACCCGACTAAGAGTCTTTGTTGAATGGTCACGGGCGTAGTCTGAAAAACACTGGCTCTTTATGGAAAGGGCGCTTGCGGGACAACCTCTATGTAAAATTCCATTCCTCCCTAAAGGCGCACGCCCTCCCAACCTGTCTCTTTTCTATCACTAAACCAGCGCTAACAGCCTGGGACAATGTTGCAACTAAGAGGTCTCTCACCTCCTTCCCTTCCCCCCTGACACCCATAGTCGGGACCCCTGACTTTACCCCAGCACTCACCGATCCCCCAGTTTCACCGGTGGAATCAACCAGAATGTAGATCAACGGGACACCTGTTCGATATGAATGGCCCTATTCCGTTCGATTACCTCTGCCAGGAACACAACCTACCCGAGGACGAACGTTGGCACTACACTGAGATTCGCCACTGGGTACTGCATCCAGCAAACCATCCAGGAGCGGAACGACACCTCACCCCGTACAAACGATGGTTACTTTCCAGCATGACTGACACACGACTTATTACACATCAGTATAAACTACTGGCCCCTGAAACCACACCCACCAAATCCCCAGGTCAAAAGAGTTGGGAATCCGAGATAGGACGGGAATTATCCTCAGAAGAATGGGACGATATTTACTACTGTGCCCGACACACAGCCCGTAACATCTCAGGCATTGAAACGGCCACCAAAATCATAACCTATTGGTACCTCGACTGCATAAATACGCACCATCCAAGCCAGCCGACTGTTGGCGCCACTGCGGAACCTCAGGCAAACTCTGGAGGCCCTTTCTCTCCCTAATGACATCGGAATTTCGTGAACTAACTTGCCCCAAGTACCTACGCCTACTCCGCTTATTGGAGGCTAACACTACACAAACTCAGGGTCACTGAGGCGGGTGGTGGGGAGGGAGACACGGGCTCTTCTCGCTGCTTTCACTAAACAGGTCACCAGGTCCGGGGTGGGTGGGGGGGGGAGGATGAGTTTTGGGGTTACTATACAATTGTATTCACTGCAACTGGTGGCTATGCCATCGGCCGTTTTCTATATCTGTGCATTCAATAACCACAATATAGAAATGTAGACCTAAAAAAGAGGCGCAAACGTCTCTTAGGCCCTTGTATACAAAGAGAGAGAATAGAGGCGTTCCACTGTTAAAGCCCAAGAGTTTAAAAAATCACCCCCTCTCTTAGGTCCTACTTTAAGCTGCAGGGAAAGGGCCTGAGGAAAGTCAACGAGCAAGTTTTATCTCTGCCTCTACAGTAGACCCCTCCCCCAAGAGCTATGTCGGTGCCTGGAGTGGCTTGTTCAGCAGATAAAGAAATTGGAGACAACATGATGTCACCAGACCAGAATATGGGTATGGTAGAACCGTCTCTTTTTCCTGTGAGCCCAAACAGATATCACTGTCTAGCTGAAGATATTAATGAAGAGAGAGTTCGGGACCCTGCCCAATAACGGGAAAGGCCCGGGGGGGGGGGAGGTCACGACGGAGGCTGTAGAAGCAGCAGACCGCTCTCAAGGTTTAATGTCCCAAATGACAGAATTGGATCAACCGAGGGATGTCGCGCATCTTCCTATGGCTTCGGATCCGCAGACAGGCTCTTTGTAACCGCTGATGAGATCACTCGCAGAAGAGGTTAAATGCGGGTTTGCTACATCTCCAACTAATCAGAAGGAGATTCGGGGTGTCTGTGAAAGACTAGCTGAAAAATTGGCGTCCCTATCCCAAAGAAGGCTGGCTTTAGAATCATCAGTGGTGGAATTGCAGGATGGCGTAACGAGGGATAGAAAAGAACTGATTACACTAAAATCTAAACTGAAAGAGAGTCAAGAGAAATTGGAAAGTTTATAGAACAATGCAAGACGCAATAACATCAGAATTCTAAACGTCCCGGAAGGAAGTGAGGGGGGAGACATAAAGGTATTTGTAGCTAAACTGCTAAAGTCCAGTGGGATCTGGGAAGGGCCGGTTGATGCTCTGCTGCAGGACATCCAAGGGATTCATCGTGACCCGTTTAGGAAGGATACAGGCAGACCAAAGCCACGCAGAATCATAGTAAACCTCCTTCCCTACTCCATTAAGGAAAAACTTTTGAACACAACCCTAAAAGTAAGCGTTGTCTGGAGAGGGTTTCTCCTTTAATCTTAGATCGGATGTCTCGCGAGCTACGCTGAGTAGGCAGTGGGAGCTAGGGGAAAGAATGGACCACTTCAGGAAGATGGGTGGAACAGCCCAACTGAAGTTCCCGGCCACTCTGCGAGTGATGATAAACAACAAAATGTATAACCTATGAGGCCACGAGGAAGCTGACGCGCTGCTGGGAAGGCTTAAGATGAATTGGGGGAACACTACGTTTTTGCACAAGATCACAAGGGCAGACGCTCTCGGGCCCCTTTGAGTTAGAATCTAGACCTCTGTGGTTTATATAGAATTAAGTCGCTTCTATGACTAATTGTTAACCTACAAACGTCGGTCTTTTATTTAATTTTTTTTCTCCTTTTTCTTTTTTCTCCTTCTCCTCTTTTTCTTGTCACATTATAGGTATTTTTTCTATAAACCTCCCTCCCAGACAGAGCCAAAATGGATAAATTAGCCAAGGAAGGAGGGGATATGGTTCTCCAGGGAAGGGGAGTGATGAAGGGAGCACGGGGTAGGGAGCATAGAGGGAAAAAACAAAAAAAAAAGTCCCATTGCCTTTATACGATATAAACATTAGGAAGTGCAATATAGTTCAGATGACAAAATATAATAAGTAACGGTAGCATACAGATCCTGTCAAACGGAGATATCGATCTTGGAGTGGAAAGCTGATAAAAGGGGGACGTGGGTCATTGCGGTTTTGAAAATATTTGGAAAGCGCTATACGTTGGTGGGGTATTATGGGGCACATATTGATGATATAGACTAGAGCCATTACAAGCTCTGGCCACATAGTACATGTGCAATTGAAAAGCACCTACTATGGATGGGTGCGAAATACGTGAATTCAGTAATCGTAACATTGTGCTCTGCTGCCCTCTACTGGCAGAACCAAACAGTAAGTGTGTTTGGAAACAAAAGTCACATTTACATTTTGGCTAAACAAATCTCAACATCTAAATCGAATTTAACATAGTACTTGAACAAAATATGCATTACTGCTGCGGCGGGAAGAGAACACGTCTGTGGTCACTTCTTAATACAGTGCAGCAGAGAGTTCCCGTGGCAGCTCCGCACCGGGAGTTCTTAGCATAGAACTAAAGAGGAAGCAGTGAACGCAAAGATAAACACTTCCACCAGTGGGCATTCATTTTGAGGGCGGGGCAAGCACTGGCAAAGCCAATAGGCCTGGCTTTAGCAAGTTGGTGCGAAGGTTAAATGTTTCTTGTTTTTTTTTATTGCTGGATGTGCTGCAAAAAAAGGAAAAAAATAGAAAACATGCCGGCGGAATGTATATGCTTGCAATAAAAAAACTAACTAACCATCGTATACAAATTTAATAGAACAATTACTGGTGCTTCCTAGCAGACGTGTGTACTTAGAACATGTATAGAAACTCATTTTAATGTTAATGAATGTCAAAGGAAAATATGATTCTTAGTGGTGCAGAGAAGGTACTATAAACACACAAGGCTGACTAAAAAGGGACGACGAATGGAAAGAAAAATCACTTGGTAATTACTGACCCACTATACTTCAAATTTGCATCACTCGCAGTGCAACAGAAGTGGCTGACGTAGGGGGACTCCTTGTCCTATGCTGTATATTGGAATGGGTGGGAGCAAAATGTGAATGGCAGTTTAAAAGACCAATGGATGAAGAGTGCTGACCCAAAGGCCCACTTTGCATATGCGTGTATTTTTTTTTAAACACACTTTTTATTGAAAAGAAACAATTGATAGATTACATTTCACCACCTGACAGTTGTACAATCAGACATCAAGGTTATGCCATCACCAGTTATGACTTGGGGCCAGATGTACGACCCAAATTTGCATGAGCAAACGGGTTTGCGACCCGTTTGCGCATGCAAAATGTTACAAGGCCATGTACAATTCCTAATTAGCGAGTCGCAATTTATTTGCGACTCGCTAATTAGGAATTACGAGTTGCTGTTAGGAAGGGGCGTGGCAAGGGCGTCCCTTCCTAATAGCGAGTCTCTACCCTATGTAAGAATGTTTTGCGACCGCAATTGCGGTCGCAAAACACTTGCAAATTCCCGCCCTCTTCAAGAGGGTGGTAATGGAGTCGAAAATGGGAAGGGACCCCTTCCCCTTTGTGACTGGCTCCGAAAATATTTTTTTAACGGCAAGCAGTGGTCCCAGGGACCACTACCTGCCCTTAAAAAATGGAACGAAAACGTTTCTTTTTTTTTTTTTTAATGCATCCCATTTTCCATTAAGGAAAACGGGCTGCATTTTTTTTTAAAAAGCCGCTTTATTGAAAAGCAGTCCCAGACATGGAGGTCTGCTAAGCCCAGCAGGCCACCATCCCTGGGAGGGCTAGCCATTCCCAATGGGGTCGCAAATTGCGAGTGGCTCATTAATATTCATGAGCCTCGCATTTTGCGACCCCATTGGGAATCGCTAACAGTGTCTCTGACACTGTTGTACATTTGCTTGTGCGACTCCCAAATTGCGACTCGCAGTTTTTTGCATTTTGCGAGTCGCAAAAGCAAATGGTCGTACATCTGGCCCCAAGTACGTTAGCCACAATGCATTATGACTTTATCACCACTCCCCGACTACCAGACTTTATCCAATAATGTCGTCCAACCCAGCCTGTCCCACCTGGGCTCTGGGAGCAGAGCATGGGTGGCCTCTGTATTCTTTCCATTTATTCCACACCCTAACCCATTTCTGGGGGCAACATCTGTTATGGTAAATAGTCTTTTCAGCCACCATACATCGGTCCATGTCCCTCTTCCAATTGTTTAGGGACGGTGGCGTATCAGATCCCCAAATACGCGCAATGTTTCTTTTTGCAATCATCAGCGCTAGAGTTACCCCGATATGTTCTCCCATCCCCAGGCCCATCACCTGCCATACATTAAGCAGGCACCCCTTTGCCGACATCAGAGCTCAACTCCGTATACCTCGCACAAACACTGTGTTATTAAGACCCAGTCGGATTGGATTTTGGGGCAGGCCCATATTATATAAAGGAACGTGTACCCTCTTGTCCGCAACCCCTACGACAGAGTGCGTTTGGTGGCCTACCCATCTTTACCAATGTGGTGCACGAGATATAAGCTCTGTGATGTATTTTGAGTTGTGTCAGGCGAAAGTGGGACCTAATAGCAACCTCCTTAGGGGAAGTGAGTGCCTCCGACTAGTCATCTTCGTGCATGTCTGCAGTCTTTCTCCCAGTTCTCAGGCAGTTGAATTAACATATCTTGGCGCATTATTCATGAGGTTCCTATATGTTAGCGAGATGGGCTTTTGTGTGAATAGTTCCTCAAGCAGTCTACTCTCAAGGGGCATGATTCTGGCAGGGTTTCTCCCATCTGTATTACTGCTCGCAGGGCCTGCCGAATTTGTAGGTATCGAAACGCCTCAGGGGCTAGGTTGTGTGATTTTTGTAGATCTGCAAAAGGTATTATGCCCTTTGCCGAAATTGTGTCTCCCACTGTCGAGAGGCCCAATAGGTCCCATTTATCAAATACCTGCCTTTTAACCATGTTCCCTAGGAGGTCAGAATCCCACAAGGGTGTTGCCAAGGTGATCTTGTTTTTCCATCCCAACTTGTTGAGAGTAGAGTGCCAAATTTGGACCGTCTGTGCAGTTGGTCCTGTCTGGGAGCTGTTCCTCGGTGGGGTATAGAGAGCACGCAGATATCCCCTTGGCTGTAGGACCAATCGGTCCATTCGATAAGCTGGTTCCGTCATAAGTTGGTGTGCCCATTAATTAATCATCGTCAGTTGTGCAGCACGATATGTCTGGATATCTGGGAGAGCGATCCCTCTGTCATACCATCCCCAAGTAAATTTATTCAAGGCTATTCTGGGTGCACCACTATCCCACAGTAATGTTCTGATCTCACCTTGTATGGCTTTAAAATAGGCTTCTGGTACTAAGAATAGTGTGTTCTGTAAGACATAGAGTAAGCGCGGAAGCGCCATCATTTTAAAATGGGCTGCTCTGCCCAGCAGGGAGAGAGGGAGTGATCTCCAATGTTGCACATCCCCTTTCGGTCGGTTCAGCTGGGGATGGAGATTTTTCATAGTGACTAGGTCTTGGTTGGTTGTGACAAATATTCCTAGGCATCAAAAACTTTCCGTTACTACTTGCGCCTCACACTTCGTCAGCATTTGCAGTGCCGGACCGTATAAGATGAAGACCACAGATTTGGTCCAGTTTATAGTGTATCAGGAGTATCTTCGGAAATTGGTGAAAATATTTAAAATTCTAGAAATGGAGGACGGGATGAAGTTACGTAGAGCAGAATGACGCCTGAATATAAAGATATTTTGTCTTCCCAGTCTACTGACCAGCGGAGACCACGTATCAATGGATCACCCCGGAACCAGGCCGCCAGTCGCTGAAGTGCCAATGCAAATAGCAGGGGTGAGAGGGGGTAGCCTTGTCTGGTTCCCCACTTGAGCGTAAAGACCTCTGACACCCTACCATTCACTACCATCCGCGCAAGCCGAGCCATGTGTAAAAGTCAGGTCCAGGCCAGAAACCGGGTCCCACACCCAGGTGTTCGAGAACTGCAAATAAGTATGGCCATTCGATCATGTCGAAGGCCATACGGGCGTCAAGTGATAGAACCACAGCATCTTCTCTGATTCTGTTTGTGCAACCCAAGACCCCCTGTAGGCACCACAGATTGAGGACTGTGTTTCGGCTCGGCATGAACCCAGATTGATCCAGGTGTATTAACTTAGTAATGATCGGGACAAGGCGAAGGGCTAGGAGCTAGGTCAGAATTTTTGCCTCTGCATTTAGCAAGGATATAGGCCGATAAGATCCACTTTGGTCAGTCTGTTTTCCTTCCTTGTGGATTACCACCATCGAGGCGAGCCGCTGGTCTCGAGGTAAAATCCCCATTTCCCTACTCTCCTCATACATTTGGTACTGTATGTGTAGCCGTGATTTTATATAGTTCAGTTGGTATCCCGTTTGGGCCTAGTGCCTTACCTGATTTAGCCACTCTGATTGCTTGCGCTACCTCCTCGCAAGTTAGGTCCTCATCTAAAGTTTGTATGTCTACAGGTGTGAGTGGAGTGAGGGGTCTATCTCTAAGAAGATCAAGAGCGTCTTGCGTTGTGGTATTCGATTCAGATGTATAAATAAGCTTGTAATGGGTCACAAACTCAACTGCTTTGTCCTGAGGGTCCGTCAGACTTTTGCCCTCGTCCAGTTGGATGGAAGCCCCCTAGCGGTTAGCTCTTTCTTGCTTGTCGAACCATACGAGGAGCCGTCCTGCTTTGTCTCCTTGCTCATACACTTCGTGCTGAGTCCCTCTATTTGAGGCCCGAACCGCTTCTGTCGTTAGGTCTTTTTAGTCTTGTTGTTTCAGGCTCAACAGGTGTCTCGTGTCCTCATTGTTTAGTCTACTCAATCGTGTGACTAAGTCTAAAATATTGTCTTCCAATCCCTCCACCTCCTTTCTCCTGTTCTGCCTATTCCCTACCATCAGAGCGAGAGCTTGTCCCCTTATTACTGTTTTGTATGCCTCCCAGAGAGTCACTGCCGAGGCCTCAGAGTTCTCATTTTCTCTAAAGTATTGGTTGGTTACTTTTGTAAGATCTTCTCTTATCTTAGGAATTTTAAGGCATGAAGTGCTGATGGCAATTGTGTTACTGGTACATTGTTTACCGACACTATACCTAGCCCATTTAGGGGTGTGATCCGATATTCCCCGAGGGAGGTGCCTTACGTCTCTAAAATTGGGGAGTTGGGAAGAGAGCGCGACCAGAAGGTCTATCCGTGAGATGCTTCCATGCGCACTAGAGTGAAATGGGAATTCCGGCGTGGTAGGGTTGTCGATCAGGCCGAGGACTCTGAGGAACTCGACCAGGCGTGTTTTTGACGTGTGTCTTCCTCACAAGCAGTCTATCTACTGCGTCCTCCAATGTCACATTACAATCCCCACCTATGAGGAGATGCCCTACTGGCATCTCTAGTATGAGTTTCCCAAATTCCGTAAGTGTCGCGTTATACAGTGTTGGTGGTATATATATTGAGCATATATCAATCGTTTGCCCCTCCCATCTCCCCGATAGTGCTGCATATCTCCCTGCCTTGTCTGCCCATTTTTTCTCTATCAGTGGGAACTGCTTCTTAAGGAGTATCCCCGTGCCTCTGGAACCAGAGGTGAACCCTGCGTGGACCGCCATTTTATAACCCTAGCGGTCTAACGCCTTGCATGTATTGCCCAGAAGATGGGTTTCCTGCAGGAGGACTACATCTGGAGAGTGACTCTTTAGGAATTGAAGAAAAATGCCCCATTTAATTTTGTCCCCCAGACTATTTACATTCCAAGTCACTAGGCGGAGCTCAGGTGTGTTCTCATTAGTCATAGGGAGTAGAGATTACTAAGTGAGTTTCTTTTAGAGTCAGAGGTGGCTAGCCCTTCTCGGACTGGATGGCACGGCTCTCTCGATGCGTGTTTCTAATGTGCAGCGTGTTTCTAATGTGCATGGTGTTGCGTGTTGATTTTCAAGTGGTGGCGTATTATCAAGTTGTACATTGAACATTGTAAAGTACTCACTCAACGGGGTGTCAAAAACCCATTCTATTCCCTTACCCCTTGACCAAACCCCCCTCCCTGCATCCATGCCTGACGGACCCATTACTGCCCGCCTCCCCCAACTCAGCAGAGAGCCTGTCGTCCCTCCTCAATTAGAAAGAGTTAGGGGATTGTGTGCCCCCGCGTTCCCAGACCCCCACCCCTGGTAAGCGGATAGAACAAAGCAATTGTCTGGCGGGATTTAGCGCCTTACGTGACAGTTCCGCCCAATCCTCGGTCTAGTCATCTGGCAATTCCCATTGGTAGCAAGACCGGTAGCCTCTGCTCAGGCCCAAAAGGCAGACTGATCTTATAGTGCGCCGCCAGATGTGTTGTGTGGCTTTGAGGGCTAATCCGTTGTGTAACTCAGTCTCATCCATGAAATGAAGAGAGGTCCTCTCTCTGCGTCTGTTCTGATGCGGCCTTTCTGGCTGATGCCGATGATCCTTTTGGCCCTTTCCCACGGTGTCACTTGGATGAGGAGCCGCTCACTGTACGCCATCCGTCAAGCCATGCCATTGCTGCCTCTGGCGATTCAAAGAACCATGTTTTGCCCTTATCCTCAATTTGGAGTTTCGCCGGGAAGATCATTGAATACTTCATTCCCTTTTCCCTTAGCGCCTGTTTCACGGTTAAGAAGTTACGTCTCTGTCTTTGCACTTTCAAGATGAAATCTAGGAAGAAGGTTATTTGGGTGTTTTCATAGCGTACAGGTGGGGCCGCCCGGGCTGTCTGTAATACCACATCTCGGTCCCTGAAGTTGAAGAGGCGAGCAAGGATAGGTCTGGGCGGTGCACCAGGACGAGGTCTTCCTCTTGGGACTCTGTGTGCTCTTTCCACCGAGAAGAATTTTGAGAGGCCATGGGGCTGCAGGTGTTTGAGGATGAGATCCTCAATTAATAGATCTGCGGAGGGCCCTTCCGCCAGTTGCGGGACCCCCAAAATGCGAACATTATTACGCCTTGATCTGCCCTCGTAATCTTACAGTCTGGCTTCCAAGTTGGCAGTCATTGCCTGAAGTTCACCAACTTGGTCTTGAAGGGCCTGGGCATCCTCAAGGAGCACCGCCGTCATGTCCTCCACTGCTTGGATTCTGGTGCCCATGTTCCGGATGTCAGCTCGTATCAGGGTTACTTCTAACATTATCTATTTGCCCCTCCGAGGCTGTTCGAACCCCTTGTATTGCTGCCATTATAACTTTTAGGGACAAGGAGTCTCCCACAACTGGCTGTGGGGGGGTGTTAGACATTCGATCCTCGGGGTTTCAGATCCCTCCGATCCCCTGGGTAGGGCAAATGTGTCCAGTTTTGTCTGGTGCGTGCTTTTCATGCTTTAGCCCCCCGTAATGTCCACCGGGCAGTAGGGTGCTGGTTGGGAGGGAGAGACGAGCACCCAGTTACTCCCTGCTGCCTGCCACAGGCGAGTGATGTTCCTGTGAGGCCTGTCCGGTTTCTCCCGACCTTCTCAGGCCCCCCCCCCCCCCCGAACACTTAATCACTATGCGCGAAGGCCCCTGTGTGCAACATTTCTCCCGGTCTTCTCGGGCTCCACCACCACTTAATCGCTGTGTGCGGAGGCCTCCGTGTGCAATAAATCACTTGCAAAACACACAAGATGATGGACGGAATGCTGCACATTGGCAAACATTCACCCCCAGTCACAGATCTGGGTTTAATCCATCGTTATTTTGCTTCACCACGCCACACCAGTTCAGACATAGCCATATGCAAATCAGTCTTGACCCTGTGCCTCATGGGAACAGTCCAGCCCGAACTGCCAAGCCATGTCTTCCCTGGACCGAGTCAAGCATCCTAGGACCGGTTTCAGGCTATCAGCCTTCATCAGCCAGGATAGCTTGACTCCAGTGGCGTAGTGAGCATGGGACCCACGTCTGGGCATACCCTTCCCACTTAGGGCGAAATGCAAAACACACAAGATGATGGACGGAATGCTGCACATTGGCAAACATTCACCCCCAGTCACAGATCTGGGTTTAATCCATCGTTATTTTGCTTCACCACGCCACCCCAGTTCAGACATAGCCATATGCAAATCAGTCTTGACCCTGTGCCTCATGGGAACAGTCCAGCCCGAACTGCCAAGCCATGTCTTCCCTGGACCGGAGTCAAGCATCCTAGGACCGGTTTCAGGCTATCAGCCTTCATCAGCCAGGATAGCTTGACTCCAGTGGCGTAGTGAGCACGGGACCCACGTCTGGGCATACCCTTCCCACTTAGGGCGAAATGCAAAACACACAAGATGATGGACGGAATGCTGCACATTGGCAAACATTCACCCTCAGTCACAGATCTGGGTTTAATCCATCGTTATTTTGCTTCACCACGCCACCCCAGTTCAGACATAGCCATATGCAAATCAGTCTTGACCCTGTGCCTCATGGGAACAGTCCAGCCCGAACTGCCAAGCCATGTCTTCCCTGGACCGGAGTCAAGCATCCTAGGACCGGTTTCAGGCTATCAGCCTTCATCAGCCAGGATAGCTTGACTCCAGTGGCGTAGTGAGCACGGGACCCACGTCTGGGCATACCCTTCACACTAAGGGCGAAATGCAAAACACACAAGATGATGGACGGAATGCTGCACATTGGCAAACATTCACCCCCAGTCACAGATCTGGGTTTAATCCATCGTTATTTTGCTTCACCACGCCACCCCAGTTCAGACATAGCCATATGCAAATCAGTCTTGACCCTGTGCCTCATGGGAACAGTCCAGCCCGAACTGCCAAGCCATGTCTTCCCTGGACCGGAGTCAAGCATCCTAGGACCGGTTTCAGGCTATCAGCCTTCATCAGCCAGGATAGCTTGACTCCAGTGGCGTAGTGAGCACGGGACCCACGTCTGGGCATACCTTCCCACTTAGGGTTGAAATGCAAAACACACAAGATGATGGACGGAATGCTGCACATTGGCAAACATTCACCCCCAGTCACAGATCTGGGTTTAATCCATCGTTATTTTGCTTCACCACGCCACCCCAGTTCAGACATAGCCATATGAAGCAAAATAACGATGGATTAAACCCAGATCTGTGACTGGGGGTGAATGTTTGCCAATGTGCAGCATTCCGTCCATCATCTTGTGTGTTTTGCATTTCGCCCTAAGTGGGAAGGGTATGCCCAGACGTGGGTCCCGTGCTCACTGCGCCACTGGAGTCAAGCTATCCTGGCTGATGAAGGCGGATAGCCTGAAACCGGTCCTAGGATGCTTGATTCCAGTCCAGGGAAGACATGGCTTGGCAGTTCGGTCTGGACTGTTCCCATGAGGCACAGGGTCAAGACTGATTTGCATATGGCTATGTCTGAACTGGGGTGGCGTGGTGAAGCAACATAATGATGGATTAAACCCAGATCTGTGACTGGGGGTGAATGTTTGCCAATGTGCAGCATTCCGTCCATCATCTTGTGTGTTTTGCATTTCGCCCTAAGTGGGAAGGGTATGCCCAGACGTGGTCCCGTGCTCACTGCGCCACTGGAGTCAAGCTATCCTGGCTGATGAAGGCTGATAGCTGAAACCGGTCCTAGGATGCTTGATTCCGGTCCAGGAAGACATGGCTTGGCAGTTCGGTCTGGACTGTTCCCATGAGGCACAGGGTCAAGACTGATTTGCATATGGCTATGTCTGAACTGGGGTGGCGTGGTGAAGCAAAATAACGATGGATTAAACCCAGATCTGTGACTGGGGGTGAATGTTTGCCAATGTGCAGCATTCCGTCCATCATCTTGTGTGTTTTGCAATAAATCACTTCCCAGGACGCCGAGCAGTATAGGGGGTATCTGTTGTTATTGTTCGACGAAGAGCTCTCCTTCCCTTTCATTTGCCGGATTGGAGGGGATGACATACTGCCGGACCTTCAACCGCTCACCAGAGGCCTCTAACACTCCTCAGCCCACAGTCTCTTTCCTTCTCGGGATAGGAGGGTGGAGAGGGGAGGCAGTTATGCCCTTGACCCTCCTCTGCCGCTCGAGAGCTGCGATCACGGGCCCTTCACTTGCGCGGGGAGCGGCTCGCAATCACTTCCAAGGCCGCTAATCACGGTTGCTGTTTTGGCCCTGTTGCCCTGCAGTCTCTGGCCGTGACTTGGCCCGGGAGCACCCCGCCGGCTACACTGATCTCCAGGTGCCTCTCGAACCCGGCCGCTACACCTCCTGCGACTCACAGGGGTCAGGCCGAATCCTGCGTCACCACGGCGGCTCAATCCTGGACGGGGCTTTTGTCACTCTGAGGCCTCACCTCCTCCTTTTCGGTCTGTGGTCGCTTTGGCTCGGCGCAAAACGATCTAACAGCTCCCCACTGCTTCCACCAATTTTGGAGCTTGTGGACCAGGTTCAAATATTCGGATGACGGTCTGTATGGTACGAGGGAAGAGTGCTGGGTGACGGAGCCGCTCTAAGAAGCGGCCATCTTCTCCGCCGGTTGGCCACGTCCCCCATGCATGTATTATTTAATGATTTTTTAATTTATGAAGGCCTATTTTTAGCTGACACAGCACATTTCAAGTGCCACAATTGTTACTTATATTAGTGTTTTTAGTTGAAACAATTGAGGAGGCATTTAGACCTTGGCAGGCTGGCTGCCAAGCTGCCTCGAGAGGCCCGATATATTTAAATTTCCCCCTTGCAAGGAATTTGTTCCAAGCTGCTGGGGCTGGTACACCATATTTAAAATTAACCACTGATGTGGTGCGGTATTTCCTACTAAAAAGTGTCACAAAGTTTTTTCAGAAACAAAAGCCAAAGCATGTTTAAAAAAAAAAAAAGCAGAAACGTCACTGGTTCGATGGGAGCTTTGCCCACTGCATGGAGGACATTTCTGCATTTTCACTGGTCACAGCAACCGTGCCTTTTATGACGGTTAAACAAAAACCAGTGTCATTTTGTGTGCCCCTTGCTATGGTGTTGATCCAGTGTAGCTGTGGCCATTGGTCCATTGGTCCACTATCTAGGAGTTTCTGACAGTGGACCTGACTACAGCTCCACTGAAAACTCAGTGGTTCCCCCACCTCTTAGTGAGGGTAGACAGGATTAGAGGTGGACGGAATGGCGACATCTGTCAATTTTTGAAGAATTCCGAAGGCAGTGGGCAGTGGTGGTGTGAGGGCCCTGGGGTGTTAGTTGCCCAACACCATGCACAACTCTCTTTCTCACACTCTCCCTCCACACCCGGCTCGTCACAGGTTTTAGTCCACCTCTTGTTACATACAATCAAAACATCCCTGAGCTCCTCCCTCTCAGTGAGGGGGTTGTAGTCCGCACTGCGACCAGGTTCGCAGTGCGAGGAGGTTCCCTATGATGAAGCATGTCACCTACGGGTGAGTGAGAGAATTCGTCCTATAAAAGGGAATTCCCCTTACTCTCCTTTCACTTTTTCCTTCTTCTGTCTTGACCCAGGGTGGCCTTTTCGTGTTATTAGGTAAATTAAATTGACATAAACTCCCTATTCACAATTGTTGAGAGGGTATTCAAATATTTTTGAAAATGGCTGAACCTTAACTTCACTCGTGCTTTGTTACTTCGCCAAATTTGACGTAAATTTTAAATACTCCGACAGATACAAGAGGGGGCTCGAAATTAGAATACTTCCAGTTACTTATAAAAGTATCTAAGTAGGACTGTTTTTGCTGTTGCTTGAACTGTAGAGGGTTGGCTTCTGATCTCAATGTTGTGTTGAAAAGTTGAATTTATTGGGTGTCTAATGTCCTGCTTCCATGTTTCAGCTATTTAAATTGCTGTTGACTTATCATTTGAAAAGGTGTTGGTCTGAAAGCTTTGATTGCCGCATAGTGTGGCTATAAATCTTTGAAACCGCAAAGAACCCTGCTCCTGTATGTCTTGTGCATAGCGCACCGGATTCTGAATTTGATTCTGATCTTCAGAGGCAAGTTCCTTTCTGGTCTACAGATCCCAATTCATTTCCCTTGCTTTAGGTGTCCTAGTGTTTCATTGCTTCTCACTGTCTCCCTCACTGCTTAACCATTATAATCTCTGATCTGCACTATAAAATCCTTGTGATTTTTCACTTTTGCATGTTGGCTCATAATACAAAGATAATCTTATGGCGATCATAGACAGAATCTCTCCCAGGCCCAAAATGATTAAAGGTCTAATGGTATTCTGTCCATCTTTGGTTGACTACTAGAATATTTTGCGTGTGACGAAATAAGCACGAAAGGGAGTTTCCATGGTTCTTCAGTCTTCCTGCAATACTATTAATTTACTATCTATGTTTCGATAAGTCAGTCTATAATCCCTCTGCCCTGGCTGAGAATCTGGTTGATGATCTACTTGGCTCCCTAGCATCTAAAGTCCAATTCTGTCAGAATGTATAAGTTATGTTATGTTAACATAGATTTGTATAGGACTGAATTGCCCTTACTATGGCCTCTCAGCAGGCACAAAAACGCTGCACTGAGGCACCAAGGCATTTAGAGCAAGATCAACAATGCGGTCCAAAGATGTCTCAGTGAATGATTATGAAATAGTTTGCAGAGGCCTTCACTTGGCTTCAAAAGTTTTTTTTAAACTTCGGCTGGAAGTTAGAGGTACCTGCTCCTATCCCTTGGAAACACAAACATGCTTGTGTTTGTGACTCTGCGGTCACCTTAGTTGGTAAACCTGCAACCTGTTTATACTAGCTTACAACAGACTTAAGAGAAGCCTGGTCCTTAGCAGAAAGTAGTTTGGAATCAATCTGAGGCTTCCAAGTTGCTGGTGCAATAGCTGAAGAACTGATGTGACTTGCACTTGCTTGGTTGCTTTCTGGCAATTGCTGCTAATTCCGCTGCCAGATAATATCCCAGGCCACTGTGATAAGATGATAGCTTGAGCACGTCTACAAGACAGTATGAAGACGATGTGACAACTGGACAGTACGGCAAGGTGTAGATTTAGGAACCGCAACAGGAGACCCCCATTACCCCACGACGAAGAGTTGCAGTACCATTCCAGACTTGGAGAGACCGCAGACCAGTGGTCAACAGCACCCGCACCTTCCTTTGTCTTGGAAACAGCCCCAAGCACACACCCCAGCCAGATGTTTTCACAAGACAGAGAACCTGCCTTAGATGAACCCAACCCTTTCTCTGGTTCCTCTCCCAATGGACACTGATGCTACCCTTACAAAGCGTGTCTGTGCTCAACGCCTGTCAGGCCTTGACATGATTTAGTTTGCAATGTGTGTAACATAAATATTATCAGTAAATAAACACAAGCATTCCACAATGTTTGTAGTTTACTGATACAATTAAAGTAGTGACATTCAGTCACTTTTCCAGCTCCTGCTTTTTACGGCTTCTTGCCCGACAACTCCGATGTGGCAAAGCCTCGTTTTTATGTTGATTTACTTTACATCTGGTGGATGTCTTTACTATGTTTGACCTGACAACTCTTCAGTATAAAATAGAACATAGTTGCTTGGTCCTGTGGTTCACATCATCACTGCTCCTCTTAGGTATCTCCTTCTCAAGTTTTTGGGATAAATGCTGTATGTTACAGCTCACTGGCAGGTCGCATTTGCCAGTTCTTTGTCGGATTTAAAGACTACTTCGAGGGGTATCTTTCCATAGAGACTTTCCTGTAAAATTGTGTTTAAAGGCACTTCCAAACACATATTGAGTCATTAACACAAAGTTGACACGATTCAAAAACTACTTTATAGAGAGAATGTGTGGGTTGTCCCACATGAGCTTCTTCTAGAGTGTTAGTGGTATATGGTGCATTTCATTTGTGGAACCCTCCATTCATATCATGGACAACATCACAAGGGCAATTCATTATCCACTGCTTTGTCCAGTAACATCATGCACATGTCAGTCAAATGCCACTGCTGCAACTCAGAGGATCATTAACATGTAGAAGACAAACTACACAAGTAACGAAGCAGGAGGTATGCTCCACAGAGAGGGACACTGTGGTATTCCTTATTTCATTACATGTTATGCATAGTGTTCAGAATGTTAAGATGTCATGGGGTTCTGAGGTAGAATCAGAAAGTGGTCAGTTGAAGCTCTGCCTTACCTGATGTTGGAGGCTTGCTGATGGATGGGATCTTTCTCATGAAATAAACTTCATTGAACTAGCCTTCCTGTGTCTTCAATTCATCCAGGAATGCTTCACTGGCGTAGTCGGCAGGATGGAGAAGATCCTAACTCGATAGATTGGTGAGAGATAAGCTTTCCTATCCTCATTAGCTGTCAAGCTCTCCCTATCTCTAAGTTACCAGCTCCTTGGATTTTACCATTAAGCCTGCGATATTTATTGACTTGTAACTGCAAGCGTCTATCAAGTCTAGCGCTCATCGCAGTCCACGTTTATTCAAATGCCTTATGGACTAACTTGCCTATTTTAACATGTCAGGTAACAAACAACGTTCTGTTTGTTGCGCGTCTGTTATCGTATCTGAGTCGGTGTAATCAAACTGGTTGGATGAATTAATTGGATCTCCAATTTCTCAGACCCAAGTCTTATCCCTTGTCAGTTCCAACCGACCGCGTTATCTTCGACAAGTGTATGTTTTAAGCCTTGGACTGTGTCTTAAACCTGGACATTTCTGGTTATGAGCTACTTGTGAGTTGAGACCCTGAAACTCCTTGAATTTGTAGCTTATGCAGGTTAATTCACTACGCTGGTGAATTAACGTGTAGCGCTTGACACCGTTTGAAAGTAAACCGATCTAATTTAAACGGTAACCTGGGACACTCACCTCTGGGATAGTAGAGTGTTGGAGTTTCGCCGTTCTTCGCTAATGTCGTCTCCATGGAGCCCTGTGTCATAATGCGTCCGTAGCCTAGCACGTCACGGCGTCCTGTACGTGGACTCAGTGGCCATCTTGATTCTGTTGCTAAGCTACCAATCCCTTAGACGCAAATCTCATACAGAGTGCCATTCCTCAAGCGTATTGTGGAAAAGCATTATGAAACCATTATGAAACCATTTGACAAGCATTCCGCACTTGAATAGATTCAACTCAGTGACGCGCTCACTTTTTGGATTAGCGTGTCTTCAGCAGCACAAGATCACATATAAAAAAGGGGTGTGAGTCTTCAAGAAGCATAAGGCGGATTTGTCTTCAGTGACACGCTCACTTCTTAAGGTGCCAAAAGCGTGTTTTCAACAGCGGATTGACACGCTCACTTCTTAAGGTGCCAATAGCGTGTTTTCAACAGCGCATTTGTTTTCAGTGACACACTCACTTCTCAGTGTGTCAATAGCGTGTTTTCGACAGCAGAGTGATACACTCACTTTGTTTGGAGTGTCTCCAATAGCAGTGATACCCTCATTATATAAAGCGTGTTTTTTTTTCTTCAGAATTATACAATAAGGGGGTGTCATCAAAAAAATGAAACGTGGTTTTGAATTCAGTGACACGCTCACTTCGTAGTTTGGTTCACAACTGAAAAGTTATACGCTCACTTGTTTAGCGTGTCATCATTTGTACAGTGATACGCACACTTTATATTCATCAGCGTAGAATAACTTTCATGACAGTGATCTTGAGCGTTTCAATAGAAATTTAGAGTAATCTTTCTAGATTTAAGCGCTGCTAGCTTGTCACACAAATTAATTATTTGTATTATACTTAAAACAATGCAGAATGTTACAGCAGCTCCGTTTTTTCTATCTTGTCCTGGTTCTCCACCTATAAAGTGGAAAAAATGGAAGGTTGTCTTCGAAAGGTATGCAAGGGTATGCGGTCCATCGCTTAGTGCTGAAAGAAAATCCTCCTTACTTCTTCATTGTTTAGGGTCAGAGGGACAAGATGTTTTTGACCATTTGCCTGATCTTTCTACTTCTGATGCGAGAGACCTAAATGATGATGAAATATGTATCAAAAAACTTGATAATCATTATCTTCCCAAAATCAGTACAATTCTGGAAAGATATCAATTTGCAAAGTGTGTGCAAGCAGATGAGGAAACCGTTGAGGCTTATGTAACTCATCTAAGGAAGCTTGCCTCTTCTTGTAAATTTGATGGTCTTACTGATGAGAGAATTCGGGATCAGTTTATGTTCGGATGTCATATAGAGAAGGTCAGAGCGGAACTCTGGTTGAGAGATGAACCCACATTAGATGAGGTTTTAACTGTGGCAAAAAGAATAGAACATTCGATTAAATGTGTTGCTGTTATAAAAAAGGATCATAATAAAGTGTTAAAAGTACAAGTTGTTAGAGATAAGAGCGAAAAGAATTCATTTCAAAATAGGAAAGAAATAGGAATGTCTAGTTATGAAAGGAAGTGTTATAGGTGTGGAAAGGCAGATCATCTTGCAAATGATAAAAAGTGTCCAGCACTCAGAAACACTTGCGCGAAATGTAAGAAAAAGGGGCATCTTACTATATTGTGCAAAAGCATTATGAAACCTAAGGTTAAAGAAGTGGATGTTTATGACGATAACATAGCTGGATTTAGCTTTGATAGTCTCGAATGTGGGCAGGTTGTGGTTCAGGTTGAAAGCAAACTAAATGGGAAAACAAGTCCATTTGATGAGATTTTAATTGAGGGTGAAACCACTAGAGTTCTTTTTGACTCTGGTGCAAAAATCACTTTAGTATCGAATTAATTTTATGATAGAAAGCTAAAAGATAAGATTACATTGTTAAAGCCTGACATAATTCCGTTAGCTTATGGTGGAGAGCCTATCAAATTACATGGTTATTTTAATGGTCTCATAGAATACAAAAACAGATTTGTCTCAGGAAAAATCTACGTGTCAAAGAGAGGTGACAGCATAATCAGCTGGATGCACCAAGGTGAGTTGGGTGTTTATCTTGATCCCAATGCTAATCCACCCATTCAATTGAAAGACGGTGTGTATTCTGTGATAAGTAGAGAGAATGATGGATTTGTAAAGGATTTGATGGTGGAATTTCCCAGGGTTTTCAGACAGGTCTTAGGGTGCTTGAAAGGATATCGTCACAAAATAATACTTAAAAAGGATGCCTTTCCGGTATGTAGTAAAGTGAGGAATGTGCCTCTTTCTGTTAGGGAAGACATGCAGAAAGAGATCTTCAAACTGAAAGAAGGAGGTATTATTGAAGAGGTTGAAGGAACAGAATGTTTGGCTCCGGTTGTAGCAGCACGCAAACCCAATGGGGACCTCCGTCTCTGTATTGATTTGAGACAACTCAACAAGAATGTAGTAGTAGATCGATACCCTTTGCCGAATATTACAGAGCTTTTAGTTCTTCTTGGTGGGGCAAAGGTTTTCAGTACAATCGATCTAACATCTGCTTACCATCAGATCGAGTTAGATGAAGCTTCCAGAGAGTACACTTCATTCATTACGCCTTTTGACACATTTAGATTTATACGCATGCCTTTCGGCTTGGTATCTGCTTCATCTGTGTTCCAGCGTGTTATGGAAGGTATTCTTAAAGACCTTCCTGGTGTGTGTGTATATCAGGACGATATCCTAATTTTTGCAAAGGATGTATCTGAACATGATGTTAGGCTTAAATCGGTTCTAAAGAGTTTAAGTGATCACAACCTTACCATAAAAGCTGAGAAGTGTACATTCAGATCTAATTCATTAAACTATTTGGGTCACAATATAACAGGAGATGGGGTTAAACCCAAAGCTGATTTGATTAATACCATAAACAATGTGTCCTCCCTCGAGTAAAACTGAGCTCATGAAATTTTTGGGCATGATTGAGTACTATGCAAAATTTGTGAAGGGTTTTGCTGCCTCTACGGTAAATATGAGAAACCTGTTAAGAAAAGGGATAGACTTTGAGTGGTCTTCTCTTTGTGAAGAAGAATTTGTTAACATTAAGAGTAAACTCAATGAAGCACCATCCCTTAGTAGCTTTGATCCCAATATTAGACCTATTCTCATTACAGATGCGAGTGAAAAGGGGTTGGGAGCAGTCTTACAACAACGTGGTCCTTTAGGTATTCACACTATAATGTTCTTGTCCAGGAGCTTGAGAGATCCCGAAACTCGTTACTCGGTGGTAGAAAGGGAATCCCTAGCAGTGTTTTGGGCAATTAAAAAACTAAAGAAATTTCTTTGGGGAGTTGATTTTGTTGTACACACCGATCACAAGCCATTGGTTGAAATATTTGATAAAAAAGGGTTGGATGCCATTTCAAGCAGGATTACAAAGTGGATCATTGGCTTGCAAGAATACAGCTTTATACTTAAATATTTACCTGGGATTGAAAATGGTGTGGCTGATGTGTTGTCCCGACTGGTCTCCTCTGAGTCCCTACAGGAAGATTCAGTTGATGAAGATGAGGAGTGGGTTTGTGTTGTGGATAGTAGCATCATTTCTCAGGAAAGATGGTGTAAGGAGATTGGTAGTGATCCCATTTTATGTGAAGTAATGTCCCTTGTACAAAAGAGGTGGAATAGTAGTAAGGATGGGTCTGAGTCCACCAAATCATATTGGATAATGCGTAACGAGCTGGCAGTGGACAAAGGTTTATTGTTTAGAGGTACCAAACTGATTCCTCCCTGCAGTCTTAGGAAAGAACTCATTGATTTAGTTCATTCATCTCACGCTGGTATTTCAAAATGTAAAGAAAGATTACGCATGTCATATTGGTGGCCCGGAATGGACAAGATGGTTGAACGTATAATTAGAGACTGCATCCCATGTGTGCTAAGGGATAAATCTAAATGTACACATGAACAACCCATGGTTTTAAGAAAGCGTCCTAATAAACCTTGGCAAGATATTGCTTTAGACATTGTCGGGCCAATTCACGGTAAGGAGTCTCAAACGTACATATTATCTGTGATTGACATGTATTCAAGATGTCCTGTAATTTTCTTCTTATCAAATATTGACTCCAATAATGTAATTCAATGTTTGAAAAATCTGTTTGCGGAGGAAGGTTTTCCTGAATCGCTATTAACAGACAATGGAGTGCAATTGGTTTCAAAGGAAATGGAAGATTTTCTGATTTCTAAGGGTATCTTGCATAAAACTTGTTCTCTATATCATCCCGAGGCAAATGGCATGATTGAGAGATTCAATAGGGTTATTAAGGAAACTATTCTCTTAGCTAAATCTCAATCATTGGACTGGAAGAAAGAGGTGATTAAAAAGGTGGAGGAGTATAGACTCTCTCCACATGCAACCACAGGGAAAACACCTTTTCTGTTATTCAAGGGTAGAGTACCTAATACTACAGTTGAGCCACCGTGGGTCAATAGATATGAGTTGGGTAAAGGAAAGGAGAGTGTGTGTGATGGTTTGATGATGCAAAGGAAGGACGAAGAGAAGGCCATACAGAGGAAGAAATATTTTGATGAAAAGAAGTCTGTTAAAAAAACAATTGTAAAAGTTGGTGATTGGGTGATGATAAAGCGTCCTGGTCTGCTTGGAAGTTCATCATCAAAATTCATGAAACCTATAAAGGTTATAACATTTTTTAATAATGCTATTCAGACACAAGACCATCGTATTTGGAACTTAAACAGAGTGGTAGCAGTCAAAGGAAAACTTGATGTTAATTCACCAAAAGATGATCACTTCTATACTGACAGTACTGGTGGTGGTGGAAATTGCACAGGGAATCCACGACGGTCATCTAGATTCCCAAAACGTCCTGCTCATCTCAATGACTTTATATAATGCTTGGTTTTGGTTATATTACTGTTCCTGTTTTTTATTATACGCTGTTTATTTCTTTGTTGAAGAGGGGAGATGTGTGGTATTCCTTATTTCATTACATGTTATGCATAGTGTTCAGAATGTTAAGATGTCATGGGGTTCTGAGGTAGAATCAGAAAGTGGTCAGTTGAAGCTCTGCCTAACCTGATGTTGGAGGCTTGCTGATGGATGGGATCTTTCTCATGAAATAAACTTCGTTGAACTAGCCTTCCTGTGTCTTCAATTCATCCAGGAATGCTTCAGACACTCACCTCTGTGGTACACTGCACCATGAACTGTACCCTTGCAATCACAAAATGTACTGTTTGTCTTTGCTGAAAAGTCACAGCTCTTTAGGGCTTTCGAGTGTGGCTAATTATGTTACATCTACTTCCTTTAAGTAACTTCCTACCCTACGGACGGCTGTTTACACCATGAACCTTTTGCGTGTGCACATAGACACACAGGAGCTTATTTATGAGCGGTTTGTGCGGCTGGAGCAGCACTTTTGTTGCCACTATGGCGGCGGAAGCCTCTTAACCATATCTATGAGGCGACGCAAAGTCACTCCGCGTGGCTTTGCATGGCCTCACAGATATGGAGTAAGACAAAGCAGCGCAAGTCGCTGCATTGCCTTAGTCTGAATCAATGGGTGTTCCATTGGCGTTGTGATGGGTTTTCTCACACAGCGCCTATGGATTTTGGCGCTGCCCCAGAATTACTTAAATCACATAACCCAGGGCAGCGCCAAAACCTTACGCCTCCTCCAAGCGGGCATAACGAGGAGAAATATTCTTATTCCTCTTTGTTTTTTCCTCTTTCTATGTGTGCTGCATTTTGCAGCGCACACAGAAAGAGGAAAACGCCTCTCAGGATTGTTTTTGTGCAGGAAGGTAAACCTTCCTGCACAAAAACAATCCTGCATGCAACAGAGGCACCCTTGCACTATGGTGCCTACGTTGGCGCTAGGCAGCAAATTGAGTGCCAACACAGGGGTAAAGGACAGCATTGCACCATATTTCATAAATATGATGCATTTCTGCCCTTTCACGTTGGCATACGACAGCGCAGCAGGAAGAAGGCTTGCGGTGCTGCTCTATGCCAGTTTCTCATAAATGAGGCCACAGTTTTCTACAGTGGGTTAGAGAGTAGGGCTCTTCTTACTATTACTTAAGGAATCCAGTGGACTTTTGACTCAATGCCTATTAAAGAGGCTCTCCAGTCCTACGGCGTATGATAAAATTACACTCTCGTGGGGAACTGGCTTCGAGTCTCTGCAAGGATGCTCAACATGCTGTAATTCTGGGCAAATCACTTAATCACCATCTGTAAAACAAGTGGTGCTCATATAAAGTGCTCCGATACCTCCGGGTCGAGTTCACGATATATAAAAGTTAAAAAAAACCTGTAAATCCTAAATTGTAGAAAAAATAAAATGTGAAAACCTTAAACATGATTAACTAGTTACCACTAGATTAATGAAACCCATAAAACCTAATCCATGAGCCCAATGGTAACCCTATGCTTGATTCTAGCACTGTCAGTAATCATGATGTACCGGAAGCAAACCCTATCCCAGTACCCTGACCTGAAGACTAACAATCACTCAAAATGTCAAAAGGTCCAAATTTGCACGTTGGACCCGGCGAGTCGAGAAAGGAGGGCGGAGATTGAAGAAGACATTAGTAGGGTCCAGGATGGAAGTGCCTTTGAAAAGATGAAGGTTGAAGTGCTTCTTGAAAGTAAATTGAGAGGTACTGGTGCAGAAAACTAGAGAAAGCAAACTCCAGTGCTAGCGTCACAGAATAAGATGGGGCATTGTGAGATATTTATTCAGTACTGGTAGTAGAAGTAAGAGTGACAGTGCTGCAGGTAGGCTGTTGACCTCCAGAGATCTCCATCTCTTTTCATCGGGCAGTGAGGTGTGTCTGTATATAAAACTCTGCGAGTAAAACAGGCTCCATCGAAGGGAGATCTGGCTTCAATGGGAAGCGAGTGCAGCCTTTGTAAGATGGGAGTGATGTCAAAGACTGATCGAGCGACCGCATGCAGAGCTTCCCTTATTACCTTGTGTGGGCCATGCTATTTGCCTCTTGTGTTCCAAGGCCACAATACTACAGTACACTCGACTCTCTCAGGGTAGCGAGGACAAGCGGCCAAGGCGTCCTCTAGGAGGTGGAGATGGTTTGGTTTTATGTAGTAGATAACACTCAATAACTTCAATGTCCAGTCAATGCTTACCTCTGCAAAAAAATATGGACCTTATTTAAACAGAAGCAAATAATACACTTAAATCTATGATACGAAAAGAAAAACCGAAGGTCTTGCCATTTCTGAGACACGTTGCACACCCAGACATCTTTCTAGCTCCTTCACACTTGGTGCTAGATGTCTAGCTAAAGTCGAGGCTTGTGGCCAATGTAGTCCTATGGGGCGATGCTGCAGGTGGACCCATCTTTTTTTTTTTTTTTTTATGTGTTCAGGTCTCTGGTGGAAAAATAGAGACTGACTGATTAGATACAGACTAAGATAATGGGACTCAGCCTCTACTTTGATGTAGCTGCTAAAGTAGCTTTCCTGGTACCTAAGATATTTTTTAATACAAAGTGTCACTCCTCCACATTGTACTAGTCCTGGATTTAAAGGAGATGACTTATTAATAAAAGAAACCACATGCCCAAAGCTCACCAGGGAAAAAAGATCTTCAGACACCAAAGATTGTGGGTTCTCCCACTGATGTCCTTGGTGACCCAATGCTTGTTCGCCAACTCCTTCAGAAGGACACGGTCCAATTACTGGAGTCCAGGGACCAGTTAAGGGCCCAACTATTCCTTCTGACTTATGTACGGAGTAGTTAGTAAACAATGGGACAGTTAGTAAACAATGGGACAGTTCCCGCTATGTGTCCTTTGACAATTGTTGTTCTGTTAGGGTCCAGTTTCTCAGAAGCTATTGGTCATGGTAGAAATGTTCCTGTGACCGGGAAACCACAGGGTCCGTGGCACCCACAGCAAGTCAAGGCAGTTTGTTTTTTAACAACATGTATGCATTCTAAGAACATATCAAACTGATGCTTTTGCACAGATAGTTTGCGTTTCCTGTGTAGTGTGCTGATTTGTTTTCATTTAATGCTGATGTTATTTTCTTGGTGTGACAAGGCACTTGTTGCATGTTATCCTCTAAATTACTAAAGCTTTCTAAGACTTTGTCATTACTTCTGCATCTGAGGCCAGATCCTGTAAGGCTGGTGTAACATTTGGAGGATGGCCACTGTCTGACCCTGAGATCTCACTAACCTGAATGACAGCTCTGTGGTCTACTGAGACTGAGATCTGTGTAACTTTTTCATTTTTCCGCCCAACCTCTTTCAAGCAGCTTTTTGGTTAAAATATATGACCGCTGTTGTACTTGGATGGAGCTGTATGAAAAAATGAAAGGAAACGGGAGATTGAAGTGATGGAAGATGCTACTTGTATCTTTAGAACAGCTAAAAGGCCATATCAGCACAAATGCCCAGATAGATTTAACTTCTTGAAGAGGAGACGTTCCATTGTATGCACCTGGTGGAATTTGTCCTCACTCACTTTGTAATTCTGGGAGAGTAGTAGCCACCTGTAATAAAATGAGAGCAGCCAGATAGCAGTCTTGAAGCTGTGTTGGTTTGATACCAGTCCACCGCCTGCCATTATCTTTGATGTGACTGGGTCGCCTCTTTATTTATTTTTTATAGTGCTTAACCCATTGCCTTTAAGCTTAGAGATCTTTTCATCCCCTGAGTTACGTGCGTGATCTACGGACCATCTGGCATTATGGTGTAGTAGGTGACACGGATCCGCAACTGTCTCTAGTCAGGTGCCGATGACCCTGTGTAGGAAGATGGCTCTGTATATACTTTACCAAAGTGAGGTATAGTGTGCACAGAGTCCAGTGGAACCCCAAAGGTAGGCAGAGGTAAAGTTAGATAGCACCTCCCTCTCTATTTGTGGTAGTGTGGTCGAGCAGTAAGGCTTTATCAGAGGACAGTGTTAAGCATTTGTTGTACACGCTCAGTCAGCAAATTAATTCACACACTCAAAGACTGAACTGCAGATCAATTGTTTTTGTATAAAAATATTCTTTTAGTTATTTTATTTCCTAGAACCAAGCAAGCCTGGCACAGGTAAGTGATTAAGTACTTTGCAGTAAATATACAGTTTGTATTGCAATTGTAAATGTACTTTGATTTGATTACAGCAGTGTTACTGCTAATGCAATGCTTTTCAGAATACAGTACATAGATTTTGTATAGGATTTTGAGTAAAATTACAGGTAAGTTACTTTTGAGATTACTTTTCTTACACAGTGTAGTATACCTGGATACTACACTGGGACATTTCCTGTAAACAGGTAAGTAAAATCGTTTTTGAAAGTTAGTACAATTTTAAAGAATTTCTTTAGGCTTTCAAACTCCACATTTAGAAACTTTTCCAAGAAAAACAGTCAATGTTATCCTATGGAGGAAAATGGTGTTATCGGTTTCAGGGTATGTATTCGGTAGTGGGAGCTGAGGTTCTCGGGGTAGACTCCGGGGTCCCCCAGGGTCAGGGATGCACTCTTGTTACACCCTCCGCGCCACTAAAGCGGCCAGGTGCAGAGTGCTGAGGCCCAATGTTATCCAATGGGGGATAGGGAGCCTCTGGTTGGTAGCTGCTGACGAGCAGGCCACTTGGTTGTGGGAGCAAAGCTCCTGGACTTTAGCTCAGGGCAAATGTGGAAACAAAGTAGCACCAAAGGGTGCACCCTCAGCGGCACTAGGGCAGCCGGGTGCAGAGTGCTGTTTCGACATCGGGCGCCCTGTTTGCAATGGGGAACCTCCGGTTTGCAAAGGCACTGCAGGCTCGGGGACGAAGGTCTTCTGGGTGCGACCACCACTTCGAGAGGTAAGTTGGGAAGTTGGGGGTTGGTTAGGCACCATCAGTTGGGCCACCCAAGGCCGTGGGGCGTCGGGTGGAGGGGTGCCTTTTGGGGTCAGATCTTCTTACCAGCTCCTGGTCACGGTTGGGGGGGACCTTCCGGATTTAGGCTGCAGGCGTCCGCTGGAGGCAGGTCAGGGATCGCCGGATCTCGGGTCAGGATCGCCGGGGAGACCTCCTTGTGGTGTTTGCCCACTCGAGCTCGGCCCGTGGACGGCGGGTGCAGAGTGGTGCGGATTCGCGGTGTCTGGCCGGAGCCAGCGGTTGGAGATGAACAAATCCGGTGTTCACGGGAGACAGTCTTTGTGGTTGAAGGCAGGCAGGTCCTCCGGGGTTTTCGAGGTTGCTAGCTGCAGGACACACCAGGATTTTGCAGGAGCAGGTTCGAGGTGGAGACAGGCCAGTAGGGCTGGGGCCAAGTCAGTGGGCGTCTTCCTCTTGTTAGCTTCGGCACGGCTGTTCGGTCCTTCTTCTTCTTTTCTTGTAGTTTCTTCTGGTCTGAGGAAGCAAGGTTCATGGGTGCCCCTAAATACTAGATTTAGGGGCGTTACAGGTAGGTAAAAGGCAGGGACCAATGGGTCCCTTCCCTGGGGTGGGTACACCCCCTATTATGCCACCCTCCAGTGGGATGGGGCCATAAGCCTTTCCCTGGTTGGCTGAGTCCCCCCATCTGCAAGATGGCGGGGACTGAGAGTTGTGCTTTACCTCGCCTCCCTCACCTGAGGGGTGGAGTTGGCAGAGGTGGGCACACCTCTCTTCCTCACTTGCTTTTCACGCCGGTTCTCCCGCCCAAAGTGGGGGTAAGAACCAGTGGGGACCAGTTGTCGAAAGCAGCAAGTGGCCTGGGGAAGCTCACAAAGGTGGCAAGCCTTTGAAGCTTCTGCTTCGTGGACCCTGCCCATCCTGGGGGAGGAGGCTTGGCACCTCGTTCCAGGATGTGATAGTTTCAGGCCCCCTAGAGCAGCAGGCTCTCGACCCAGGGGTCCAGAAACATGTCTGGTGGTGGCAGCTGAAAGCAGCCACTCAGCCTGGACACTAGTGGTAGGTTAGTTTTCAGGGGGCGTCTCTAAGATGCCCTCTGTGTGCATTTTTCATTAAATCCCACACTGGCATCAGTACGAGTTTAATGTGCTGAGACGTTTGATACCAAACTTCTCAGTTTTCAGTGTAGCCATTATGGTGCTGTGGAGTTTGTAATGACAAATTCCCAGCACCATATACTCTTAATGGTAGCACTGAACTTACAATGTCTAAGAATGGACGTAGACACTGTAGGAGTACAGGGCTAATGCACCTGTACCCTTACCACTGGTATAGGGCACCCAGCTAGAGGGGTGACTGATCTATGTCAGGGCAGTGGGTTGTAGGTATGGCACACAGGGATGTGTGCCATGTCGACTCTTCACTTTGTTCTGCAACAAAACACGCAGCCTGCAAAGGCAGTGTGTGAGTGTGAAGGTACAGGACCTCTAAGGGTGGCACAATAAGTGCTGCAGCCCTTAGAGGCCTTCTCTGGTCACAGTGCCCTGGGTACCTGTGGTACCATTTACCAGGGGCTGACCTGTGGCCAGAGATGCCAATTGGGTTTAGGCTTTAATGCAGGTTTAGGGAAAGAACATAGGCCCTGGGCACCTGATTGGCAGGAGCCCAGGGCACACTCAGTCAAAGCACATCAGCAATTCAGCAAAAAGTGGGGCCAACCATGCAGAAAGAGGGCACTTTCTCACACAACCCCCGCCTCCCCCAAACGAAAGAGGATGAGACTAACCTTTCCCTAGAGAGTCTTCATATTCTAAGTGGAAAAACCTTTAAAGTCCATCTGCATTGGCATGGGCAGTCCCAGGTCTGTGTTCCACTACAAAGTCCATTCCCTGTAGGGAGATGGACCACCTCAACAGTTTAGGATTTTCACCTTTCATCTGCATTAGCCATCTGAGAGGTCTGTGATCAGTTTGCACTAGGAAGTGAGTACCAAACAAGTATGGTCTCAGCTTCTTCAGGGACCAAACCACAGCAAAGGCCTCCCTCTCAATGACACTCCAACGCTGCTCCCTGGGGAGAAGCCTTCTGCTTATAAAAGCAACAGGTTGGTCTTGGCCTCCATCATTGGTCTGAGATAGGACCACTCCTATCCCTAGCTCAGAGGCATCAGTCTGCACAATGAACTGCTTGGCATAGTCTGGCATCTTCTTGGAGGTGAGTTCTGTGAGGGGATCCACAATGGACCCATATCCCTTCAAAACCCTCCTGTAGTACCCAGTTAAGCCCAGGAATGTCCTGACTTGGGTCTGGGTTGTTGGAGCTGCCCAGTCCAGGATAGCCTGGATCTTGGGCTGTAAGGGTTGTACTTGGCCTCCCCCTACAATGTGGCCCAGGTACACCACAGTTCCCTGCCCTATCTGGCATTTGGATGCCTTGATAGTAAGTTTGCAGGGCATTTAAAACCTTCCCAAGGTGGATCAGGTGATCCTGCCAGGTGGAACTAAAGACTGCAATATCATCTAGATAAGCTGCACTAACGGATTCCAATCCAGCAAGGACTTGATTCACCAACCTCTGGAAGGTGGCAGGGGCATTCTTTGAACCAAAGGGCATAACAGTAAACTGATAATGCCCATCCGGTGTGGAGAATGCTGTCTTTTCTTTTGCTCCTGGGGCCATGCCAATTTGCCAGTACTCTGCAGTTAAGTCAAAGGTACTTAGAAATTTGGCTGCACCCAATTTGTCTATCAACTCATCTGCTCTTGGGATAGGGTGAGCATCTGTCTTGGTGACAGAGTTAAGCCCTCTATAGTCCACACAGAACATCATTTCTCTCTTTCAACCCTGTGGATGAGGTTTGGGGATTAGAACCACTGGGCTGGCCCCGGGGCTCTCAGAGGGTTCAATAACCCCTAACTCCAGCATCTTGCTGACTTCAGCTCTGATGCTTTCCTTGACTTGATCAGACTGGCGATAGATTTTGTTTTTTACAGGTGAACTGTCACCAGTGTCCACATCATGGGTACACCAGTTTGTCTGACCAGGGGCCAAGGAAAAGAGCTTAGCATACTGCTGCAAGACTTGCTTACAATCAGTCTGCTGTTGGGCAGAGAGGGTGTCTGAAAAGACAACTCCATCCACTCACCCATCTTTAGGGCTGTAGGAGAGGAGGTCAGGGAGAGGTTCACTCTCTGTCTCCTGATCCTTGTCAGTCACCATCAGCATGGTGATGTCAGCCCTGTCATGGAAGAGCTTAAGGCGGTTCACATGGATAACCCTTTTGTGTGTCCTGCTTGTGCCCCGGTCAACCAAGTAGGTGACCTCTCTCTTCTTTTCTAGGATAGGGTAAGGGCCAATCCATCTGTCCTGGAGAGTCCCTGGTGCCACTGGTTCCAAAACCCACACCTTTTGCCCAGGTTGAAATTCTACCAGTGCAGCTTTTTGGTCATACCAGTGCTTCTGAAGCTCCTGGCTGACCTAAAGATGTTTGGATGCTTTCTCCATGTACTCAGCCATTCTGGACCTTAGGCCAAGCACATAGTCCACAATGTCTTGGTTTGGTTCTTGGAGAGGTTTCTCCCAGCCCTCTTTTACAAGACAGAGTGGTCCCCTGACAGGATGACCAAACAGAAGTTCAAAGGGGGGAAACCCTACTCCCTTCTGAGGCACCTCTCTGTAGGCGAAAAGCAGGCAAGGTAAGAGGACATCCAATCTCCCATTGAGTTTTTCAGGGAGCCCCATAATCAGGCCTTTCAATGTCTTGTTGAATCTCTCAACAAGGCCATTGGTTTGTGGGTGATAGGGTGTAGTAAACTTCTACTGCACTCCACACTCTTTCCACATATGTTTTAGGTAAGCAGACATGAAGTTGGAACCTCTGTCTGAAACAACCTCCTTAGGAAACCCTACCCTGGTGAAGACACCAATGAGGGCCTTGGCTACTGCAGGAGCTGTAGTAGTCCTAAGGGGAATTGCCTCAGGATACCTAGTGGCATGATCTACTACCACTATGATAACTTTGTTTCCTGAAGCTGTGGGAGGTTCAAGTGGACCCACTATGTCCACACCTACCCTTTCAAAGGGAACCCCAACCACTGGTAGTGGAATCAAGGGGGCCTTTGGGTGGTTACCTGTCTTGCCAATGGCTTGACGGGTGAAACAGGAGCTGACAAACTCCTTCACCTTCTGAGACATCTGGTGCCAGTAAAAGTGGCTAACTAGCCTTTCCCCAGTTTTGGTTTGGCCCAGATGCCCAGCTAGAGGGATGTCATGAGCTAAAGTTAGGAGGAACTCGCTGTACTTCTGAGGCACTACCACTCTCCTAGTGGCTCCAGGGTTGGGGTCTTTGGCCTCAGTGTACAGTAGTTCCTCTTCCCAATAAACTCTGTGGGTACCACTGACATCTCCCTTTTCCTGTGCAGCAGCTTGCTGCCTCAGGCTTTCAAGAGTTGGACAGTCCTGCTGTCCAAGGCACAGCTCTTCCCTAGAGGGTCTCCCTGGGCCCAAGAATTCAACCTGGTAAGGGTCAAGCTCCATGGGCTCAGTTCCCTCTGGGGTGTCCAAGTCCTCTCCCTGAGGAGAGGGAGGGGTCCTGATCCTTTTGCTGTACAGAAGCTGGTTCCCCTGTCTTCTTACCTTTCCTCTTGGAAGGTTGGGCCATACTTTCAGGCTCCAACACTTCTTTTTCACCCTGTTTTCTGCTCTGTGCTCTTGTTTTTACACACACCATCTCAGGGATAGCCAGCATTGCTGCATGGATTTTTAATTCAACCTCAGCCCATGCTGAGGTTTCCAGGTCATTGCCAAGCAGACATGCAGCTGGTAGATTTGGAGAGACCACTACCTGTTTCAGGCTAGTAACCCCCACCCCCAGTCTAATGTCACCATAGCCATTGCATGGTTAGTGGTAACACTGTCAGCATTGGTGACTGGGTAAGTTCTCCCAATCAAGTATTGCTCAGGGGAAACCAGTGTATTGCTCACCATAGTGACACTGGCACCTGTATACCTCAGAACTTCTATCTTAGTTCCATTAATCCAAGGGTATTGTAAATACTTCTTTAAGTTGGGTGGCCACACAGCTACAGTGGCAAATTCAACTTCCCCTTCTGAAACTAGAACTGCTTCAGTGTGCAACCTGATTTGCTCTTGGCACACTGTTGATCTCATCTGGAGACTTGCTACACCAGGAGTAGCTGTAGTAGGACTAGGAGGCTTCTTGTTAGGGCATGCAGCATCTCCAGTGTCCCAAATTCTTACAGTTGTTACACCAGGCCTTTAAAGGATCAAAGTTCTTTCCCCTGTACCTATTATTGGACTGGGAAGAGTTTTGGGAACCACCCCCCTGTGCAGGTTTTTGGGGCCCTTTAGAAGACTCAGGCTTTTTATCTTGGGGATTCTCACCACCTTTCCCCTGGGGAGGTTTTGTAACCCCTTTCTTTTGGTCACCCTCAGTGGTTGTTTTTGTCACCCTTGTCTTGAACCAATGGTCTGCCTTCTTTCCCAATTCTTGGGGAGAAATTAGACCTAGGTCTACCAAATGCTGATGTAACTTTTCATTAGTGCAATTTCTTAAAATATGTTCTTTCATAAACAGATTGTAAAGTCCATTGAAATCATGCACATTGTGTCCAGTTAACCAACCATCTAGTGTTTTAACTGAGTAGTCTACAAAGTCAATCTAGGATTGGTTTTGTGAGCCCCCCTGAATCTAATTCTATATTCCTCAGTTGTGAGTCCAAATCCCTCAATCAGAGTTCTCTTCATGAGGTCATAAGACCCAGCATCTGCCCCAGAAAGGGTCAGGAGTCTGTCTCTGCAGTTACCAGAGAACAGTTCCCAAAGGAGTGCCCCCAGTGTGACTTCTTCACGTTTCTCATTTCACAAGCCCTCTCAAAGGCTGTGAACCATTTTGTGAAATCACCCCTCTCTTCATATTTAGGGAAAATCCCTTTGGGGATTTTAGGATCATAAGATTGCTCTTTATCCTGAAGTAAATTGCTGCCACCATTGATGGGTGCTAGGCCCATCTCTGCTCTCTCTCTCTCTAGAGCCAGCAACCTGGTCTCTAGATCCAGTCTTTTGGTCAACCTTGCTAAAGGGCTGTCCTCCTCATTATCCTCAGTAGTGCCTGACCCACCTGTGTGGGATCTAGGTACTGAGACGTTGATTCTTGGAGTCAGGGCCACTGGGGCCCTTTTCTCCCTATGAAGTGGGGGAGGTTGATCTACCTGGTCATCCTCTCCCTCTTCTTCCTCATCTGATTGGTCTTCACCATTTTCAGATGGGTGGTCCTTAGCATACCCCATGGCTATGTTTTTAATTTTACATAGGGACTTTACCTCCTTGAAAGACAAGTGAAGGTAAGGGGTGAGGTAAAGCTCCTCAACCAGGTCCTCTATGGCTTTGTGGTTACTTTCACTAACAGCTGGGTTCTTGTTTTGAGACATTGTTAAAAAAAAGATTTCTAACCCCTCCAACCCTAGCTAAAGTGACTATTTATTTTTCTAAAATTCTACAGGGACTAAACCAAGGCCCTAGCAAGACTTTTAGTAATTTTGCAAAAAAAGGCCAATTTGAAAAATCAGAATTCTAAAGACAATTTAAGAGTTCTGTCGTGTGATCAGGTGGTAACCAAGTAGTCCAACAAATGCAAAGTTGTATATCCCACCGCTCATCCACCAATGTAGGAAACTGGCTCTGTATATACTATACCAAAGTGAGGTATAGTGTGCACAGAGTCCAGTGGAACCCCAAAGGTAGGCAGAGGTAAAGTTAGATAGCACCTCCCTCTCTATTTGTGGTAGTGTGGTCGAGCAGTAAGGCTTTATCAGAGGACAGTGTTAAGCATTTGTTGTACACACTCAGTCAGCAAATTAATTCACACACTCGAAGACTGAACTTCAGATCAATTAATTTTGTATAAAAATATTCTTTTAGTTATTTTATTTCCTAGAACCAAGCAAGCCTGGCACAGGTAAGTGATAAGTACTTTGCAGTAAATATTCAGTTTGTATTGCAATTGTAAATGTACTTTGATTTGATTACAGTAGTGTTACTGATAATGCAATGCTTTTCAGAATACAGTACATATAGTTTGTATAAGATCTTGAGTAAAATTCCAGGTAAGTTACTTTTGAGATTACTTTTCTTACACAGTGTAGTATACCTAGATACTACACTGGGAAATTTCCTATAAACAGGTAAGTAAAATCGTTTTTGTTAGTTAGTACAATTTTTAAGAATTTCTTTAGGTTTTCAAACTCCACATTTAGAAACTTTTCCAAAGAAAAACAGTCAATGTTATCCTATGGAGGAAAATAGTCTTATCGGTTTTAGGGTAAGTATTCGGTAGTGGGAGTTGAGGTTCTGGGGGTAGACTCAGGGGTCCCCCAGGGTCAGGGATGCACTCTTGTTACACCCTCAGTGGCACTAGGGTGGCCGGGTGCAGAGTGCTGAAGCCTAATGTTATCCAAAGGGGGATAGGGGGCCTCCGGTTGATAGCTGCTGACGAGCAGGCCACTTGGTTGTGGGAGCAAAGCTCCTGGACTTTAGCTCAGGGAAAATGGGGAAACAAAGTAACACCAAAGGTGCACCCTCAGCGGCACTAGGGCGGCCGGGTGCACGGTGCCGTTTCGACGTCGGGCGCCCTGTTTGCAATGGGGAACCTCTGGTTTGCAAAGGCACTGCAGGCTCAGGGACGAAGGTCTTCTGGGTGCGACCACCACTTCGAGAGGTAAGTTGGGAAGTTGGGGGTTGGTTAGGCACCATCAGTTGGGCCACCCAAGGCCGTGGGGCGTCGGGTGCAGGGGTGCCTTTTGGGGTCGAATCTTCTTACCTGCTCCTGGTCGCGATTGGGGGAACCTTCCGGATTTAGGCTGCAGGCGTCGGCTGGAGGCTTGAGGCAGGTCAGGGTCCACCGGATCTCTGGTCACGATCGCCGGGGAGACCTCCTCGTGGTGTTTGCCCACTCGAGCTCGGGCCGTGGACGGCGGGTGCAGAGTGGTGCAGATTCGCGGTGTCCGGCCGGAGCCAGAGGTTGGAGATTAACAAATCCGGTGTTCACGGGAGACACAGTCTTTGTGGTTGAAGGCAGGCAGGTCCTCCAGGGTTTTCGAGGTTGCTGGCTGCAGGACACACCGGGATTTCGCAGGAGCAAGTTCGAGGTGGAGACAGGCCGGTAGGGCTGGGGCCAAGTCAGTGGGCGTCTTCCTCTTGTTAGCTTCGGCACGGCTGTTCGGTCCTTCTTCTTCTTTTCTTGTAGTTTCTTCTGGTCTGAGGAAGCAAGGTTCAGGGGTGCCCCTAAATACTAGATATAGGGGCGTTACAGGTAGGTTAAAGGTTGGGACCATTGGATCCCTTCCCTGGGGTGGGTACACCCCTGTTTATGCCACCCTCCGGTGGGAGGGGGGCATAAGCCTTTCCCTGGTTGGCTGAGTCCCCCCCATCTGCAAGATGGTGGGGACTGAGAGTTGTGCTTCACCTCGCCTCCCCCACCTGAGGGGTGGAGTTGGCAGAGGTGGGCACACCTCTCTTCCTCACTTGTTTTTGCCGCCGGTTCTCCCGCCCAAAGTGGGGGACAGAAGCAGTGAGGACTAGTTGCTGAAAGCAGCAAGTGGCCTGGGGAAGCTCACAAAGGCGGCAAGCCTTTGAAGCTTCTGCTTCGTGGACCCTGCCCATCCTGGGGGAGGAGGCTTGGCACCTCGTCCCAGGATGTGCATTGTTTCAGGCCCCTGAGAGCAGCAGGCTCGACCCAGGGGTCCAGAAACATGTCTGGTGGTGGCAGCTGAAAGCAGGCACTCAGCCTGGACACTAGTGGTAGGTTAGGTTTCAGGGGGCATCTCTAAGATGCCCTCTGTGTGCATTTTTCATTAAATCCCACACTGGCATCGGAGGGGGTTTAATGTGCTGAGAAGTTTGATACCAAACTTCTTGGTTTTCAGTGTAGCCATTATGGTGCTGTGGAGTTCGTAATGACAAACTCCCAGACCATATACTCTTAATGGCAGCACTACACTTACAATGTCTAAGAATCGACTTAGACACTGGAGGGGTACAGGGCTCATGCACCTGTACCCTCACCATTGGTATAGTGCATCCAGCTAGAGGGGTGACTGATCTATGCCAGGGCAGTGGGTTGTAGGCATGGCACACAGGGATGTGTGCCATGTCGACTCTTTACTTTGTTCTGCACTAAAACACGCAGCCTGCAAAGGCAGTGTGTGAGTGTGAAGGTACAGGACCTCTAAGGGTGGCACAATAAGTGCTGCAGCCCTTAGAGGTCTTCTCTCGTCACAGTGCCCTGGGTACCTGTGGTACCATTTACCAGGGGCTGACCTGTGGCCAGAGAGGCCAATTGGGTTTAGGCTTTAATGCAGGTTTAGGGAAAGAACATAGGCCCTGGGCACCTGATTGGCAGGAGCCCGGGCACACTCAGTCAAAGCACATCAGCAATTCAGCAAAAAGTGGGGGCAACCATGTAGAAAGAGGGCACTTTCTCACACCCTGCTGCAGAGATGCAGTGGAAAATGATTCTGTCTGAAGACGTATCCGACAGACGTATCCACGATTGTTTTATAGATATGTTTTTTTGGGGGATAGTCTTGTGGTCTACAGGCATGGACGTTGATTCACCTGAAGGGGCATTCCGCAGCTTTTCGACCAATGATGACATCACAGGCTTAATTGCTTTGTCATCCTTTTCCTGTCATCAGCCTACTGTTTCCTGCTGAGGGGCTAGGGAAAGGGCAAAGAGAGGAAACAACACTGAACTGTCTTGGAGCCTTGCTTACTTCCTGTTCCTACTGGTGCCTGAGTTTAGGGGTAGCTCGGGCCGTGCCAAGCATACCAAAAGGCAGGTGCTACCCCTGGGTACCTCCTTGCCCATGCTTAAGAGCAACGGGAAGACCAATGGAGGGACTTGACACAAACAACTCCCCCACATGGCTGCTCTCTTGATTAGCTATTGATCTGTTTAGTAGGTTAACCAGGTCTGAGGCCCGCAGACAGACAAGATATATCTCCCTCATTAGGGGTAAGTGTCACTCCCACCGGCCTCACGTTTGACCAGTGGTCATTGCTCCTTTGAGTTTACTCACACCTGTAGCTCATAACTTTTCTGTTAAAAGTCTAAATTTGGGTTCCAGACCCTTAAATGTTGCTCCTAATGGTGGATGCGCTGATACGTATTTATAAAGTTTAAAAGAAAAACCAAGCACTCGGGTCCCGCTTTAAAAAAATTTTGCCCAGTTTCTCAGGCGTTCTTTGTTGGACACTAATTTCCCTTTTCTCTGACATTTTTAAATCTGTGACTCTCGCAGCTGTTGCTTTAACCAGCTGCTCTATCTCACCAGACCCCGCTTTGTTGTTAGGAGCTGTTGAACATGTAACATGTTGCAGAGGCAGGACATTTTCATTCGGTATAGGAGCCCCTTGTAACCCCCTTCTAGTTCCACGTCCCCATAATCTGGTTGGTCACGCCGTTTTCCCTGATTACGCGCTCAGGGCCCTCAGAAGCCCCATTGTGCACCATTTCTAATTTATGAATGCCTGACCCTAAAATGGCACTGTTTAACTCTCATATTCTCTGTTCTCTCCCTCCCCAGCTGCCCTGGGCATAAAGCTGGTTTGTTCTACAGATGCGGAACAGGCAGCTGGCTCATAGCGTAATAAAGTCAATAACTATACATTAAGAACTTCCCGCTCCATAGAATGCCTGGTCCCACTGTTCACTGTAATGCTTTTTCTATTAATGGACGGAAAATAAATTTTGTTTTTCTATCGCTAATGTCTTATCCCCCAAAAAAAACCCTTCAACCAAAGCGCATTTATCGTAAAATTCTCGCCCATATTGAAGGGACTCTTTGGTAAATATAGAAATAAATAAATGGTACATTATGATAAGCGTCATAATAAAGCATGGGAGGTAGTCAATGATATGTACAAAGTTTGAGGATCTGACACGAACATGAGGCACATCTGTGTTGGACCCTTGTTCCTCCCAGAGCAGAATGTACTACATTTCTCTTTTTTCACTGAACATATGATGCTCAGTGAGTGGATTGTTTCAGGCCCTCTGATTGGCCGAAGTTATGAGCAATCACAATTACCAAGATACAGAATCCTTGTCCAAAAAATGTTAAACGGGACTATTTGGTATATACGGTGTGCTACGCCGACACAGGAAGTGACGTCATGAGGCAACGCCCTACCCCTTTCATACC
Source organism: Calotriton arnoldi (assembly GCA_963921515.1). Lineage (NCBI taxonomy): Eukaryota > Metazoa > Chordata > Amphibia > Caudata > Salamandridae > Calotriton > Calotriton arnoldi. Next base: position 1,086,457 of record CAWUFW010002109.1, read on the forward strand.
TCATTGAAATTTGTCAGTTTTCCAGGCTGTGATCGCTGAATATTCTCTGTACGCAGATACACATGTTTATAAACCTCATGTTCTGCCTCTTATTTGTTAAATCTTAGCATGGAAGTCCGGTAAACGTGGAGCAGTAAAGGACTGTGGGTGGAGCCCTTAATGGAGATTATGGGAGTCACAGGTGTTGAAAAATAACTGTAGCATCAGGCTGGATAGTTTTGACTGGCGTAGACTCAGGAAGTCAACTCCCTACCTCTGGACATACTCCAACAGGACTGCTCGCAAGAACCAGTCACTGGGGCTGCTGTGTGATGCTCTGCACACTGAAGCTGCTCTGGTCACTGAAGCTGCTCTGGTCACTGAAGCTGCTTTTGGTCACTGAAGCATCTCTGCTCACTGAAGCTGCGTTTGGTCACTGAAGCTGCGCTTGGTCACTGAAGCTGCGTTTGGTCACTGAAGCTACTCTGGTCACTGAAGCTACTCTGGTCACTGAAGCTGCTCTGGTCGCTGAAGCTGCTCTGGGCGCTGAAGCTGCTCTTGGCATTGAGGTCACTGAAGCTGCTCTGGTGGCTGAAGCTGCTCTTGGCATTGAGGTCACTGAAGCTGCTCTGGTGGCTGAAGCTGCTCTGCGCATTGAGGTCACTGAAGCTGCTCTGGGCATTGAGGTCACTGAAGCTGCTCTGGTCACTGAAGCTGCTCTGGGCATTGAGGTCACTGAAGCTGCTCTGGTGGCTGATGCTGCGCTGGGCATTGAGGTCACTGAAGCTGCTCTGGTGGCTGAAGCTGCTCTGGGCATTGAGGTCACTGAAGCTGCTCTGGTCACTGAAGCTGCTCTGGGCATTGAGATCATTGAAGCTGCTCTGGCCGCTGAAGCTGCTCTGGGCATTGAGGTGGCTGACGCTGCTCCGGGCACTGACGCTGCTCTGGGCATTGAAGCTGCTCTGGTCACTGACACACTTTTTTTTAAAAATCTTTTTTATTTTTCCTTAGTAAACCAGCTCATCATACAGTACATAGTCTGAAGGCTCATTGCAAGTATGCAGGAATAATAAAGTGTAGGTGGCGCCCCAAGGAGCGGCCCAATCACATCTCTTAAGTATATGAATAACAACACTTTCGTACACAATCCAAAGGCAGATGGAGGAACGGCCCCCAGCACGCAGTCAAATCATGTCTCCAGAGACCCTCCCCGGTAGACCCGCCACGGACCCCATATGTTCTCCAACTTTTTGGGACATCCTCTACTCTGGTATACTACTTCCTCCGCCCGCTGTCACTAATCGAGATCAGCCTCCCATTCTGTCACCGAGGGGAGGAGAGAGGCCCCCCCACCGTCTCGCTATATTGCACTTTGCCAGACCTGCCACAAGCACCAGCCAAAGCCTGTTATGTCTGTGCCAGTCCTCCTCTCCCTGTATCGTCAAGAGCAGCCACTTGACATCTAACGGCACGCTCACCTCTAGGACCCTGGACATCACCGTCGTCACTCCTTGCCAATAAGATTGAATCATGGGGCACTCCCACAGGATATGGTAGAAGGAGCCCTCCTGCGCGTATCCGCTTGCGCGTAGTGGCGTATCCAGGGCCCCTAGCTTGTGCATGAAGGTGCGTGAGTAGTATGCTCGATGCAATACTTTGAGCTGTATCAGTCGACATTGGGCTCGGACTGCTATGTCTCGGGGGCTATGTAGGGCCTCCATCCAGTCTTCATCATCAGTGTTCCCAATGTCATCCGTCCAGGCGCATCTCAGAGAGCCCGAGAGTTCGGGAGAGTTATTCATCAACTTTCGGGAAATCACCGAGACGCCCCTGCTCAGAATTGAGTCCGCAAGGAAGCGGTCCTCCAGAGGGGAGGAGTCCAGCAGGCTTACACCCTCCTGGACATGGACCTGGAGCGCGCGTCCGAGCTGATGATAGTGTAGCTTTTGGGAGGGGGACAATTCGAATTCCTGACTAAGCATTTCGAACGTAAGCAAGGCTCCATTTCTCAAAACGTCCCCTAGATGCTTGATCTCTATCTTTGCCCATCGCGAGAAGCCTGACATATTGGACACCTCTCTCAGCTTGTCACTGTGCCACAGGGGGGGTCATAGCTGTCAACGTGGACTATCATCCCAAGTAGCGATCGGCCTCGATCCAGCACCTCACCACTGTCGACGTGTGCAGTGGCAAGCCCTCCCTCCTCCAGCAATCTTAGAGGATAGTCTCATAATTACTGGTGGGCATCGCCACTCTATCCACCCTGTCGGCCGGCTCCCCCCAATCAGAATATACTGAATCGTTGATCACTATGAGTTGCGAGGCCCAGTAGTATTTTTGATGTATGGGATCGCCTGCCCGCCATCAAAGACCCCAATGCCATGTGTGGTGCACCCACCCTGCCATAGTAATACCCGGAGTTCCTGGGCAATCTGTTTAAAAAAAAAAAAAAAAAGGCCAGTGGGACAGGGTGGGGCGTATTTTGAAGGGCGTATAAGAATCATGGTAAGGACATCATCTTGTATAAGGCAGCCCTTCCCATTAGGGACAAAGTGACACTGCTCTCGTCACTGAAGCTGCTCTGGGCCAAAGCTTCTCAGACAACTAGTAACTGTTAACGGGGAGAAGAGCACAGAAATAAAAAAAAAGTGTAGGGGCACCACTACAGCCCTTCTCACGTGGACTCTGAAATGCCTGCTGAAGTTTGGGTCGAGCTATAGACCTGAAAGAACCCGGATGTAGTAAACACCAGGTATGCTCAAATGCTGATCATCCACCAGCCAGGCCCAGAGCTTGTTTACTCTAATTGACTGGAGCAAGTCCCAGCAGAGAGTCCCTGGAACCTTTTCAGTTTGCTGTTTACACCATTGTAGGTGATCGCTGCGCAGCCTTCATGGTAGAGTCCTTCCTACACCATTGCAGGTGATCGCTGCCCAGCCTTCATGGTAGAGTCCTTCCTCCACCATTGCAGGTGATCGCTGCCCAGCCTTCATGGTGGATGCCTTCCTCCACCATTGCAGGTGATCGCTGCCCAGCCTTCATGGTAGAGTCCTTCCTCCACCATTGCAGGTGATCGCTGCCCAGCCTTCATGGTAGAGTCCTTCCGCCTCTTCCTGTAAGCGAGGGGTTGTTCTTACACGTAAATCCCTGTTCAGCCTCTCGCACTCTCCATTCGTGAAAGTCACATGATTCTTAGAGTTGCTTCAGCCCTGGGGGTATTGTCTTTCACAAAAGTGGGGTGTACCATCACTAATTCTACCAAAAATGCTATCATGCAATGATGCACCTTTAGAACCGGTGCGTGGCTGATGATCCTGGAGTATGGGGAGTGTTATTTGTGCCCCTCCACTGTACTGGTATACCCAACTTTGTAAAATATCCTCCGTGATGGTTACGCGCTTGCATCATATCACTAATTCTCTGCAGTTTGACTGATTTCTGCTCCTTTTGGTTCAGTGACTTTGTAGACATCCACCCTTGTGGAAAAATGGACCTGCCTAATCCATAAAAGCGGTCCAAAGGAACAGATGTCTGATTATCTTGACAAACTGGTTTATTTCTGTGTGACTTTATCGGAACACAACTATAAACCTTCACAAAAAGCAGCACCAGATCCCGCCAGCATCACATTTAACCCTTCTGTGTATCCACTCAAAGAGGAGCGGTGTGGTACCCACCCACACAGCCCCTAGGAAGGGCAGTGTGTTCCCACGCGGAAGAGCAGAGGTGTGGTACCTACCCACAGAGCCCCTAGGAAGGGCAGTATGTATTCACTCGGAAGAGGAGATGTGTGGTACCTACCCACAGAGCCCCTAGGAAGGGCAGTATGTATCCACTCGGAAGAGGAGAGGTGTGGTATCTAACCACAGAGCCCCTAGGAAGGGCAGTATGTATCCACTCGGAAGAGGAGATGTGTGGTATCTACCCACAGAGCCCCTAGGAAGGGCAGTATGTATCCACTCGGAAGAGGAGAGGTGTGGTACCTACCCACAGGGCCCCTAGGAAGGGCAGTATGTATCCACTCGGAAGAGCAGAGGTGTGGTACCTACCCACAGAGCCCCTTGGAAGGGCAGTATGTATCCACTCGGAAGAGGAGATGTGTGGTACCTACCCACAGAGCCCCTAGGAAGGGCAGTATGTATCCACTCGGAAGAGGAGAGGTGTGGTATCTAACCACAGAGCCCCTAGGAAGGGCAGTATGTATCCACTCGGAAGAGGAGAGGTGTGGTACCTACCCACAGAGCCCCTAGGAAAGGCAGTATGTATCCACTCGGAAGAGGAGAGGTGTGGTACCTACCCACAGAGCCCCTAGGAAAGGCAGTATGTATCCACTCGGAAGAGGAGAGGTGTGGTATCTAACCACAGAGCCCCTAGGAAGGGCAGTATGTATCCACTCGGAAGAGGAGATGTGTGGTACCTACCCACAGAGCCCCTGGGAAGGGCAGTATGTATCCACTCGGAAGAGGAGAGGTGTGGTACCTACCCACAGAGCCCCTAGGAAAGGCAGTATGTATCCACTCGGAAGAGGAGAGGTGTGGTAGGAAGGGCAGTATGTAGGCAAGCGAAAGAAGAGAGGTGTGGTACCCACCCACAGAGCTTTAATGAAGGGCAGTCTCAGGACACATGCCACTTGTCTGTGTTTGACTAAAGTCCTGGTCCTGTTTCCTTCCCAATGCATGATGGGTGTCCCATAGAGGTAATTGTACAAGAGCTTACTAACATGAGGGGATAGTACTATACTACCTACTCTCCCCGCAGCCCTTCACGTATGTACATATTTTGAATGAGATACACAATGTATTCTGCTTAAAATGACCATAGGCTGTTTTCTGGGCTTTACTATTCTAATACTAATCTTCTCACCGATTTTGGCTCTTTTGTTTGTGTGCTCAGGTATGTCCATGGGAGCTGCACCCAAACTTGCTCATTGCCACACAGTTTGGGCTAGTGAGGAAGCTGGGATTGCGTGGCCAGCAATCTAGCCACTAGACTAGTAGACGGCCATATCGCACTAAGGTTTGTTGGCCATGCGGTTAGCCCAGCACCTTTATTGGGCACGGAGTTTATGATACAACTTTTATGAAAACAGAGGCCTCTCTGACTGACCGAATGTGAACCCCCCCCCCCCAAGGCTCCCGCTGGAGTAGGCGGCGACAGCATGAAGCCTGTAAGCCACTGGGCGTATGCATGGGCACAGAGCCCCAGAAATATAGAAAGAGCCACTGTTCCCTCTCAAAGAACAGGCCAAAGCTGCTACTGTGCAGGCAGTTTTTTTAAGTTGCTTCCCTTCTTGTAAATTCCATGCATAGCTAACAGGGGAACTAGCCTGATCGTGGCTTCCTCTCTGAACACTGAACCAATGTGACCACTAGGCTGGGCTTTGACAGGGTCAGCATTCTGCAGCCCCTCGAGGAGGCAGTCTTATAATTAGATGTTCAAGTAGGGCCATGACAAATCAAACTGCTTCTGTGGGAGTTTTAGAAAGCATTACGCGCGGCCCTATGGGCACTACAGAGCGTTCGAGCACCAGAGGAGGCACAGCACTAGAATATCATGGGCAAAACATTCTGGGCTATTCGCTAAGTTAAATTACACTTGTGAGTAATTTACATGTGTAATTTAGTCTTATACTTTTGAATAACTTTACTAATTTTCGCTATTCACAAAATCCAAATGTAAAGTTACTCAAAGTGTATATTTACACGTTTCCACTCCTTGTAAGGGGGTGGAGCCACATTTACAAGCGGAAGTTACTGCTGGAAAAAACACTAGTACGTCCAGCACCACACATGGCCAACCACTGGTACAGCAACACCCTCCCATAACAAGCATTGGCATAGCCAATAGGTCTCGCCTTTGGGGCCTTATAAGTGTTTAGCCAGAGCTATTGACTTTGCCAATGTCTTCAAGCTGTGCTGTAGAGAAGTGTGGCTGCTGTGCAGCATGCTGAAAAGTTATAATAAAAAAGTGTCAGAAGCATTTTTGTTACTTTATACATGACCAAGAAGGCATTATGTAAAACTGAACGACCATATTAAAAAAGTATTTACAATAAAAAATGTCCTCAGTTTTCTTTTGTTCTTGCAATGCTGGCAACTTGTTTCTGCCCATTGCAATGGTTGTTTGTTGACGCTTTTTTTTTTGAGGGGGCGCAAACAATCGGAGGGTGAAGGTTGGGAACTAGTACCTGTATTATAACACTAGCAGCGGCCAGACGCTAGGGGAGAATCAACAGATGCCAGATTCCGAGAGCAGGCTGAGGTGGTGCTGAGTGATGCTGAGGTGGTAGTGGTGGTGACTGTTGCGGAGACGATGCTGAGGTGATGCTGAATGATACTCAGGTCTTGCTGAGTGATACTGCTGTGGTGCTGAGTGATGCTGTGGTGGTGCTGAGTGATATTGTCTTGGCGCTGAGTGATGCTGTGGTGGTGCTGAGTGATATTGTCTTGGTGCTGAGTGATGCTGTGGTGGTGCTGAGTGATGCTGTGGTGGTGCTGACTGATGCTGTGGTGGCCCTGAGTGATGCTGTGGTGGCCCTGAGTGATGCTGTGGTGGCCCTGGGTGATGCTGTGGTGGCGCTGAGTGATGCTGTGGTGGCGCTGAGTGATGCTGTGGTGGTGCTGAGTGATGCTGCTGAGTGATGCTGTGGTGGCGCTGAGTGATGCTGTGGTGGCACTGAGGGATGCTGTGGTGGCGCTGAGGGATGCTGTGGTGGCGCTGAGGGATGCTGTGGTGGCGCTGAGGGATGCTGTGGTGGTGCTGAGCGATGCTGTGGTGGCGCTGAGCGATGCTGTGGTAGCGCTGAGCGATGCTGTGGTGGCGCTGAGCGATGCTGTGGTGGCGCTGAGCGATGCTGTGGTTGCGCTGAGCGATGCTGTGGTGGCGCTGAGCGATGCTGTGGTGGCGCTGAGCGATGCTGTGGTGGCGCTGAGCGATGCTGTGGTGGCGCTGAGCGATGCTGTGGTGGTGCTGAGCGATGCTGTGGTGGTGCTGTGCGATGCTGTGGTGGTGCTGAGTCATCCTGTGGTGGTGCTGAGTCATCCTGTGGTGGTGCTGAGTCATCCTGTGGTGGTGCTGAGTCATCCTGTGGTGGTGCTGAGTCATCCTGTGGTGGTGCTGAGTGATCCTGTGGTGGCCCTGAGTGAAGCTATGGTGGTGCTGAGTGATGCTGTGGTGGCGCGGAGTGATGTGGTGGTGCTGAGTGATGCTGTTGTGGCGCTAAGTGATGCTGTGGTTGTGCTGAGTAATGCTGTGGTTGCACTGAGTGATGTTGTGGTTTCACTGAGTGATGCTGTGGTTTCACTGAGTGATGCTGTGATGGCGTTGAGAGATGTTGTGTTGGTGCTGAGTGATGCTGTGCTGGCTCTGATTGATGCTGTGCTGGCTCTGATTGATGCTGTGGTTGCGCTGAGTGATGCTGTGGTGATGCTGAGTGATGCTGTGGTGTTGCCGAGTGAGAGATAGAGTGAAGATATAATGCCCAATTAGAGAGGGTGGTGAGAGAGAAAGAGAGAGAAAGGGTGTACATAGAATAAAGAGTGGAGCGGGATAGAGAGAGAGAAAGAAGGGGAGAGAGAGTGAATGAAGGAGTTTGAAAGAGAAACAGATAAAGGGGTGTGAGAGAATGAAAGGCTAAAAAAGATAGAGAGGGGAGAGTTAATTAAGTAGAGAGAGAATTAGAGAGGGAGAGAGAGAGAAGGAGAGAGACAATAAGAGTGGGGTGTGTGGAGTTTGAATAGAGTGAAGAAGTGACGCGGAAAAAGTAACCTTAAATATAGCTTTGCGCGAATAAATATATTTAAAAAAAAGAGTGAGACAAAAATACTGGTAATTAGGCTGTGACTCCCAATATAAAACAAATAGCGATATAAGGTGAAATCAACCCACCGAAGCAATATTTCTAACTAGACAAAAAAAAGCTTGCATTTCAATGCTAATCGCTGTTGTTTTTCATGTGACTGTAGTCCAGGGCCATCAGTTGGTAATGTGAGCTGCTGCTGCGATTGAAACATCAGAGTCCAGAGAGTTAATGAGCCATGACGAGGAAATGAGGAAGAGATAGGAAACCCAGATGGCAGCTGCGCGCGTGCACGCCATCGTGAACGCAAGCTGGTCGCCAGCCGAAAGCCAGTGGGTTTGCACTTCCAAAACCCGCTTACTAAAACTCTCGGCCAGACCAGCGCAAGCGCTGGTGCAGGCCGAGACCTAAAAATAATGCAAGCAGGGGCTTAAAATTAAACCCTATAGAAAATAATATTGAATTACATTAAATTATTTTAAATAGTTAAATATATGAGTATGTAATTTGATGTTAAGAAAATATAACAAATATGCATATTTATTTTTTGATTACACAAAATTTTTATAAACTCTTTTACTTTAGAAGTTATTGTAACAATAAATTGTATTAAAGTATAATACAGTTACTTTCAATTAATTCTACACATCCCTTTTATTCATTATTAATGCATAGTAAAATAATATTTTTTTATTTAGGTGGGAATTTAATTTCCAATTTAAACCCCAGAAAGATAATTTCAAATTAATATATTTCAATTGATTACATATTTAATTTAAAATTAACTCAATAGTGCTGTAGCATTATTTTCTTGAGTTTCACTATTAAAATAAATATATACAATGAATTTATAGTAATATTTAACATAAAATATTTGTTTTAACTTTTTCAAAGTTTAAAAAACTCTTTTAATTTTGCCTGTATTGTGCCATGTATCTCCACCTAGACTGCAGAGTCTCCCTATAGTAAATATTAATGTAAATTAATTTTATACATTTATTTTGAATGTAGAACTAAAGAAGAAAAATCTAGAGAACTATTAACTTAATTTTGAATTATTCATTTAATAATGTAAATATACTAAATGAAATGTAAAATATGTTTTCGAAGTTTGTTAAAACATAAATTCCCATCTAAAGTAAAAATATTATACATTAATATTTATTAAAAGTGATATATCAAATTAATTTAAAATAATTGATATTATATTTTAGTGAAATTTATTTTTACATTAATTTCTAAATTTAAAAAAAGGTAATAAAATATTGTATAATTAAATAATAAATTAGGACTATTTTTATATATGGTTTAAACATTAAATTATATGTATTTAAGCAATATTTAGGACACAATATTTTGTCAGACTATATTCTGACATACAGTCCTAGAAAAATGGTCATAGTGTGGGACGACCCATTCAGATGTGAGGTATAGCGACTCCATCTGATATCTCCAAATGGCTGCATTTGTGTGTTAAACTTTTTTAGCAGAACTCCAGCCTATAGAGTTCAGCCTTCTGGAGTTTTCTGAAAAGGTTAGGTTACGTTCACATCTATAAGACTGTATTACTCTCACAACAAGGTGATTGTCATTAGGGTATTTAGTTAATTGGCTGGAAACACATGAATCAAGTGCTTTGCCTTTTGAACTTGGCATTGCCCAAGTCAATATTGAATGTCAATTATGAAATCTCTCACAGAGAGCCTGTGGCTCCAGGAATTGTTCTGAGTAGTTATACTCATGGGTGGGTGAAGTAGGAGTGAGTGGTGCTCAAAGGAGATAGACACCTACTTTGAGGCACCCGAATGTGGAAGCAGAAGTTGGATGTGTTTTTTAGCAGTTTATTAGTTCTTTAAAGATTGTTCTTGGCTAAAGGTGTTCTATAATCCCTGAGGTCGTAGGTATTTCGTTTATTTGTTATCGGTATATCGCTTAAGTCTCCTCCAACTCTGTTATACGGATGAGAAGTAATTTAAAAGTTTTATGAATAAGATTGAGGATCAACTCCTGAGAGAGTGTTGCAGTCTGAATACACTTGCTGCTATTCAGGCTGTTAGGTTATGAGTTGGTCTAACTAGTACTTCAAGGCATGAAATTGAATGGAAGTCCAATAAAGATTGTACTCTTGAACATCTACTTTAACAGCAAAAAGTCTCCCAGACATAGCGATATGAGGGCACTGGTGGATAAGCTGGAAGAACTACTAAGCACCCTGCCAAACTGTGGGATCATAATGGCTGGGGATTTCAACACCCAAAATCTTGGAATGGCACAAGATGAAGCACTGCCCACGGACAGGGCAGGAATGGTAATGAACTCATTTTTAAACACGCATAGATTAAAATCAATACAAAGGAGTCAGCGGCCGGCAGCAGCTATGATCAAAGATCCGCAGGGGAAGATCAAATTAACGATCGATTACATCTTTGTGTGCAATCTTTTGTACGGACAGGTGTCGGAATTCCAAAAGCCTTTCATCCAGAGCAGCGATCATCTCCCTCTGGCCATAGCTATTACCCTACAAGCGATTTGGCATCAGCCCACTGTCCTTGTGGGCCATACTAATGGGGAAGAAATCCATGTTTTACCGAGGAGACTAAAGTGGAATAAAATAGATACATCAGTCCTAAGTAGGTGGAAAAGCGACTGGCCGAAAACAGCAGAAGAATTTTTAAGTGGCAATATCGCTGAGAATTGGATTAAACTGTCGACTAAGGTATATCATCTCCTAATAGGTAAACAAGGAAGGCACCCACCAACATCTAGAGAAAGGCCTTGCTGTCAACTCCAACCTCGGTGCAAAAAAGCAGCGCAAAGCAAGAGGTTACTTAGAACAGCCTTACGCAACCACAAGCGAGAGGGAAAAAACGAAACACATCAAAACCTACTGTTAGCAAGGAAAACACACAGAAAAAATGTATGGGATCATAAAAGGAAACAGCAAGACTCTGAATGGCTGTATGTCTTCAATTTGCTGACCCCAAGCAAACACGCGGAATTCTGGTCGTATATTAACAGGCTTTCAGGGCATGGACATGATCGATGCAATGCGGTCGCCAGTGACACATGGATAAACTATGCAACCAAATTATACTGTGGAGCCCCTAATCCACCATCATCGGGCACGCAAAGGCCCTTTACTATCATGGGCTGGCCTGACACTTCTCCCGTAGATACACCTGGACTAGCCGCGGCAGGGAAATTGCCAACCATTGAGGAAACATCTGAAGTACTGGCGCCAGGGAATCGTGTGATGGCAATCTTAAAAAATATCAGAAAAGATGGGACACCCGGCCCTAATGGCTTACCAGGCCATCTTTTCAAAGAAGACTACGACTTCTGGGGAACCATACTCACGCCACTTTACCAGCATTGTCTGACAAACTCAATAGTCCCGGAGACTTGGAAGGGCTCCTTGCTGCAACCTATCCACAAAAAGGGAGACACTGGGGACCCTTCTAATTACAGGCTTATTGCCCTTTTGGACATTGAAGCGAAAGGATACGCCAGCCTTCTCCTGCAAGACCTGCAGGACTGGGCTAATGAAAATGAAATTCTACCCGCGTACCAATCCGGCTTTAGGCCAGGAGCATCTACAACGGACAATATTGTAGCTTTTGCCTACTTAATAGAACAGTCCGTGCAGAAAAACTCGCCTCCTCTCTTCGCATGTTTCGTGGATTATTCTGCGGCCTTTGATGGAGTCAATCGGAGTCTGTTGTGGCAGAAATTGCAAGACTGGGGGATACCGGCAAATTTGTTGAAAGCCATAATCAGTCTCTACACAGAAACTTGGGTACGGGTAAAAACTGCGATGAACTCAGCCACTAAAAAAATACCAACAGACAGAGGGTTAAAGCAAGGTTGCGTATTGGCTCCTCTGCTTTTTAATCTATATACGGCAGACCTCGGAAAAATTATATCTAACGCTAACCTTTTACCCCCTAAAATCGGCCCAATTAGACTATGTCTAATGCAGTACGCAGACGATATGGTGTTACTGAACCATACAAAAGTAGGAATGCAAAGATTACTGGATGCATTAAACATTTACAATAACAACAACGAATTACGAGCGAATGCAGGAAAGACAAAGGTAGTGATATTTGGAAAATATACCAACAAACTCAGACAACAATGGAGACTGGGCAATTTAAAAATAGTAACAGCGACTAAATACAACTACCTGGGGGTGTGGCTGATGAGCAACCGGAAGCCCACAGCACATATCGCTTCAGTTGAAACAACAGCCAAAGAAGTGACGTTTGCTCTGTGCAAACTGTACTCCAAGTTAAGCAGCCCGTCGACCAAACCAATCCGAAAGGTTATAAACGCCAAACTGCTTCCGTCAATCACATACGGTCAGATAGCATTCCCGGCGGCTTTCATTAATATCATGGAACATGTTAACTGTCGTGCATTTAAGCGAATCTTTCAGATTCCCGCTCACGCCCGAAATGCTCTGGTGCGATTGGAATTTGGGCTGAATAAACAGAGCATTGGGCCTCAATGGTGCGGCTCCATCGAGGGGTTTGCACAGCCCCCCCGCACACAATGAAGTCAATTTTAAAGATAATATTTATGAAAGAAAATAATCTGTGGAGTGAAGGCCTGCAGACTACCTGTACTGTACTGCACCTCGACACAGCCAAACTTCAGGATCTTATTCATCAGCCTGGCATCCTAAAGTCTATATTGAAAAAACAAGTTAGATTATTATCAAAGGAAGAGGACATGAAGGAACTGAATTCTTCCAGTAGCAATATTGGGATACTTGCAAGTTCCTATGAAGTCCGCCTACGGCAGCTATACCTTGACTCTGCATTAAATAAGTCGATTTTAAAGCAAATCTTTATGGTGAGACTTATGGTTTTGCTGATCAAAGATATCAACAGGCGCTGGAAAGCCCTAGCGGCAATAACAACTTGTAGACTTTGCCATAAAGACGAGGAATCCTTAGTCCATCTGATTTGTATATGTCATTGCTTGTTAAACGCACGACGCACTTTATTGAAACCTTTGTTTTTAAAACACGGGGTGCGGACCTGCACTGAAGCTATGAAACTTCTTTTTAATCTAGAGACTCCAACGGAATTGGCAAGGTTTGCAAAGTTTGCACATAAGGCTAAAGAACTCTTAAGTAAAGCCGTGTACATTGCACCTTTTTGAAATGAAACTACTTGGTACGAAGAACCTATGCTTCGTTTAGGATTATACATTTTGCACTTTATTGAAATGGAATCACCCAAATTATACTTGGCACTCGATTTACACATGCCATTGTCGGACTCATGCATTTACAATAACATTGAATTTTTACTTAATATATGGTTTGAATATTTTTAAGATTGTTATGAATGCATTTTATAACTCGGAGACTCCAATCCTCTTTCCAATACTTGTAAAGTTTGCACACAAGGGGAAGGATCCTTCAGTATTGAATTGATTTATTGGTTCAATACCAGCTCTTTTCTGATTTTATTTGTTTTTAAGTGTCGTTTGTACAAATCATTTTTCGTTTGCTTTAGTATATACAATATACCAAAAACTCGCTACGTATGTACCAATTGTAAGGAAGTAAGTAAGTCCTGGGGAGACTTTCTCTGATTTTTTTTTTTTTTTTTGTAACAATTTTTATTAATTGACACAATAAACTATTCATTCATTCATTGTAGAAAACAAGTACTTTTATGCAGGCCCTGGCTGCAGTGCTATGATGGGGTCATCGCCTAGTCAATAGTGATGAGAATTCATCAAGGAATTTATTGTGTTTTGAAAAATTTTATTTGAAGAAGGAGAATTGTGTGTTTTCTAGACATTGTAATCCTGATTGAAACTGTTTGAGATTCCGCAGGATGATTTTGCTGGGTTGTCTTCAGTTGCAGCTAAAATGTCTGATGAAACAGCTCTCAGGCAATCTTAGTATGAAGATGGACATTGATTCTTGTTTAAAAAAGAAGGGAAAATATGACCCAATTGTAACTTTTTATTTTGAAAAGATTGCAAATGCATATTACTTAGAATCTTGACCAATGTATTCCTTGCTTTTTCTTGCTGTTAACAATAAATATACTACCTCTGAAGTGTCGCGTAACGTCCTTGCTAAGGAAAGAACCTGTGATTTATGCAATAATGATACATATATATACACACCAGATTTTAACCAACCTTACCCATTTGTTTGGCACTGCACTTTTCTGTTGTCAATTCCAAAAGCCTGTGTTTTAAAAATAATTATGCTCGTTCCATTAATTAAGCTTGTCAATTGCTATTGTTACACAAAATTAAATAACTTGTTTTTACATTTTTAAGTTTTTAAAATGTTTTTTAAACTTGTATTTAAGTGTATTTGATTTGTCAAATAATGTGCGGATTTCTGGAGATCCAAATCATTTAAAATAAAGTTGACTAAAGATTGAGTTACCCATCTTGTCTGAGGATGGATTACCACTTGTAGAACAGGGACTCCATGATCTACAGCGAGTGCACATTGAGGCACGGTTCTGGCACGTGAAGGATGGGCTTTATGAAGTTCACAATAGTATCCTAGTGAGCGTTTGCGGATCTAACATAGTTCACAAGCACGAGATATTGATTGGTGGTTTGATCATTTTGAGAGTCATTCGGGACCCATTTTTTTGAGATAACATTGTCTGTGTCCACACACTTGTGGCCAGCATGTTGATCACGGTGTGAGGTGCAATGGATAGGAATTAGCTGAGTGGTTCGGATGTACATTTTGGTAAGACCAGGATGTGACCGCTACTTGTGAAAACAAAGAGTCTGGTTAGTAGTGACAAGAAGAAGGTTACGACGTGTCCGTGGCACCACCATTGCATGGGGCAATTCAAGAGTGGCAAGGATTCCTTCTTGTTGCAGTAATACTGGTGGTAGTTAGCAAAGTTATTTGCTGAAATTCAAGCTCCCTGAATCCGTAATTTGTTTTCCATTGATCCTACTTTGCATGAAAGTTGGTAAGTAACAGAAATGGAAGAAAGACCTGTTCAAAATGGCCGCTGAACTGAATGACATCGGTTGCTGACAACAACCGCTTGCTCTTACTCTGAGCGTTGCTCCTGATAGACATAAATACTGCTTCCTTTTGGACACAAATTTCCTGTTATTGTGAACAACTCTCTAAAGAGACTAGATTGAGTCTCCTGACAGCTCACCTCTTTATTTCATTGTGAGCTTGCAGTGTTGCAACTGTGTTATGTAGCATTCTAGTGGACTGTTGTTAGATGTGGCATTCTAGTGGGTTGAAGGGAGTACAACGTAGTCTAGGATGGCTGGATCCAAAGCAGGTTTCTAGGATAAGCAACCAACTACGTAGGCGTTATATTAGATTTCTTGCTTTAAATTCATGCAATTGGGATAAACTGAAATTCTGGCTTGAATACGGCCCTCCTGGACATACATTTCCTAAAATGTGGGTCGTTTTTCCTTTGCAAGAAACCACTTCTTGTCTGCGGTGTAGTCTACATTTTGTTACACAACGTGCTGTCATGGCTGTGGCCTTCATTTATGCATTCATCTGATGGTCTGTGTCAGTGGTGGTGGTGTCGTCTGTGTCCGTTCTCCATGTCCCACCCAATCTGTGTGAATGTGTAATTGCAGTTGACTTCAGCTGTGTGGTTTGGCCTTAGGCGCCAGCATATGCATCTCAGCTGGTTTATGGATATTTTGTTTTGGAAGTGATGATAACTGGATGCTGTAGCCTCTCATAAAAACACAGTGCCATTCTATAATCGCCCATGCACGTTCAAGTGTTTTACTTCGCTGTCATGTTAACATGTTGTTGCATTTCATGCTGTAGTATTCACAAAGTAAAGATGTGTGAACACAGTCTTTAAGAAAGGGCCATTTTCAAAAGTATCCGCTATGGAATCTTTTGCTGTGTATGTCTTCTGATTTCATTATTTACCATGCAAACTTCATCTTCTGTCTGGATTTCACAGCTATCTTCTTTGAGAGTAGAGTTTAATTCTGCTAATGTACTCTGCCCTACTCCCAGCTTCCATACTGTCATAGCCCAAGATGTTGCTTCATTGCAAGATTTTCTCTCAAGGACCAAACTTTTTCCCCTAACAAAAAGTCAGACCTGTTGTATTTGACAATGCTTGCTTTCCATTTCCAGTACTGCAAGGCAAGGGGTGAAGTTGCAGACGTGCACCCTCACGCTGCCTATTGTGAAGAGGCGCTGGTACAGCGGCCTTACCATGATCTGGAAGGTGCATTAAGAATCAGTGGCTCTGGAGACCAGTCACCAAAAAGGGACTTCTGAGACTACTTTGCTGTACAGTGCACCTGGTCGTGGAGCTGCAGATGGATAAACCAAGAGTAGGAGAGATGGACAAGGTTACGGGTGATTGTCAGGCCTCTGGGACAACATGTTCAAGGCCTTGGCTTTCCTCTTTACAAATCACTGTTTCAGATGTCTCGATCCAAGTAGGTGCATTCGATTGAAACATGACTACAACTCCCAGAATGCACCAGGAAGTTTCAGACATTCCAAGAATGGAATATACCGCATGACCTGGACTCAGGAGGTAGCTACTCCAGGGTGATGATAGCTGGAGAAAAAGCAACAGGTTGCACTGTGGCGTCCCCTCTCTCCTGCCTCTGTAAATATTTTTATTCCTAGCTTGCTTGTGTTACATCGTTTATCAAGTGGGCGTAAGTAACAGCTGGGACATTTTTAGATACAACCGCGGGAGAGGACTCCACGAACCGGCTCTTCCTGTGCCAAGTCCTGACCTCTCTGCGTGGAAAGAATGTGTAGTGCTTCCGGGCGGAGG
The DNA here is from genome assembly GCA_963921515.1 of Calotriton arnoldi. NCBI lineage: Eukaryota > Metazoa > Chordata > Amphibia > Caudata > Salamandridae > Calotriton > Calotriton arnoldi. The sequence continues at coordinate 1,103,032 of CAWUFW010002109.1, forward strand.
GCCAGGATGTGTCCAAGAGCAGCAGCTTGAGGACAGAGATCCCAGGAGCCGTGAGTCCGAGGGCAGGCTGGTGGTTCTTGAAAAGCACTGTCCTACGCGGGGTGTCCCCTGGAGGGCTGCTGGCCTGGCAGGGGCTTCGGATCTCAGAAGTGTGCAGAGATGGGGGTGGCACACACACTCACAGCCCTCCTGCCGCAGCAGACATCAGGGGGCAGCCCTCTGCAGGGTCCATCTGCCGTTAATGCTACTACGGAGGCCTGAAGGGCGTCCTGTGGGTCTGCCTGGTCTGAAAAGGGTGTGTGACCTTTCAAAAGCGTGCACACCTTATTCCATTAAAGTCATCTGTAGTGCACGGGGTTCCAGATGAAAGGGCCACCGCTTCCCTTCCGGTCTCTTTATGGTAGGCAGAAGGACAGAGAGGGGAGTTGGACCTCACAGGGTTTAGGGTCGTTCTGGTTTATTCACCAGAAGACCGACAGCCCTGTAGTTGGCGATTCTTAAATGCTGTTTTATTAATCCCAAGTGCAATACCTACTGTTTTTGTAGTGTTTGCTGATAAAAACCCCCATCAGGGTGCAGCAGGTGCAGTGTCACTGGGCCTTTGGCTAACTTGGCCCTCTGTAACTCAGTTATAGATTTTTAGGTCGAGCCTGATAGAGCGAAATGTTCTTGTGACTTTTAGGGGTGCATCATAATCACTGATAGGCCGCATCCACATGTATTCAGACATATATTCGTATATTCAGTTTCATATTCATGTATGTTTAGTAAAGAATGAATAGTTCGCTGAGACAAAGTGAACCCGGCAGTATAATGGTGCTAGGATATTGATGTAATGTAATGCTTATTGAATTGTGCGAACATAATGCATAGAGAAATTAGTTCGTGGATGTAATGTAATTGCAGTAGTTTAAACGTGCACCATATTAAAGTTGCACATGTAATTCATTGTTTGCATATGAAGTGTAATGAAAATGCTTATAGGGAAACATAAGATGTGTGTTTAAAAGTTATATGTAAAGGCCTGACTACATATATGCTTAGGGAAGGCCTGGTTTATTCTTATGTTAGCTTATTTTTGTAGGCAGTGAAAAGATTCTCTTGGTAAGGCTCTCTGGGTACAAACGGTAGATTTAATTTGCACAGTAAAAGGTTTCTGTTGAAAGTATCTTTTGTTGCAGGTGCAAGGACACATGTCTCGTTAGTAAGACTAACTCTTTGTTTTCGAAAGCTAGAGAGAGGGAGGCATGGTACGGGGAGTGAAAAGGAATGTAGGGATGATACTTTCGGCGGAGAAGGTGCCTGGGACTCAAGGTCAACGCAATCGTCCAGGATGAAGTCACCGTTTCAGTGGAAAAGCACAAGAAAGAAGACCTGGCCAAGGAGGCGTGACAAAGGCGTGTACAATTGTATTGGGGTTTTTGTATTAGGGATAGTGCCCTGAGGGAGGAGGCCAGAGAAGAGGTAGGGGAGACCTGAGAGAAGGACAGAGCTGAGCTTAGGTACTATGTGATTGCACTTCCTAGGAAGTCTTCACAGCTGACACCTTTATTCTTTCTTGCTTGGGAAAATCGTTATGCAGGGATGCCACTTAGCGTTAGTGTAGGGACAGCAATTGATTTTAAGCTTGTTTAGGCCAATGAAGAGCAACTTAGAAATAGGAGCAATCATAGTCTGGTTGGTCCTCCTAGAACTTTCTATTCTTCTTATCCTGAGTCGGATGAGATTCTTGCGTAGATTATTATTTGTATTAGTGCCCATCTATTTCTTTAACCTCGTGTTGAGGTGCTTGCATGTTCAGTTATTTTTGGCGATAATAAATTCTCAAACTTGAATTCGGAGTCAGTGGTCCTTTCAGACAAAATGAATGCTGATATATAACCTGATGAGATTCTCTCCTTTACACTATTCAACAGGTAAAAAGATCTTGGCGACCAGAAGGTTCTTATAGATAATTAGATAAGAATCGGCGTTATCAGTTGGTAGCAGAGTAGGATGGTTACCTTTGATGGTAAGGGAGATCTAGAGCAAGATAGGAGACTTAAGTTGCCCCATAGAGCCCGAGTGACGCAGATCCAGAGGACCGCGGGAGAAGGATGTCGGAGGTCGTGGAAAACTGACGGAGAGTGATGGTGCGGCGGAAGTAGCAGTTCGTAGTAGAGTGAGTATGAAAAGAGTGATGTTTGGTAGATTGCGGTGTTTTATTGTTGTGTGATGTCTTGCGGAGTTGGAACGAGAGTTGTGTGATTGAGAAACGGACCGTGAGCGCGCGCGGGACCGGGAGATTTATTGTGGTGTAGAATACACCCAGAGTTGAGAACATTGACCAGAGTTGTGGGGGTCACGAGACGTCATTGACAGACCCACTGAAGATAGGGAACACATGAGTGAGTGTGTGAATAACCAACGCAGGTCGTAGGTTATTGTGTGCAGAACATCGAATGATTGAATCCTATCGAGTGTGCTAAAGGCGATTGTCCGGTCGTTTCGCGGACAGACGATTGCCAGATTGAGGTCAACAAGCTCAAGAGGCTGATCGGTCACTAGTAAGACCGACGGTCAGAGAGGTAATTGTTCGGTAGGACGGACATTATTTCAGAGTATGACTGGGACAGATGCGAGCGAGAACAAGTGAATTAGAAAGGAGGGGAACTGCTGCGAGCGGAGGAAAAGTGACGTCAGAACAGTGCCGCGCTGCGATAGGCCGGTTGGTGTGAACCGGCTGGGATTGGAGGATTGGAATCAGGAAGTAAAAGCGGACATTTTGAGTGCAAATACAAAGTTGATTCATCATGAAATGTTTTAAAGCTTTAAGGGAACTTTGTAGAGGTGATAGACATGTGGTTGTTCGGGAGGGAGAGGAAGCTCCTCCCGAGGATACACCAGCACATTATATGGCAAAGAATGTGGGATTGCATACTATAATTTGGCTTGAGAATTGGCATAAAATGACAGAAGCAGAAGGAGAATTGTCGTTCCCTCGATATGGTACTTTCAGGTTAGAGGTGCTGTACCAGCTCAAGAGTGTAATGGCTTCATTACGACCACTACCCAGACCAACACAGTTTGAGGCACTACATGCGTGGATAAGGGCAGCGTATGATAGGAAGAAGGACAGATGTCAAGAAAGGGTGAAGAAATCGGTCAGGGCATTTCAAGATGCAAGGTGGGATGCCTTGGAGAAAAGGTGGAGAGCAGACACGATCGAAGGAGATAAGTTATACCCACTGCTGATACAAAATGGAAAGATTACAAGAATCGATGAGGACGACAGTGATCTAGATGACAGTTTGTTGGATAGGATGTTGGCGGAGAGGCCACCACCATTTAACCCAGATTCAGAAGAGGAAAAGACGACCCCAGCAGTGGCAATAATTGATGAGAGCCAGAACCAGACTAGCATGAGAGTAGTGGGAAGAATTTCCACAGGAACGGAGGGAGCAACGGCGTCTATGATAACACAGCCTCCTGCAGGGAACACAAGATTACCGGACTCCTTGACAGTACCGGTTACCATTGGCCCTATAGTACCGGTATATGACCCAGACCGAGTGAGAGAAGGGAGCTCCGTACCGATGAGAAGGGAAGAAGGAAACAGTGAGAGTGGGAATGGGTTTGGAGTAAGGGTGGTTCATTTCCCAAGACCAAAGGAGACAAGTACGCCGTTACCGGCTACTGCGGACTCTTCATGTGGGCGAGAAGAGGAGAGACCGGAAAGACCGAGGTCTTTACGGGAATCTAAGTCAGCTTTGAGGAGTGGACACCAACAGTAACGAACCAAGAGGATAGGATGCAAAGAGATAGGGCACAAAATGTTTCGGAAGACAGACCAGGTTCCAGGAATATAGAAGGGAATAGGTCACAAGGACAGAATAGTGACTGTGATGAGCGAGATGGCTCGGGTTGTCGAGATGTACTGAGGAGTGCAGTACAGGCAAGGTTGCTAGACGTAGTGAGGCTGAAAGCAGAGGTAGACGAAATGATCAGTGGGGGTCTGCCTTTGGAAAGGATAGAAATTTATGGATCAGATGAGCTGCTGTTTGTAGCAAAAGATGTGACTCGAAAAGCTAGAATGGCACATGATAGATTGAAGGAATTGGCCAAAAGATATGAGGTGGACCTGAACAAAACTAAAGCGTTGCAGGGACCACATAGATTGCATTACAGTGATCAGGAGTTGGAGGAGAAAAGAATCACAGGATTAAAGACGCACACCAGAGACCTGATCATAGGAATGAGAATATGGATTTTGTTGGACAAATGGGAAGAAAGGTGGTCCAAAAGAAACCAGTAAAGAGAGCAGAAGGGAAACGCCGCCGCCAGGAGGAGGGCGACGGGTGTTGGAAATTTTCCTTTACGGGAAGTACAGAATGGAGGGTACGTGCATGTGCCGTGGAATAGAGGTGATTTGGCTGCATTTACAAATGATTTTCCTCGGCTGAGGAAAAACCGGTGGAGTGGTACAAGCAGGTTGAGCGGTTTGTGAAGATTTCAAAAGTATTGTGGATTGATTTGAACACTTTGTTTGACATAGTGGTACCAGGAGATTTGTGGACAGCATGTAAAGTCGCTATTGAGTGGCCGACTTGAACCGAAAAGAGAGGCGGTTACAAATGGTCCATCACCTGATGTCATGAAAAAGTATGAGCAGGTGATTACATGGTTGAAGTCGAAGATTTCACCTCAGGATATAGATTGGGTTAAGATAGATCGGACTGTACAGGAACCCAAGGAAACGGTGCATGAGTATTACGAAAGACTTCTGCAAGTTTTTAAACAGTATAGTGGGTTAGATGTTTTGGACCCTAAGGATATGGGACAGTTTGTCTCAAAAGTTTGTAACGGGTCTGAGAGTGGAAATCAGCCTCATGATACAGCACCATTTGATCTGCTGGCAGAACAAGCCACTGGATGAAATTTTGCGATATGCGAGATACTGTAGTGATGAGGTGGAATCGAAACATCGAAAGCTAAAAGACAAATTGATGCTTGTCCAGATGCAGACAGCACAGAGTCAGCCTAGTGGAGGGACCTTAGGAAGAAAGCAAGGAAATTTCCAAGGAAACCAGAATGGGCAGGTACAGGGAAAGGGAAAACCAGTAGACCCCAAGACAGGAGTGGACGTGGCCACACTAAAGAAGACCACTGCGTATCATCTTTGTCGCCAGGTCGGACATTGGAAACGCGAGTGTCCTTTGAACCCAGCTAATCAGGTACAAGAAGAGGAAGAGGGGGCTCAGGCACCCGCGCAAGAGAGTGGTTAACACAATAACGAGACCTAGAACGATGAAAGGGGGGTTTACAATTCTCACGCTCAGATTCCCCAAGCTCCAAGGATTTCACAAGGAACACGAACGTACCAACAGATGCCCCTGTTCGAACGTTATGATGAGGATAGCTCAGACCCTTTATCCTGACGGTGCCTGAGGGGGGAGGAAGACTGCACACTTGGAGCGGTCTTGGCGGTAGACCAGAGAGGACCTTTTGTGGAGGCAGAGATTGAGGGCAATCCTGTAACACTTTTGGTTGATACTGGAGCTACCCGGTCTACTGTAAGATCTGCAGTAGTCCCTAACCTACCCCTCTCGGGACAATCGATCCAGGTTGTTGGAGTAGCGAACAAGAAGATGAGCAGCCCATTGACAGAACCGATCCTAGTAAAGATAGGTTCTTTCCAAACTAGACATCAGTTTGTAGTGTGTGATACGAGTCCAGTTTGCCTTTTAGGGAGAGATCTGTTGTGCAAGTTGAACTGCACGATTTACTGTACACCACGGGGAGTGGAGGTCCAGACGAGAGTTGACGATGCTGACTTTAAGATTGCCAATCAGCATCTGTGTATAGATCTGTACCCAATGGTGACGGTGGAAGAACTTCCACCTGATCTGAGAGACGCAGTGTCGTCTGTGGTGTGGGATTTCGCAGGAGACGAAATAGGTCTAATCAGAGGGGTTGAACCAGTGCGGATTGAGGTGAAACAGAATGTTGATTTCCCAAGAACACCTCAATACAACCTGTCGACAGAAACGATTGCAGGAATAAAACCTGTGATCGAGACTTTCATTGAGAAGGGTATTTTAAAAGAGATCAGAGGTAGTCCCTGTAATTCGCCCATAATGGGACTACAGAAACCGAGCGGGAAGTACAGGATCGTGCAAGACCTGCGAAAGGTCAACACGATAGTTGTCCCTTGTTGTCCAGTGGTACCGAATCCTTCAGTAATACTGTTCCAGATCCCATGTGAAGCCGAGTGGTTTACGGTTATCGATTTGTGTCAAGCCTTCTTTTCGATACCGCTCCACAAGGAAAGCCAATTTCTTTTTGCGTTCAGGCTAGAAAATCGAGTGTTAACATGGTGTCGTATCCCTCAAGGGTATACGGAAAGTCCATCGATCTTTAACCAGATCCTGAAGAAGAACCTTGAGAGTCTTGTGTTGCCGCAGAACTCAGTTCTCGTGCAGTACATAGATGACTTGCTCATTGCCTCAGAAACAGAAGATGCTTGCAGAATTGACACAGTAGCCTTGTTGAACCACTTAGCAGAGAATGGACATAAGGTGTCCCCGAACAAGCTGCAGTACTGTTTGAATGAGGTACAGTACTTGGGACACAGATTAGAAAAAGGCAAGAGGAAGGTGTCACCAGATCGAATTGAGGCAATAATGAGCATGGCAGTACCCACTACACAGAGGGAAGTTAGGATGTTTCTGGGAATGGTTGGCTATTGTCGACAGTGGATTCCTAGTTTCTCCTTGAGAGCAAAGCCTCTGCAGAGGCTTACACACAAGGATGTGAGTGATCCGGTACCATGGGACGAGGAGTGCTTGGTGTCATTCCTGAAGCTGAGAGATGATTTGTGCAGGGCTCCCGCATTGGGAATGCCTGATTACGACAAGACCTTTTCATTGTTTTGTTACGAGAGGGAAGGATGTGCATTAGCAGTGTTAGCTCAGAACCATGGAGGCGTCCGTAGACCAGTTGCATACTTTTCAGCTACTTTAGATCCAGTAGCTTCTGCGTTGCCCGGATGTCTAAGATCCGTTGCTGCAACAGGTGTCAGCATTGAAAGATGTGAAAGCATTGTAATGGGACATCCATTGACTGTACATGTGCCACATTCGGTTGAGTTATTAATGACCAGGACCAAGACCCAGCATCTAACGAACAATAGGTTAACGAGGTACGAGCAAGTCATACTTGCCGCAGAGAATGTGACTCTGAAAAGGTGCTCCGTCTTGAACCCTGCGACATTGATGCCTACACCGAATACAGATGATGAAGATTGTGCGGACCATGATTGTCTCGATGTGACTGAACTTTGCACCAAACCGAGACCTGACATTGTCGATGAGCCATTGGCTGACCCAGATGAAATTTTCTTTGTCGATGGTTCATGCTTAAGAGACAGTGTGGGGCAATTGAGAGCAGCGTTTGCTGTATGTACTATTTCAGGAGTGGTCGACGCTGCTTGCCTAGAAGGAGTACGCTCCGCGCAGGTAGCTGAGATCATTGCCTTGACCCGTGCCTGTTTGGCCGCTGATCGAATTCGAATCACGATTTACACAGACAGCCAATACGGCTTTGGCGTGGTGCATGACTTCGGGCAGTTATGGTCTCAGAGGGATTTTTGACATCATCTGGCTCACCCATTCGTAATGGAGAATATGTAAGACAATTGTTAGAAGCATTACAGCATCCGAAAGAAATTGCTGTTGTAAAGTGCTCAGCCCATGGGAAAGGGGAGGACTTTGTATCCTTGGGTAATAACTATGCGGACGAAGTCGCCCGCTTCTGTGCAGAACAAGGATGCATATTCACAGGAAGAGAGATAGAAGAGAGCCAAGAGGGAACCGATCTCAGCATAATGTTGACCATGGCAGACACTTGGGAAGAGCTTAAGCGATTGCAGGATGAAGTTTCTAACCAGGAGAGAGAGGGATGGATCAAAGCTGGGTGTGAGAAAGGAGACGTGGATGTTTGGGTATCAAACGATGGGAGAGCTGTGTTGCCGGAGGAATTGCTGAGTCCAATGGCAAGACTGATACATGGACAGGCACACCTGGGTAGAGACGCAATGATGAGAGTGTTCAGACAGACGTGGTATAGCCCACGGTTCCGAGCAATGGCTGAGACGGTATGTCAGAGGTGTGTTACGTGTCAACAGATGAATGCTGGAAAGAAAACTGTAGTTACATTGAGTCACATTGGAAGGTCGGGAGGGCCCTTCAATCGAATACAGTTGGATTTCGTGGAGATGCCTAGGTGCAATGGATTGAGGTACATTTTAGTGCTAGTATGTGTATTCTCACGGTGGGTGGAGGCTTACCCCACACGCAGGTGTGACACTCTCACAGTGGCTAAATTACTGTTGAGGGAGCTCATCCCTAGATTCGGGATCCCGACCTCTTTGGAATCATATAGAGGAGGGCACTTCCATAGCGAAATCATGAAGTTACTTTGTGCAGCATTGAACATTGACCAGAGACTCCACTGTAGCTACAGACCGGAGGCTTCTGGGATGGTGGAACAAGTTAATGGAACTTTGAAAGCCCGGATGGCAAAAATGTGTTCTTCGACATCCCTGCAATGGCCCGACGCCTTGCCTTTGGTGCTGATGAGCATGCGAAGTGTCCCAGACAGAAAGACTGGGTTGTCCCCACACGAAATCCTAATGGGAAGGGCAATGAGACTGCCAGCAGTACCAGCTACAGCCTTGATAAACATCACTGATTTGATTCTTGATTATTGTAAAGGACTCTCTGATGTGGTCCGTTCTGTATCCCAGCAGGTGCAAGCAGCAGTGGTCCCAGCCTCGAGTGATCTATGCCACGACTTGTGTCCCGGTGACTGGGTACTCGTCCGAAAGCACGTGAGGAAGAGTTGCTTGGATGCCCGTTGGCATGGCCCGTATCAGGTGATACTTATCACAAACACAGCAGTGAAGTGTGGAGGATTGCCGAACTGGGTGCATGCTTCCCATACCCGCAGAGTTTCAGCACCCTTGGAAGAAACAGCTCCTCTCGTAAATGAAAATCCAGCTGATGTGGCAAGGCCACATGAGAGGACAAGTCAAGCTGTAAGGGTCGCTGACACAGCTGGTGGTGCACTAGAGCAAGCAGAAGGGGGTTTCCACAGTTCGAACCCTGACTCAGACACCGAAGAAGGAGATGGTGCAGTGGGCGGAGAAGAGTCAAATTCAAAAGAAAGAGGAAGTAGTGCACTGGGTATAGAAGGGGAAGGCAGACAAACGAACAGACGTGCAGAAAGTTGGCCTGAGAGACAGAGGCGACTGAACTTGAGGTTAGCACCTGAAAGAGACCTTGCTCCAGTGTCTGAAGTATCTGAAACGGAAGCAAGTGACGAAGACCAAGCACAAGACAGTCGGCGAAGGTCAAAGAGAACAAGAGTGCCTTGTCGCAGATACTCTACCCCTGAGTGGACTTACACTGTGTTTGATGCAGGGGTGGTGAGTACGGGAAGACTGAGGTCAGTGGAAGTGGTCTGTCGGAGCCCGAATGTGGTGGTGAAGGTGGTGCTGCGGATGCCAGGGCTCGAGATAGAGGGAACACTGACACTCACGGTTCCGAATCCCCCGCTTCTGAGTGAAGTCCGAAACTTGCTTTTGCATCGAATCGAATTCCCGCCTTTTGGAGTTGAGCCGTTTTCACATGAAGTGCTGATTTTGCGTCTTGAACTTTTGTATCACGTTCTGGTCTTGCTCAATGAGGATCTCATTGTGGATCAGTTATGAACTGTAAATAAAAGTCTAAAAGAAGAAGATAACCTAGGTCCGAGTGGAAGAAGAATAAACTTAGGGACTTTCCACAAGAAGAGGAACGAAAAACTAGGGAAGTCTTTTTCTGGACTGTGTAAATAAGTTGTGATCGGAAAGGAAAGCCCGGAAATTTCATGGTTGCTCGAGCTGGTTAAGCAAGTCATAAATAAAGGACAGAGACTTTTCTGAGTTCTTTGCGATAACCAAGACTTTTTGAGAACTTTCGAAACCATGGAGCCGGGAGATCCCAATCGTAGATCAAAGTGGATTGTAGGCATCCTTATAAGTAGTGTAATAATCTCTATAATCATAGTAGTTATAGTCTCATATACTGGTTCGCACGAGCCAGAAGTAGAGGCAGTGACAGGGACACCGACACCTATCACACCTAGTCAGGAGGGGGTAGACAGGGCAGCTGATAGAGCTATGATATTAGAAGAAAGTCGTAGATTACATGTAGATTTGTCTAAGGGTGATTTTAAGCTTAATGCGTATGCTAAGTTGTTGTATGAGTATGTTGACGTGATGGATGCGAAAGATTGTTATGTGTGTATGCAGTTGCCTACTTCGGTGGATGAGGGTATTAGGTATCATCATCTTCCACTGACTTATGGTATTTCTTGTAGTCTTTTGCTTAGTTTGTTTTATGAGAGAGAGCAGTTCGAGTATTTCTTTTCCAATTTCGACGCAGTGCTTCCTGAAGTCCCAGCTTACAAGCATTTGAATAAGTATGACTATTATAAGACCGAGGACAGACTGAGGAAGTACTTCATACCGAGTTTGGAATTGGATACAGCATTCGCACACAGACACAATCTGACTTGTCTGATGTCGGATGTAGAGAGAAAGTTTGTAGATCAGGTTGAAGATAGGTATAGAAAGCTGACTGAATCCCGAGATTTAGGGCATCACAGGACAGATTGGACGGAGGAAGAACGGTTGCATAAGACCAGGGGAAGCTATGGTCCTATAGCGTTAGATAAGGAGCAGAGGGGTAAGTTGTGTATAAGGCGTTATCAGACTTACTACGAAAAGGTTCCAGTGGGACAGAGTACTTGTGATCATGTTTTCACCATGGCAGATGTGGCAAAAGATTTTCTCCAAGGTCCTGTACAAGTGATACCTACGGTGTATTACGTATGTGGGAAGAATGCTTATGTGAGGTTGCCTGCAAATTGGTATGGAACATGTTATTTGTCAATAATATTTCCAAAGATTTACCATACAGAAGACTTAAATCTTCTGGAGGGTGGAGAGCATTCAAGAACGAAAAGAGCTGCAAGTGCAGGAATCGTTGTGGGGGATATCTTTGGAGCCATGATACCTAGTCTAGGAGTAGTCTTGAATGATGTGAAGATCCGGAGGTTAGCGACTGTGGTGGATGAATTTTCGATGAACACAGCAAAGTCGTTGGTGTTGGTGGAAGGAGAGATGTTGTCAATAAGGGGAATGGTTTTGCAGAATCGCCTTGCTTTGGATGTCCTATTGGCAAAAGAGGGCGGAGTCTGTAAAATGCTGAAGGTTCAAGAGTGCTGCACTTATATACCAGACCGTAGCAAGGATCTGGAGAAATATATAAGTAACATCACTATGATCCACACAAAGATAGCGGATTTGACCGAAGAAGGGGCCTGGGAAAAGGTCGGAAAGGGTTTTGGTCAAGTGGGAGGTTGGTTTGCGAACCTAGGAAAGGGATTCCTTGGGTACTTCCTGAGACCCCTCCTTATTTTGGTGGTTTGTGTGGCTGGCTTGTGGATTATGATCAAGGCCTACAAGTGGTATCGAGCAGGCAGAGTCAAGAGAGCTTTGAGGGAAAATGACATGAGATTGGCAAGACTGCAGGACAATCAGTATCAAAGGCTCAAGAGCATGGAGAACTTCAGATCAGGGAAGATGGGAACAAGTTCTGTTTAGGTCGGTTCCTTCTCCGAGGGAGTAGAATGAGATGTGATGACAGGAGTCATCAAAGGGGGAACTGATAGAGCGAAATGTTCTTGTGACTTTTAGGGGTGCATCATAATCACTGATAGGCCGCATCCACATGTATTCAGACATATATTCGTATATTCAGTTTCATATTCATGTATGTTTAGTAAAGAATGAATAGTTCGCTGAGACAAAGTGAACCCGGCAGTATAATGGTGCTAGGATATTGATGTAATGTAATGCTTATTGAATTGTGCGAACATAATGCATAGAGAAATTAGTTCATGGATGTAATGTAATTGCAGTAGTTTAAACGTGCACCATATTAAAGTTGCACATGTAATTCATTGTTTGCATATGAAGTGTAATGAAAATGCTTATAGGGAAACATAAGATGTGTGTTTAAAAGTTATATGTAAAGGCCTGACTACATATATGCTTAGGGAAGGCCTGGTTTATTCTTATGTTAGCTTATTTTTGTAGGCAGTGAAAAGATTCTCTTGGTAAGGCTCTCTGGGTACAAACGGTAGATTTAATTTGCACAGTAAAAGGTTTCTGTTGAAAGTATCTTTTGTTGCAGGTGCAAGGACACATGTCTCGTTAGTAAGACTAACTCTTTGTTTTCGAAAGCTAGAGAGAGGGAGGCATGGTACGGGGAGTGAAAAGGAATGTAGGGATGATACTTTCGGCGGAGAAGGTGCCTGGGACTCAAGGTCAACGCAATCGTCCAGGATGAAGTCACCGTTTCAGTGGAAAAGCACAAGAAAGAAGACCTGGCCAAGGAGGCGTGACAAAGGCGTGTACAATTGTATTGGGGTTTTTGTATTAGGGATAGTGCCCTGAGGGAGGAGGCCAGAGAAGAGGTAGGGGAGACCTGAGAGAAGGACAGAGCTGAGCTTAGGTACTATGTGATTGCACTTCCTAGGAAGTCTTCACAGCTGACACCTTTTATTCTTTCTTGCTTGGGAAAATCGTTATGCAGGGATGCCACTTAGCGTTAGTGTAGGGACAGCAATTGATTTTAAGCTTGTTTAGGCCAATGAAGAGCAACTTAGAAATAGGAGCAATCATAGTCTGGTTGGTCCTCCTAGAACTTTCTATTCTTCTTATCCTGAGTCGGATGAGATTCTTGCGTAGATTATTATTTGTATTAGTGCCCATCTATTTCTTTAACCTCGTGTTGAGGTGCTTGCATGTTCAGTTATTTTTGGCGATAATAAATTCTCAAACTTGAATTCGGAGTCAGTGGTCCTTTCAGACAAAATGAATGCTGATATATAACCTGATGAGATTCTCTCCTTTACACTATTCAACAGGTAAAAAGATCTTGGCGACCAGAAGGTTCTTATAGATAATTAGATAAGAATCGGCGTTATCAAGCCTAGAGGCAGCGCGCCTGCGCTGCTTGCTCTGCGAGCCATACTGTATTGGAGTATGCACTGGAAGCCCCGCCCACTCTCCAGCCATATTTGTCATTGGCTTGTGTCATTGTCCTTCGTAAATGCTGGCTTCTGATTCGTAAATAGGCTTGTTAGTCCCTCCTTGGTACCAACATGTCTGCATTTGTTACCTCCCATATCAACTGGACTTTTTACTTTGCTTGTTACACGGTCTGCATTATAAGTCGGTGAGCACTATTTTGTTTTTTGACTAATGGGGACAATGGCGGCTGCTTTTTGTATTTGCAGCGCACCCACACAGGACAATGGCGGCCGCTTTTTTTATGGAGCGCTATGCCGCTCTAACTTTAAAAGTGGCTGCCCTCTACCCCCATAAGACTCACGGTCCAATGGCAAGGCTTTTTTTTAAAGTGTTACTTTTGAGAAGAACGCCCGCTTTAGGGACACCGGGCTCAGTTTCAATTTTTTTTTTCCATCTTTAATAGTGAGCGCAGTGCCCGCTTCAAGGACACCGCGTTTTTGTTTCTTTTTTATTTAAACTTTAATAGTGAGCGCGGCGCCCGCTTCACGGACACCGCGCTCTGCAGTACAATAGGTCTCGCTTTTGCCAAAGTTTGACCTATTGGTATTGTAAATGACAATGCCTTTTAATATAATAAAAGGCATTGCCATTTACAATGCCAATAGCTCAAAATATCGCAATTGCGAGACCTATTGCATTGTAAATGCTTGTTTTTTTTTTTCACTCCTCGGCATAGGAATAGGGGTCAATTTTCCACGCTTGCATTAGGACCTATTACAGTGTGGCAAAGCCACTGACCGTCACCGAGTGGGTGGCCTGCTTCATCATCTGGTAGTTCCTCATTTAAAGCGCAACATCACATTACTCAGCCATTCATGGGATACACGCCGCCGTGCACATCTGGGCAACCATTCACCAGTTTGTGACTGACTCCTTGGTATTATCCATGATTATTAGGCCTGGACTTTAAGACCGCTTTAGCTGTGTTGCCATACTATTGTGTTTCCCTAAAAATCATTCGTTGTTTACATAATTAGAGGGACTTTTTGTCAGAAGACTTCATCAATTGGTCTGTTAAACTGTCATTTACATTTTTTCTCCGCCCACCGCAGCATACATCACAGGGCAGTTCATCAGCTTACTTCGCCCATGGTCTTTCCTCACTTTGAGTGACTGCACAAAGCCAGTGCGCGTTGTTCACATCCACTTACAAAGATTTCCTTTCTCTTCAGTGGTAAAACTGCTTTAAAGCATGCTGTTTGTTTTATTTATTTTGGATATTAATTTTAAATAACAGCGATTTATTTTGCCTGCCCTTTAAGTGCTCAGTTGGATGCATAGTTGTCAACTGTCCCGTTTTTGCAGGGACAGTCCCGGCAAGTTGGAGACTGTTCCGGTTAATATTGTTGCAGACACTGTTCCTCTTTACTACATACAGGTCAGCAAACGAGAACTTCCTATCTGCAGCAGCCCTGTACTGCACAGTGTCCCTGGAAATGTTGTTCAAATGTTGGCAACTATGTAGATGGTGATTTATTTTCTGTCTCCTTTTTAATTTATAAAAGCCTGTCTTAGATTTTCATTGCTTGACTATGCAGTGACCTATTATGATCTCTTTCTCAGGTATTAATAATAAAAATATTCATGGCTCAACTAAAAGGTTCTTATTGAAACCAAAATCCCTAGTAAAATGGCCACATTTAGGTTTTACATTTCTTTGTGGCATAGATTTGCAATAAAAAGACAAAATAATTGACCATTGAACAGCTTGCCAAGGCCAGACCTATTGGCTTTGCCAATGCTCGTTTTCCTTCTCTAACAAACTAAAGCTATAAGTACCAGTGTATCTTTGCCCAATGTGAGATCTAACTATATGACAGATGGGAGAGTGTTTTAAAATAAGTTTTATTCAATTTTTTTATTGAAGATTGAAGGTAAGTCCAAAGCTGAGAAGAGATACAGATGCGACACAAAGGTCATAAGATAATTGAATTATCGCTGAGAAGGCTGCTTTTGGAGCACTTGTCAATGACTCTCACTCGTGTTTTCCCCACAAGGTGGATACTCATACCCGAGAAGTAGAATAAACCCAGTGTCTACTGAATTGATTTGTGTTGGGCAGTTTTGGATGATTTTGCTATCCAGGGGGATTATTATCACCTGATGAGACTGAGCCTGGTGGCCTGTTTCACCTCATATTTTCGGCATTTGTTGTCAGACTTGGTTGACGTCTACATCCAGGTTGCTCTTCTCACCACTCACTTCTCTAGTCCTGATGAAGACCCGCGTTTGAAGCATTTAGTGGCCCCCTCTATTGTGTCAGGTCGAAACGTCAACGCCTCTTAGAACTAAGCTGAATGAACATTTATTTTCCGTATGTTGGCAATAGTTATCGATCAACTGTGCCCCCTATGTGATGCAGGTAATGCCATACCTATACACTTGACAGGCTTGTAGATGATGAAATCTAATTAAGACAAGGATCAGGAACCCTCCAATTCCTCTCTTCTTTACACTTTTATGTGGAGCTACTCAGAGCACCTTCCTATTTCTAATTCCTTATAATCCTGAACACTTAAGTGATTGATTCAAATATCTATGCATGAGTTAATGTTTTCCAGAAATTTCAACTAAAAACTGTTGAAGTGCATATATCTGTCTTTTTTCCAAATTCAATAGTTTTTTGCTGCCTTTCCCGCAAGTCAGTCAGAAAATTCCACAAAGGAACTTTACCGCATTCTCATCTCTTTCACGAACCCTAAGGCATGCCAAAATGAAGTAACACCCTCACAGGACCTCTGTGATAAACCGGCTAAGCATTTTACCCAGAAGATTGAGAGTATATATGCTAGCATTACTAAAGATAAGGATCCCCAACAAATCAATCAATCAATCAATCACGGCATTTATAGAGCGCGCTACTCACCCGGGAGGGTCTCAAGGCGCTGGGGGAGGGGGTAAGTTACTGCTCGAACAGCCAGGTCTTGAGCTGCTTCCTGAAGGAGAGATGGTCCTGGGTTCGCCGAAGGTGAGTGGGGAGGGAGTTCCAGGTCTTGGCCGCCAGGTAGGAGAAGGATCTTCCTCCGGCGGTGGTTCTGCGGATGCGTGGTACGGTGGCGAGGGCGTGGCTGGTTGATCGTAGCTGGCGTGTGGGCGTGTAGAAGGTCATGCGGTCGTTGAGGTACTTTGGGCCCAGGTCGTGGAGGGCCTTGTGTGCGTGGGTGAGGAGTCTGAACGTGATTCTCTTGCTGACGGGGAGCCAGTGCAGGTCTTTCAGGTGTACGGTGATGTGGCTGTGTCGGGGGATGTCCAGGATGAGTCGTGCGGAGGCGTTCTGGATGCGCTGGAGTCTCTTTTGAAGTTTGGCTGTGGTTCCGGCGTAGAGGGTGTTCCCATAGTCCAGTCGGCTGGTGACGAGTGCCTGGGTGACGGTCTTCCTGGTTTCAGTGGGGATCCATCTGAAGATCTTGCGGAGCATGCGCAGGGTGTTGAAGCATGAAGATGAGACGGCGTTGACTTGTCTGGTCATCGACAGGGAGGAGTCCAGGATGAAGCCCAGGTTGCGTGCGTGGTCCGTTGGCTTGGGTGCGGTGCCCAGGGCCGGGGGCCACCAGGAGTCGTCCCAGGCGGAGGGTGATGAGCCCAGGATGAGGACTTCCGTCTTGTCTGAGTTCAGTTTAAGGCGGCTGTTCCTCATCCAGTCGGCGACGTCTCTCATCCCGTCGTGTAGGTTGGCTCTGGCGGTGGTGGGGTCGTTGGTGAGGGAGAGGATCAGCTGGGTGTCGTCGGCGTAGGAGATGATGTTGAGGTTGTGTCGGCGTGCAATGGCTGCGAGGGGCTCATGTAGACGTTGAAGAGGGTCGGGCTGAGTGAGGATCCTTGTGGAACGCCGCAGATGACTTCGGTGGCTTCGGATCTGAACGGGAGAGGCGGACTCTCTGGGTTCTTCCGGCGAGGAACGAGATGATCCATTCCAGTGCTTTCTCTCGGATTCCGATGTTGCTGAGGCGCTTCACTAGGGTGCGGTGGCAGACGGTGTCGAACGCCGCGGAGAGGTCCAAGAGGATGAGGGCAGCTGTTTCCCCGTTGTCGGTTAGGGTTCTGATGTCGTCGGTGGCTGCGATAAGGGCGGTCTCGGTGCTGTGGTTGGCCCGAAACCCGGACTGCGAGGGGTCGAGGATCCATTCGTCTCGAGGAAGGCGGCAAGCTGTCTGTTGACGGTCTTCTCGATGACTTTGGCCGGAAACGGAAGGAGCGAGATGGGGCGGTAGTTCTTGAGGTCGGTGGGGTCCGCCGTTGGTTTCTTCAGGAGGGCGGTAAGCTCGGCGTGCTTCCAGCTCTCCGGGAAGGTGGCGGTGTGGAAGGAGGAGTTGATGATGTCCCGGAGATGGGGTGCGATGGTGGCGTCGGCTTTGTTGAAGACGTGGTGTGGGCAGGGGTCGGTTGGTGATCCGGAGTGGATGGAGTTCATCGTGCGGGTGGTGTCTTCGGTGCTGATCGGGGTCCAGTTGCAGAGGGTGGTGGTGGCGGGCGTTGGTTCGGTGGTAGGGTGCGTTGTTTGTGCGTCGAAGCTGTTGTGTATGTCGGTGATCTTGCGGTGGAAGAACGCGGAGAGTGAGTTGCAGAGGTCTTGCGAGGGTGATGTCGTTGTTTCCGGGCGCTGGGGTTGGAGAACTCTTTGACGATGCTGAAAAGTTCCTTGCTGTCATGGGCGTTGTTGTCCAGTCGTTCTTTGAGTGCCGACTTCTTGGTGGCACGGATCAGCTGGTGGTGTTTGCGGGTGGCGTGCTTGAGGGCGGTCCTGTTGTCTGTGGTCTGGTCGAGTCGCCAGGTTTTCTCGAGAGTGCGGCAGTTCTTCTTGGATTCCTTGAGTTCGTTGGTGAACCAAGGGGTTTTCTTGCTTCCGGGTCTGCTGGGAGGGTTTTTTAGTGGTGCGAGGTTGTCGGCGCAGGCGGTCAGCCACTTGGCGAGGTTGCTGGCTGCTTCGTTTGGGTCCGTTGTGTTGGTGGGTGTGTTCTGGCTGAGGGAGGCGGTGAGCTGCTCGGCGGTGATCTTGCTCCAGCTCCGGCGGGGAGCCTGTTGCGGGTGGTGGTGGGTCGCAGTCTTTCTGAAGCTGAAGTGGACGCAGCTGTGGTCGGTCCAGTGGAGTCCGGTGGCGTGGCTGAAGGAGATGTGCTTGCTGGACGAGAAGACGGGGTCAAGCGTGTGGCCGGCGTAGTGGGTGGGCGTGTTCACCAGTTGCTTGAGTCCGAGGTTGGCGAGGTTGTCCAGCAGGGCGGTGGTGTTTCTGTCGTTGTTGTTCTCCAGGTGGAAGTTGAGGTCCCCTAGGAGGATGTAGTCGGCGGAGGGCATGGCGTGCGGGCTGATGAAGTCTGCGATGTCTTCGCTGAATAGTGTGCGTGGTCCCGGGGGTCTGTAGATGAGGGTGCCTCGGAGGGTGGTCTTGGGGTCAGTGTGTATCTGGAAGTGTAGGTGTTCGGCGGCGGTGAAGGTCTCGTCGGAGTTAGTCGAGATGCGGATGGTGTTCTTGTGTACGATGGCGATGCCTCCTCCCGTCTGGTTGACGCGGTCCTTCCGGGTGATCTTGTATCCATCCGGGATGGCTATGGCGATGTCGGGCGCTGAGGAGGCGTTCATCCAGGTTTCGGTGAGGAAGGCGATGTCCGGTGCTGTTGCGTCGAGCAGGTCCCAGAGTTCCACGGCGTGCCTGTGGACGGAGCGGGTGTTCAGCAGGATGCATTTCAGGTGGTTGCTGCTGGTGCTCGACTTGGCGGAGGTGGTGCACGTCAGGGGGCAGGTGAATCGGCAGGTTTGGCAGGTGAAGGGTCCGTGGGTGCGTCTCGGTGAGGCTCGGTAGCAGGCAGGGTTCCGGCCGGCATTGAGTGCGGTGAGGGTGGCGGCGTCGTAGGTCCGTCGAGTAGTGTTGCGTTGGTGGGTTCCAGGGGTTCTGGCGCTGGGCGCGGTCCAGTCGCGGACGGGCGCAGACGGGCTTGCCTTAGGCGCGCCTTCGGCGCGCCAGCGGCGCGCCCGCTGCGCACGTCCGCTGCGCGGCCGTGCAGCGGCCGCCATTTATGGGGAGGTGGGAGGGAGGAGCAGCTGGGAGGCGGGAGGCAGGGGCAGCGAATGGGCAGTCAGGGGGCGGGGCCGCAGGGAGCGCAGCGGCGGGAATGGCGAGAGGCAGCGAGGGGCACAGAAAGGAAAAACGGGGGGAGAGCAGGCAAAATCACGGGCACAACAACAGTGGGGCAGCGAGGGGCACAGAAAGGAAAACTAATATTACTTCTTACCCACCACATTCTTACCCTGTAAACCCTCTGGATTGCTTTTCCCCACTTACAATAGACACAGTGGAGTCCCTTATGAAAATAGTAAAATCTGGTTCACCTCGGGATGTTCTACCTGCCAAGGTATCCTCGCTGCTTCATAAGCAGTTGGCTCCCTTGATTTGCCCTATCCTCAATTCCTCTTTGACTACGGGCACATTACCATCTGAATGGAAAGCCGCCCAAATAATTCCAATCAGGAAAAAACCCAATGCTCCTCCGGAAGATCTATCCAATTACCGTCCCATGTCCCTGCTACCCTACTTGAGTAAACTCCTGGAGAAACATGTGAACAAACATCTTTCAGATTTTATGGAAACAATAGCAGGCTTTGATTCTTCCCAGTCTGGTTTCCGCCCCAGATTCAGTACGGAGACTGCATTAATTGCAGTCACGGATAACCTCCGACATTTCTTAGATAATGGACAGGCAGTACTATTAGTGCTGCTGGATCTGTCAGCAGCGTTTGACACGATATCTCATCCCATTCTTCTATCCAGACTAAGAAATGTTGGTATTCAAAATCAAGCTTACCAGTGGCTTCTAATTTTCTAAATAACCGCACTCAAACTATTAATCTGGGCACTTTTCGATCCCCCACATCAAAGTTGACCAAAGGCGTACCCCAGGGATCTTGCTTAAGTCCCACATTGTTTAATATTTATGTGGCCCCTCTTGCAGATCTCCTTAAGAACCTGGGTTTCATCCCTATCTCTTACGCAGATGACACCCAGCTCCTAATGGCATTTGACAGAAACTCCGCTAATACTCAGTGGGCCTTCTCTGAAGGCATGAAAGCAATTTCGGAATGGATGAGAAACAACTTTCTCCAGTTAAATGCCAGTAAAACGGAAATTATGCTTTTCGGGGAGGCACCCTTACTCTGGTCCCCAGATTGGTGGCCTAATAATTTAGGTCATGCCCCTACTCCAAAAGCAGTGGTGAAAAATCTAGGTGTGCATTTAGATCAGAAACTTTCTATGAAAGAGCAAGTTGCGGCCACCGTGAGCTCCTGTTTCTTTACATTAAGGCTCCTGAGGAAGGTTTTCCCTTTTCTCCTTTAACAGTCAGGAAAACTCTACTACAGGCTCTTGTAGTATCTCGCCTTGATTACTGCAATGCCCTCCTAATCTCAGCCACTGAAGCATCACTCAACAGACTCCAGGTGGTTCAAAACATTGCCGCCCGACTGGTCTCCAACTCTCCAGCCAGAACTGCTTCCTTGCCCCTACACTGGTTGCCTGTTCGGAAGTGGATTCGTTTTAAAATCTGCTGTTTAGTGCATAAGGCACTTTACGACAATGCTCCCAGCTATCTTAGCGATAGACTTTTACGGTATCAACCCTCTAGAACACTCCGATCTGGATCGAAATCGCTCCTTGTGGTTCCTCGGATAAAGAAATCACGCACAGGGGGGGTTGGCCTTCCACCATTTGGCCCCTCATACTGGAATCAACTTCCTCTTCATCTTCGTGAATGCACTAACTACTTGCAATTCCGCCGATCTCGCAAAACAGAACTTTTTCGGATTCCCTTATTGACTTTGTAACTCTGCATTAGTCTCCACACGCTGACCTAATAGCACTTCTCTAGCGCAGAGATACCCCTTTGGGGGTGATTCGGGCGCTCTATAAGATACATAAATAAATAAATAAATAGATGGTTTTTCATATATTGTGAAAGAGTAAGTGATACAATCACCTCTTTGTTGTGTTCGCCTCTCCCGATTGGACCATTGTTTGTTTGTATCATTTAATATCCAGATCGTTCGGGCTACGTTTGGGTCACCCCATTGTTTGTAATTGCACTGGAATTATGCAGCAAGCGAGGGCCAAATTATGCGGCAGTGTCGAGTAAATTATGGAGTAAGAAAAGGCAAATTATTGAGCGAAATGCAGTCATGGCAATAAAAGAGGGAAAACGCTGGTCGTCTGCACGTCATCAATTTTGAATCGGAGGCTGCCCATAAAGAAGGGCGGTTTGCCCGAAACGCGTCGGCAGCAGATTTGAGGGGTTATGTTTGCTGGACCTGTGCGATCCTGAGTGTGCCTCCACCCCAGGGGTAACCTTGTTTTTGGAATCTAAGTGACCTGCCCCGGTCACGGATGGCACCACTGCAATAACATTGCGGGTCCGCTGCCGCCAGTAATTCAAATTTAGTTAATTATTTTGACAATTTTGCACTTGTTAACACTGTCTGGGCTTTGGTTGCACCTCATTAGTACCTGTTTAACATTCGAATTTAGCAATAAGCAACGGAAAGGTGACTTTTGAAGAGGCCTTACGCTATCCGGCAATTCCCGTCGCTGCATTTTTAGTAACTTTTGTACCGTTTGAGCTAGAAACTGTTTTTTTGTTAACATCTACAGATTACTCAGCAGATGGTGGATTATGTGGCAAATGTGGCAAATCTATAATTATGCTAAATACGCCGCAGTCACACAATCGCTTAATTCCATTGGCCCTGATCATAGTTCTTTTTTAATTATTTTTTTTCAGTCGTGCTGCACATCAGCCATGCTGCTATACTGCATGACTACAAATCCTTGCCAAAGTCTGCAATGCCCATGCTGTGCAGCATGCATAAAAGGGAATGGCAGAGCTAATAGTCTCAAAGGCGAGACCTATTGGCTTTGCCAATGCTTGTTTCAAATGTATTAAACACTTGGGGTGGGCATGTGGGGCACTCAAGGTAATTACTAGAATGACTTGCAGAGGAAACCAGTACCATGAAAAGGAATTGAAAATTGAGTGTTCCCTGATTGTTAATGCATTTTATTCAGATACTGCGAACATATCTTGTTTACTGTGGCGGGCTCAGTGCATGTTTTTACACCAGCGAGTGAGACGAATGTAGCACTATATAAGAATTAATTACTTAGTATTACTTATCTTGCACCTGTGATTTCGAATGCAAATCCAACTCCTCTATAGTCCACAGGTTTCACTGTCGAAGTTACAAATAGAGTGGTCTAAGGAAATATGAGCTTCCATCAAAAGGTCGGATACAAGGATTCAGCGGAGACGTTCAGATTCGCCACCGAAACACTGCCCATTGTGACCCACAAACGATGTCTACTGAGGCATCTTTATCTGGCGACCACCAAGACCACTGTATGGGCGGATTGTTGATGTCCTGCAGGGATAAAAGGAACGACCAATCCTTGTATTATATGTGGACCCTTCCGACAGGACCCTTCTGGAGATGCCAAGCACACTCTGAATATGATGCAAGGTGCCAGGGGAGGCCTTCAACCTGAAATATTAGAAACCACCAGGTTATAGAAGTATGTGTTAGGAGTAACTATTATTCTCTGTCCTCTTCAGGCTCATAAGGTGCTTGCCGGCACACTCAAAGATTGTTTAAAGGAAGGATCAGCCACTTTGGCACTTAAAGAAAAGTACACTCCTGTTGCTTTTTGTAAGAAATTGAGTTATAGGTTGAGAGGTGTGGAAACCTCACTCAGGCAACAACCACAATCCTTGTCAGGGTGAGTCACAAAAGTCACTAAAGTAACCTGTGCTTAGCCGCCTGGTAGCTTGGCACAAAGCAGTCAGGCTTAACTTGGAGGCAGTGTGTAAAATATTTATGCATCACAAACACAGTAATAACGTGGAAACACAACCCAAGAAAAATCCCTAACCAATCTAGAAAAATAGAGTAAATGTAATAAATTGAATGATACCACAATGAAAAAATCCAATCAGGAAAAACAGAGATATTGAATTTTAAAGATTTTAGTGAAAAAGGTGCCAAGAAAGTGCCACTTCGGGTTATCTGGTTGTGCTACACCAGGGGAAAGTCACAGGTTCCAGCCAACCGCAATAGAGCATGGAGTGGATACAAGAACCAGGTTGGTCCCAGTTACCTTTTCAAGCCCAGCGCGAAGAGTTTGGTTCACTTTGCAGGAGGCCGCGACAAGGAGGCTCTAGGTGCCAAGAGCAGGTTGACGTTGCGTATTGTTGTCGCTGTGGCACGATGATCCAGTTGTTGCTGGAGCTACGCAGTGGTAGATCGTGGTGGACGGTTGCTGTTGGCGCGAAGAGCAGGTGTTGCTTGAACTTCATGCTGGCGATCATCGTGGGTGGCAGAGTTCTGGCGCAAATGTCTCTGTTCGTTGTTGCAAAGAGGCCAAACATCGGGGTTTTCACCTAGTACCTCAGGAGGAGCTCTCAATGATGCCAACCAAGTGCCTGGGGGCACCTCTTGGGATTCAGGACTCACCTCAGCAGAGGCCAGCAGAAGGGCTCAGCCAGGTCTAGTTGCAGACCGGGCAGTTGCAGGGAGGTCTCTGGAAGCTTGTTGTGTTCCTGTAGCTCACATAGGAGGTCAGCCAGCTGAGCCTTGGAGCCACTCTGGGTAGCCTTGGATCAAGGCAAGCAGGGCCAACCTTCCTTCTTCTGGCAGCAATGCCGTCCTTCTGGCAGCAAGTCAGTCCTTCTGGCAGCAGAGCAGGATTTCTTCTGAATCTACCACAGAATTGTCTGAAGAGTGGTTCAAAAGATCCTCTTTTTATAACTCATTCCAGCCTTTGTGTGGGTGAATTTCCTGACCTATCCATTTCCCTGGTCCAGACTCCAATCTGTCTATGGTGATGAAAGGCAGGGCAGGCCTGGTGTCAGATTCCTTTGTGTGTCCTGTGGACAAAGCGCTTTCAAATGTAATCAGGGCAGGGTACAGCTCTTCCCTAGCCATGCCGACAGGAAGACCCTCTCCCTGCTACACCCAGTCCCCATTGTGCACTGTTTGGGCCCAATACATATCCTTGATGGGGGAACCTTTAACATGCCTTTGTGCATGAAAAATGCCAACTTTCTAAAAGTGGCATTTCCAAAATGTAAACATCATTCCTCTATCTGCTTCCAATCAGAAGTTAGCACTTATTAATTGAAATAAGATAACCCAGTGTTAGCCTATGGGAGAGATAGGCTTTACAAAAGTGAAAAACAACGTTAGACATTTTTCACTATCAGAACATGTAAAACTCAAACCCAGATGTCCTACATTTGGTGGAATACCACGCAAAGGATATCAGATCTAACACCTTTCCCCTGAGAAATTCTTCATCCTTCAATCTCCCGGAAGGAGTGAAACACAGAGTGCCCCTCTCCTCTTGTATGTATCCAGGCAAGTGAGTCGTGTAGCACACACCTAGCCCTAAGCAGTGAACTTGCTGCCATCTGTTTGCATAAGTGGCCATGACACACTGTCACTCTAGTGTGCGTAATACAAAACAGGTTGTCACAGTGGGACAATTTGTGGTGCAAGGGCGAGCCCACAAGGGGGTGCACAGGTCTGGATGACACGTTTTTTTGCTCTCCATCAAATGATTTTATCCACAGGCGGAAGGCTCTATGCTTTGTATCACACAAGCGCTCCCAGTTATCTACAGAGCGCTTTAGCTCTGAGCATGGCCGTAGCTGGCCTTTCATAATGGGGGAACTTGAAAAAGAAGACTTAAGTTAATGACCTTTATGATTTTCTGATATAGATCCAGAGATCCAAGATATTAGGAGGCAGAGTGCATAGTGCTTTCAGTTTTCTAAACACTATTTATATGAATTTAGGCATACCAATAGAACAGTAACATTTCAAGTCAAATTGTGTCCACTTTGACGTGACCATGTTCAGAGCTCCGCTGCCTTTTAGGTTTGCGCTAAAATACAGCATTCTTGCATACATGAGAAGAAGTGTATTGGATAAATGATTGTAACCCAGCATTATAACGGGCCTGTTGTACTAAGACAGGACAAAAAGAGTGCTTTACATGCAAGTAACAATACACAGAGTATTTAACTACCCAGCTGCTCTCACAGGTTAGGTAGCTTTTGATGCAAACATCTGCGATATTTGTAGGAGATGAATCAGATTTTCATCAAGAAAACAAGTTCTGCATTTCGACAGGCCTTCTAGGAGACCGGGCTTGAGCGATGGGGGAGGGAGGCATCGGGTCTGCTGGTAGACATGATCTCAGTGGAACCCCCTATGTATTTTGGTCTGCTATTTATTGGCAGCACGGATGAGAAAGTATCAGTGAGATCATGGCAGTAGGTTGCATCACCCGGCCATTGCTCGACTGTTGATGGAGGACCAAGAAGCCAGATGATAGCTATTCTGCGTCTAGCGAGGAGTAGCAGCATAGCAGTCCGCTTTCTCATGTGGAGAGGTATCTTGACTACGTAGCCGAGGAGTCCTGGAAGAGGAGACATTTCAATTTGATTATGAGCCCAATAGTTTCAAAAATTGATTTTCAGAACTCGTATATGATAGGGCAGCAGCAGACTAAATAGATGGAGTCAGAGTTTGGATGGGTACAGCGGTAACCAGAGGATTGATGGTTTGCTCTGCTTTGCTTTGTTTTACTGGGGTGTAGTGAGAGCGTGTTAGAAGTGCCTTCAGTTTAACAGGTATAGCCAGGTGGAGTCCACATAGGCAGTAGAGGGCCTGAGTAATGTGCTCACTTTAGATTGCTCCAGTGGGAATCTATGCAGTGGCATTCTGCATATCCTAGAGTCACTTGTACTACTACATGGGCATGTCTCAGTTAATTCCATTGCTGCGTATACCAACACTATATATTATGTCCATTATATTGCATGACGAAAGTATTACATGCACTATATTGAGCTAAACACCACATTGGCAAAGTATAGGTAACTAGAGCAGCAGTTAAGAATAGTAATGATAAAAGTACTTCCATGGCGTAGTGGATGCGATGTCTTTGTTGGAAGATAATGTTGACCTTGATGTAGTGTCATACAATCCTCCCAAAAAGTCACTTTTATGCTTGTAAGTCATCACTTATGTCAGAAATATATTTTTGTTAATATTTATTTTTTTGAGTTCACGCTCACTGAAGTTTCTTGGCTCAAAGATAGAAGAAGGAAAATAAAACAAGAAGAAGAAAACAGAAACTCTAATTATCCTTCAGACATTGAAATGTGCCTACAATTTTGGGAGTAAGTGAGGTTTGACTGTGTGTTTGAACACTAAAATGTTGGAAACACATCAAAGGTCAACAGGAAGGCCATTCCAAAGCTTGGGCCATGGCACCTGGGAAGCTCTACCACCTCACTGTGAGAGTTTAAATGGGGCACTTCTAGGAGAATAGAAGAACAAGACCATAGAGCTCTGGCGGGTCTACAAGACCCCATGGCTTGAGAAGAGAGAGGGCCCGGTGTGTGTCAAACGGAGTGCTTTTATCTGTATCCATGTGAAGACACTGTTGTATTTCCTGAGACCGCTTGTTAGAAATGGGGGTCTCTAGTTGGCAAGGGTTTGCACCTTTGTCCAAGTAGGGACCCTTCCTTCTAGTCAGGATAAGGGAGTTACACTCCTAAAATAACCCCTGCTCACCCCCTTGGTAGCTTGGCACGAGCAGTCAGGCTTACCTTAGAGGCAGTGTGTAAAGCATTTGCACATAACCAACAGTAATACAGTGAAAACACTACAAAAGAACACCACACCAGTTCAGAAAAATATCCAATATTTTTATATACACAAAACAAGACCAAAACGATAAAAATCCACAATACAGTACTTAAAAAGGTATACTTTGCAAGAATACTCAGTTCGTACAAGTCGGTAGCTCCGTCCGGGGCTACCGCGATGCTGAAAACAACAGAGTCTAACAGTTCCAGCTGACTGCGTTGGTACGGGCCAGCGAAAGAGTGGACAGACTCGGTAACAGTACCTTTCTCGTTGCGGCTGACACGGTGGTGCGAGCCGGTCCTGGCAACCGTCGCGGTTTCGTTGCAAAATGGAAGCAGTGCAGGGTGCGGTGTCCTCTCGATGCGGTGCAGGCAGCAGCTCGGTGACGATTGTCCGGTGCAGGGCTAGACTGTGCTCTAAGCGGTGCTGGCAGGTTGCAGTGCAGGCGACAGCCGGTTAGCGGGGGCTGGCGTCGGGCGGCCCAGACGGCTGTGTGGGACGAGGCGGTGCATCGTGAAACTTACGAGCGGTGCCCCCAGTCACGATGTGGTCACGGGTGTCAGTCAGCAGCAGCGACTGCGCCGGTGAGACCAGGATGGCGAAGTGAAGCGAGTCGGTGCGGAGTGCGGTGCCCACAGTTCACGGTGCAAGCAGCTGCTCGGTGGCGGCGGTGAAACCAGGGTTGCGGTGCGAGATGTGAACGGTGCGGTCTGCGGTGCCATCAGGACACAGAGCCAGCGACCGAGTCGGTGACGGAGTCGGTTGCGTTTCCCTCCTCTGTGGCAGCTGAAACAGCGGTTCCAGAAGCGGTCCCAGAGGTTGGTGAAGTCTTTGCAGTCCCTGAGACTTCAGAACAGGAGGCAAGCTGTTTTTCAGGCCCTTGGAGATGCTCAATAAAGAAGTTGCAGAAAGTTCAGTCCAGTCCTTTCACTGCCAAAGACAGAAGCACCCACTGCAGGCCAACACAGCAAAGCACACAGCAAAGTGGCAGTCCCTCCTCACAGCTTCTCCAGCTCTTCTTGTCAGTCTTCTTGGTTCCAAAAGAGTTCTAGAGTTCTTGGGTCTGGGCCCCAATATTTATACCACAAAATTCTTTGTTTCTCTGGAGGCAGAGTGTGTCTTTGCCCAGCCAGAATCTCTCTGGTGCAGCTTCCTGGCAGGAGGTAGAGACAGCATTGTCAGAGGCAGACCAGGCCCATTCAGGTGAAAGGAAATCTCCTCCCCCTACTCTAAATGCAGCCCAGGTCTATTCAGCCCAGCCCTGACCCATCCAGGCTCTCTGGAGCCACTGCTCCTCCTCAGCCACCCCAAAGCCAGACAGTCAATACACATCCCAGCAGAGGCACACTGGATGGCTGAGCAAGAAAATACCTACTTTCTAAAAGTGGTATTTTCAAACACTGAGGGGCCGATTCCGATCTCGGCCGGTAGTGCTCCGAATCGGATTCGGATTTACCGGATCCGATTCGGAGCCCTGTTTCCCGACCGAATAGGAACGTGGGTCCGGCCGAGCGAGTACGATGCAGGCACCCGCGAAATCTCCGACCGACTCGAACGCGGCTTCAACACGCTCCGACCGACTTGCATGGACACGACTCGCACCGCGCTATGGAGACGTATCCCGGCCGGGTGAGTACGATGCGCGCCGCGAGCAGTCCGACCGACTCGCGCCGTCCGGCTCGAAAAAGCTGTCGGAGCCGGACTTTGGGGGTCCGCGTCGGACCCCCCTGTACGCGTAGGCGCGCGAGTCGCACACAGGGAGGACCCATGGGTCCCCCCTACCTGTGCATGTACGCCGCGATGCGCATCGACGCGTACCTGCTGTAGGGGGCGCCCTTGTCCGCCTCGCACCCATTGAGTCAATGGGAGTCCGCGTACGCGTTGTACGACAGGCTCCCATTGACTTCAATGGGAGTCCGACCGACTCGAGTCCGATTGCATGCGTGCGCCTCGTACTCGTTCGGTCGGACTGCCAGAGTCCGATTCGGTCGGAAATCTCTCCGGGTCCGGCTCGGTCGGAGAGATTTCCGGCCCGAATCGGAATCGGCCCCTGAATGTAAAAATCTCCCTCACTAAAAGATGCATTTTAACATTCTGAGTTCAGGCATACTAAACTTTATTTTCATTCCTTGTTCCCAGGGGTAGTTATGTTTATAAGATGTTATAAGCAAACTCCCCATTCTATCCTATGGGAACAGGTAGCCTTGCAATAGTGCAAAATGAAATTGGCAATATTTCACTGTCAGGACATGCCACACACACAGGGCATGTCCTACCTTTCACATACACTGCACCCTGCCCACAGGGGTACCTTGGGCCTACCTTAGGGGTGACCAATATGTAAGAAAAGGTAAGGGTAGGGCCTGGCAATTGGGTGCACTTGCCAGGTCGACATGGCAGTACTAAACTGCACACAGATACTGCATTGGCAGATCTGAGTTACCTTTTCAGGGCTACTCATGTGAGTGGCACAATCAGTGCTGCAGGCCCACTAGTAGCATTTGATTTACAGGCCCTGGCACACTCAGTGCACTTTACTAGGGACTGACTAGTAAATCAAATATGCCAATCATGGAAACACCAATCCATAATAACAATTTACAACAGGAGCACTTGCACGTTAACACTGAACAGCAGTGAGAAAGTGAGCAGAAACACTAAACTAGCAAAAACAGATTCAAAACCAGGAGGTCAGAAAGCAAAAAGACAGGGGAAACACGCCAAAAGATGCCAAGTCTAACACCGCTCACCAGTCTCGCTGCCATATTTTGCAGATGTTGGAGATTCAAAATAGACTGCTTGCGAGGACCTAGATTTAGGGCTTTACAGTAATCCAGATGTGACATAACACAGCCCCAACCAACAGTCCAAATTTCTTCAAAGGGCTAAGGGGACTGAGTTTTTTTTATCTGCGTTTTTATTTCTGCAAAACCTGAGGGCCAATCTTTCTGAGTTCTGTGGTAGAAAGGACAAATGCTTGACAGACAGATGCCTAATTTCTACACTTACGCAATTGTAGAAGTAGTAGGGCTAAGTAGGGAATGCCACAAATGGTTAGTTAAATTTTCATAATCTAATATCAGGATCTCAGTCTTGTCTCTGGTTAGGTTTTAGAAATTAGTAGACATCCACATCTGTATGCATAACGGGCACTTTAATGGCCGGTCAATAGAATTTGAAGTATGTTGGTCCAATTTCAGTTCCAACGGAGTGTTATCAGCAGAAGATAGTGTGCTAAACCCAAAAGACTGGATGAGGCCACAGAGTGGTTTATGTACAAGTTAGAACAGAACCGGCAACAACATGGAACCTTGAACAATGCTACTTGGGTAACGCATAGAATTGAATGGAGTTAGGGTCACAAATTGAGGAGACCTGCTAGTTAAGAAAGAAGCGAACCATGTAAGTGCCAGCACTTGAATTCCAGCGGCTCTAAGACTGTCCAGAAAAAGGCACTGATAAATCAAGTAACAATAATCTGGCACACTGACCCTCCTCCTGCCACAAACGTAGATGGTCTAGAATAGCTACAAGCACTGATTTTCTGCTGTGACCGGTGTGATCCCCGCTTGTCCCTTGTTTGCAAGCTCCTATTCTTTAAAGTGTTTGTCAGCTATGTGGCTAGGTGTTTCTCCATGGCCCTGGTAAGGGCCAATATTTGGGCAATTGGGCAGAAGTTTTTTAAAGTCTGCTACATCGAGCCCTGGCTTTTTAAAATATATGTCAATATGCCTTATTCAGGAACCTCCGGCACCAACCATGTCTGCAGTGAGTCCTTGATGGATCTGTTTAGCGGAATTCCTATAGCACAAAAAATGCCTTTAACAGATCGTCCATGATTTTGCAGCCAGGGATGGCAAATTTTACGGCCAAAAAAACAAAAAGCACAACACACTAGGGCGACTCCGTAAACCCCCAGAAGACTGGGTATGAGAATGAACACACAGAGGAAGCCCCTGAGGGAAAAATTGTTTATACAAAATTTTGTTTGTGAAATAGCAGTAAAAAATATCTGCTAATCTTAGTACATGCAATCAATAGCAAGTCAATAATAGATTATATCAGATGTTAGGCATACTTCTCTGTATAGTAAATATAAAGTACAGTTTATTAATATTACATAAGGATATAGATCACACCAAAAGGTTTTGGAGCAGGGTCAAAACAAATATATCCATATGTCGGATTTTCCTGTGTCCCTCTCAGATCAATACTTGAAAGTCCCAAAATGGGGATCAAAGGTGCCACGGGGACCTCACATCTTTCTAACAGTGGCATGTTCAGAATTGTGATTAAACATCCAACTTTAGCATTAAAGTAATTTTTAGATTTTTTTTTTTATTACAGTTTTATAGACCCCAAACTCGATCAGTCTACCTGCTCCCAATTGAAAGATATCACTTATTAAATGAAATAAGGTAACTCCAATGTTATCCTAAGGGAGAGGTAGGCCTTACAATAGTGAAAACAAATTTCAGAGTTTTCCACTACCAGGACATGAAAAACTTAAAGTACATATCCAACTTTTTAAATACAATACACCCTGTCCTCTGGGTTGTTCAGGGCCTACCCTAGGGGTGACTTATATGCAGGGCCAAAGGAATTATGTGATTGAGCGGTTGCAGCGTTTTTTGGATAATTATGTATTTGAAGCATTTGCCACATAATCCATCATCTGCTGCATAATCTGCAGATTTTAACAAAAAAAAATTGTTTCTCGCTCATACTGTTCAAAAGTTATATAAAACACAACAACACATGTTGCCACGAAGTGCAAGGCCCTTTGCAAAGGTTGACTGGTCACCCTTCTGTTGCTTGTTGCTATATTTGGGTGTTGAACTGCCACTAGTAATGTGCAACCTATGCCCAGACAATGTGAACAAGTGTTGAAATGACAAAAGTAATGCTATCACAAATTGTGCCGCATTATGATGCAAAATTTGCCTTTTTTTGCTGCGTAATTTAATCAACCCGGTCACATAATTTGGTTCTCCCCTACCGCATAATTCTAGTGGCCCTGCTTATATGTATTGAAAAGGAAGTTTTAGGCCGGACAAAAGGTTTGTTTTGCAAGATCAAAATGGCAGTTTAAAACTACGCACACAAGCTCCAGCGGCATGCCTGAGACTTGTTTAAAGGGCTACTAAAGTGGGTGGCACAATCAGTGCTGCAGGCCCATTAGTGGCATTTAATTTATAGGCCCTGGGCACATGTAAAACCACTATACCAGGGACTTAAAAGTAAACTAAATAGGCAATTTGGGTATAAGCCAATCCTACCATGTTTTAAGTGGAGAGCACAAGCACTTTAGCACTGGTTAGCAGTGAGTGGTGAAGTGCACCGAGTCTTAAGGCCCATAAAAACAAATTCAGCAAAAGGTTTGGGGGAGACCCTGCAGAGAGGGCCAGGTCCAGCAGTGGCACAATGAGTGCTGCTGCCCACTAGTAGCATCCACTAGTAGCATTTAATTTACAGGCCGTGGGTACCCGTGGTACCATATACGAGGGACTAACAAGTAAATTAAATGTACTAATCAGGTGTTAGCCAATTGTACCATGTTTTAGGGGGCAAGAACAGGCATTTTAGCACTGGTTAGCAGTGGTAAAGTGCACAGAGTCCTTAAAGCAAACAAAAATGGGTTCAGATAATAGGAGGGTGAAGGCAAAAATTTTGGGTGTGACCCTCCAGAGGGGACCAAGTCCATCAAATGTCTTTAGAGTGGTTTGTTGTTTTGTTGAACCAGCATGCAGGCTAAGGGTCCACCCGACTCCACATCATTACGGACACTGTTTCCAGTCTTGGTTGGTGTGCATTTACCCAATTCATTGACCTAATTAGCATAACACACCTGATGGCGTTTATTTTCAGGACTTGAAGCCGCCGTGGAGTGAGGTGGCCACTCTAATAGAGGTGCATGTGTTTGTTTACAGAGGAAACGGGAGACTGCGCGTATCTATGTGAAGAGGGTTCACTTTTCCCACATCAGCGCCGCAGTAGCTCGCTCAGGTGTATTCTTTGCGTTATGGAACGGGAAGGGCTCACTTCACCATGGGATCCCCAGGACATGAGAATGCATTCCATTTTCCCAGGCATCCTGTTTCTCCAGCTAGAGCACCTTTGTTTCTCCCCCAGACAAGAATGAGAAGGGACTGAGACCACCCTGTCAGCAACGGAATGACTGGAAGCCAAGAGCAAGTACCTTCGACCCCCATAGTCAATGCCCCACTAGAGTGGGTCAAGAAGGCAATCGACGCCGAGCGGGATCTGACGGGCGCCTAAAAGCCAGTGAGGACACACACTTGTGATGAGTGCAATGGGCATTTTGGGTACACAATCATGCTCTTTTACCTCTGTAGTGTCCCTGCTGTCTCCCAGAATTTCCTCAGTGGAATTTTCTGAAACAACATATCCCAATAGGTCGTGGTCTCCATGGATAAGATATTGACATGTTCACAAAATTCTGTCATCTGAAGGTTGTGCAGTTCTCACATTATCTTAACGTTCTATGCCAATAAATCCAAATATTTATTTAGCCAGACTTGTATTTCACTTGTGGTCTAGGGATTATCTTCAAAGGACATGATTTTTGAATAGGAGGGTCCGAGAAGTCTTAAAGATCTTGAAAGTTTTGGGCTTTGCATACTTTTAAAGGCATTCCACAGAGGAGCATTTAACCTCTGGCATAATTCTTGCAGATAATCACACCTATTTATGGAATATTAACCCTCCACAGACTTCTGAGATCCCCCATTGGCACACAGAGAGGACGCACAGGTAGCGCACGCATATGCACTTCCCTGCAGATGCATAGGTACCTGTGTGCATGCTCTCCCTGTCGCCTCTCAGGGCTTTAAGTGGGCCGGGTCCGTCCGGTGCTCACCACCGGCAGTTTTTAAAAGCAGGTGCCGAGACGGGTCCCTATCGGGCTCTACATTTTTACCCTCGGGGTGGGAAAAAAAACCTTAACTCTGCAATAGTACAACCCGTTACTCCCTTTGAGGTAACTTCAAAGAGACTCGTTTTTCAGTTTTATATAGTGCAAACTTGGAGCGCTTTACATGAGCACCAGTTACATTACACAAGGACATATTCATTTTTTGAATTACAGGACGTTAGGCTTGAACCCGTTTTCTCAGCTCGAAGGTCGGCTGCTCTAGCCTTACGCCACAACTTCGCCCACAAGAGCGCGTAGCATTTTCAATATTATATACAACGAAGGGATAGTTGTTGCTTATTTATCTTCTGCAACTTACAACCATTGACAAAGCCAATAGTCCTGGCTTGTTGTAGGTGTAATGTTACTTATTGTGTTATATATCTGGATGAATGGACCGAAGCAGCAAAATACCAGTGGGGCAGCACACTATGATAAGCACAGATTTTTAGCTTAAGATTGTTAAACCACACCCTTAATTACAGCGGCCACGCCCCTATCAGAGACTCACCAGTTTTTTCATCCCACTTAAAACTCTGTTGCCTCTGTATATCTGCCTATAAGGTTATCAAATTGTTCATGCACTATAGGAAAGCCAAGCCTGTTGGCTTTGCCAATGCTTGTTAGACGAGTAATCCTGCATAACTGACCCCTGAAATGTTTTCTCTAAAAATATATCTCTTTCAGAATGATTTTTCGACCACTTTTTTGTTTGCATTTTTCTAAGCACCAATAATTTTCTACCAAAAGGAGGCCGAGCACATAGAAGGGCTGACCTCATATGTGGGCCCCAGGGGAAGTGCCAGCCCCCCACTCTTAATGGGCTGGGGACTCTGGGCTACTTCCAGTGCTGGCTGGGCTGGAACCCCGAGGGTGTGGCACGAATATCTATTCTTTACTTTTTCGTTTTTTTCCCTTCTATCGCCTCTTTTTCACTCTTTCTTTCCCTCGCTCTGTTATCTTTCTCACTCACTCCCTTTTTTCTCCCTGCCCGTTTCTCCTGGTTCTGCTTCTGAAGTTTCTCTCTGGACTGCCTGCGCCGTGTCTACCTCTCTCCTCTTTTGCTTTCGTTCTGCGCCCGCGGCCGGTGCAGCGCCTCTCCAGAGACAGGAAGAAGTCTCTGCGGCTCGAACTTTCGTAATGTTTGGGGAATTTGCGGGGCTCATTTCCAGCCAACGGAATAACGGTGCGCAGTTTGAATCGCCTGCTCCTCCTCTCATCCACGCGGTCCCTCCTTCCACCCTGCTCCGGGCTCTTCACTCCAGCTGTGACAGAGATCATGGCGCTGTCCGGGAGGGGGGTCTGCCCGGCTGAGGGAGGGTCGCCCCCTTACTGACCGGGGTCACAGGAGGACGCGCCCCACACCGCATCATGCCACTTCTGGACTTCATCTGGTCGTGCTTCTCCCGGGCCAAGGTAAGTGCCCCCCGCAGCCCTCCCCGACCCCCCCGCTTCAGGGCGTAGGAAAAGCCATGGAAAACTGACAGCGTGTTCAGGAAGACAGCTGTGCGTGCAGGGAGTGGGAGCTGTGCAGGCAGGGACTGGGGTATGTGCATGTAGGGGCTGGGGTATGTGCAGACAGGCGGGCGTATGCTGAAGCAGCCTGGGGAGGGCGTCTGCGCAAGTTAAATGGACGTATCGGGCTCTTTAAATAACACGAAATATCCGGGATTTTGTCCTTTCTATAGACCGCTAATTTAGTTCTATACGGGATTGTTTTGTCCAAGATCACACAATTCTGGCCAAGTAGAGAAGGACGGATTAGAATCTAGAGTTTATAAGGTCATCATATGAAAAGAGCGTATGCAGCTAATAATAAATGTGTTTGCCACGTTTGATACCTACTTTTTATATTTGAGAAGTTAGCGCCTAGACCACCCCCTCCAACATTAACCTTGAATGTGGACAGTTTACACCACGCTCTTTCGCAACTGGCAGCATTGGGCCGCGTGTCGTGTCCCGCCCCCGCCCCCCATCCGACTGTCCAGATTTTGGGATCTATTTTTGAATACAAAGTTTTTATTTATTTTTCTGCACTGAAGTGGGAAATATCTGTCCTTTTTCCTAACTCAGAACATTCATCTTTTTCCACGTTTGTGTTTGAGGGGTGTGCGTAGTTACTAGTTTTGTGCAAACGTTTGTCAATTCCTAAAATTGTTGCTACATCATATTTCGCATGATTGGATGAAAGGCAAGCAAGGGCCGGACCCTTCGGCAGAGATTCTCTCTATCTACGTGCTGCTCATGCAAGATTTCTTTTCCTTGAAGGGCCGCCCAGTGTAGAGAATGACCAGATCTCCCCCAGTCCTACAGCTCTAACAATCCGCAACAATAGGCGTTCTAGGATGCTACTTTCTTTGATGACGTCATCAGGGGGTCATGAGATCTATTGTGACATCATCCACTGGTAGTCCCTTTAATTCCTGGCAGCAGTCTTCCAGCACCCCTATATTCAGTGCCAGGGTGCCGGCTGCACGCCCTGCTTTGAAATGAAATGGAAGTAAATTTATAAAGCGCCTCTAAACCCGAAGGTATCGAAGCGCTGTATATTGTAAATGAGTCAAGGGATACGTGATACTGAAAAAAGACTCCATGCCACACTCACCGCCCAGGTTCTTGCTTCAGGGCCACAGATTGGGCAAGTTGTGAACTGTGCACTAAGTCTATTCTCACACTTTTCTCTTACTCCCATGTGGATGTGCAATCACTCCCGTTGTCAGATATACAGGGTGCCCACAATTAATATTCAAGAGGTAAACTGAGGGATCATGGATCTATGCTGGAAGGATGTAGTAGTGAGGTACTGATACCTGGTGTGTTGTAGACTCCTCCTCCTGCATGCACTGCAGGCCCGAATAACCCTCTGCATCCCTCCGACCCTTCTCATCACCATGAGCTACTCTATGGTTCAGGGGCACAGGGATTTTCGAAAATATCTACTTGTCCAAGGAAGTGGATGCTTCAGAAATCTGGTTGCCCTGTGGAAAACAAATCCACTTGTCCTTTTTGGGGCCATGAGGTGAGGTGACCCATTATGGTAGAGTCCTAACTATATCTGAGCTCTGATAATGGCTTCTCTGATTATCTTAGGGCTCATGTCATACACAGGTTTTGATTCTAGCAAGCCTATCATTTTGCCACCCTTCCACAAAACCATATACAGGAGTGGAAGTTGGCGTGAAGTGGTAATTCTAGGAATCACCTGTGCGCACTCACACATATACATTTTGAATGGTGTTCACCATCTCCTCTCTAATCTCTTCCCACATTTGGAAAGACTGGAAATTTACTTATGACAAGGGCAGGTGTAAAAAGCTTTTTAGGGTGGAAAAAAGGGGGTACGGCAAATACATTTGCAATTGTTTGTCAGATTGTCGCTGCAGAAAACAGTGTATGTTTGCTTGTGCGGAAATGCAATTCATAAAAGATTGCTGGGGGTGCTGTTTCCAGGCCTACTTCCGTCAACTCTTGTGAATTCCATAAGTTGTAAATCTGCAGGAATGCAAGGGCATATACCTGTGGATAAACGTTTGTGAATTTCTTTAAGAACTGGCCCTAATATATTTTTAAGTTGCCCTTAATAGTGCCCATAATAGTTTTATACTGATTCCCCATTGTTAATCTTTTTTCTTTTATTTAATACTGACCTTCTTCAAACGTACTTCACTAAACGATACCTCAAAGAATGGTATTTAAAGTTGCACAGACATTTAGCAAAATGCTTATTACAGTTTTTTGTCTACATTTTATTTTGAAAGCAAATAATCCCCAATCTTGCTTTTATGCTTATGCAGGCATTTACTTCTACTTAGGGAGCATTCTGGTAGGATTATAAATGATGTTCTACGATGCAAATGCTTTCAGATGACTGTAATTTACTGTGTATGGCTAAAACCTGTTGGACAATCAAATCCGATTATAGATTTATCTCTTAAATAAATGTGGAAATATACCAATTGCAGCTTCATTTTCATGCTAAACACAAAATAAATCTGGAAAAATACAGATACAATGAGCAAAAAATAACCATGGATAAATGGAGGCGGGAATGTCCAAAAAATACAGTAAAACCGAGAGATCTAATCATAAACAGTCTCCAATTGTTACATTTTGCAAACATGGGTACACTCTTTCATACTGGAACCACTGTAAATAATACAAGCTGAGCTCAAGCTCCTTGCATTTCCTAACTGCTCGTCCTATTAGTAAAGGCTTTGCATTGATTAATCATATAGACATGTTTGTACAATTTCTACAAATGAATACTAACCTTACCTTAGTGGCAAACGTCCGCAATCCTCTTTTGCAGGCCAACACCCTGGTACTGTAAACTGGCAGCTAAAGGGCTTCTGCTGCACGGTATTGGGCCTATTTGACCAGTGGACAACATAAACGTAAACTTTGTTGACCCTGACCCCAAACAATGTGTCCTAGGTGTCTGGCTACAGGAATTCCACACCCTTGCGAGCTGCTGCTGTGAGGCATGAGTAGCTCAAACAATGCTGCCCTGTTGTTTTCGTTGCATTCTGGTACTTGTAGTCATGAATATATAATGGAGCTAAAGAATGCTACAAGTTCCAGAATGCAAAGGAGAATCCATGACTGTGTGAATTACAGCACTTGCACCAGGCATGAGATATCCTGCCAGCTCTGCCATTATGTTTGATGCTTTGTGGTGGTGAACTTCAAACCACCTCTCACAGGGAGTGTGGGGGCATTCCAAACAAGAGATCTGCTCCAATGGCTCGAAAGTTTTTCGTTTGACCCAATCACAATGTTGTCTTTTTCACAGATTTTGTAACATAGCATACGTTATTTTGTAAAGTGTTTGCTCACTGCTGAAGCAATCTGGTGGAAAAAAATCAGATTTCTTTAATATCTAACTTCGATTTTCTCATTTTATCAACTTTGGAAGGATGAAAAGCCTGTGACCACACAGAGAAACATCACCCTGTGCAGGGATGCATTAGGCCACCGGGAACCCAGATGGGGCCTGTGTTGGTTGTTATTGGCTTTAATCCTCCTATAATTTCTATAACGTTTTATAGCCCGACATAGTTTTTTAAAGGTAGCTCAGTGGATTGAGCACCTGTCATTGTTTCACAATGCAATGTATAATAATTAGGTCTTTCTCTCAAATGCAGACTGAGCGTAATCAAACTTTTATCCCTCTCCGGTTGAAGGATACTTTTTGCATCATGATCTTATTGTAGTTAGTCTGCTCATGAGTAGTGAGTGGCAGTCTGAGCAAGTAGGAGAGGGTATCTTAGATTACCCACCCAAAATTATTCCATCTAATAATAGGAAATCAGTTTATTGGAACTACGACAAATACCAAAAGGAAATCTAACACTTAACTCTATTGTGGCTAGATTTGGAAGACCCATCCTAGGTAAAACAGCTGGTAATAAAAATTGTAGTAGTATTGACTTCTTCCAAAACATGTTCAACCACATAAAACTGTTATGGTCCCACCCCATCGGGAAGATGCATCCAGAACCGGCTAAACTGGTCTGTAACAGGTGGTTCGACCAAAAGTGCCAGGATGCAGAACCTAAAGTTTTACATGCAATAATTATTTGACACCTTTCTTTGACACATGAAGCATAATTCCTGCAGCTTAGGAAAGACTATAAAAAAGTATTAAAAAGTAAAAAAAACAGAAACTCAGCACAGACAATGAATATATTTAGGCTATCCTGTTTTATGTTTAAACCTATAATAACTGATGAAACCCCACAGAAAGGGAAATAGCCCTTATCAGTATAAACATAAAAACACTGAAAAATCACTCACACATCCACAAACTAAATGCCATTCAAAGAAAGGAAAATGAGAGTGAAAGAGTCATTTTTATTTCTTTCTGAAGGGGCCAATACAATGTAACTTTGTTATACAAGGTAGCAGCAAGAAAGAGTGGGCTAACATTATTCATCTTGAGTTTTGTTGTTTAGGGATGTCACTAAAATATTGTTTCTTCTTCCCTTTTCTTTTTTCAGTTTTGTGGTCTTTGGTCTAAAGATGCAGGGTTTAGAAGCATGTTTTAGGTCTTGTTTAATTATTTTATAAACTGTAGAGAATCAAAAAATATCAAAATCATATTTGATATTTTGGCTACGTTTCATTCTTTCACTGATAGTTAAAATGGCTGGTTTCATAAGAATACTTCCCAATATGTACCATCACAATTAACCACAGAGAATGGGCAAAACCTCTCAATACATCAGCCCCCTTTTCTAGTGAGTCCGTGTTGATAGTAGGTGAATTGCCAAACACTTCAGGCTTTGAAAAGTCAATGCAAGGTGTAGTGACAGATATATGTGAAAAGAATGCTGTCAGCAAGCATCTCGGATAGTAGTGAAAACATGACACCAGAATTTTGGAAAACATGGAACGCAGCATCACTTGGAATGCTGCTGCAAAAAGTTCTTACCAAGTTCAACAAAGATTGGAGTGATATTCATTGTATTTGCAGTGATTCAGCTACGTATATGGAAAAATTGTGCGATGACCTGTCAAAATCGACACCTGAGCTGAAGTGCTTCCCTGTAAGAGATCCTTGCCACTTGCTAGATGGTATGCTGAAAGCATCTTTACAATCTTCAGAGTTAATAAAGAATGCTATTGACTTTGTAGTCCATTCTGGCGCACTGTTTTGTTGTGCGCAGGAGCTAAAACGCAAATATCTTTCATTTGGTGCTTTGTGTGGCATCAAAGAGAGTCATCCCAACTATGTCATTTAGCTGGTGGTTCTCAATCCTAGAGTCTGTGAATGGTATATTATCCATGTGGCAACCGTTTACAGAATTTTTGCTGAATGATGATGCTAAAGGCAAGAAATGTGAGAATCTTCAGTCGCGTACTGATAGTGATGTAATAAAAAGTACACTCTATTGCATTCTTAGATTTTTACAGAAAAACATGACTGCTGTAGTGGACATAATAAAAAAACTAGAGTCTGAAAACACCCTTGTCCACCAAGTGTTCAGCATAATTGGTGTAGATGTGAAACATCTCCTTGAGAGTAGGCTGGGCGACACTTTTAGTGACTTTGCTTACCAAGTGCCATAGAAATGTTGAGGACCAATTCAGGAAATTTTATTTTACATTGTATGAGAAATGGCTTGCAATGATGCATAGAAATGTCGCTTCAAAAACCATGTCATTTGAAGTCAATGAAGCCTTACTGTGGTACTCTGCACAAGTTCTAGATCTCTTCCGTAAAGGGAATATTCTCCAGACTTTCAAAAGTGCTGCTTCATTTATGATCGCTTCAATAAATTTAAGGGCATAATGACCCAGTTCAACGCATATGTTGCAGAATCTATCCCAGAGAATCGCAATTTTCAGGTGCACAAGTATTGGCATGGAAAGCTAGGTCAGTGGCCAGAGTTAGCAACTTGTGTAATGGCTGTTTTGGCTTTGCCTGTCCCAAAGACTCACTGAAAAAGTATTGTATGGTGTGCTACAATAAGTTTGATTTATAAAAATGTATTTGGACCTCATACACACTGTACGTGCACTGTCTATATTCCATGCACTATCAGTGTAGAAAGCAAGCAATAATACAAGCAAAACATTCCATAAACACCAGAAAAACACTGTTTCTGTTGTTTTTAATGGTGAAAAAATGTGTAATCACTGATGACCACTGTTTTTTAAGGTATTGAAATCACTGGAAAACGCTGAAAAAAACCCACCAGAATTTACCAAAAATAGAAACTGAAAACAGGAAAGCGTAGATATAATGAAAGGAAGCCTCAAATAGGAAAGATACAAAGAAGTTCTGGAAGATAGTTTCTGATGTGGGAAATGGCAGAGCGAGTAGGCTGGACCGCCACACAGGTGCTAAGAAATGGGTGGTTCATTTAAGCAGTTATATGCAATTAAACGTCCTACAAGTAACAATATTGAGGCAGATAACGAGATATATGTGGGCAAAAACCTGGCCCTAGCAATTTTAGCCCCAGAAATGGAAAGAGCTATCCTCAGCATGAAAAGCAAAAACTTTCTGGGTCTGGATCTAATTCCCCCTGACTTATATCATGAGGAGGCTAAAGCCTGATCCCGTATTCTCACTAAGGTCTTCAATGCTGCTGCTATAAAGGACAGGATACCAATTTCTTGGCAGTCCTCAATCCTTGTACCACTGCATAATAAAGGTAGCTGAAAAATCCATTAAGCTATCTCCCCATCTCACCCTTGAATGGAGCAGGGAAGATCCTGGGCAAGGGACTATTACACAAATTGCAGGGTTGGACGGACAACAAGAAAATTCTGATGGAGGCACAGACTGGCTTCCGGTCCAGAAAAGTGGACCAGGCAATCCATTTATACATGATCATTTGTAAGCATATGGTTATCGAGAGCAGTCTGATCTATGTAGACCTGAAGTCAGCCCTTGACCTCATCGGTTGGGGGAAGCTATGGTCATTACTACATAAGATGGGTGTCAACAGCCCCCTTTTGAGAACTATAATCGGGCTACATACCAAAAACATGGCCATGGTTCGTTACGGGGTCTTAGACTTGTTCAGTGACTCCTTCTTGATTGACCAAGGTTTTAGGTAGAGCTGCTGTTGGCCCGGTCCTTTTGAGCTTATTCCCAACGATGTGGTTGAATATCTGTTAAAAGTCGACCTGGATGTTCCTACCATCGCAGACAGTAAGGTGCTGATCGTCCTTGGAGCAGGTGATGTGTTACTAGCGACACTTGGAGAATGCATCACACAGCTTACTGGAAGCTGAGATGGAAAGCCCAGATGGATAAGGCCACTCTTGGTCTACATAGGATATGCGTGCCTTCAAACAAAAGGTGGGCAATTGGTCCTTAAGCGTAATATTGCAAATCTATCAACAAAGCGGTGACAGATGAATGATATGTGGCAGAGCTATGGGGTACGGCAATTTATAAAAGCTCCAAGTGCAAGAGAATAGGTTTCTCAGGCCTCTGCTATCACTAGGCTGCAGGACCCCATTGGTGCCGTTGTATCTCGAACCGGGTATTTGTACCATAGCTGACTAGGCCCCGCTGAAACCTGTATTATATTGGGTGTGCTTGTATAGGTACCCTTGGCAAGCATTTTTAAAACCAGTCCAAGAAATGTTCATATATGCAGGTAGGGGTGGTAGAAACTGGTTGAATTATGTTAAACATCTTTTGACATCTACAACTAGAGCACTAAAATAGGCCTGGATTCAATCGAACTTGTTAAGAAGTGGTTCTGGTCTTACAAAATAAAGGAATATATATCCAAAGTTCGAGAAGGTAGCCTATTGACTATACTTCGCCCATAAATAGGCCTTTGGGATTGAGAAGTACTTGGACATGCTCTACCCAGATGGAAACATTCTCTCTATATAAGCTTTAGATTGGGGACCTTCCCAACAAAGGAATACTTAGCATTGTCTGGGGCCTAGTCAAAGTATTTTGTTTAAACCATAGTATCTGGTTCTATGGACATTAGGCTTAAAGTCAATGGAGCTGGGTGTGAGGGTGTCTGGTAACAGTGCGCGTGTTGCTTAGTCTTCAGAAGCTCACGATGATTTTCACTGATCAGAAGTAGCTCTCACTGCATTAGAGGTTGGAGACTCTTGGTCTGGAAGGTACCAAAAGGGGAACTATATCTGCGATTGTTCCATTTGTGGAAAGGATGCTGTTTTGCACTTTTTTCTATTTTGCACAAAGTTCGTCCAGGCCCGAAAACGCCGGCTGCTTCCCTTATTCAAGCTAAGAAGCGCCAGGACTGCGGCTGAGGCTCTGTCACTCATGGGCAGAAGAGAAGACTGTAAGCTCAGTGTCCTCTTACGGACAGCATGGCCGAAGGTGAAGCATCGGGTGGTGTCATAGGTGGCTCATCGTATATGGAATGTGGTTGTAGCTGCACAGTGAAATGTTCAATCTTCCCGGGTAAATTAATTTGCTGTGGAGATGCTTGAATGGAAGGGGCGTAGCTACCATTGGAGCAGCAGGTGCAGTGCACCGGGGACCGGAGCCCTGAGGGGCCCACTGAGCCCTGATAATTGCTACCCCAACAAAAGTGAAATGGGCCATTAGTACCCATCTGCAGGTTGAGTCTGTTAAGTTTTAGTGCTCACACTATATGCTCCTATGCACTTTGCACAATCTTTCAGACACATTTTCTAATATCGACACTGGGTACTGCGTGAAGGATTGGTTGTTGCATGTCATGTTGGGGGGAATTTTTTAAGGGTACGTTTTTAATTATGATAATGTAATTTGAAGATGATATGCCGGGCATGTTTTTTGTTTTTGTAAACCATTTTTTATTATATTTTGTCAAAGTACAAGAAGACGTGGTATATCAAAGCAAAATGTATTTCAGAACTTACATTTGTGACTGCCATAGGATATTGGCAGGAGCAAATGGTTCAATGTATCATAAACAGTTTTTAATAAACAACGTCAACTTCAGATCACAACAGTAGTGTCACCCGTTAAGTCTTTCTCTCTCGCGGTGTTCCCCCCCTTGTCTCATTGTGCACCTATTTCTACTGTGTTTCAGTATGTGTAGCCCCTCACCTTCTCTCCTTCCGTGGGCGTCCTGTGCTTATGGGTGGTCATGTGCCAGGGTCTGAGTTAGGGACCCTTCGAGCCGCAGGGAGCGCGGTCAACAGCATCGGAGACTAACGCGGACGTGTGGTATCCTGTGTGTGCATTGGAATGTATTTTGATGAATCTTGATTTGTAAGGACATTTTATGTTGTAAGGCAATTTGATGATGACAATAAACAAATTAATA
Source organism: Calotriton arnoldi (assembly GCA_963921515.1). NCBI lineage: Eukaryota > Metazoa > Chordata > Amphibia > Caudata > Salamandridae > Calotriton > Calotriton arnoldi. The sequence continues at coordinate 1,147,607 of CAWUFW010002109.1, forward strand.
GATTATTTGGGCAGCCTGTTTTAAAAAAAAAAAATTGAATTTTAAAAATAAAACTAAATATATTTTGAAATCTCATTTGCATTATATCTTTTGTTAGCCTCATTTATTGATTTATTCTTATTCAGCCTCGGTTCCTAGTTTATTTTAGACTGGGCAACAAAAGCAAGAAATACAAAAAATAAATATGTAAATAAAATTAATGTGAAGTAGAGTTTCTTAAAAACAGGGCACTCCGATCTAGTTTTCAATTGCTCTGATAGTGTAAACATCACCAGTGGATTGACTGGGAAAAGACTTTAGTCTGAAGCACCTAGCACCTGAATACCCTCTCGGGTGATTTGTGCGCTATACAAATCAATGTAACATAACCAAATAAAAACCTATAGTATTGTTTTTGCAAACACGGCACAAAGACTGATTCCTTCTTTAGCATGAAAAACCTTTCTTGACTAGTTACACAAATTCATATTTGGCTTCCAGGCACTGTTCGCAATGCCGACGTTACTATAAGAGGGTGCTTGGCTTTAACAGAACCACAAACATATTGCACCTTCTTGTCCCGTGTCATGAATCCAAAAGTACTTCCTGGTGTGGGATACAAGGAGAATGACTGAAATGTACACTACTGCCCTGCAGGACAGTCTATTATCAAAAAGTGTTACTTCCAGAACCCCATAGTGTGAATACAAGAAAACATAATAGTAAGGGCTGTTTCAGAGAATAACTGTGGTGTGGGGGAGGAAGCTACTAGATGAGACAACCCTTTTATTACAAGAGGTGTGCACATATAAGCTGGTTTTCTGCGGAGTGCAACATTGTGTAGTTTACACGATCTATCTCCCTGTAGGAGGGCAGTGTTAAAATTAACCCGAGGCAGAGCTGGCGTAGTGCCACTACGCAGAGTTCCATGGAGTTGGGAAAAAACTCCGCTCCGCTCCCCGCCTCCACCCCCCCCTAATAAAAAATATTAAAACACAAATTAAAAAAGGCACTTATCTGTACTGTGGCGTCTCCGGGCTGCTCTCCTCCTCGCCGTGGTCTCTCTCCCGCAAACCCCCACGTCCGATGTACGTCTTGCGAGAACTGCGCAGGTGGAGGTGGGGAGCTTTTTTTTGTCGGGGGGGCTGGCTAACTCTGCTCCGCTGCGGAGTCGGAGTTTAGCCTAAACTCCGCGTTCTCAGCAGAGCACGGAGTAGGAAAAACTCCGCACACTCCACTGGTGGAGCGAAGTTCTCTGCCCGCCCTAAGTTAAAATGTTCTATAAAGCAAAACAAAATCTTTGCTAGTGAATAATATTTTGAGTAGGTTCTGCTGAATGTATATAGTTTTATTTCTTAAGGTACCTCTGTGTTTTCGTAACGCTGGAATCCGTTTTGTTTTAACTTTTGTTATAGTGCAGAATAGCTACATAATAATGCTATGAAATGTGTAGCAAAATTGTACTCTTGTTCCATACTGTAGAGAACCATGGCACATATTTTGGGGCATAATTTCAATGGCCTTAGATGGGGAGCGGGGTTCGAGGACCGGGTGGCACTGTATGCTGACGATGTCTTGTTGTGCGTCGGGGACCCTCCGAACTCTGTCCCCAATGCCTGGAGATTATTTGCCTCTATGGAGAGGCCTCCGGTCTTTGTTAACCTGGCCAAATCCATACTGGTGGAGGGATGCAGAGGACAGTTGCTGGTGCCCTACTATGCCGCTGCGGTGTGACGCCTTTAAATACCTGTAATTCTTCATGTCCCACTTCCCGGACCTAGCTTGGAGACTTAACTTCCAGGACCTGGCCGCTTCCCTTGACCAAGACTTCCGCTGCTCGCAACGTCTGCCACTCAATTCAATGGGGTGCAGCGTGCTCTTTAAGATTGATGTGTCTTCCTCTGTACCTATATATATATTAGCGAATTTCCCATACCCTGTACCCAGGCAATGGTTCCCCTCCCTAACCTCCAAACTGACCTCCTTTCTCTGGGCAGCGTCACAGGGTGGACTTCTCAGCGGCAGGAAAGTCACCCTTTGATGGGGGACTGGGAGTCTCTGACATATACGCATACTACTTGGCTGTGCAATTAGTGCCCATCAATGAATGGTTTACGGGAGGGTGGGATGACCCAGCATACCATCTGGAACTCCACACAATGGGATTTAAGGGTCTACTCTGTAATCTTTATGGAAACCCGGTTTCCAGGGAGATGCCCTCCTGTACTCGCGTGGTGATACACTGCTGGAGGGCGGCGCAGTGCTTAATTTTCTGGGACCGCAAACACCCCAAACTTACTCCTCTGAGGTGTGGTGCATGGCTCCATCAACTTTCTACCCTGAAGGGATTCCATCAATGGGACCACGTAGGTATGAAATGAAATGAAATTTGTACTTGTAAAGCGCACTTATACCCCCAAAGGGGTGTCCTGGCGCTGTACGCATACCGCTGTGGAACCCTTCCTGGCTTTTCCCTGTGAAGTGTCCACTCCTGGGCACCCCCAGGGTGAAGCCAGGCATCCCAGCGCTGTTGGGGCCGTTGTGGATATTAAGCAAGCTATTGCCCAGAGTTGCAGAGTGGGACCCATGATTAGAATAGGCACCGAGGCGAGAATTATCAGGTCCGAGGAAATTGAGCCCAAGACCCGCCGAGGCGGGAATTGAACCCTGGTCCCGGGCCAGATCTCTGCATCAGGGTCTGCCGCTCTAACCATTGAGCCACACTTCTCCACTCCAGGTATCACATATTTAGGTGATGTTAACAAGGGGACTACACTGATGTCCTTCCAAGAGTTGCAGGAACCGTACGCTCTGGCCAACACATAGTTTTTCTCTTTCTCCAGCTATGACATGCCTGGATGCAAAGATACTGATGGGGTGGTTGGGGAAGGCAGCGATCACCAAAATCTATCGCACATTGATTATCCATGCTCCAGATAATTATGACTCCCTTTGCCAGAAGTGGGTTGGATAGGTTGGAGACTTAGACGACGATGATTGGCGGGAGGCTTGTATGGCCCCTTGGGAGTTGGGAATCTCTGCAAGGCTGCGTATGATACAGATAAACTACCCCCAGGCGACCTACTTATCCCCATCACCCATTTAAAAGATGTTCCCTGATGCTTGTTGCCTATGTGCACGCTGCAAACGTCCAACTGCCGACCTTCTGCAGGTATCGTGGGATTGCCCGGGGTGAGGCCATTTTGGGCTGGGGTGGAGAGGTAAATTGCTGAGGTCCTGGGTGGTCCAATCGAGTTAACCCCTAGAGTGGCCTTATTGGGGCTGGTTGCGGACCTGTGAGGTCCCTGCGCTGAGCGATTGTTGGTGGGCCTGGCTTGCCTGGTGGGCAAACGTGATGTAACTCGTTTATGGAAACAGTCTGCACCACCTTCGTTGTCAGTCTGGCGTACAGGGATGGACTGGTGTGCGCAGCAGGAAAAACCCATATATGAGGCTCGTGGATGTCCTCAAAAACATGATAAAGTGTGGGGGAAATGGAGGGCCTACATGGTTTGTCTGTGTAATGGGACTGGCCTCTGCGTGGGCCGATGTTACTGTTGATCTGAACAACTGCATCGTTCTCTTCCTTACTTTTGTGAATTGTGATGTGTGGGCAATGCTCGCAGGATCTACAAATACAAGAAAATTGGTTATAAAAAAAAAATTCTGCGGACTTGATGCTAAACCACAACCAGAAGTTAGTAGCCAAAAGGACACAGATGGTCAGGACACATAACTGCTAACAAAACACGTGCAGGAAAAGCACACACTGCCCATATGGACCAGTGCTCTGAGGTGTAGACAGCCCAATTACATTTAGAGTAGAGACACACAGATATGGGTTATGGCTGAGAGGTCTTGACACCTGGTCCTCCATGCTTGTTTGGAAAACCAATTCTGAGAATATTAATTTCTAAAACTGACAATTATCTGTTGAAAACACGAACCTTGCACTATATAAAACCTAGGTAAATCTCCATAACAGAACAATATAACACCACATAACTTAATTTATATGTATTTAATATTACATGCGTACAAAACATTATACAAATTCATAATATAATATATAAATATACCTAAGATATCCATTTGAGCTGCCACTCAACAAGGGGTTACTCATTTCCTTCCCTTTCAAAGACTCCCAGTGAATCTGGGAGTGCCATTGCATCCTCCTCACCCTGTTTTACTCCCCCAAATCAGGTTGAGGTCTGATAAACTTACGTGGAACGGTTTCTTTGTACACTCCAACTGGATGCTCACATTAGCAATGTTGCTTTAACACAAGCTCATCTTTGGGAATTTTTGTATTCAGTGATTGATCGATGCAGTTCAATACAGCGAGTGAGTACAGTGATGTAAACCATATTGGTATAGATTTAAAAAGAAATGATTGTATTCGCAGCTGTAACTATAAGAAAACAGAGGTTTACTTGGCCGTGTAAAGGACTATAAAACACGGTGGGACACTTAGCCACATGTTTGTACTTGGTATGAATACGTCTTTTGCAAAAGAGTAACTGCAATGGGGGCAACCCAGGCCCCAATTATGACAACAGCTGTGAGTACAAGAAAGAGGAAATATGTATTTTCCACCTAGATCTGGAAAAGAAACATTAACAACATGTTTGCTTTCTGGAAGTGAGAGTATTTTTAAGAGAAGAGGCGCATGCACTAAATGACCGCCAGCGGAACCTGGAGGTGACAGTGGAGCTCTGTCACTAGAGTTCAGCTTTTGGATGTTCCATTTGTGGAATGACCAGGATTGCATCCTTTGATAGTCGCTACATCTAGGGATTCAAACTCTAAACATTCTATGGGACACTAAATAAATATCACGAAGACTAATTAATAATGACACACAATGTATTGAATAGTATTCATTGTAATCAGGATGGCTCAGCGAGTTAAAGGTCACAGCTACAAAATGAGGTGATCTCCAGGTTACGAGTTTGACTCAAGTCAAGGCCAACTCTGTCTTTCATCCTTCCAAGGTTAGTAAATTGGGTACAGCATATAGAAATGCCAGAAGTAGTGCATTCTAGTAAATGAATATAGGGGATGTGTTCTAGAAAGTGCCACCTGGTGCAACCCTCATGTGCGCCTGCTTTTTTTTGCCCTTCCCCCCCCACCCACCCCCAAGCACTTTGGTATTACAGAAATGGCTGCAGATGCTTTCTTGGCTGTTTCTGTGATGCATATTATGCTAATATTAGATGTACGCTGATGTGATCTAAAGAGGGCGTCCTTTGCACCGGCGCTGGATAAAAGATGACTCCAGAGAGAAAGAAGTCATCAGAAGGTGCACTGACTGCGCGCCACATAAGGGTAGCGCACCCACAGGTGTTTCTTGCAAATGGGGTTTGAGGGTCCCATGGACCCTGGAGGCATCCAGCGGATGGTAGTGCAGCCAATCACTGCTGCCGCCTGCAGGGGGGACCCCCTATTCCTCTTTTAAAGATAGCCTGGTTTCCTCCTGCACCATGAAAGCCGAACAAGCGGCTTCAAACAGCTGGCCCTTTTTTCACGAATACGCTGCTCCCTGTGCGGATGTGGGGTTTTCCTACACGTTTAAAAGTGGATTTACCATGATAAGGTTCAATGTCCCACTCTTCAGCCGATGCACAGACTTAAGTGTTTACGGCCCGCTCCTCCGTATTATGGTATAGGCGCTTATTCCTGGTTAGCGCTGGACGCACCTTTCAAAAGGTGCGCCCAGTGCTAACCAGGAAAATGCGCCGCATTACAGTGAATGCCCTACCCCCAGAGAAGCCGCGAACTTGCTCTGCCATGAGGGCAGCGCATTCCTGTGAAAAATGGAGCGGCTGCTTAGAAGCCGCTCCGTGTTTCACGGTGCAGACGGCAACCCGCCTGCACTTTGAAGGGGGATTAGAGATCCCCTTGCAGGCGGGTGCAGTGAGTGACTGCACCTGCCTGCAAGGGGATGTCTGGGGGGTCTATGGTATCCCCTTTCCCCCCTCCAGAGGGCTGCCATCAGGGACACACTGACAGTGCGCCCCCTTTTAAGTAGTGCACTGTCAGTGCACCTTCTGACAGCTTCTTTGCCTCTGTACCCATGTCTGTAATATGGCGTGGGCGCAGAGGCGAAGGGATACTCTCATCTGCATTGGACCACGCCCCCATGCAAATGATGGAACGCCCTCTTGAGGAAGCGTTGGTGCTGTATGTGAGCCAGCGCTTTCAGTATTACAGAAAGGGATGCACAAGCGTCTGCTGCCCCTTCTATAATACCAAAGTGCCTCTAGGGCGTGCAAAGCGGGCGCAAATGCCCATTGTGCACCTGGGGCACTCTGGTAATATGGCCCCAGATCTCTAAAGAAGGTAGTTTCTGCTTCTGGCAACTAAACCTGCAAAGGAAGCTTTTGCCCCAGCTGGCTTGGTCCTAGTGCAACCGAGCCTCGGCTACGACAACTCTTGCTGTTTTGGACTCCCTATAAGAAGGCTCCAACTGGTGCAGAGGACAGTGGTCTGGCTTAGTACTGGTTCTTTGCACCGCAACCATAGTTCATTCATCTTGGAACAAGTTTGTCGGCTCCCATCAAGGAAAAAGCTCTTTTCAAAGTTTTCTAATTGTATTTCGGTCCATTAATGGCAAAGCACCTCACTTCGTGGTCCCTGAATTTCATCTCATCCAGGCACACTCTACGATCCACTGGTCAGTTTCTTCTGGTATTCCCAAATCCAGAGCAGGAAACTTTGGTGACAGAGCCTTCCTGGTGGCAGCTGCAAGAGAATGAAATCAACTCTCTGCCATCTTCACTCATCGCCTTCTGCTTATCTTTTGCAAAGCACTAAAGACTTTTTATTTTCAATCACCCTATTAACGGTTTTTAATGTTTTCTGTACTCTGCGTGTTATGTTTTTCTACAGCGCCATGAAACCTCGATCTGTATAAATACTAAATAACATACATGTCACATGATACACTTGGACACGCGCACAAACGTTAATTATAATACTCGGATTCACACAAATTGCCGAGCATTATTTCCACCAATCAATACATGCTGCAGCCAAGAGGGCGGGACCCTTGAGAAGGACCATTTAACTCTACCAGTAACAAAAGTGAGCACCAAACAAGAGATGAACCTTTTCACCTTTTGGCGCTGGTATCGTTTTATCCGTCTCCATTTCCATTTTTAGAGCCGCTAATGTGATCTGCAGGGATGTTGTTTGCCTTTTTTTCTTTTTAATTTGTGTAATATTAAAGCTTTAATGCTGTTGGGCTCGAGTAAAACATAAGCTGAACACACTGAGAACATATTCATAAAAGAACATTGTGAGAAAGCATTTTCCATTACACCCAGCCACCTTGAAGATACGATTATTTGCACAAGTATCACCAGATTGCAATTCACTCCTGTATCTTGCACATCATTCTTGGGGTGAAAATGCCCCCTGGAGTGGAACAGCAGGGTGCATTGTAGCTCCTTCACTTCAGCATTTCCATTTGCCCCACCGAAGGGTTTACATTTTGGGCATGAAACGCAGCACTGATTGAGTACTGACCACTGAGCGTGGCGTGTGATATACGCCGCACCCCATTGGTGGGTTCTGTGATGTGCACTCAGATGATGCAGGCCAACTTGAGAAGTGCCCATGATGACAATAGAGAGAGTACTAGGGCTTGGGTGGGATAGAGAGTATACATTACACTAGAAGGGGTTGTATATTGAGTACTGATTGAGTACTGACCACTGAGCGTGGCGTGTGATATACGCCGCACTCCATTGGTGGGTTCTGTGATGCCCACTCCGATGATGCAGACCAACTTGAGGAGTGCCCATGAGGAGAACAGAGAGTGCTGGGGTTGGGAAGGGTAGGAGCTGCGCCTTGTGGTAGAAGCGGTGGGCTTTTCCTCCCGGGTTCGCTTTGAGGTGAGGAAAGTGGAGAGGTGGAGAGGTGTGGTGCAGCGGCCAGGGCAGCTGACTTCGGAGCACAGGGTTCACGGTTCGATCCCCGGCTCCGGCGGCAGCTCAGCTCAGCACCGTGTGACTCTGGGCAATAGCTCACTTAATTTCCACGACGGCCCCCAGCGCCTTGAGACCCCTAAGGGTGAGTAGTTCGCGCTTTACAAATACGGATTTAGATTTAGATTTAGATTTAGAAAGGCTGGTGAAGAAAGGCAAGGATGTCGTGGGCTGTAATGTCGGAAAGAAAAATGCCTCTGTACTCCCAGTTATATAGTAAAAGGCAGACAAAACTGTGCGCAATGCGGTCCTTACCCTCCGCAGGGGTGTAACTATGAGTGACAATGTTCATGATACTCTGAAAGCAGGGGTATGAGAGTGAGTGTAGTAGGGAGATGAGGTAGGGTTGATGAAGTAGGGTTGGCAAAGGCAATGTTAAACCGTGTTAGTAGCGCCTGAGGCCCAGTGGCTATATCTCGTGTTACAAAGCGCCGGAGGCAATCATAGGGACTTTACTGTAAGGCTGGGGATTGGGGTATTTCACTGGTCACAGAGGAAGCACGTCACGGTCATCACCGGAAGTCACAGGATGGAAGGAGGAAGCTGCCCGGCAGTATCTGATCCTTAACAGCAGCTTGGTGCTTTTCTTAACAGTCAAAACATAACCGTGGAAAAGGGAAATGAACCGAGGCTCGTGAGAGACTAACTGAAAGCACAGCTCTCCCCTTTGACTTGTGTGATCGTGTGAAGTTAAGGTTACAGGACAAGAGGCTGAGAATTGTTTGCCACCGAGTCACGAGGCTCCTGGTTCCTCCTCATCTGTAATAATATCTACCCTGGCAATTTTACTTCGGTGGTAAACTTATAAATACATTTTGGGCTGTAAGTGATCTGTGAATGCCTTAAATCCCTAATCCTAGCTGACTAATTGAACTTTTCTCCAGCCCATGTGTTTTGTACATCAAATGTCTAGGCCACGTGCTATAAAGCATGGGAGACCCCAAGTCTCACTCGACGCATCCTTTGCTAGGGAAGAGCAGCTGGGGCGCCGAGTCTGCCGCCCCTAGAAGAAAGAATCACTAAAGTGTACAACACACCTGTGTGGAGCCAGCTCCTCGGACGTCAAGAGAACGTAATTGATGAGCAGTGCGAACACCAGGGGCCGTATTATCCATTGTGCTCTGGGGCGCACGCCCACTTTGTGCACCCCTGGGACAGAATGGTGTTGTAGAAGTGGCAGACGCCTTTGCGTCCCCGTCTGTAATCTGATAACCCTGGCGCACATGTAAAATCAGTGCTATCATGGAAGGGCATACGCTCATTTGCATGGGGGCGTGGCCACATGCAAATAAGGGGATCACTTTGCCTCTGTGCCAGTGCCGTATTGTGGATGTGGGCGCAGAAGCAAGTATGCCCTTAGGAGGTGCACCATAAAAAGGTGGGGCACTTTCAGTGTGCCTCTTAAAGGCAGCCCTCTGGAGGGCAGAAAGGGGGTCCTATGGACCACCAGACATCCTCCGAATACGGGTGCAGTCACTCACTGCACCCGCCTGCAAGGGGATCTCTTTTCCCTCTTCAAACACAGAGCAGCTTTAAAGCAGTCGCTCTGTATTTCACTTGAATGCGCTGCCCCAAAGGCAGCACGAGTTCGCAGCTGCCCTGGGAGCAGTGCATTCTTTTGAAAGGTGCGCCATGGCGCAAGCAGGGAAAGAGCGCCATATACATAATAAGGCCCTGATCTACACTTTTTAAGCGGCCTTGCAGAGCACCAAACTATCACATTACGAATCATCGGGTTAAGTCATTGGGAAGCATTTTTGTAATTAATTATGTACTTCACCCTTTCCACCTTCATTATAGACTATTTTAGAGAAACCATTTTTGGTGGCCTTAGCGGCTCAAGATCTGCACCCATCAAGAACTATGAACTAAAAATGTGAGAGCTGGTTGAACACACGTTAAACACTATTGGATTTTGAGATCCACCTTTTCTGAGCAGGAGCTAGTTTACTGAGACTTCTTCCAGGACTAAGATGTCCTTGACAATCCGGTCTAGTCACTAGAATTGGCCTGTTGGCTTGTTCTTGCCCGCTGGTAGCCTTTTTGGGGTATTGGTTCAAGGCTGTTTGCTGAGTTCCACATGCTACAGACCTGACAATTTATGAATAAAGTTCACCATGGGAGAAGGGGCAGGGGCCTTCGAGGTGGGCCCCATGCCGAGTGCTAACTAAAAGACTCTGCCCTTCACCAATTCCTCTCCTCTCCCAAAAAACCCCCAAAAACAAAGGGTCAGTGAGGTTCTGTCGCCATGTCCTGGGGTCAAAATTGTGTGACACACAGTGGCACCGTGTGAGTTGGCAGGTCTGGTGCCAGCAGAGGTGCTTGGGATCCCAATGTACCACATACTCTGCGGCTAAGAGCTCCTTCTTCATCCTGGGCGGGGAGAGTGGGTAAAGACTATTTTACTTAGTCTGTGCCCTAAAAGAGAGAAAATCAAAGATGGGATTAAACGTATTCTTGTCGTATCCTTAGGAAGTGTGAGAGAAGAGCACGACTGTGTCCTAGGGAGAGGCTACGGTGTGCAAGGATCACAGTTCTCACCCCAATACAGATTGTATTGTATTGTATTGTAATTGCATTTATATAGCGCTTACTACCCCTGACGAGGCGTTGAAGCGCTTTTTCAGCGAGCAGCACGCTCCTCCGGGACCCATAGAGGATTAGTGTTGAATTAGTATAGTGAAACATGCAAGTACATTTTAAGTGGTGGAAAGGTTAGTCAGTTATTTGGATTTGGAATGATAGCAGAAGGATAGAGGAGGAAAAAAAGGTTTGTATTTATATAGCGCTTGTTACCCCTGATGGGGTGTTGAAGCACGCTACTCCGGAAGCCCATAAAGGATTAGTGGTGAATTAATATGGTGAAATATGAAAGTAGTTTCAGTGGTGGATATTAGTCGGTTATTTGGAGTGAGAAGGATAGCGGAGTGATAAAAAGGGAAGAAAGGTTTGCATTCATATAGCACTTGTTACCCCTGATGGGTGTTGAAGCGCTTTTCTGGCGAGTAGCACGCCACTCCGGAACCCATTAAGGATTAGTGTTGAAAATTAGTATAGTAAAAAATGAAGTAATTTGAGTAGTGGATATGTTATTCAGTTATTTGGGTAGAGAAGGGTAGGTGGCGGGATAGAAGAGGGAAAGAGGTTTGTATTTATATAGCGCTTGCTACCCCTGATGGGGTTTTGAAGCGCAAGTAGCACGCTACTGTGGAACCCATAAGTATTAGTGTTGAATTAGTATGGTGAAACATGAAAGTAATTTTAGTGGTGGATATGTTAGTCAGTTATTTGGATTGAGAAGGGTTGGGGAGGGTAGAAAGGGAAAAGGTTTGCATTTATATAGCGCTTGTAACCCTGATGGGGTGTTGAGACGCTTTATTGGCGAGTAGCACGCTACTCTGGAACCCATAAAGGATTAGTGGTGAATTAGTATAGTTGAAAATGGAATTTGAGAATTGAACATGTTAGTCTGTTAATTTTGATTGAAAAGGATAGTGGAGGGATAAAAGAGTGAAGGATTTTTTTTTTTAGGTCTTAGCAGTAGGAGGAGGCTTTTGGATGAGTAAAAGGGGGTTTTGGAGGGGAGGAGTCAGGGAAGAGTTTAGAAAGGTTTGTTTTGGGGATCGGTATAGTAAAAGAGGTGTCAGATGATGCAAGGAGGGTAGAGTAGGAGAGAGTCTAGAAAGGGTTATTTTGGGGATCATAGTAGTGGTATGGGGTTTGGGATAAATGAGTGTGGATGTAGAGGATATATTGATAAATGTATAGGATGAGAGATAGGGTAGTGCATTGGAAAGAGTAGTAGAAAGAAGTTTGAGATGAGTCAGAAGGTTGGGCTAGAAGATATATTGAGATAAGTATAGGCTGAGAACTAGGGTAGTGCCTTGGAAATGCTAAATTAGAAGAAAGTGATAAATATATAGATCCATAAGTACATTGAAAGTATATAGATACATAAAGGAGGTAAGTATATGTAGATTAAAGATATTGATAGAGGCACAGGATGAGAAATAGGGTAGTGCATTGGATATGCTTTTTCAGGAGAAAAGTAACAGAGACACAGATCCAAGTACATGGAAGGTACATAGATGCACAATGGAAGTAAGTACATGTAGACCAAAGATGATATTTATTTATTATTATTATTCTTTTTTTCTTTTTCTTTCTCTCAACAACATAATTATTCTACATGTTTATACAAAGCAATACACAAAGATAGGTACATGTCTATAGTGAAAACAAATGCTTATATACAGAGGGATATGCTGTAAATTTCTGTTTGCGTATGGTGCTTATGTGGGGAAGAGCCAATTCTTGAGTAGTTTTCTGAAGATAAGGTGGTTGTCGGTGGATCTTATGTTGGGGGGTAAAGAGTTCCATAGTTTGGCTGCTTGAACAGAGAAGGATGTGCCACCCATGGTTTTTTTCTTGTATCTTGGGATTTTGAGGCGAGATGCTCCTTTAGAGCGGAGGTTCCTCTGTTGAATGTGTTTGGTGATTTTATTCCTGATGAAGAGCGGTCCCATTCCATGTATTGCTTTGTGGGTGATACAAAGCAGCTTGAACGTGGATCTTCTGGCAACCGGTAACCAATGCAGGGCTTTCAAGGCAGGGGAGATGTGGTCTCGCGGTTTGATATGCAAGAGTAGTCTGGCAGCCGAGTTCTGAATCCGTTGTAGTCTTTTCATGGTTGTTAAAGGTGATCCGTGGTAGAGGCTATTGGCGTAATCGAGTTTGGACAGAACAAGGGAGATGGTAGCTTGGACCTTGTGCGGAAATCCCAAATGAGGGAAAATTCGTAGTAGCGTTTTTATAGTGACAAAGCTTGATCTTGCTAGTTTGTCCACTTGGGCATTCATCGACAACTTGGAGTCCATGGTCATTCCGAGGTTTCTTACTTCCTTCGATACTTTAGGTGGTGATCCCAGTTCATTAGGCCATGCGGCAAGCGGGATGTAATGTTTCCAATCGCCACACGTGAGTATTTCAGTTTTTGAAGTATTCAATTTGAGATGGCTCCAAGTCATCCACTGATCCACGGCTCTGAGACAGCTGAAAATTGGTGATTTTCCAATGTCTTTGGGGCATTCCAATTGAAGGAGTATTTGCGTGTCATCTGCATAGTTATAGCACGTGAGGTGAAATTTATTGATCAGTACTGGTAATGACTTCATGTAGATGTTGAAATGCATGGGCGAGATGATAGAACCTTGAGCGACCCCTGCTTTTGTGGAGTACGGTTTGGACGAGAAAGGTGGGTATGGATGACATTAGTTCTGTTTCGAAGGTAGGACGCGATCCAGTCTAGAGCAGTTCCCTCTATGCCGGCTTCATAGAGTCTTTGTTTCAGAGTGTCATGGTCAACCGTGTCAAAGGCAGCCGAGAGGTCCAAGAGGAGTAGCGCAGCAACTCCGTTGCGGTCAACTGTATTTTTCAGGTCATCCCAGATGGCAAGGAGGGCAGATTCAGTGCCTCTCCCCGGACGGAATCCTGTTTGGAAGTCTGAAAGTATATCATTCTCTTCAATGAATTGTGACATCTGGGCGAACGCTGCTCTTTCTATCAGTTTGCCCAAGAAAGGTCCATTTGTAATGGGTCTGTAGTTGTCAGGGTTCAGCGGGTCCAAGTTTGTTTTCTTCAGTAAAGGGCGTATGTGTGATTTTTTGAGTTCTTCTGGAAATATTCAGGTAGTGAAGGAATCGTTGATGATTCTTCTTACTGGAGTGGCAGCAGAGGTTGTTAAAAGAATTGTTTTGAAAAGTTGTGGTGGACAGGGGTCAGAAGGGCTGCCGGCAGGCCTGCTTGCTTTGACCAGGTCCATAAATTCATCGTGTGAGATGTGTTGGAAGGAACGGAGAGGCTTGGTTAGAGTATTCTTGGATTGTTGTTTTGCACAAGGGTTAGTGCTGGTGCTTTGTTTCTGTTTTAAGTATGAGTCCAACGTGTCTGCTTTGTCCGTGTAATGATTTGCCAGTTTGTCTGTGAAATCTTGAGTAACAGGATGAGTCCCTTCTAGGCAATTTGGTTTGCGAAATTCATTGAGTATTTTATAGAATTCTTTATTTGCACATTTAGCGTTTTGAATTCTGTCTGAATAGTACCTTTTCTTAGCTTTTTTGATAGTCGACTTGTATAATCTGTTAATTTTTTGTAGGTGAAGTTTGTCTTGTTTGGCGTTTGTTTTGAGCCAGGTACGTTGCAGCTTTCTAATTTGTTGTTTTATGTCTTTTATTTCTATGTTTCTCCAAGGTGCTTTTTTTCTTTTGTTCTGTTGTGTGGTTTTGAGTGGTATCAGGATGTCAAAAGCTTCTTGTAGCCACTCATTTAGTTTTTTAACAGAATTTATTGTTTCTAGATTTGTACTTGATGTTAGTTGTGTTTCTAAGTGTTCCAAATTGAGTTTGTTCCACGGCCGATAGGTGGATGGATGTAAGGTAGTTTTAGGTGAGTCGCTTAGTGTTGTTTTATGTTGGAAAGCAAGCAAGTGGTGGTCTGACCATGTGACTGGAGTTATAGTTTGAAAGGTAACTAGTTCAGTATTAGCAAAAATGACATCTAGGATATGTCCAGCGGTGTGTGTCGGTTTGTGGACAATCTGATGGAGGTTCAGTGCGTCTAGGCCAGTGATTATTGTTTTTGGAAGGGTCATATTGGGTTTGTCAAACCAAATGTTGAGGTCACCCAGAACGCATAGGTTGGAGTGTATTGTTATCAGGTTTGAAACTGTGTCTAGAAGTGCGTCTGGGAATGTTGCCTTGCTAGGTGGAGGTCTGTAAAGGAGCAGGAAGTTACAGGATAAAGACGGTGTAGTATTGCATCTTGTTAGAAGAGCCTCACAATTCTTTATGGAGATGTCGTCAATTTTAGTGATATGTATTGTTTGCCTGAATACAACAGCTAGACCACCTCCTTTTTTGGCTATACGATTTTGGGTGGTTGTTTGATAGCCTAGAGGAATGGCTTCATGCAGGACTGGAGCCATATCCTCTCCCAACCATGATTCGGTTATGAATAGTATGTCTGGTTTTGCATCTTTGAGAAGGCTGGTTTCACTGGCTTGATAACACAAAATGGTGGCTGGGGTTGCACTGTTTAACATACAGGTCTTAGCACAGAGCAAAGGAGAAATTTGGAGGGGAAACTGAATAGTCACCAGGAATGAGAGGGAAATCGTGTAGCTGTTATGTATCATGTTCCTCATCCAGCATGCTAAGAAGGCATTTTGATGGGTCTGCGTGTGTATGTGGTGGAGATGGTGTTTGAGAGTGAGTTGGAGTGCTGTATTGTTTTCGTGGTGTAACATTGTGAAGTAGACATGGGGAAGCGAAGTTGTGAGGTATGGCATGTTGCTTATATTGTTTGCGTGTGTTTAATGCGGAAGGTGTATGAGTCAGGGGTGGTGGTGCAGCATGTGGGTCATGTAGTAAGGTTCTAAATTGTCCAATGGATGAGAGGCGGTTAGAAGAGAGTTGCTGTGTTGCTGAATCTGTGTTAGGTGTGGTGGAAGAGAGAAAGCTTGGCATTGGAGTTGGTTCCTTTGTGTTTGAAAGGTGGGTGTATGTTTGTATTTTGTGATGGTAAGTATTATGAGGTGTTGTGCTTTGAAGATCTTGTTGTGCTGGTGAGTGTGATATGTTTAGATGAAGGAATAAAGAATGTAAGGTATACCCTAAGCACATGAAGAGTAAACCTGTATTAGAAACTACCAGAAGATGCTTGAACAAAATCAATGAAAGAAACCCCAAGAAAAAACAACTAACAGTTTCCAATTAAAGTGAAGGGCAGCAAGATTTATCATAAATCGCAATCAATAATATTCTATGGGGAAGGATAGAAAAGTTTTTTTTTTTAAATCCACTCATGGCTAAGGGTTTCAAGCAGGATTGGAGTAAAATCAGGATGCCATGTGAGTTCCTGTGCTTCGATAGGGCTTGGGGCATTGCCCCAGTGCCAGTGGACAAAGGTATGCTTTAAGGAGCTCACTCGCTCCAGCTGAAGTTAGCTCAAACCACAAATGATGCCTGCTCAATGAGGTCGGATCTCTGGCTTGAGACATCGCTTTCAAGAGAGCTGAAGAAAAACGACGTTTTCAGCTAGTGGGAAGGTCCTTCTATGTGGCCGATGATTGGTGACCGGTCATTGGGTCTGTCAGATGGTTCTCCAGCGTCAGTTCTTGTTTTGTTGGATTTATGGAGGTTTCTCATCTCCAGCCATGGTCACAGGCTAGTGAATAACAGATTTCTATAGACCTGGATTGGTTACATAGATGCTTGTGGTGGAGAGGAATTGACTAGATGAAAATGTTCCAAACGGGATGAAGTGTTGACTTAAACCGGCAGGTTAAACCTTTCATCCGCATGTTCTGGAACTACATAGCGGCTTTCGGACAGCTGTTCCTAAAATGTGCAAACTTCTTGAGCAGTAAAGTCTTACCACTGGTGACGCTTGCGACTCGGTAAGTACTGCTCAAAGGAGTCCCGCAATTGGTAGTTTGTCACTGGATGTTACAACTGAGGCAAAACATCTTTAGACTCCATCACAATGCTTGGCCTGTTTCTTGCAATACCTTTTACTCCTTCACACCCTTTAAGGCACAGGTAGGCTGTCAACATCAACAAATGGTCTATGCATCTTTCCTGACCCCTCTGTTCTCCTGCACTGCGCATTAACAAACAATCCAGTCTTCTAAGCAGCACTTTAATACAGGAAGCAGAATCCATCTGCCTTGGGGAAAATGGTGGTGCTGAATTTCCCTACACTAGTAACCGAATTCAGTCAAATTCAGTTTATTTAATTTAATCAAAGTTTTGTTTATTGGTGTTCACTAAGGCCCTTACAAGGCAATTCCTATCTTCAATATTAAAACACTCTAAAAACTGTATGGTTTGCAACAGACAATTACAGGGTTGAGTACCTAAAGTACATTGTTTTAATTATTGATTTTAATTACTTTCTTAAAGATACACATTTGTCTTAAATATCTTCTTGGAAAAACTTGAATAAGATATTGAATCCCATCTGCACTGAGGTTACTTGTACTGTCTTCTCTATCTAACCCCTGTCTAATTCCTTACCGCGCACAAGTATTTTGAAGGATTGGAGACGACTATCTTACTATTGATAAAAGTTGCCACTTTTCTGGCTCCCTAAGTGTTTTAAAGTAATATTATGCCTGTCCAGACCTAGTATATACAGCAGATACATTTTCATATTTTTCCTACAGTGCTTATGATCCTTTGTACAGCTGGAATTGCACATCGCCTTCTTCAAGAGGGTTTTCACTGCTATTCGACTCTCCTAGTTACTCACGAATCCAGTCCTAGTTAAACCAGTGCCCTTTCAGCTTAGATTTTTCAATCAAAAAAGTTATCATCATCTGCAAATATTTTGTTGCATAAAATCTCTACAAAAAATCCTCATGATTGTACCAGCTCTGTAAAATTCAACCCATTCCTTCAACGCGCATTCCTGCTGGGGCAATTCCTATTCTGAGGGCTGGAATGGACATAGTAGGTTGAATTCTGCAATATCCTTTCTACCACCTGAGTAACTTTATCAGCAGTGCTTAATTTGTGGAGGCGGCCGGCACCAGCACTCATTTAGGGACCACGTTCTTCATTGTCAGACAATAACCCAGAGCAAGAGAGCGAAAGGCAGAAAAGGGAGAATGAGGAAGGGAGTGAAAGATAGGAAAACAGAGACAAGGGGGAAAGCAGGGATATATAAGAACCATGAAGAGTATGATAAAGGGCGTGAAGCGAATGATAATGGAATGAAGAGACACGCGATGGAGTCGAGACTTGGTATACTTGTGCATGCTTGCTGTTCAGCGGCTCTGTAGCTTCTTCGAAGTTTTGCAGTTGAGTCAAGAGTTCGCTAGGTTTCATGTGAGAAATTCCGCTCAACTTTTAGGTCTGGCCTCGAGCCAACTTTATCAACAACCTCATGTACTATGAAATGTTATCTAGAAAATCATTAAAAAAAAATATATATATAAATGTGTGTGTGTGTATATATGTGTGTATGTATGTATGTATGTATGTGTATATATATATATATATATATATATATATATATATATATATAAAACTCCACAATCCCGTCACTCCAACTCCTCGGAAAAACAGGTACAGACCACACCGTGCTGAAAGTTCAAAAAGTGTTCTTTATTGCGTGAAGAACAGCATGACGCGTTTCGGCCGTGTTACCACGGCCTTGATATATATATATATACAAACAAAGATCCCTGCAATCCTCGCAGGAAAAAGCAAGCCACTCCGGTTTCAAGGTGAAGGTGTTACAGGTTTATTCTTGGCAACAACAGACGCGTTTCGATCTCCAACGAGATCTTGGTCACATGACCTCTTGCCAGTTCCATGTATATTTGAAGATGCAGTGATGTGCACGACGCAGCGTGCAGTGAAACAACATAGAAAAAATACTTTGTTGAGTTTACATGCCAAAACAAATAATCACTGTTAACATCACAGATGCTTCTGATTAGCATTTCAAAAGTATACCATGGTATGAAATCATAATACAGTTACATTAGAAATCAGTCTCCGTGATTAATGTTTTTTATATTTTTTACATGATTAGTACTTTTTAAATTATTTTTTATTTTTATATTATTCGTATATTCTCTCGATTGTGGGTATAGTACCCCTAAATTGTGCGAGGAAAAAATTACTTATCTGAGGTGAAGTACACTATCTCTTATCAGACCATTCACAACAGTGAATTTGTAACAAAACCTATTGTTTGCACAGTGCTCATAACGAGGACGGGTGCATGTTGTAGCTGGTAGTGAGGGTGGTTCTCTTGCTCAGTATCGACTGACAAATCAAGCACCCAGTGCTTTGACTCCACCCCTTTTTAACTATACAGTAAATTAAACCTTTAGCCCTGTCCAAAGAAACATGCAGAGTTATACCACAAAGTATGTGAGGTGCTGTGTACGTCGGTACCTCTCATATGATCAAAAGATAAGGAGAGATGACAGTTCCTAGGAACGTGCTTCGATCTCTTGTGCTCTTAGCAATATCTTGGTGGCTATTCTCCTTCTATGTTGTTTGATCAATCTGTTAAAAAATGTAAGGGACAGAGATAGTTAATATCATAATGTCAGCTACTTCATACTTCCATCATAGTATAGTACTTGACATTTTATTAGACACCGTAACCTCAGTATCTAACAATTACATTAACAGTCTAATAGTATCTAACATATTGCATAAGGTACTTCACCGCAACAGTCGTTCTAAACGGAGCAGACAACAGTGATAAGCATGAACTCAACAATACTAACAAAATAATGAATGAAATTTAAAATTTTAAATTTTAAATTAAGGACTGTATAGTCTTACTGAATGGGAACTGATTTGGTTGGTTGACGGGAAGCGTCATTACACTACAAATGTACGTATAATTCTTCATCGTTGTTCATTCCAGTGGGGAACATGCTACCTGACAAAAGGATCAATCTGGACTCAAGTCTACGTAACGCTAATACTCGGTTCCCTCCTCTAGGGTGTTTGGGGATCGTGGCTAGGCCAAAGTACTTGCCTTTAGTCCAGTCGCCCTCATGTGCCTCATTGAAATGTCTGGATGTACTAGAACTGAAGTCGCGATTAGTTACCGCTCTCCAATGCTCCAGAATTCTTTTCTTTACTGGGAATGTTGTTGAACCAACATACCATTTACCACATGGACAGGTGATGGCATAGACCACGAAATCTGTCCCACATGTGATAGGCCTAGTTATTTTCCATTTCTTTTTAGATCTCTGTAGCATTACTTCCCTCACATTCTCACTGTGGCTACAGGCTTTGCATTTACTGCATTTGTAGAAGCCTCCCCTTTGTTCGAGCCAAGTCTTTTTATTGCTTTGTAGGTGGCTGTTGACTAGAATGTCCTTAAGGGACGGACTTTTCCTGAAGGTAACAGCTGGTGAGTGACCTAGCTTTACCTCAAGTAGTGGGTCTTGTGTCAGGATATGCCATCTTTTCTTAAGTATACTTCTCAAGTCACCTGCCTGTGTGCTGTATGTAGTTATGAACCTGACTGGTGTTCCTGCTTCTTCTGGTTTGTCATAAACCTTCGGTAGTTGAAATAAGGCGTCATTGCGACTGACGGTGTCTGCTTTGATGATACCCCTCCGTAACATTTTGGTCGGGTACCCTCTGTTCTTGAACCTCTTAACCATATCCTGTTTGGTTTTCTCATATGAGGCTTCAGTACTGCAATTGCGCTTAGCTCTAAGGAACTCGCTGTAGGGGACACTCCATCTAAAGTTGGGGGATGGCAGCTAGCTGAGTGTAGAATAGAGTTCCCTGCGGTCTTTTTTCTGTATAGGTCTGTTATAATTCTGCCTTCACTGATGGTCAACCTGATGTCAAGGAAATCAATACTTTGCTGACTGTGCTGCATGGTGAATTTCAAATTTATGGTATTACAGTTCAAACGATCAACAAACTCAAGGAGATCATATTCATTGCCCTCCCACACAAAGAACACATCGTCAATATACCTTAGCCACAGTCCAATGCTATTGGACCAGAGTTCCAACTCCTCACTCCATAGGACCTGCTTCTCCCACCAGCCTACCACAAGATTGGCATAGCTGGGGGCGAAGCAGGTACCCATTGAAGTGCCCTGGATTTGTTTGTACCACTTTCCATCAAACATAAATACATTTTCTGTCAGGCATATATTTCGATCATCTGTAAGATCATGCATGTATGTTCCAGAAATTCAATGTTCCTTGCTTTTAGGAAGTGTTGGCATGCTCTAAGGCCATCTGTGTGTCTTATGCTCGTATAGAGACTTTCGACGTCTAGGCAGACCATCCAGTATTCCCTCTCCCAGTGCAGATTTTGGATTTTCTGTAGAAAATCCTTAGTGTCCCTAAGGTAAGAGTTCAGGTCTTTAACATATGGAGCAATGAAATAGTCTACATATACAGAAGTTTTCTCCAATAGGCTGTTTTTTGAAGACACAATGGGACGGCCGGGAGGGTTATCAGGATCTTTATGTACCTTTGGTAAAAGGTAAAATGTGGGTGTGGTAGGTGTTTCATTCAATAGGGACTGTCTCTCGTCCCAGCTTAAGAGTTTGTTGTCAAACCACTTTTTTAGGAGCTCATGATATCTGATTTGTAAGGAATTCAGGTATGTTCTATCTACCCTTTCGTAGCATGTCATGTTGCTCAGTTGTCTCAGGGCTTCCTGTATGTATTTATCCCTATCCATCACCACGATGTTCCCTCCCTTATCTGATGATTTGATGACAATTTTATCATCTTTTTGAAGACTGGAGACTGCCTCCCATTGCTCTTTACTGATATTTTTCGTTCTGGGGCTAGTGCCTATGAGTTTAAGTAAATCATTGCCTACCGTCTCGTGAAACAAATCAATGTTTTCTTTGGGTGTTTGTGGCACATATCTCGATGGTGGTCTGAATTTGGTCAAGCTGAGTGCCCCTGTCTCAATGCCCAATGTGTGTAGAGCAGTATCATCGTGTGTCTGCTCAAGGGGATTCTGGGAACTGGTGGGTACTGACATTTGCTCTTGTAAATCCTGCATGATATTTAATGTGGGGATATATATATATGCGTGTGTGTGTGTATATATGTGTATATGTGTATATATATATATATATATATATATATGTATGTGTATATATGTATGTGTATATATGTATGTGTATATATGTATGTGTGTATATATATACATACACACACACACACACACTTTGGGTCAGACCTCTTGATCGATTAGTCTGTCCATTTGACATTCATATTTTGCTCCTGCGTGCTGCAGCCCACTTTAGCCCCTGGCTCCCTAATACTGTGAGTGATGCCATTTTTGATGATCACAGCGGCTGGGAAATATCGGCAACAATCCCGCATAGCAGCGGTAGAGGTGTATAGTGTGTGCTTGTGAGTGTAATCTGGTATTACTGATGTAGCCATCCCAGTTATCATGAGGAGGCCCTGCTCTTGAGCTTATGCATTGTTGTACTTTAATATATAATGTACCATTGTGAGTTGAATTATTGAAAAATGAAGCCGTGCACTTTATCCCTTTTGGCAAATCTAAAGTCTGGATAAGACTAAGGTTTCACTCTAGGTTGCTACTTGCCAAGCCCTTGTGGTGTGGAATGTGCACTCACTGACGTGGGATGTGAAGCGATGTGATACAGAGGCTACCCTGGCCACTTTGGAAACAGAGGACATGGCTTCTATAATGATGATAATATGTTGTGCAGTGTTCTATTATGTTGTTACATATGTTGTATATCGCTAAGAACTATTTCCAATTCATAGTAGTGCATTTTCTAACTGGGAGTGCCCTTTGTTGCACACCTGGGTAGATCATGAGTTTTGGTTTCTGATGTTTCTTGGTGTTTGTGGAAGATTATTATATAATGTTCAGATTCTGACTTGTGAAGATTAGTGTCCAGTTAATCTGTGTCCAATATTATGAGACCTTCGCAGAGTTTTAGGTGTACGGTTCTAATGACTGCCCCCTCCCAATGTGTGCTGCTGCCAGAGAAAATCAACATAAATGATCTGGCTATCCTAGACACTTCAATAGCTTTACAAAGTCATGCTGGTTCCCCTGAAAGTTCAGGCTCAGACAGCTGGATAAATAAACAAAATGATCACAGCAGTGTGGAAGCACACAACGTCTGCCCAATCAAAACATACATTTCTGGCTCCCAACATGTGGGCGGAGGCAAAGCCCCTCTTTAGTGATTCTCACATAATTGTCTGGCGATACCTGCACTGTCAAGCCAGACCAAAAAATTGAAAAATACACTTTTCTGAATTTTGAAGAGACTACATCGTGTGTTGCTCAATTTATATTTCATTGTATTGTAATTGGATTTATATAGCGCTTACTAGACCTGACTGAGCTTCGCAGTAAATACATCTGCACCAGTAGTTGTTGTCTCTACAGACAGCAGCCAAACCGTAGGGAGGTGAGAAAGTTGCTGAAAAGCAAGTGTATGTCGAAAGTTTTCAGTTGACATGTTTGTTGTAGAGTTATGGTGCTTCCTGCGCAAAGTAGTGTATGCATGCATCGGGAAACTCAAGGTATATCCTTGCACAGTTGTAACTATGGATGGATGTGAAAGTTGGGATAAGAGTGATTTCTTTTCACAAATATTTAGTGGAGTTTCATTTTTCACAACCTGTGAACGTTCGCAGCTGCTTATCACGAAGAGGGCGCGGTGGAGGTCAGTGCCTGTGCCCAGCACTTATGCAGAGCCCTTGATTATGCACTAAACACAATGCATTTGTTAACACTGAGTTACTGCTAGGAGTGATCCCCCCCTCTGCTCTCACCAATCTGTTGCACATGGTTTACACAATGAATACAGTGTGTTGTAGAGCTGCATTGTATGGTGTTTGTCTTCGGTGATTCCAGCTTCCCTCATGATTTACTGTCGCTGCTGCCTGGCCTCAGATGAGAAGGAGGGAAGGGACACAGGAAGGAGCGCAGTGTGCGTGTGTGGGGGTGTGAGCTGGAGAGAGAAAGACAAAACAGGGGGAAAGAGAAAAGACAGATAAACAAGAGAGCAGGGAGAGACCAGAGCACTTCTAACTGGTACTTGTCACCTGCTATGGCACTTTAGCGCTCCCTTCAGCATGCATTTCTGGTTTTTCACACATCTCCTGAGCCCTCTGTTATTGTTGATCAGATTTCAGGTTGGAGACGTGCTTGTGAACATTACACTGCTGAGAGCCGCCTTATTTTAGGCAAAGCTGGGATTCTCACATCTGCTACTCGTGGTTTCGGCTTCTTTGGGGTTTTTGGCGCTGTCCTAGCTATGCATTCTTTGCATGCTTTAGATTCTAGCTCACGCTGCGTGCACGGATTGTCACGGACGTGTACTCTTGCCGTGTTGTCTCGTCAGTGTTCTTCTGCCAGCCTCTCTCTGTCTAGAGTCAGTGGGTCAGTCTTGAAGTATCCTGTGTCTGTGCCCCTGAGTCAGGTCACTCATGTGAGTGCCCCAGTCCCTTAAAAGCATTGCCCTGTTGCATTATCTGCTGTAATCCGGCGTCGAAGCACCCCTTGGATGCACTCGGCACCCAAGGCGGGAACCCGATGATGACGCATGCTGAGGGTTCTTCTAAAAAACGTAACAGTTTTCTAAGTACGATCGCTTTTGGATGCAGTAGAAAGAAAGTGTATGTTGATTGGGCGTGCCACTTGTTATGTTTTTAAAAGGGTAGCTAATATTAGACAGAGCAGTTGGCCTCGATAGGTCACTTGAAATATTGTAATCCCATTGATATGATGGAAACACTTCTCTCTGCTTGAACTGTCCGTGTGGTTCCTTTTACACGACATTTCTAATTTGTAGAATAAGAAATTGTTTTCAAAGCACAGACTCCATCCTTCTCGATCACATGACAATCGAGATGATGATCACATTTCTCTAATGACACTAGGGATATGGGAAACCATCCGCATTGTGTTTTCTGGCGCATCAACTTCGGCCATTTTTAAGCTCTGTAAATAAGCGTTGTTAAGGTTACTTTCCCCCTTGTGCTGTGACCCATGATCTGATCTTCCCCAGGAACCCTTGGGCACTTTGTTTATCAAAATAAAAAACAACATTTTTTGTGACGCTTTTGCTTACAGAGGGGGCTCTTGGACAGTTGTAGCTGTGCTAGTGTTAACCTTGATATTGCCACAGAACATATAGCATTAGTATCTTATGGGCAGTGCTTAATTTGTAAAAGTGAGACTGCCGGTGCCAAAGCTCTGCTCAGAAATTCTCAGCAGGTTCTATTAAATGTTGGTGTGGCAAATGATTCACTACCATACACACTCTGCCCCTTTATCTCACTCCTGCAGGTTTCTGCTTTCTCGCTTTGTGACTTTTTTCTGTCTTTCTCTTTCTCCTTCTTTCCCCTTTGTGTGTTTTTCCCTCTCTTGCTCTCGGCAAATGTCTAATGTAGAAAAATAAGTGCTGGCCCCCAAAAATGACTACAGGGGGCCACCACCGGCAGCCAGTGCCTCAAATTAAGCACTGCATGTAGGACAGTGGTTTGATGCACCTTTTGTAGACCATGTGTGACCTCCTGCCTCCTAACCAAACATTAGCAAGGCCAACTCAGCCCGTCATCCTTCCAAGAGGTTTGCCGCTTGCTTTGGTGAGGGTTGCTGCTGATTCTTCCTCCTGTGCGTCTCAGGCTGGACAATGGAGGGCTGCAGCATCCTCCTCTCAGTGTACCACCGGCATCTGGTCAATAAATATGATCCCAGCATTGTTTCCTTGATGCCTGTCAGGCTCTGAAAGGTCCCAACAGCGTCCCTCCAAGCATCACTTCCCTCATTGCTGATGTGTCTTAGATACCGATGGGCTGGGGGTGCCATGGACTGCAGGGGCCTTGATGCAAGCAGGCAACATGGATTCCTAAGATCCTTTTAGGAAAGGAAAATACAACCACAGCTGCTGGCCAATCAGCTCAGGGGCATAAGAAGGATGCTAGGGTCCCCCACCGTGGGTTTGGAAGCAAAAACATCCATCATTGGTAGTGGGCTCTAATACTCGTGAGCCGCAGCTCCACCACACTTGCTGCACGATTGATAGCTACATTCCTAAGTGAAAGCCTCATGCCCTGGTCACACTGCACCTGCTGCACCATTCTGTCACAGTTCAGTGCTTAATTTGAACCGGTGGTTTGCGGTGCTCAGCACCAGCACTTAATTGTCAACACTGGTGCTTGTGACAGTGTGGCACAAGGTGGTGCTGTCTGGCTAATTTAAAGATGACCACAACAACAGTTAATGGTTAATTCAATATACATTAAAGATTACTATTACCTGCCGCCCAGGCCATTCTTCTAGCTTCGGGCCCTGGAATAGTCTGAATTGTCACACTTGTGATGGTTCGTAGTTGTGTTGGTACTGTCATTGTAGCATGACGGGGGCAATGTGTGGTGCAAGCTGCAGTGGCCTCCTGACCAGAGCCCTGGCACTTATTATTATACAAATTAAGCACTGCTGTCGCTGCACCTGCTGCACTATGCATCTGGTTTTCTCTTGTTTGCTATGCAGCATCTTTCAATATCACAGGCCAGGGACTGGAAACTATGCAGGTGTTGTGCATGTGTAAGCAGAGCAATGAAAACCGCAGGCTGGGCTGGAGATGAACTTTGATAAATGTCACCTTCTTACATCAGCCCCTCATGCAGTCTGACGTTCGCGTGCGCAGACATTGTGAGTTTATTTTCTGCTACACAGAGGCAACTTTACTTTCATTCTGTTTGCTTATAGCACTTAAACCCCAAAAGTGACTTCAAGCCGCTATGACCAAATAGATCATTAACTTTAACTGTCACAGATTGGGTTTGAGGAAGCGAAACTATGGAATGTATACATTTTAAACTGTCGCAGAGTGTAAACGATTATAGGATGCGCGGATGAAATAACACAAACTTACAAATGTTACAATAAGTGCTACAATAGATTGCATCATTGACCCACATATAAGTAACCAAATACGTGACCCAGATGGCTTTAAAGCGACGCTTCGCCTCCCCGAGGCCGTACGTAATTCTTTCGCAGGTTGCCGACCTGTGCACGTGCATCGGAGCTTCCAGGATGATTTCCAATTTTGGACAAAAAAAACTTTAGCTGTTCTAGAATCTTTGCTCTCTAAA
Source organism: Calotriton arnoldi (assembly GCA_963921515.1). Classification (NCBI taxonomy): domain Eukaryota; kingdom Metazoa; phylum Chordata; class Amphibia; order Caudata; family Salamandridae; genus Calotriton; species Calotriton arnoldi. Next base: position 1,174,259 of record CAWUFW010002109.1, read on the forward strand.
GATTGCGAAACCTGTTCGGAGGTTCAACTCGCGAGGGCGTTTAGGAGTAGATGGGGTCACTCACCAGTGTTAAGCAATACGCATGTGTCAGTCCAACAATAGATTTAGTGTATCTACAAAAATGGTGCTTATTTTTAGATGCAGTTCATGGAGTGTCCGTGGTTTTCAATATTTTTGAGTATTTGTGGCTGTATTAGAAGAAGCTGCAGGTCTTGTTTTTTATAAGTCCTTCTTCCTACATTTGGCCAGATGCGACCGTCCATATTTGAATTCCTCTCTGTTTTCCATATTAAGGGGGTCTTTGCACTGCACTTCGCTTTATTGGGAATGGATTCTTCTTCCAATCTTCTTCCAATCTTTGCTAAACATAATTTAGATAGTCCAGAAAACGCAAGACTGATTTCTCAGTGTTAATTAAAGCAGGTACATGGATAGCTTTAAATTTTAGGTAATTCCACATTTCATTTGTAGGTAGCTATGTTATACATTCTTGTAGTTTCTTAAATGACACCATCCCACCTTTTATCCATATTGGATTAACGTAAAAGATACCAATATCGCTGCACTGATTCCAATGCAAAGATTTACTATGGATTTTAAAGAATTGTGGTTCCAAGTTCCAGCATCCGTGTACTTGCAAATGGTTAAGCCTTTTGCTGCTTGTGAGTGTATATATATATATATTGCTCAATTAACTAATTAGCGCTTCTTCAACTTACATCACACAATGTGTGAAGGGAATAAGCTTTATATTTGTATCTACCACCAGCACTGGTTCCATACGTAGCCACGTAGGAGATTCACTGAATGCGTCGTTAATAGCCTTAGTGTTAAGTAATATAGCAATAGTCTGGTATGTTTTAATGTGGGGGAAAGCCACATCCTCCTTTACCAGGAGGTATCTTTAGGCTTTTTTTTAAATCAAGATTTTTGATTTTTTCTTCAAAACTAGGCTATATCCTACCAGGGGCTTTATTTGGAAGTTGTGATAAGGCATATAGAAATGTGGGTAATAGACACATCTAAATGACAGTAAGTTTAAACTACAACAATAAATGTAATTTATTCCACGTAGACATTTCTTCTTATTTAGTGCTGACTTAAAGTTAAGTGGAATCAAGTTGTAAATCCTGTTACAAAAAATGAATTATAAATAATGAAAATTTTTATTTCACACAAAATTTCAACCATCAAAAAAGGTCTATAGGTTTCTGTGGACAGAAGCAATGCTTTGGACTCTGACAATCAATCAATCAGGGAATTGTGAAGCGCGCTTCTCATCCGTGAGGGTCTCAAGGCGCTGGGAGGGGAAGGGGGGTGGAGGGAGCAGCTCCGGTCAGTCGAAGAGCCAGGTCTTGAGGGTCTTCCTGAAGATGTGCAGAGTGGGTGCGTGTCTGATGTTGAGCGGGAGCTCGTTCCAGGTCTTTGCTGCGACATAGGAGAAGGCTCTTTCACCTGTTATGGCTCTGCGGATGCGTGGGATTTCGGCGAGGGCGAGGTAGGCGGATCAGAGATTTCTCTTGGGTACATGGAAGGCGATTCTTTCATTGAGATATTGGGGTCCGGTGTTGTGGAGGCATTTGTAGGCATGGGTGAATATCTTGAAAGTTACTCTCTTCTCGACGGGGAGCCAGTGGAGGTCTCGCAGGTGTGGGGTGATGTGTTCATGTCGGGGGACGCGGAGGACGAGCCTGGCTGCAGTGTTTTGTATGGTCTGGAGCTTGCGGAGCAGGGATTTGTTGATCTCGGCGTAGTGGGCGTTTCCGTAGTCTAATCTGCTGGTTATGAGTGCGTGGGTGACGGCCTTTCTTGATTCGGGGGGGGATCCATTTGAAGGTCTTGCGATGGATGCGGAGGGTGTTGAAGCAGGTGGAGGCGACAGCGTTGATCTGTCGGGTCATGTAGAGGGAGGAGTCGAGTATGATGCCGAGGTTCTCAGCGTGGTCCGTGGGTGTGGGAGGGCAGCCAAGGGTGGTGGGCCACTAGGTGTTGTCCCATGCAGAAGGGGAGGGTCCGTGGACAAGGACTTCTGTCTTCTCAGAGTTGAGCTTCAGGCAGCTGCTGCTCATCCAGGTTGCGACATCCTTCATTCCTTCCTGGAAGCAGAGACTGGAGGAGAGGGGGTCCTTGGTGAGGGAGAGGATGAGGTGGGTGTCATCGGCGTAGGATACTATGCTGAGTCCATGCTGTCTGACGATGGCGGCAAGGGGGGGGCCTTGTAGATGTTGAAGAGCGTGGGGCTGATCGATGATCCTTGGGGTACTCCGCAGCTGATCTCTGTAGGTTCGGAGAGAAAGGGAGGAAGTCTGATTCTTTGGGTTCTGCCGATGAGGAAGGAGCAGAGCCACTTGAGGGCGGTCCCCTGTATGCTGGCGTTGTGAAGTCTGGCGGTGAGAGTGCAGTGGGAGACGGTGTCAAGGGCTGCAGAGAGGTCGAGCAGGATCAGGGCCGCGGTGTGTCCTTGGTCGAGGAGCATGCGGATGTAGTCTGTGGCGGCGAGTAGGGCGGTCTCAGTGCTGTGGCTGCTGCGGAATCCGGATTGGGAGGGGTCGAGGATGGAGTTCTCTTCAATGAATTTCGTTAGTTGGACGTTGACAATCTTTTATGTGACTTTGGCTGCGAAGGGGAGGAGAGAGATGGGTCGGTAGTTCTTGAGGTCCGTTGGATCTGCTGAGGGCTTCTTGAAAAGGGGCTTGACGTCTGCACGTTTCGAGTTGTCGGGGAATGTGCCGGCTTCGAGGGAGGCGTTAATGGTGCGTTGTAGCTCGGGTGCGATGGCAGCTCTGTGGAAGATGTGCGGAGGGCAGGGTTCCGTGGGGGCTCCTGAGTGAATGCCTTTTATGGTCGATGCAGTGTCTTTGGTGGTAACTGGGGTCCAGGAGGAGATGGTAGGCTGACCTTCGTTGCTGGGGGGCAGAGTGGGTTTGGTGTCCTGTGTCTATTTGTCGAAGTTGTCTTAGAGGGATCTTATTTTCAGGTGTAAGTAAGAGCCAAGTTTGTTGCAGAGGTTCTGGGAGGGTGTGACATCCGTGGCTTCGCTGGGCGGTTTAGTGAATTCCTGGATGATGTTGAAAAGTTCCTTGGAGTTGCTGGTGTTGGCGTGGATTTTGTTACGGATGAAGGTCCTCTTTGTGGATCTGATGAGTTGATGGTATTCTGTCATGGTGCTGCTGTAAGTGGAGTGGTCTTCCGAAGTTTTGCTGTTTCTCCAGTTCTTCTCAAGACGCCTGCAGATGAGCCTGGTTTCTTGGAGGTCGGTGGTGAACCAGGAGGCCTTCCTGGGTCGCTGTCTGTCGGGGTTGTGGAGGGGGGCGAGCTCGTCTGTGCAGTCGGTGGTCCATCTGTGAAGTTCTTTGGCTGCGGAGTTGGCATCAGTCGTGGTGGTGGGGGCTCCGTGATTGAGGGTGGCGTGAAGGTGCTCCTCGGTGATCTTGCTCCAGTTCCTTCATGATGGGCAGGGTGCCGGTTTGGGTGCGGTGGGTTTTTTGATGTGGAAGTGAACGCAGTAGTGGTCCGTCCAGTTGGGTTGCGTGCTGTGGCTGAAGTGGATGTTGTTACCCCCTGCGAAGATGGGGTCGACGGTGTGTCCTGCGTTGTGGGTAGGGGTGGTGACGAGTTGTTTCAGTCCGAAGTTGGCGAGGTTGTGCAGGAGGGTGGCAGAGTTGGGGTCGCTGAGGTTGTCGAGGTGGAAGTTGAGGTCTCCGATGAGTATGTAGTCCTTGGAGGCGATGGCGTGGGGCGCGATGTGGTCGGCAATGGTAGTGGTGAACGCGCTTCAAGGTCCAGGAGGTCTGTAGGTGAGGGTGCCTCGTATGCTCGTTCTGGGGCTGGTCTGGATCTGGAAATGGAGTTCTTCGGTGGTGGACGGGGAGTCGCTCGTGCTGGAGGTGGTGAGTCGGAGGGAGCTCTTGAGTGCGATGGCGAGTCCTCCTCCTGGGTGGTTGGGGTGGTCCTTCCTCAGGATCTTGTATCCGTCGGGGATGGTGGTGGCGATGTCGGAGGTGGGGTTGGTCCAGGTTTCCGTGAAGAAGGCGACGTCTGGCGAGAGGGTGTCTGAGGTCCCAGATCTCTACTGCGTGTCTGTGCAGGGAGCGCACATTGAGGAGGATGCATCTCAGGGCCTCGGGGCTGCTGATGTGGGGACGACGGCAGTGGCGGTGCAGAGGGTGGTGAAGGAGTGTCGGCAGGAGAACTGGCCGTGGGTGGTGGCCGGCGTAGACAACTGGCAGTTGTTGTTCCTTCCGGGGTTGACTGCGATGAGGACAGCAGAGTTGTATCGGTGAGTGGTCGAAGAACCAGGGTCCCTGGCGCTGGTCGCGGTTGGGTCGTGGACGGGCGCAGACGGGCTTGCCTTTGGCGCGCCCACCAAAACACTAAGGTTTCAAGGCAGTGAGCTTGGTGTTTCTGAGAAATTGCGGCTGGGACTGGAATTCCACAGGGAATCGAGTTGCTATCCGAACTTTTGTGGAAGTGGACTTTTGGGAGTTTGGACCAGTCTTTGGAGCTCTCAAGAGGTCCTAGTGTCTGTCTCTGACTTTCCAGCACTTTTTGCTTCTCAAGATATTGCATGTCCCATATACACCTCAAGTGGAATGTATACTAGCCAACTACCTTTCCAGGTAAGTGGCCCCTTAAGAGATCACATAAGGTGAAAGCTTTGAGACGTCAACACCCGGGTGGATTCAGATAATGGAGGGTGGGTTTTGCGCCTTTCAAATAAGAACTCCTAAACAGTCCCCAGGGTATAAAGAGTCACACCGCCGGGGCTGGAGTTCCAGAAGAGCCTGACGGAAGTCCCCTGGAGAGCACAGGGATGGACCCACAAAGAATCTCCATGTGCCCCCATGAAACCCACACTTCATTCAAATTGCCTCTGCTCTCTGGGAATCAGGCACTTCACAGAAAGCACACATGCACTAAAGCACTTCACAGACAGAACCCTGGGACTCCTTTAATGGCGCAGCTGCCGCCATTAAATAGGGAAGGGGGGAGGGAAGCGCAGCTGGGAGGTGGGAGCAGGACCTGGCAGAGGGGAGGAGCCGTGGGGGTAGCAGCGGCGGGGAAGAGGACAGCGAAAACGGGCACAGAGGACACAGACAAGGACACAAACAACAGGCAAAATAAAAACAGGCAAAATAGACAGAGGCACAAAATTACAGGAAAAAGACAGTCGAGACAGAAAACGGGCACAGACACGAGACAGACAACAGCGGACCAGCAGAAGAGCAAGGCTCTCCCACTGGACCACCAGGGATGAGGCGCAGGCAGGAGCCTGCAGGTGGAGGAGGGCCTTGAACACCTATCTGCACAGGGCAGTGGCAGCGGCACAACAGCAGAGCTGCAGGGGGAGAGAGCAGGTCTCTGACCAGGAGATCAGAGGTCTTGCTCAGACACCCAAGCAGCGGCCGCCATTAAATAGGGAAGGGGGGAGGGAAGCGCAGCTGGGAGGCGGGAGAGGGAACCGGCAGGGGGGAAGGGCCACGGGGGCAGCAGTTGCAGGGAAGAGGACGGCGGGAACGGGCACGGAGGACACAGACAAGGGCACAAACAGGCAAAATAAAAACAGGTAAAATAGACAGAGGCACAAAATTACAGGAAAAAGACAAGAGACAGAAAACGGGCACAGACACAAGACAGACAACAGCGGACCAGCAGAAGAGCAAGGCTCTCCCACTGGACCACCAGGGATGAGGCACAGGCAGGAGTCTGCGGGTGAAGGAGGGCCTCGAACACCTACCTGCACGGGGCAGCGGCAGAACAGCGGAGCTGCTGGGGGAGAGAGCAGGTCTCTGACCAGGAGGTTAGAGGTCTTGCATGAAAAAGGACCCCCAAAACACTAAGGTTTCAAGACAGTGGGCATGGTGTTTCTGAGAAATTGCGGCTGGGACTGGAATACAAGAGGGATTTGAGTTGCTATCCGAACTGTTGTGGAAGTGGACTTTTGGGAGTTTGGACCAGTCTATGAAGCTCTCAAAAGAGGTCCTAGTGTCTGTCTCGGACTTTCCAGCACTTTTTGCATCTCAAGACATTGCATGTCCCATATACACCTCAAGTGGAATGTATACCAGCCACCTACCTTTCCAGGTGAGTGGCCCCTTAAGAGATCAGATAAGGTGAAAGCTTTGAGACGTCAACACCCAGGTGAATCCAGGTAATGGATGGTGGGTTTTGCGCCTTTCAAATAAGAGCTCCTAAACATTCCCCAGGGTATAAAGAGTCCAGAAGAGCCTTACGGAAGCCCCCTGGAGTGCACAAGGATGGACCCACAAAGGATCTCCATGTGACCCATGAAATCCACACTTCATTCAAATTGCCTCTGCTCTCCTGGAATCAGGCACTTCACAGAAAGCACCCTGCACTAACGCACTTCACAGACAGGACCCAGGGGCGCCTTAACACATGCAACACGCAGAGGGTGCAGTACACGCACATCATATGTACGTTAGCAGCCGTAGCCACACATCGAAGAAAGCAGATATTAAGCATCCAGACACCTTTCATGCATATCTCGTGGCCAAGAACTTGACCATCTCCCTGTTCTGTCCACAGTAGGCTGCCAGGAAGAGCTCACCATCCTCTCCCCAGACTGCCATGCCACTGTCACAGCTCTTCTGCTGAATGCTTGAATAGTACAAAGCCTCTTTCAGATCAGCAGCAGGCCCGCCCTCTCTGAGCCCTGATGAGCCGCCCCAGCTCTCTGACTGTCCATGGTGGCATGGGGGACTAGGAGTTCTATACCCTGCCGTGATCTCTCCTTGGTCCTCCAGAAACTCCTTGCCCCGGTCCTGGTGACTTTCTTCTTGGAAAGTAGTCTCTGATACATATCCTGAGCTGTCCGCCACTTCCCTTGGAGCACACAGGGCTCCCGGAAGATCTCATCCAGCAGACGGGAACATGCCAGCCTTCTCGGCCTCTCCAGGCCCTTGTACTGCTCCTCAGCCTTGCTCCGCTGCTCAGGCTTGCTCCTCTCCCTCTGAAGACTTTGTCACAAATCCCTCATGCAGACCCCCTCCACCGTATGGGACTGCCCATCAATGTGCCACAAACAGACACTGTACGCTTTTCCAGACAATCAAGCACTGTATCAACCCACGCCAGACCACCTGTTTCTCAATCCACAGAAAGTGCAATGACATCAACTTCTTCTCCAGCGAAAAATATTGAAGATCTGACAGCCGATTGATGACACCAGGCCTTCTTCATCCCTTATGCCCACCTCTTCCCGTAGAATCCCCTAATGGTCATTCTTTAAAGCCCTATCTCTGACAGGTCTCACCGACATATTGAATCCCTCAAAGTCATCTTTTATAAAGATGATGTCTTACTTGTGTCCTTCATCAAAGCTCTCTCTGGAGATGCTCTTTCACCTTACTCACTATTGTCAATGCCTTCCTCACTCAAGAAGTCTTCCCAGAAGCTCTCAAGACAGACCAGATTCTCCCACTCCTAAGGAAACCTTAACTAGGTCCTTACGAACACGCCAACGACCGGCACATCACCGACCTACCATTCATCTGCAATATCACTGGAAAACCAGTCATGACGAGTGCTTTAAATAGCGCTTGTTGCAATCACTGTTGTCTCTAGGAACTAGCATTCCCAGTAAACTAGTTTATTTCCCGGTGTCTTAGTTCTCTATCTGCTATATTTGAAGCCTCCTACAAACACACAAAACATTAATTCTAAACGTTGTAGTAGACAGACTGAATCATTCTGATCTTCCTGGAAGTACCTAAGGTTCTATAAATACGAAGCAAGCGTCTATGGCGACATACAGGCGCGCTGCAGGTTTCAAATGTTTGTCGGCTGCATGCCAGCTGCTTCCTTCTGAATTCTGCCCAATACACGTGGCATAGAGAAGTGTTGGTCCTGTGCCAGTGGTACTCGTTGCATCTGGAAACCCTGGCACACACAGTGTGAATTTTCCTTGGTGCACTTACGTCACGAAGCCTTCTTTACAAACCGTAATAGTTTTTAAAAAGAGATTTAAAACATCATTTATTTTTTTCTTTTAAGTCTTGAAACAGGAGGCGGCCCTTAGGAAAGTGAAAAAAAGCCACGTGGTTTTATCTTTGTGGGTGTCCTCAGACATTCTTGGTGTATTTTACATTCCCTGTGTGGGCTTTAATGCCACATGGACTGCAGTCCATGTGCAAATTATATGTAAAACATATCAAAACACTCCATATACACTCTCTGGCTGCGGGTAAAAAAAAATCCATTTAAAAAAGGCATTTTTTAAACACACATTGACAAAGCCAATAGATCTGGCACCCCCTGCCATACTTTTTGTTTTGTCAATGCTTGTGTTATTTTGTTATAGTTTTTACAAAACTTTATTGGTGGGAAGCTGCGGGCCCATGCCATTTAAAAAAAAAAAAATATTTGACTACAAACAAAAATATATTTTGGTTAAAAAAAAGCACTCATTGCCATAGTAGTCCCTAGCACTGAAGGGGACTACTTTGTCTGTGGATCTACTGCTTGTGAAAGGGAGGAATGCCATCACTCACAGTGAAATTAGCCAATGACCGAGGTGGGCTGGCCATTGCCCCATGTTGTCTACTATAGTGGGAGGAAGAAAACTGTGAAAGACAAAATAACAGACTATTAAACGAAGAGGGCTGGCTGAAAGCAAAGGGAAGTATAATAGTCATATAATTTTAGTAAAATCAAAAGGTCTCCGAAAACACTAGACCTAGAAATTACATACAGTTGCAAGTTATCCCAAATATTTGCTCCTGCTGATAGTTCACCACAGCAGACAATACCCAGGAGTAAGTACAGGGAGACTGAGAATTAATGGAAATATGATTTAAATAGATTTCCTGGAATGCTCCAGAGAATTTCCTGTGAATCCCCTTCTATTGCAGGCTAATGCAAACCATAGATGCAGATCTATTATTCATGATTTCTGCATATTTTTATTTGAGTTCTTTGTTTGCACTATTGTTCACTTAGATCCATACAGAGCCTCACCTGTGCCTTCCAGTGACCCTGAATTGATACGTAGGTTTCATTAATAAGTGTGTGCAGAATTGTTGAAGCAAGTATGAAAGTTAAGGAAAACCCAACCCAGTGTAATATAAAATATGAACTGCAAGCACCTGCCATATGACCAATAATATTACAATATCTTTATAAGCACAGCAAAACCTCACCTGAGCCACACCTGTGCCACGATAGGAGAATCATCACATGGATGGTGATTGCTCAAGTGCCCCCCGTTAAATGATGGTACTTGTGGTGGTGCCAGACAAACATTAAAAGAGGTGGAGGTGAGGAGAAGCCTAAATAGGAAACTTTGGAAATCAGTGACCTGGGGACACATGAACAAAGTTTTTTGAGGTTGCAAATGACCCAATTTGCAGAATCAGGCCGTTTACAACCGTAAAAATGCTTTTTTTGACGTACCAATGCCAAATTGCAACTTGGTAACTTGCTACCGAATCACAGTTTGGTTTTGCGATTCGGTATTTGGAAACGGCGTCCCTTTCAAATACTGATTCGAATTAGTATATATTAATGTTTTAATATCCAATTCCGGTTGCAAAACATGAACATTTTACTGACACCTCGAAGGAGGTGGTAACCCAAATGCAAATTCTCTTCTGGGAATGTAAAAAATTACGCATACATTTTCACATTTTTTACACATTCCGTTTTTCTTTAAGGAAAATGGGCTGTATTTAAAAAAAAAAAAAACATGTTTGGTTTATTTAAAGGCACTCACAGACCTGGTGGCCTGCTGACCTCAGCAGGCCACCATCCCTGTGATTGCTATGATTTCTAGTGGGTCACAAATTTGCGACATACCTCAATATTCATGAGGAGATCAATTTGCACCCAACTTGGAAATCGCTATTTTAAAAATATTTTTTAGTACATTTGGAATTGTGATTTTCAAATTGCGATTTAGTAAGAATCACAATTTGTAAATCACAATTCCTAATGTTAGTACATCTGAACTCTGGTTCTGCACCAGTGTCCGTCATGATGATGACATTCATATAGTGGTCTTTGCAACCACCGATGTCTCTAGGCACTGGTTTATTTGGCAAGTCAGTTTATTTCCCAGTGGCTTAGTTCACTTATTTCCAAAAACTGGGAACATTTGGGAACATTAATATTAAACACAGTAATAAAATATCAGAAGTATTCTATTCATCCTGTAAGACCTGCAGGGAAAAAGTAAATTAACCTTCTGCGAGGCTACAGGAGCGCCTACTTCTCACTAAGCGCAACTACTGTGATATATCGTCCCCCACAGCGCAATAGTTTGCTTATATGGCCGAATTCAGGATTTTTTGCACTAACTTAATAATTGTGAGGGAAGAAAAGATCTTACTCTTAGGGAATTTTAATCTTAAATTAGGCCCACGTTGTCCTTTTGCCAATTCATTTTTAGCTGTTCTTGATTCCATTGGATTAATTCAGTTTACGAATGGCCCAACTTACACTAAAGGCCATGTACTAGATTTGGGTTTGAATTTTAATACATTTTAACCAGTCAATTATCCCATTGTTTTGGTCAGATCATGCCATAATAGGTTTAAGCCTAACCTTTCAGAGGAAACGTGCACTAAAGCGTAGAATTATAAAGCTCTTAAATCGTCAAAATTACAATATACATATCTTAATTCTTATGTTTACTACCCCTTCAAATATGTTTAATCAATTTAACTGTAAATGTAAATTGACTCTTGATAAACGTATTGCCACAAATTGACTCTTGATAAACGTATTCCCGTAAGGAAGATGTGTGTAAAACATTAAAGCCAAAAGGGCAACACTTGGAGAGAAGATGGCAGAAAGTACAATTGTATTCAGACAAACTAGCCTGTAAAATTCACCTCAAGCTTTAGAAAAGAGCAGGATTGACAACAAAATGTCAGTGCTATAAAACGTGCGTTAACAATGCTCGCAGACCTACTCAAGGGTGAACTTTGACAACAAAAAAGTCAATATTATGAAATTTGCATCACCAATGATCGCAGTAATACTCGAGAATTATTTCAAATATGTACCAAGCTGGTAAGCTTCCCTTGTTTTCAAAGGGCTAGCAAATTCCAAGATGGCTGCATGTATGTACGATGCCATTGTGCACTTTTAGTCCTTCATCTCTGCTGGTTCCTGTGTTGGCGCGATGACAGCATGGCATGAAGGACGCTTGTAGCTCATATCCTGAGCTTGATTGGCTGGAAAATGGTGGCACAGAACGTTGAGTACAAACTTTTTTATGTGCTGGTCAAACTCGGACAGCTACCATTGCTGCCCTCCTGCTGCCCAATAAGCCGCCTACCTTGCAGACACTGGAAGCAAGCCTACAAAACTCATCAGGGGAACTCAACTGTCTGTGGTCATGGAGACTGTGTCTGGTACATGTGCTTCTTTTGCATGATGGCTATGTCATCTAGCACACTCGTCGCCAGCGACAAGTTCAATCATGAAGGTAGGAAGGCAACCATCTTGACATAAGCGAAAGGAGAGTTTTATTCAAAATGGGAGGAAAAAGAAGACAGCGAGAGAGACGCTGAAACAGCCGCCACCTTCCACCACGGTACCACACACGCCATGATGACCTTGAGAAAGTTTATTCTAATTAATTATTACTTACATATGCTTATTCGTTGTATAAATGTAATTTTCTTAAGTTAGCCACAGTAGGCCAGGCCTAAGCCTCTTCTTCATTTTGGATATCCTGCAAAAGACTCTGTTTCATTCCTCTCTTTCCGCAAGCACTCATAATGCCACAATTGAACTACTTTCTCCTCTATGCAGAAAAACACGGTGTATTCAGCTTTCATTTGGGCTGCTACAATCAAAGCCTTTTCCACATTCTAGGGTTATGGAATAGAAGTTCATTCATTAAACAGTTTGCCCATTGTATTTTCATGCAACAAGCTTTACACTGTCACATCCATTGCTTCGGTATCAAAAGAGTATTCAATATTCTGTTTATTTAGAAAATGGTGTTCGGTAATGTTGCATTAATCTGTGTTTATTTATCGGTACTAGGTACATGTTGCTCATTTTATGCTGATCATGTTTTTTTCTTGTGAATTTATTATTATTTTTTTATTTCAAAGTATTTTTATTAGTTTTTTAAACAGATACATTAGCATTTCTGTCACGAGGTTAGCCAAACGTAGTATGTATTGCAGTGATTACAGGTACTTAAGATATATGTTTAGCTAATCCCCTCTACATTGACTTGCTGGGGAATTAGGCAAAGGATGATAGAAAGAAACAGGAAAGAAAGGGGTGAAAGGAGGATACAAGAGAGGTTCTGTAGCAATGAGTCTAATTGGGGTTATAGTCATGTGACAAATCTGACACCCCACTAGTTAAACTGTGGCAGGAATGATAGTCCAACCAGGCCCCCCCGATGCCTCTTCGGCCCTTGGTGGCAACATTCCAACTCGCTCGGCCCCTCCCCCGAGGGGGAGGGGAGGAGGGAGCCGGAATGGATTCAAGGGGGTTCGTAAGAGTCTAGGTACGTATCGAGTGACTTCCACATCCCCCTGGTTGCTGGCCTTCAGGGTGAGTTCTGCAGTGCAATGTTATCCGCGCCTCTGAGGTACGTCACCCAGTTGAATTTATTATAAAAGCTGCTGTGAATTTATTATAAAAGCTGCTGTTTTTGGAGGTGAGGCGTGTTATCGCCTCCCCGATTCTCAGAAACTAAACCCCGGCTGGTTTGTCTGGCATTCTCACTATTTTGACATTTTCTCTGAGGCTGATCTTACACCAGACCTTGCTGCTGCATTTAATGGCCAATTCCCTATAAACATTTGCCTACATTGAGACCAAATTATTCTCTTGCCTTCTGTAAAGACTTATTAATTTTTAATATGCCTACATGGTTTTCTAATTAGCTGCAGACTTTCTGGATTCCCTATTTTTGGAGTGTTAATTCCCTAATGTTTGATGTATTGGTGTGTTTGTGATGGGCCCTATTGCCTCATGTTCTGTTGGGGTTTGACACTGGCCCCAATCCTGCGTCAATGCTTTATCTAATACCTTTGTAGATATCAAAGATGGTGTTTATCAGTTCGATGGAGAATGCTGCAGGCAAATCTCCCCAAAGTCTGTTAGCACCCCAAAATTTCATGGTACCCCAAAAATCGGATTTTTTTCTACCCTTGGTTCCAAATGTCGCAATTGGATTATTTGTTGTGTTCCGATGTTTCTGAGCTGTTCCTGAACAAATGAGTGAGAGTATACATAGGACAAGATGTATTGTGTTGTGTTTAAGCTTTGCCAAGTGTATTGCGGGTTGATTAGTTGTGAGTCTTTGCTATGAATTACACTGGGTGTGAGCTTTTTGATAAACCACCTAGAGGCTTGTTTAGTTACTGTGATACTGATGTTGTTGCCATACTTGGAAATTAGTGGTATTTTCTTGTGAGACTCTTAATGGAGTTTTGGTAAATGGATTTATTGAAATCCCAGATCTGGAGATATTCATATTAATCGAACCAGTCTGCGAAGCTGCGGTGTGAAATTGTGAGGCACCACATTCACACCGTTGTAGGGCATTTCTTTGAGTTAATAGAGGTCTAGTTGCGAGTGTGTTCTAATCCAGATTTACTTATTTTCTTGTGCACTGGAAATAGATGCACTGATCAAGGTGAGTTGCTGCTGGTGGGAAACTGCCTGTGTATGATTGATTCTGCTGCAAAGGGCACTGTTCCTTTATCTAGTGAGATTGATTTCCTTACCTATCTTTATTTAAGTTAAGTAGAGAAGGTGAGTTTGTTTGTATACATGTGTAGCGAGTGATGGCATTGTATTGATTCTGTTCATGGAAAAGTCGCGCTGCAGTTGATTGGCAGATGCTGAGGAGCTGCGCAGACATTGGTGAGAGGTCACCACGAATTACACTGTCATTGGTTGGTTACCGTTTTAGTTTGCTCTGTGATTGGTTGACTTTTACCCTAGCTGTGCTGTGACTGGTGCTTTGTTGATGTTTTTTCCTTTTGTGTTCTAAACCGGTCAGAATGAAAATGAGTGGTACATTGAAGAAACGTTCTAATCTGACTATGGATAGGGAGAAAATTCTTCCAGATGGTTCTCCAGTTTTCAAAATGATGTTGATTGTGGCTTTTTCTACAAATATGTGTTTAAAAGAATGGGATGAGATTACATCTGATGACCAGAACATTCAATTTTCTTTAGAGTGTACCTTTTATGTCAAGAAGCTTGATTATCTGAGAAAGGTGTAATGCTTGATAAAATGCCACAGCCTAGACCTACACAATTTGAATCATTGAATGAGTGGGATCATATTGCAGTAGAAAGGGCGCAAAAGAAAATTAAATGGCAGGTTTAAAATGAAATAAACCATTGGGTAGAAACAAGATGGTGTTCATAGAAGAGGGCATGGAGAGAATACGATGATGGGCCCTTTGGGTTTAGGTTTTTACTTCTGCAGTGGCCCTTCTAGGTGAAATATTGAGGAGCTTTACAGCGCCATGGTATCCTCTTGCGGATGAGTGTTGTGTATGTAAGGACATAAAATAAATAAATACATCTGGGTGTGGATGTGTTTCCTGCAGTAGTGAGTGATGTTGATAAAAAGAAAACAATGGAATAAATAATTGGCTTCTTCAGTGATTACTTATAGGGATCAAGACCAGATCAGGGGGATCAGCAGATCCTGGGTCACCTGGTACAGGTATACGTAGGAGGTCACAAGTTCCAACAGTGCCTGGAAATTAAGCTGCAGGGCGGGGTGGAGTAGTCTCTGCTAATGCTGTTTCTGTTCATACTGTGCCACAACTTTACTGACTGTCTGACACAGTAACTACTATTGCTATTGCTTCTGCGGTGCAACAAGAAGAACCACAAAGAGAAATTCATATTTGCCTGCTCAATACTGAGTATGGTGAAATATTGCTGGTTAATATCAGAAAAGAGGGTCACATTGCCCCTGACCAGGTTAAGGTGGATTGCAGGAGGAGTAAGGATGTCCCATGGTATTGGCAGAGGGCTTGCGCTTTAGGGGAAGGTGGTATGGCTTCCAGCTCAATGGGATAGGGCATGTCATAAGGCGTTGCTTGTCCAAAGAGGAGGGGAGGGGTGGAGGCAGAAAACGGAGGAGTTGAGAGGAGGATAGTAGTGAGAGGGGGAGTAGGAAGGAAGGGGGGCAGGGGACAAGGGAGGTTGATTGGGGGGAATACCCAGACTATTGAGGAGTGCCCGATGTCAGAGGGGGGATATCCCAGTGCAGTACACTGGTTGCAGCACCGCCATTCACTATTTTCACTGTGTTGTGTCGTAGAGGAAGGGCCAGCAGGAGGAGTTGGGTGATTCTGGTTTTGTTGAGTGCTCAGGTTCTGGGGTGAATTTTGAGATGTAGGGTATGAGCATGCAGGGAAATGCTGTTCCGAATGTGCAAGCTTTTCCTCAAGGCAGAGGTAGGGACAGAGGTTTGGTGAATACTCTGAACAGCAATGTGAATAGTAACATGTTGAAAAAGAGCACTCTGTGTCATTTCTGTGGGCGAACTGGCCACTGCAAGCGGGAATGCAGGCAGAATCTAAATCAAGTTCAAACTGATTTTGTTCCCCAAATGCGACAAAATTCAAATCAGTCAGCACAGAGTGGACTGCGACAGTCAAAGTGAATGGTCCCAGCCCAACTGGCTCTTGCGCAAAATGTGCAGAAACATGAGCCCTCCAATATGAATGTGCCTGTAGATCCAGTTATGCAGCAAAATACGAGAAACAAAATGCTAAAACCAGGAATTTTCCAACAAAATCCTTTAATCGTTATTGGTGAGTTTCAATTTTTGAGTTTCCTACTGGACTAAATCCATTGCAATGATGGTGCTTGAGGAGCGAGGAGGATTGCATGCGTTGTGCAGTCCTAGAGGTAGACCAGAGTGACCCTTGTGTAGAAGGTAAGATGACTGGCCACACAATTTCATTTTTGATTGATACCGCTGCTACCCACTACCCGGTTTGTCCGTTGGATGTTCCCAACTTACTCCTCTCGGGAAAAGAAGTCCAAGTTGTAGGAATTAGCAATAAACGGATTATGAACCAGGTTTCAGCAAATGTCCCAGATCAAAGGCCCAATTGAATGGGATTTTCTGTTTATAATTTGTGACACTAGTCCTGTTAACTTATTAGGTAGGGATCTTCTTTGCAAAATAATTTGTGATTTATTGTACAACGGATGGTGTTGCAATTAAAACTCAAGATGAAGACTCATTCTTTATAATGATATCACACGGGTCTAAAGTCTTATTTGTTCAAAAGAGTGTTTGCCTCCTGATTTAAGCGATACAAAAGGG
Organism: Calotriton arnoldi; assembly: GCA_963921515.1. Lineage (NCBI taxonomy): Eukaryota > Metazoa > Chordata > Amphibia > Caudata > Salamandridae > Calotriton > Calotriton arnoldi. Next base: position 1,190,562 of record CAWUFW010002109.1, read on the forward strand.
GATGATGGACGGAACGTTTGAGCCAATCAAACACTCACCCCCAGTCAACTGATCTGGGTTTAATCCATCATCATTCTTTAGCTCACTCCACCACCCCAGTTCAGACATGGCCATATGCAAATCAGTCTGACCCTGTGCCTCATGGGAACAGTCCAGCCCGAACTGCCAAGCCATGTCTTCCCTGGACCGGAAACAAGCATCCTAGGACCGGTTTCTGGCATTTCAGCCGTCATCAGCCAGGCTTGCTTGAATCCAGTGGCAAAGTGAGCAAGGGACCCACGTCGGGCATACCCCCGCCAACTTAGGGCGACCAAAGCGATACAAAAGGGGATGATGGACGGAACGTTTGAGCCAATCAAACACTCACCCCCAGTCAACTGATCTGGGTTTAATCCATCATCATTCTTTAGCTCACTCCACCACCCCAGTTCAGACATGGCCATATGCAAATCAGTCTGACCCTGTGCCTCATGGGAACAGTCCAGCCCGATTTAAGACACAGTGAAAGAGATGGTATGGGATTTCACTGGTAAAGAGATTGGGCTAATTGCAAGTGCAGCGCGGGGGAGTAAAGCGCCGCGTTCATCAGTTGACCGATGAACGCGGCGCTTTACTCGCCCGCTCGCTGCTCCCAAATTGAATTCTCGGATCAGCCCACCTATCCGGATTCCTTCAAACTGTTACGGTCTGATTGCGTTGGACCACGGTAATTTTTCTACTGAACCTGAACCCCGCCCGCTGCTCCCAAATTGAATTCTCGGATCAGCTCACCTATCCGGATTCCTTCAAACTGTTACGGTCCGATTGCGTTGGACAACGGTAATTTTTCTACTGAACTTGAACCCCGCGTGGACTTCCAGCCACACCGAGCTAACAGAATCACGGTCCTCCATGACCTACCCATACCCCAGTCGGAGCCTATATTAAACCATTAGAAGGACTGATCCAAGCCTCATGGACCAATGCTACCTATGCCTATGATTTCAGTCCCTCCACCTCCGTTGTTAGCCCTGTACTCCCATTGTACAGCACTACTCTAAATAAAGTAACCCTGTCCTGATGTTGACCTGGAATTGAACAGGTCGAAACGCCGTCGACTATCCAGCGTATACTTGGCATCATTGTGGTCTACCTAAAGAGACTCAACAAAAAAACCCTCATTGTATATTATCCTTGTCATTGTGTTGACCACTATCTCTGTATATAATCCCTGCGCCGCTCATGCTGTTTCTCTCACCCCGTTGTGTCACTGCGCCGTTCACTATCACTAGCACATTCAGTGCACAATTGTGTGTTTTGGTTACTTTTACATAAACTGTACTGTAGTGCTTATATAACCACTTACAAAAAAGAATTTACTTCTTACTAAATACTTTTGTGGTCTCCCTTCTTTCCCTTCCCTGAGTGATTGGTACTCTCCTAGTACTTGCCCTCCTCGAATGATCACCGGTTGAGACATTGTTTTCTAGTTACAAACTGTACCCGGGTCTCAGCTGGGTTAACGGGTTTACTCATGTTCTTCGACTCCATGGTACCAAATTCAGCAGTTCTGTTTCAGATCCCAGTGGAGTAAGAATGATACACAGTCATCGACTTGTGCCAAGCATTCTTTTCCATTCCTCTTCATGAGGATAGATAATATCTTTTTGCATTCCATTTCTCTTTATGAGCATAGTCAATATCTTTTTGCATTTGATACCTCAATAAAGTCCTCATTTGTTGCCAGATCCCAACTGGGTATACAGAAAGTTCCTCAACCTTTAATGAGATCTTAAAGGAAGATTTCAAAAATCTACAGTTTCCCTATAACTCCGTGCTAGTACAGTATATAAACTACCTACTGGTTGCTTCAAAGACAATGGAGGAATGCAAGCCGGATACAATTGAGCTCTTGAACCATCTTGCCGAAAATGGTCATAAGGTATGACCCATAAACTTGTGGTACTGTACGAGAGATGTTATTTACTTGGGTCACCACAGGAGGGCCGAACACATTTCTGGCCTCCTGAAAATGAATCCACTAGCTAATCAAGAGGGAGGTTAGAATATTCCTGTGAATGATTGATTACTGTAAAATGTGGATTCCAAACTTTCCCTGATTCCAAAGCCTCTACAGAGGCTTACAGTGATCTGAGTGATCCAGTGCCCTGGTATGCATGAGTGCCTTCCTGGAGCTCTAGGAACACTGATTATGATATGATTTCTCTACTGTCTTGAGAGGGAAGGGTACTCCCTATCTGTACTTGCATAAAATTGCGGTGATGTGAAGAGCGCCTGTTGCCCACTTCTCTGCTACATTAGATCCAGTAGCTGCAGTACTCTCTGGGTGTTTAAAATCAGTTGCAGTTGTCTGTCTTGCAATTCAGTAAGAGAATATGATGAGTTATGCACTTATTGTGTTAGTCCCTCATTCAGTTGAGATCTTGCTGACTCAAACTCAGCATGTAACCAGCAGCCGTTTAACAAAATATGAGCAAGTGTTTCCAGTGGCCAAAAACATTTCAATCAGAAGATGCAGGACCCTGAATACTACAACATGTTTCCAATTGCAAATAGGCATAATGATGAGGATGAAGATTGTGACCACCAATGCATAAATGTGACTGGATTTTGCACCAAACCAAGACCAGATATTTTAGATCTGCTCCTTGAAGTGGCTGATCTGACACTATATGTGGATGGTGCTCGTCTGAAAGACCATCATGATGTGCTGAGAGTAGCATGTGCAGTTTGTACTATTTCAGACATCATTACTTACTTACTAATGCTGGGGTATAAGCCATCAACCAGGATTCTCCAGCCACCTCTGATCTGGGCTTTTCTTTCAATCTAACTCCAGGTGTGACTCCTCTCCTTGCAGTCAGCCTCGAGGCCTCGGCGCCAGGTGTTTCTTGCCCTTCCACCTTTCCTTTTCCCTTGCGGGTGTAGTGGTTTCCCTTTTGGGCCTACTTTAGTTCTCCCTTAGTTTGATTATTAGACATTTTAGGATGCTTCTATATGCACAGCATATATTAGTTTAGAAATACGCTGTACAAGTAGTTTCGTTATTCTGAGACTGCTTGGGATTAAGTCTGAACTTTTCGTACAAGGTCGAACAATAGTGTGCACTGTTTCCTTATGCCCAGTCAGCAACATCTCTTAACGTTTTAGACAGAACACGGTCTCACAGCTGCACTCTTCCAACACAATAGTTCTTATCATATAAGATGTGGAGTGTTCCCCATGGGGGCAGAGAGTCGAATTCCGACAGAGAGACTGGTCCTGGAATGAAGGCAGCAGCCCTGCGTAAACTGAGTTTACACCTATGATGAGACCACCTAGCTACACGCAAGGTATGGGGTCTGTGGCTAATGCCAGAGATCAATAATTGATCCCTTTGCTCATATAGTGACGATAGGCCTAGACAGATATATTATTTGCCATGGTTGGGTTGTTCATTGTTTACAGCCTGCTAGTAATGCTAATTACGTTCCTTAGTTGTATTTGTCTACTTATCGCTGCACATCTGCTTCAAAATAGCCTACGATAGTTTCAATAGATATATTTTAAACTTTCTTTGTGTCTTTTTCTTGTTTACTATGGACATGCATGAGTGAGAAACGAAAGGTGATCTGTTTCTGCGGTTCTCTTGGGGACTAGAGAGTCATGTTCTAGGTTGCCAGAATCACCTGTTACTCTGGAAAGGTTAAAAGTTCAGGCGAGGCACTGTGAGCTAGCCAGGATTTGGGCCTCCAGGTATGGACGTTGTAGAGAGACTCAGTCCCTTCATTCTGACGTCCTGTTGTCCCAAGGCACAGTCCTGCTTACCAGCAAACTCCTTGCAACAAGGGTTCCAGGTCAAAGCTTACCTGGTGGTGTTTGATGCAGGCTTGTAGAGGGTGTAACCTATCCAGCCCCATCGTCTACTCGTGATTTCTTCATGAGCAGGGAGTTGGAAACATCATGGAAGCATCATACTGTGTAATATAACTTCAGCACAAATTGCAGAACTGGTTGCTTTGACCTAAGCATGTTTACTGTCTGAGGATTTGAGTGTCATGATTTACGCAGACAACTAGTATGGTTTTGGAGTGGCCCACAACTTCGGACAGTTGTGGTCGCAGAGTGGGCTCATGACTTCTTCAGGGTAGTCCAATTAAAAAATCTTGAACTTTCCCTTTTAATGTGCAAAGTGACTTTAGATAGAGCGTGACTTACTGTTTTCACCTAGGTATCCTGTGAAAGATAATGGAACCTTCCTGGTACTACGTTGGACTGAGTTCAAATTGCTGCAATTCAGGAGTGTTCCTGTGTCTTGACATTGAATCAGCTGCTTTAGACTGACTTGACATATCTACCTCAACAACCAAGAAGTTAAATTTTGATCAGTGATGAGGTTTTGTTTGTTTATCCCTAGTTTTTCTAGAAAGTAGTCAAAGCAAAGTTGCTACACAATTCTACAGGTCGTGTTAATGATATTAATAATAATTGTCTTAGTTGATCTACTGATGTGCTGGATTTTGCCTCTTGGAAATTATTCACCCATTTTGAATGAAAATGCTTCTTTAGCCACCACACATAGAAGATTAGTTGACACAATATTAACACATAGGGATAAGTCAATTAGTGATTTTGGTGAGAATGGTTATTAAAATTTGCTTGAGGAATTTATAAAGATTGTAAAAATCAATAATTGCAATATCTGTACCTTCCTCCCTACTGCTTTTGCAGAGGGGCCAACGTATTATCAGCTCTCGTTGTCCTCTGCTCTTACTTGTAATGTTGCTGTGAATGTATTCTTTGGTCTTCATTTTCTAGCGCCATATTTGATAGAGTTCAACATTTCTCAAGGAGAACTTCCTGACACTGAAGATCTTAAATACATTTCTAGACAAAGCAAACTAATCCTGGCATTAAATGACTAATGATAAGCTTGTATGTAAATTTAGTATTGTGGATCATGAATTCATTCAAGAGTATAAAGAGAGGAGAGTGAGTGTTAGTAGAAGTAGTGAAGATATGAGAATGATTCAGTCACAGATGGAGGCTGAAGAAAAATTAAGACGCTGAAAGTTGCATCCTATGCTTAGAATAGAACGAGAGCAGAAAGGAGTGTTATGTATGGTGCGTAGACAGACAAAGTTATGAAACAATTTAGTTGGTAAAAGTGAGAACAAGGAGAGTGGTTGAGGATGTGCTTTTGCATGGTGTAGACCCACCTGTCATTATAGGGATTTATTATGTTTGTGGTAAGACTGCCTATTTTAACCTCCCACATAATTGGGTGGAAAGTTCTTATCTTGCATTGGTGTTTCGTCATGTGCATCATGAGAATGATTTCAGTGAAAGGGATGATTCTGTTCTTAGAAGAACAAAGTGTGGCTTTGGACAAGTCATGATGGATGTGTTTGGTGCTTTATTTTTAAGTCCCAATTCCTTTGTTTGATTTATTGGGGTGGTTGGTGTTTGTGGTAGGCCCTATTACCTCATAAAATATTAGATAAAGCTTTGAGGCAGGATCGAGCCAGTGTTAAACCCCAATATAGATATTGGGGTTTAACACTGGCTCGATCCTGCCTCAAAGCTTTATCCAATTTGTTTTAGATATCAAAGATAGGGTTTATCAACCTCACAGTCCCCATCACCACATTGTAGAGCACACTCACATGTGGTAAGGTGGCTTAGTTAGGACATAACAGTTACATTTTGGAACTTCACTTTGGCTATATTCTACCTTACACTGCTATTAAACTGATGGCTGTATGTTCCCACTTTTTGGTGTGATTCATTTTGTTTTGCTGTACCATTCAGCGATATTTGAATATACAGTAGACTACAGATTTTGTGAACAGTTTATTTGAAGTCAGACTGCATATAAAATCTGAAATGCCTGAGATGAATGGATGGATTACAAGACATATTTATTCTTGACAGGAAGATCTCACTGAAATAAAAGTAACGCAACCTTCAATACAACAGTTTTGTCATATTGTTAACTGCGTATTTTCAGCTTGGCTGAAATGTCGTCGTTTGAATAAATTACTTTTTATCTTTCTATGATTGAATAATTTGAATGATCTGGTTTGTTACTCGTAGCTCCTTTACCGTCGCCTGTACATGGAAACCACCAATTTTGAATTATCTGTAATCGGTTCTAATGTAGATTTTACCTGGGGAGTAAACTGGCTTTATGCGATGGAGCGGGAGGAATACCGGATCTAAATCCAGTTAACACTAAAAGTTATGGGTTATTTTGGATAAATATTATTTTTCAGCACAAACTGAACGAAGATCTTTTTCCTTTGCCCTGATGAATTTATACCCTCCAATACAAGATGAGCCAGAAAGACATTATAGAAATATTGCAATGTTTTGGCATCTTCATTCCATTGAGACAGTGATGTTATTCTAATGCAGGTTTATCCCTGCTTAACTTTGTCTAGAGATCCACAGTGCACAGTTTCCTGCAAATATCACAGGTATAAAGCAGGATTCATGGGTTAATTCCATCCTTGTGTCACATTTTTATTCTGCAGCACATCTCCTTCGTATCATTCTGCTTCTGCAAATAACGGCTAATTCTATAAAAAACAATATGACACCATGTCACCCTGTCAGGTGGGATGGCATTTCAGGTTTGATTACTAGGACTGCTTGTGTCTCTGATGCCCCATAAGTGCAACACCTTGAAAGCTATGATTTTCATAACTTTCCAGGCTCATTCCTTGTTATTTTTTGTGGACTTCCACAAATGAGCATATGTTCCAAATTCAAACGACTAAGTCTACGATATGTACATGTGCTCATTTTTTGTCAAATTGGGTCCTAGAACACAAAGGGAAAGGCCTGTCATGTATGTTGCCTTACATTGGCTATGCTACAAGATGGCTCATTCAGCTGCCAGTAGGGACAAGAGTAAAGATATGATGTTGATGCAAACACCTGTAAAGGCTAAATTCCTGATGCACTCCTAATACCACCTGTTATCCGTCTGGTGCCCAATTTGCTACCATGCTACATACACACGAAAGCACCACAAAGTTTCATAGTTCTATAAAACCCAATAAAGTAAGACTCACAATAAAGGAAATATTCTTCAATCACAAATTTACTTCAGCGATGCGCGGTGATTATGCTTTTACCCTTCAGTCACCATGACTATTGGCATTTGTTTAACTTGCTTCTTTCAAGGCTCAAACATTGCTTATCAATCCAGCTGTATTAGAGTATTATCTGGGGGCAGTGAAGATGAGCACTGCTCACATTCTTGATTAGATCTTCAAATCTTATCAAAGTATTAAATAAATGACAGTCATCTTCCAACTTTCCAGAAATGCCTATCTTCTAGAATCGATCTATTAGTCGATGGCTAGTGTTCAGATGATTCCCTTCTGGGCTTTGCTCTTTTGAATGGTAAACTGCTTCAAAACCATGTTTTGTACTAGCCGATCCTGCTCCAAATGCTTCACATGATACGCAGAATTCATTTCAGGTTCCCCAACGGAATCAGCCTGACTAGCCCATAAGACGATCCTCCGGTTTCCTATGCAGATCTTCACTCGGCTCTCAGTATTGTTATTGAATCTTGCACACCCGTTGAACAAGTGAGGAATTACAACTTTGTGAGGAACAGCTTTGAAGATCGGTTGAAACGGGGCAATTGGCTAATTGAAAGAAATGATCCGACTGCATGATTTCAAATGTCCTATGTGACTTTAACCGGAATTATGGGGGTTGTTCAATGCCCCTGGTGACTTTAATAAGAAGTATGGTGGTCAATCTTTACAAACATTCGCTTGGATAGCATACTTGTAAAGATATTTCTGGTCATGTGAAAGGTCATTCTGAGGTCACCATGATTTTGTATGAAACAGTAATATGCAGTAAATTTACAAATTAATTTGACTGCAATATGCAAAAGTGAATGAAGGCATCAAATAACAATCTAGTGACTAGGGGTGACCTATGGAGCTTCAGTGGCAATTGCACTCAAATTCATCAAAGGTATTGCCAGATCTACAGGGGCAATCGCCATCTTATCCAATGGGAAATATTGAAATAGCAGCTTAAATGAATGAATGTGAATCGGATTCATTCACACACCACTTTGGGCAGCGATGGATTTTGTAAGAGCTTGGTCTGTGCCCTGCTGTGTCATGGTCGAGAACCAGGACAAGGGGACCCTACTCACTAAGGAACCAGGGTAGGTAAATTGTTATCAAAAACAGTGGTTCCTGTGGAATAATACTGTCTATCTTGATAATAAGAAGCGCAATCGCAATATAAAGGGTTAGAGTAATGTCAGAGGGAGAAGAAACCACATACACCAATGGTTTAGTATATCACAGTTGGTTTTATATTACAAAAAAGGAAAGAGGAAATATATACAATGCCAAGAAAAATGAAACACAATTGTGCGTAGTGTCCCCAGTGAAAACAGGAACCTAAAGTATTGGTGCCAAATTTGTGACAGTTTTTGTACAAGGTTTCTGGTCGGTGCGTGGTATGCGAGGCGGTGGTTAAGGTACGCAGGCCCCATGTTGTGCAGAGCTTTGTAGGCATGTGTGAGGAGCTTGAAGGTGATTCTGTTGTTGACTGGGAGCTAGTAGAGGTCTCTCTGGTGGCCGGTGATGTGGCTGCGGCAGGTGATATTGAGGAGGAGTGTGGGGGAGGCATTCTGTATGTTCTGCAGTTTCTTGAGGACTTTCTGGGTGATGCCGGTGTAGAGTGCTTTGCCGTAGTCGAGTCTGCTGCTGATGAGTGGATGGGTGACCGTCTTTCTGGTCTTAAGGAGGTGCCCGGGAGTCCATGTAACTCGCCAGTTCTAGGCATTAAAAAAACAAGTGACAAAAGGAGGGTAGTCCAAGATCTTAGAAAAATAAATACAATTTTTGTCTCATGGTACCAAATTCAGCAGTAGTTCTGTTTCGGATCCCAGTGGAGTAAGAATGGTACACAGTCATCGACTTCTGCCAAGCATTCTTTTCCATTCCTCTTCATGAGCGTGGCCAATATCTTTTCGCATTTGATACCTCAATAAAGTCCTCATACGTTGCCAGATCCCAACTGGGTATACAGAAAGTTCCTCAACCTTTAATGAGATCTTAAAGGAAGATTTAAAAAATCTACAGTTTCCCTGTAAGTCAGTGTTAATACAGTATATAAACGACCTACTGGTTGCTTCAAAGACAATGGAGGAATACAAGCCGACTACAATTGAGCTCTTGAACCATCTTGCTGAAAATGGTCATAAGGTGTATGACCCATAAACTTGTAGTACTGTATGAGAGACATTATTTACTTGGGTCATCACAGGAGTGCAGAACGCATTTCTGCACTCCTGAAAATGAATCCACTAGCTAATCAAGAGAGAGGTTAGAATGTTCCTGTGAATGATTGATTACTGTAGACCCTGGATTCCAAACTTTCCCTGATTGCAAAGCCTCTACAGAGGCTTACAGTGATGTGAGTGATCCAGTGCCCTGGTATGCATGAGTGCCTTCCTGGAGCTCTAGTTATGCTGATTATGATACGATTTCTCTACTGTCTTGAGAGGGAAGGGTACTCCCTATCTGTACTTGCGTAAAATCGCGGTGCTGTGAAGAGCGCCTGTTGCCCACTTCTCTGCTACATTAGATACAGTAGCTGCAGTACTCTCTGGGTGTTTAAAATCAGTTGCAGTGTTCTGTCTTGCAGTTCAGCAGAGTATATGATGAGTTATGCACTTATTGTGTTAGTCCCTCATTCAGTTGAGATCTTGCTGACTCAAACTCAGCATTTAACCAGCAGCCGTTTAACAAAATATGAGCAAGTGTTTCCAGTGGCCAAAAACATTTCAATCAGAAGATGCAGGACCCTGAATACTACAAGACGTTTCCAATTGCAAATAGGCATAATGATGAGGATGAAGATTGTGACCACAAATGCATAAATGTGACTGAATTGTGCACCAAACCAAGACCAGATATTTTAGATATGCTCCTTGAAGTGGCTGATCTGACACTATATGTGGATGGTGCTCGTCTGAAAGACCATCATGATGTGCTGAGAGTAGCATGTGCAGTTTTACTATTTCAGACATCATTACTTACTTACTAATGCTGGGGTATAAGCCATCAACCAGGATTCTCCAGCCACCTCTGTTCTGGGCTTTTCTTTCAATCTAACTCCAGGTGTGACTCCTCTCCTTGCAGTCAGCCTCGAGGCCTCGGCGCCAGGTGTTTCGTGCCCTTCCATCTTTCGTTTTCCCTTGAGGGTGTAGTGATTTCCCTTTTGGGCCTACTTTAGTTCTCCCTTAGTTTGCGTATTAGATATTTTAGGCTGCTTCTATATGCACAGCATATATTAGTTTAGAAATACGTTGTACAATAGTTTTGTTATTTAGTGACTCTTCTTGGGATTAATTCTGAACTTTTCGTACAAGGTCGAACAATAGTGTGCACTGTTTCCTTATGCCCAGTCAGCAACATCTCTTAACGTTTTAGACAGAACACGGTCTCACAGCTGCACTCTTCCAACACAATAGTTCTTATCATATAAGATGTGGAGTGTTCCCCATGGGGGCAGAGAGTCGAATTCCGACAGAGAGACTGGTCCTGGAATGAAGGCAGCAGCCCTGCGTAAACTGAGTTTACACCTATGATGAGACCACCTAGCTACACACGCAAGGTATGGGGTCTGTGGCTAATGCCAGAGATCAATAATTGATCCCTTTGCTCATATAGTGACGATAGGCCTAGACAGATATATTATTTGCCATGGTTGGGTTGTTCATTGTTTACAGCCTGCTAGTAATGCTAATTACGTTGCTTAGTTGTTTTTGTCTACTTATTGCTGCTTATTGCTTATTATCTACATCTGCTTCAAAATAGCCTGCGATAGTTTCAATAGATATATTTTAAACTTTCTTTGTGTCTTTTTCTTATTTACTATGGACATGCATGAGTGAGAAACGAAAGGTGATCTGTTTCTGCGGTTCTCTTGGGGACTAGAGAGTCATGTTCTAGGTTGCCAGAATCACCTGTTACTCTGGAAAGGTTAAAAGTTCAGGTGAGGCACTGTGAGCTAGCCAGGATTTGGGCCTCCAGGTATGGACGTTGTAGAGAGACTCAGTCCCTTCATTCTGACGTCCTGTTGTCCCAAGGCACAGTCCTGCTTACCAGCAGAATCCTTGCAACAAGGGTTCCAGGTCAAAGCTTACCTGGTGGTGTTTGATGCAGGCTTGTAGAGGGTGTAACCTATCCAGCCCCATCGTCTACTCGTGATTTCTTCATGAGCAGGGAGTTGGAAACATCATGGAAGCATCATACTGTGTAATATAACTTCAGCACAAATTGCAGAACTGGTTGCTTTGACCTAAGCATGTTTACTGTCTGAGGATTTGAGTGTCATGGTTTACACAGACAAATAGTATGGTTTTGGAGTGGCCCACAACTTCGGACAGTTGTGGTTACAGAGTGGGCTCATGACTTCTTCGGGGTAGTCCAAGTAAAAAATCTTGAACTTTTCCTTTTACTGTGTAAAACGTCTTTAGATAGAGCGTGAATTACTGTTTTCACCTAAGTATCCTGTGAAAGATAATGGGACTTTCCTGGTACTACGTTGGACTGAGTTCAAATTGCTGCAATTCAGGAGTGTTCCTGTGTCTCGACATTGAATCACTTGTTTTAGACTGACCTGACATATCTACCTCAACAACCAAGAAGTTAAATTTAGATCAGTGATGAGGTTTTGTTAGTTTATCCTTAGTTTTTCTAGAAAGTAGTCAAAGCAAAGCAAAGTTGCTACACAATTCTACAGGTCGTGTTAATGATATTAATAATAATTGTCTTACTTGATCTACTGATGTGCTGGATTTTGCCTCTTGGAAATTATTCACCCATTTTGAATGAAAATGTTTATTTAACCACCACACATAGAAGATTAGTTGACACCATATTCACACATAGGGATAAGTCAATTAGTAATTTTGGTGACAATGGTTATTAAAATGTGCTTGGGGAATTTATAAAGATTGTGAAAATCAATAATTTGCAATCTCTGTACCTTCCTCACTACTGCTGTTGCAGAGGGGCCAACGTATTATCAGCTCTCGTTGTCCTCTGCTCTTACTTGTAATGTTGCTGTGAATGTATTCTTTGGTCTTGATTTTCTAGCGCCATATTTGAGAGACTTCAACATTTCTCAAGGAGAACTTCCTGACACTGAAGATCTTAAATACATTTCTAGACAAAGCAAACTAATCCTGGTATTAAATGACTAATGATAAGCTTGCATGTAAATTTAGTATTGTGGATCATGAATTCATTCAAGAGTATAATGAGAGGAGAGTGAGTATTAGAAGAAGTAGTGAAGATATGAGAATGATTCAGTCACAGGTGGAGGCTGACGTGAAATTAAGACGCTGAAAGTTGCATCCTATGCTTAGAATAGAACGAGAGCAGAAAGGAGTGTTATGTATGGTGCGTAGGCAGACAAAGTTGTGAAACAATATAGTTGGTAAAAGTGAGAGCAAAGAGAGTGGTTGAGGATGTGCTTTTTCATGGTGAAGAACCTGTCATTATCGGGATTTATTATGTTTGTGGTAAGACTACCTATTTAGCCTCCCACATAATTGGGTAGAAAGTTCTTATCTTGCATTGGTGTTTCGTCATGTGTATCACAAGAATGATTTCAGTGAAAGGGATGATTCTGTTCTTAGAAGAACAAAGTGTGGCTTTGGACAAGTCATGATGGATGTTTGGTGCTTTATTTTTTAAGTCCCAATTCCTTTGTTTGATTTATTGGGGTGGTTGGTGTTTGTGGTAGGCCCTATTTCCTCATAAAATGTTAGATAAAGCTTTGAGGCAGGATCGAGCCAGTGTTAAACTCCAATAGAACTATTGGGGTTTAACACTGGCTCGATCCTGCCTCAAAGCTTTATCCAATTATTTTAGATATCAAAGATAGGGTTTATCAACCTCACAGTCCCCATCACCACATTGTAGAGCGCACTCACATGTGGTAAGGTGGCTTTGTTAGGACATAACAGTTACATTTTGGAACTTCACTTTGGCTATATTCTACCTTACACTGCTACTAAACTGATGGCTGTATGTTCCCACTTTTTGGTGTGATTCATTTTGTTTTGCTGTACCATTCAGCGATATTTGAATATACAGTAGACTACAGATTTTGTGAACAGTTTATTTGAAGTCAGACTGCATATAAAATCTGAAATGCCTGAGATGAATGGATGGATTACAAGACATATTTATTCTTGACAGGAAGATCTCGCTGAAATAAAAGTAATGCAACCTTCAATACAACAGTTTTGTCATATTGTTAACTGCGTATTTTCAGCTTGGCTGAAATGTCGTCGTTTGAATAAATTACTTTTTATCTTTCTATGATTGAATATTTTGAATGATCTGGTTTGTTACTCGTAGCTCCTTTATCGTCGCCTGTACATGGAAACCACCAATTTTGAATTATCTGTAATCGGTTCTAATGTAGATTTTACCTGGGGAGTAAACTGGCTTTATGCGATGGAGCGGGAGGAATAGCGGATCTAAATCCAGTTAACACTAAAAGTTATGGGTTATTTTGGATAATTATTTTTCAGCACAAACTGAACCAAGATCTTTTTTCCTTTGCCCTGATGAATTTATACCCTCCAATACAAGATGAGCCAGAAAGACATTATAGAAATATTGCAATGTTTTGGCATCTTCATTCCATTGAGACAGTGATGTTATTCTAATGCAGGTTTATCCCTGCTTAACTTTGTCTAGAGATCCACAGTGCACAGTTTCCTGCAAATCTCACAGGTATAAAGCAGGATTCATGGGTTAATTCCATACTAGTGTCACATTTTTATTCTGCAGCACATCTCCTTCGTATCATTCTGCTTCTGCAAATAACGGCTAATTCTATAAAAAACAATATGACACCATGTCACCCTGTCAGGTGGGATGGCATTTCAGGTTTGATTACTAGGACTGCTTGTGTCTCTGATGCCCCATAAGTGCAACACCTTGAAAGCTATGATTTTCATAACTTTCCAGGCTCATTCCTTGTTATTTTTTGTGGACTTCCACAAATGAGCATATGTTCCAAATTCAAACGACTAAGGGGCCGATTCCGATTCGTGTCGGTAATTTCTCCGACCGAGCCGGCCTCTGAGAGATTTCCGACCGAATCGGACCCGTGCAGTCCGACCGAACGAGTCCGATGCATTCGTATGCCACCGGACACGAGTCGGTCGGACTCCCATTGAACTCAATGGGAGCCGGTCGTACAACGCGTACGCGGGCTCCCATTGCCTCAATGGGTGCGAGGCAGACAAGGGCGCCCCTACAGCGAGTACGCCGCGAGCGCTCGCGGCGTACACGCACAGGTAGGGGGACCCATGGGTCCCCCCTGTGTGCGCCTCGCACGGGTGCGCGTACAGGGGGGACCGACACGGACCCCCAAAGTACGGCTCCGACAGCGAGTTCGAGTCGGACAGCGCGAGTCGGTCGGAGCGGTCGAGGTGCGCATCGTACTTACCCGGCCGGAAAACGTCTCCATTGCGCGGTGCGAATCGGGTCCGAGCGAGTCGGTCGGAGCGGTACGATCCGGGAACCAGTCGGTCGGAGCGGTCGGGTCGCCCGGACGAGTCGGTCGGCGAATACGCATCGTACTCGCTCGCCCGGACGCGCGTACGACTCGGTCGGAAAATAGGGCTCCGGATCGGATCCGGTAAAACCGAATCCGATTCGGAGCACTACCGGCCGAGATCGGAATCGGCCCCTAAGTCTACGATATGTACATGTGCTCATTTTTTGTCAAATTGGGTCCTAGAACACAAAGGGAAAGGCCTGTCATGTATGTTGCCTTACATTGGCGATGCTACAAGATGGCTCATTCAGCTGCCAGTAGGGACAAGAGTAAAGATATGATGTTGATGCAAACACCTTTAAAGGCTACATTCCTGATGCACTCCTAATACCACCTGTTATCCGTCTGGTGCCCAATTTGCTACCATGCTACATACACACGAAAGCACCACAAAGTTTCATAGTTCTATAAAACCCAATAAAGTAAGACTCACAATAAAGGAAATATTCTTCAATCACAAATTTACTTCAGCGATGCGGGGTGATTATGCTTTTACCCTTCAGTCACCATGACTATTGGCATTTGTTTAACTTGCTTCTTTCAAGGCTCAAACATTGCTTATCAATCCAGCTGTATTAGAGTATTATCTGGGGGCAGTGAAGATGAGCACTGCTCACATTCTTGATTAGATCTTCAAATCTTATCAAAGTATTAAATAAATGACAGTCATCTTCCAACTTTCCAGAAATGCCTATCTTCTAGAATCGATCTATTAGTCGATGGCTAGTGTTCAGATGATTCCCTCCTGGGCTTTGCTCTTTTGAATGGTAAACTGCTTCAAAACCATGTTTTGTACTAGCCGATCCTGCTCCAAATGCTTCACATGATACGCAGAATTCATTTCAGGTTCCCCAACGGAATCAGTCTGACCAGCCCATAAGACGATCCTCCGGTTTCCTATGCAGATCTTCACTCGGCTCTCAGTATTGTTATTGAATCTTGCACACCCGTTGAACAAGTGAGAAATTACAACTTTGTGAGGAACAGCTTTGAAGATCGGTTGAAACGGGGCAATTGGCTAATTGAAAGAAATGATCCGACTGCATGATTTCAAATGTCCTATGTGACTTTAACCGGAATTATGGTGGTTGTTCAATGCCCCTGGTGACTTTAATAAGAAGTATGGTGGTCAATCTTTACAAACATTCGCTTGGATAGCATACTTGTAAAGATATTTCTGGTCATCTGAAAGGTCATTCTGAGGTCAGCATGATTTTGTATGAAACAGTAATATGCAGTAAATTTACAAATTAATTTGACTGCAATATGCAAAAGTGAATGAAGGCATCAAATAACAATCTAGTGACTAGGGGTGACCTATGGAGCTTGAGTGGCAATTGCACTCAAATTCATCAAAGGTATCGCCAGATCTACAGGGGCAATCGCCATCTTATCAAATGGGAAATATTGAAATAACAGCTTAAATGAATGAATGTGAATCGGATTCATTCACACACTACTTCGGGCAGCGATGGATTTTGTAAGAGCTTGGTCTGTGCCCTGCTGTGTCATGGAGCACTCGAGTCATTAGATCATATGCTGTTTGTGTCGTTCGCTCAAGAAATGTAGGGACAATATTTGTAATCCAACAATACAGGAATATAATCATTCTACTTATATTCACTTATTAAATTAAGATGATAAGGTTTTACTTGGTGGTTTAATTTAGTACTGTGATGTTTTTGTTTGTTGGAAAGATTATGACTGTTCTCAGTATATGATATTGTTTTGTGAACTAAAAACAAGTAATACATGTATGAAATGACTATCTGATGTGATCTGCAGGTCATGGGTTAGATTTCTAGCAAGGCTAACTCGGCCTTCTATCCTTTTGTGGTTGGTAAACCAAGAGCAGTTTAAAAAGGTAATCGTCCTATAGTCACACCTGTTATTACAACACTTAGAAATGTGGAAAGTGCACTATATACATTACAAAATAAAATAGTATTATTATTATCACAAGGCAATATGCTGTCTTCCTTGATAGATTCTTTTTTGCTGTTTGTCATTGTTGAACATAAGTAACATAGCAGAAATGGCAAGGGAAGTTAATCAATTTCAGTGTAACATGTAATAATGGTGCATATTTGTGTACAGCAGGTGGTGCTGCTTAAAGCACTGTATGAAGGCTTTCTTGACACCCGAGATGATGAGCACGCAGGCTTTGCCCCATAATGATCCGTGTGCGGGCTTCTTATATGGGAAGGTGCCTTTTTATGGGAAAGTATCCGGTTGGGAAGGTAGCCATCTTGGAAGGTGGCAATTTTGTAGAAATGTAGTTTTCTTGTGGGAAGGCAGTTATTTATTAGTGAGGTAGTCTTTTTGTGGAAAGGTATATACCTTGTGAGAATGTAGCCATCTTGTGGGAAGGTAGGTTTTTGTGGGAGGGCCGAAGACTTGTTGGAAGAGAGATGTATATTGTGCAAAGGCAACCTTATTGTGGGAAGGGATGCATCTTGTGCAAATGTAGTCATCATGGGGACATATCTCCTTGAAATGGGTCCATCGTATAGTTTGATGTGATATGACATGGTATGAGTTTATTTTCTGAGCCCAAGTATTGTCTCTAAAGTTGCCTTTTGGCTCTAACGACTGAACAAAGTGGGCCAGAGCAGTCCTGAAATAACGAAATAACTATTATCTGGCACTGACCAAAGTCAAGAGTACAAGAGAGGTGCTTCTTCATTTAAGCCAAAGGGGTGATGATGCCTCAACTTCATTTTCCTAAGTAGCAAAAGTTTGGATAAGTTGATGCAGGCCACCAGCCAGAGTCTACATGGAAACCTTATATTTGCAGCGGCAGAGGGCGGCTCTGTGACAGAGGAATGTCTCTAGTGTAGGTAGGAGGTGGAACTAAAACCTGGAGATCTGTTGTTTGCATTGAATGGGCACTAGCAGCGTTAGAGGGCTATCACTCTGGTGGTACTTGAACCCCGCTGTAGTTCGCATCAATGCTCAGGTGAGGTAGTTTGTAGGTTTAACAAACCACTGCTGAAATCTGAGAATAAGATGCAGGGCACAGGTTTGAATACAAACAGCTATGACTTTACCTTTCACCCTTTGAAGGTGAATGAAAGGGGTACCCATAACCCTGGGTGACAAAAACACTGGTTATGTTAGAGGCAATGACGTTTGTGGGGTGGCTTGTGCAAATGATCATGTTTAGGTCTGGATTTTGACAGCACAGCGTTCAAACAGACCTGTTGCTAGCTAATACAGAGCGGATGGACTTTGGGTCTGGCCCTTGGAACTATATGCTTCCCTTAAGCAGCCACTTTCAGCCAATGCCTGAGACTGTGTTAGTCCCGTCTTGCCTCAGCACAATGGAGTGTTCATCTCTCAGCTAATGCTATTGGCGGTTTGGGTGCATCCTTCCGCTTACACTCGAGTGCTTGCATTGAACTACATGAGGCGCTACTTACTTCACAACTAGAGCCCTTTCCGTCTGCTCCTGATGGCTCCTTACATTGTCTCACTCTAATGGGATAATGCTCCCTGTGCTAGCACATTCAGCCCAAACCTATTGGCTTTGCCACTGCTTGTTATTATTTATGAAAACTGACTCCTTGTTTCAGCACCAGTATTGCCTTCTCTGTCCTCCCCACATCCACGAGCTACAATCTGGCTAGCTGACATCTCACACAGAGAGCAATGCAGTTAAATAACATTACTAAGAAAAAACAAAAGAGGAGAGAAAAGTAGGGAATAGCCGTATATAAAATAAACAATTAAACTAAACCAACCCTTTAAGTTATTTAAAGCACCGACCTCCCTGTGACCTTTCATGTGACATCACTTCCGCTGCGCATCAACTTTCTTATTTAGGTACCAGGTCTCGACCTCAGTCTCCGTTTACAGACCATCGCTCTCTATCTGGGAACACAGGGGTGCAGCGCGAGACCGAATACTGTGGATTTAGGCAGCGATGGTCTGGACACGATGAAACGCCAGATAAGAGCTTTTCTGGCAACTGCATCTGCAGGACAGAAGAACTCAAAACAAAGGCGCTGGCAGACCCGGGCAGGACATCCGGGATGGACAGGCGCGGAGAAGCATCTCCAGTCCTGGCCAGAGGGAGGCGGGAAGCTGCTTCCTTGTCAGACAGCTGTGTGTGGTTTCTTAGCCTCAGACAAGCGCTCCACTGAAGTTTTCATCGTAAAAACTTCATTTTCTGAATTTCGTAACTAACAAAAATCAATCAAGGAAGGCAGTTAGTTGGTGCAGACTGGTTAAAGACTTCGCTGGATGCCAGGCAATAACATGCCCTAATCACATTTACCAGATTTGGAAGGGAACACTGGCTTTTTTTTTTTTTTAAAAGGCTGAACAGCAGAAAGAAAATGACATTGAGATAAGGGAGGTGGTTAAATGTGCACGTGACGACCGTAGGAATCACTTCAGTTTGAGTTCAGTTCTTTTGGTTTTACGGACAATTATAAACAAATCAATATTCAATGTGCATAAGAAATAAATAGAGGACAATAGAAGCCAAATCCACTAGCCAGCCATAAAGAAACTAAAACAGTTGTTTAAACTGCGAGTTGTGCCAAAGCCAAGTACCAGTCTGTCGCAGATACAATCAAAATTACTATTCCATTCAGATGTGGTAAGTCTGGCTCTACGCCAAGTGTCTCGGCTACAGATGTTTCTGCCCTGACATTCTGCTCTAAGAGCTTCACAGCCTCTCCATGAACTTAGCAAACTGACCCAAAAACTACACATTTTCACTGGTGAATCCAACATTGAACTCCTTCAGTGAAAGGGTGGATGTCCACCTTCTAAGCTGTAGTTAGTAAACCATGTTCAGAAACAGCATCAGTGCCACCAAGTTTTGCCATGACCCAGTTTTCCACATGATGACATAGAGGATACACCAAAGATGATGACACATCCCGCTCTCATAACCGCGCACCATCCACCCACAACTCAATCCACACCATCGAAGGCCACCCTATGGTCAATAAGAGAGACACAGAAGGGTTCTGTTGGGGTGTGGATTGAACGGTGATCATAAAAAACAATCAGTCAATCAAGTGACTTGTAAAGCGCAACTACTCACCCATAAGGGTCTCAAGGCGCTGGGGAGGGGGCGGGGGAGACTGCTGATCCGTCAAAGGCACTTCGCTTCAGTCAAAGAGCCAGGTCTTGAGGTCCTTCCTGAATTGAGGCAGTGACGGTGTTTGCCTGAGGTGGATAAGCGGGAAGTTCCTAGTCTTGGCTGCGAGGTAGGTGAAGGATCTTTCTCCGGCCGTGGGGGCGGTGGCCAGGGCCAGTTGGGTGGAGCGGAGGTCTCTGGTCGGTGCGTGGAATGCGAGGCGGTGGTTAAGGTACGCAGGCCCCATGTTGTGCAGAGCTTTGTAGGCATGTGTGAGGAGCTTGAAGGTGATTCTGTTGTTGACTGGGAGCTAGTAGAGGTCTCTCTGGTGGCCGGTGATGTGGCTGCGGCAGGTGATATTGAGGAGGAGTGTGGGGGAGGCATTCTGTATGTTCTGCAGTTTCTTGAGGAGTTTCTGGGTGATGCCGGTGTAGAGTGCTTTGCCGTAGTCGAGTCTGCTGCTGATGAGTGGGTGAGTGACCGTCTTTCTGGACTTGGTGGGGATCCACTTGAAGATCTTTCGGCACAGGCGTAGCTTGTGGAAGCAGGATGGTGAGATGGCATTGATCTGGCAGTTCATGGTGAGCGAGGAGTCCAGGATGATGCTGAGGTTTCGTTCGTGGTCTGTGGGCGTGGGGAGGGATCCAAGATCTGTGGGCCACCAGTAGTCATCCCTGGTGGAGGGGGTGGAGCCCAGGATGAGGACTTTGGTCTTCTCTGAGTTGAGCTGGAGGGCTAAGATGTTACCTGTCAGCCACAAGTTGGACTGAAGCCAGTTTGAGAATTCGAAGTGGCTTCAAGGTGATACTGGGTATTAGTGAATTTTAATGGCGTCCACTTTAAATTTCCATGTAAGGCATACAGTTTATGCCAAGTTGGCGCATGAATTAGATGCCACGCACAGGATCGGTAGTTGGAGGAGCACTCTCTCGAGTAAGTTTGGTTAAGGCTTTTCTTGTAAAACATTAGATTTTTAGAATAGTGACTTACTGGCGATAAGTAGTATGGTGATTCAGTAGTATGGACGCGTGCATTTGTAGAGAACAGATGACCCGTACATGAATGTTGCTTTGGGACACTTTTGATGTTTAATGATGTATGTGTGGAATTGTACGAAAGGTGGTATACACCAGATGAGACACATATTTATCATGTGTATTCATGTAATAGCGTGCAACATAAAATGTATTTACTTAGCACTCTTAAGAGATGATAATTTGGAAGATGTCATTATCAACAAGGGATGTCTGTTGTTATAATTTTCACATTCATGGACTTATCGAGTAGACACTGGTTCTTCGTCTTCTACAGATTAAGGGGGACACACATCCCGTAATAATTCATTTTGTAGACGCTTCTCAAGCGTAGTACAGTTCATAGAGTAAGTGGGGTAACCTATGAGGTTTATCTGGCCTGAACCCATGGCTTTAGGATTGTCTGTCAATTTATCACATTACATATTCATCGTTCGATATTGGAGAACATGAGAGTTTCCGTTGTGTACTCTTCAATTTTGATATTTGAATTCTTGAATTAATAAATGTTGGTGAGTGTTTTATCCCATCAGAGGGTTCTTTTTACTTGTTGTTATTTATACATTAACTTAGTTCTTCACATTTATGGTTCCTCCTTTTACCTTCATTGTCTTTTCTGATAACGGAAGCATAAATGGTATTGTCACAATTGGGTATAATTTGTATGGTGTTTGTGGCTATTTTTCACGTTTTTTCCGACACCAATTTATATTCTGCTTCTCACAAGGGTTAGAGTGATTGTGAATGTTACTTTGGGAATTATGTCTTGCAAGGGCCACAAGGTGTGATCCCTTGGCGGAGGGATACAAAGACTTGATGTGATTTAAATTACATCCTGTGTATATTTGTTCTAGTCGAAAAAAATGTGTTACATACGCACTCCTGATTCAAATAATAGTGTTCCTTTAGTTAGTTATTCTTCCGTTTTTTGGGTGCCTGTGGGTATCACCTCCTGATCCTGAGGTGTATGTGTATAAAATAAAAGTGAGACGTTCTCCAACCTGGAAAAACGAACCCACTTGGCACTCCTTCGATTTACTTTCTGTACGGTGAAAAGAGTACATCCAAATGTGAATAAAGTACATCCAAATGTGAATAAATTCTTCTCTTTCTTTTATTCTTCTTATTTTATGTCATAATAGTAATGTTTTTCTCCCATTACAATAAGTCCGTTATGACTTCTTCACATATTTAAAGAAACCCCAATGCATTTCGGGCGGGGCCCTTCGTCAGGGGATAGTTTCTAAAGAAAGGAATATCACTCATTTAGTATCCAAGTTCTGATTACCACCATTAATAACATAGAAGATATGGGTCGTGACGCCAAATGTGAAATAATAATGTGATAAAAAAATACTCCAAAATAACTCCATTGTGCTCCAAATAAAGCCAAACTGTTTAAGATTGATGCGTGTGCACTGTAGAATGCGGTAGAAACACTGTGAAATAAGTGAATGTCGAAAATAACGTCAACATTATATCAGGATACGGGTGAACTAGTGTGATGTCCGGGTAAAAATCAATAGGTGAGAAAGTGACAAAAGTCAAAAAGACAAACACCACATGCAACGCTAAAATAAGTTCATAGAACTGATACAAATTGAAAAGTGCATGCGTGCCTGTCCGCATATGGAACAGGTAACAAGTGGCAAAGGTCAAAAGAACAATTCATGACACTCGGTGCATGTTAAAGGCGCGTACCTGCCTGTCCACCAACGTGAGCGCAAAAGTGGTGCCGCGTAGTGAAGTGTGTCGTTCCAAATGGTAAAGATGAATCGATCAGTGAAATCCGGAAGTAAATAAAGCGTTCCGGATATAGAAATAGAAATAAGTTTAAATAGTCGACGCGTACTCAAGTGAAAAAAATGGAGAGCCCAGAAAGTGAAAACAGCATTCCAAGAGAAAAGATAAAAGAGTATAAAAATGACTGAATTTACCAGTCGACGCGTCCTCAGGTGGAGTTAATGGTGAACCCCGAAAATGAAAGTAACATTGCAAGAAAAAAAAGGAAGAAAAGGCTCGAAGTGCAAAAATAACTCGAAGTGAAACCTTACACTATAAAACTAGTGTAAAGAACTTTATATACATGGTGGGTGTACAAATGATTAGAACAAGCATAAATGAAAACAGAATACAACTGCATACATGCTAGTATCATAAATACTATAGAAAGCAACTAAGGTCCAAGCGTTCATTCAGTCCCTTAGGGCTAGTAGAATTTAATCGTTTCATCCAGTAGATTTCTCGTTGAAGCAAATATTTGTTATTGTCTCTTCCTTCTTTTAAGGGAATATGTTCCAGTACTAAAAATCTAAGTTGACTTATGTTGTGGTTAAAATTATTAAAATGAACAGAAACAGTTGATTTTTGGTTCTTTGTCCTTATATTGCTTTTGTGTTCTGTCAATCGCGTTTTAATTTTTCGCTCTGTCTTCCCCACATATGGTAATCCACAAGGGCACTTTAGTAAGTAGATGACATTGCTTGTGTCACAAGTCGCTGTGATTTTTAACTTAATCGGTGTGCCCTGAGTAGGGTGCATGATGGTGGTACCTTTTATTATATTGTTACAATTCTCGCAATTGTGACACAAGCAATGTCATCTACTTACTAAAGTGTCCTTGTGGATTACCATATGTGGGAAGGCTGAGCGAAAAATTAAAACGCGATTGACAGAACACAAAAGCAATATAAGGGCAAAGAACCAAAAATCAACTGTTTCTGTTCATTTTAATAATTCTAACCACAACATAAGTCAACTTAGATTTTTGGTACTGGAACATATTCCCTTAAAAGAAGGAAGAGACAATAACAAATATTTGCTTCAACGGAAATCTACTGGATGAAACGATTAAATTCTACTAGCCCTAAGGGACTGAATGAACGCATGGACCTTAGTTGCTTTCTATAGTATTTATGATACTAGCATGTATGCAGTTGTATTCTGTTTTCATTTATGCTTGTTCTAATCATTTGTATACCCACCATGTGTATATATAGTTCTTTACACTAGTTTTATAGTGTAAGGGTTCACTTCGAGTTATTTTTGCACTTTGATTCTTTTTTCCTTGGAATGTTACTTTCATTTTCGGGGTTCACCATAAACTCCACCTGAGGACGCGTCGACTTGTAAATTCAGTCATTTTTATACTCTTTTATCTTTTCACTTGGAATGCTGTTTTCACTTTCTGGGCTCTCCATTTTTTTCACTTGAGGACGCGTCGACTATTTAAACTTATTTCTATATCCGGAACGCTTTATTTACTTCCGGATTTCACCGATCGTTCATCTTTACCATTTGGAACAACACACTTCACTACGCGGCACCACTTTTGCGCTCACGTTGGCAGACAGGCAGGTACGCGCCTTTAACACGCACCGAGTGTCATGAATTGTTCTTTTGACCTTTGGCACTTGTTACCTGTTCCATATGCGGACAGGCAGGCACGCACTTTTCTATTTGTATCAATTCTATGAACTCATTTTAGCATTGCATGTGGTGTTTGTCTTTTTGACTTTAGTCACTTACTCACTTATTGATTTTTACCCGGACTTCACACTAATTCACCCATATCCTGATATAATGTTGACGTTATTTTCGGCATTCACATATTTCACGGTGTTTCCACCGCATTCTACTGCGCACGCGCATCAATCTTAAATCATTGTGCTCCAAATAAAGCAAAACTGAGTTATTGTGGAGTATTTTTTGATCACATTATTATTTCACACTTGGCGTCACGACCCATATCTTCTATGTTATTAATGGTGGTAATCAGAACTTGGATACCAAATGAGTGATATTCTTTTCTTTAGGAACTATCCCCTGACGAAGGGCCACGCCCGAAATGCATTGGGGTGTCTTTAAATATGTGAAGACGTCATAACGGACTTATTGTAATGTGAGAAAAACATTACTATTATGACATAAAATAAGAAGAATAAAAGAAAGAGAAGAATTTATTGACATTTGGATGTACTTTATTCACATTTGGATGTACTCTTTTCACCGTACAGAAAGTATATCGAAGGAGTGCCAAGTGGGTTCATTTATCCAGGTTGGACAACGTTTCAATTTTTGTTCTAGCCCTGAGGAAGTCAATAGTATATAAGCAATGACGCCGAAACACGTGTTGGCTAGAAGATCATTGTGGACTTATACAAAGACAATAACACAAAAAATTGGACAAACTAATATACGACTCTTTATTGTAATCTGTTTCATAATGGACAGTGTGCTCGAAGGCTCCGTAAATGACATACCACCAAACTTACCAGCATAATGCACAGTATTTTCTGTGTATGGGTATGCCATGAATAGCACAATGTGACAAAGTGAAATAAAAATGACATTCACAGTTCTTTGCCTGCATTAAACACCAACAATCATTGGCGGCAAAAGGATAGTAGATTATCTGCAAAAAACGGAGTATTTTCCTCAAGCTAGTTGCTACTATGTTGTCAATCAAATTTTTGCTACTAAATCTATTTTGTGTTTGCTTTATTCAGGACAAGGGCCTAGATTTTTTTTCTCAAAATCTCATCCTGGTTTGTCTATCATAGAAATGGAGGGATGTGTAATTCACATACACCTCAGTGATTGGCTGGGAGAGGTAGCCTAGGGTAGACGAGCATTCAATGAATCTACGGGATTCTTATGTGCCCTTGTGACTTCACAATCAATGTAGGAGAATCTAGTAAATGAATCTGAACCCGTCTGTTTTTTGGAGTTTACCGTCTCCAAGTGGAGTAGAGTTAACCTGGGTGTAGAGAAGCAAGAAGTACTTTATAGCTTTCATGATCTTAAATGCAACGAAAATGGGTCTTGATTTATTGTTGCAATCCAAGAAAAGTTATTTGCTGTGTCACCCCTCATTCTGTTATTTTAGCCAGCAGTAGATGATTGAAATTGGGCTAGTAATTTGATGGGTTAGTTCGCTAATAAAGGAGTGACACTAATTTATTAGATCAAACATGATATGTTGAGTTTAATGTTATTAAGTGCAATCAGCCAGTTACTGAAATAAATGTTGCAAAATGTTATACTAAATGCTGCAACAGTGCTGCCTGTGCCACAAGAAAACACTGATGTGCCTGCTCGGCTGTCACCAGTCCTCACAATCCTGTCCTTCAGTGGGTCAGCCATTCTACACGTACTCACATTGGGGAACATTTTTGAAGGACAGGTTAAGCACAGTTATGTTTATAGATTTCTTCTTTTAAGTAAGCCTGGGCGGAGTTCCACGACACGGAACTCCGTCAAGTGATCAAAAAACTCTGCTGCGGTACGTGGAGTTACGCATGCAGCGGAGTGCGTTAGGTCGTGCTGTTCACGCTGACTTTTAGCGCCGGGTGTTTCTCGCACGGGAAAATCAGCACGAATGGCACCACGTGCAGCGCAAGAGGGCGCTGCTTCTTTCTCCTGCTCGAGTAGATGTTCTACTCGAGCAGCAGCATCCTCAACGCGAACGGAAAGTGTCTCAACTGGAGAGGTTGCGGCCATCTGCGACTGCCCGCATTGAGAATTCTTGCCAGGAGGTGGTCTGGAGTAAGATTTACATTGCTCTCGCTCACCAACTTAACGTTGGCGAACGTGAGCGAGGAAAAAACTCCTTCAGAACTCCGCGAGCTACGCAGAGCACTGAGTGGGAAAAACTCTGCAAACTCTGAAAGCAGAGTGGAATTTCACAGCAGGCCTACTTTTAAAAGGCAGTGTGAGCTGTGGCAACTCACGATGTGCCCTTATGGGGTTCATTTACAAAGGAGAATATGTGGTTCCATTTTCGAAACACTAACTTTCAGTTGTGATCCGCTCGTGCAAATTGTCCTGGTAGCACGTGCTTCTTCAGTGAGAGACAGACATACGTTGCTGTCAACTGACCCCATCTTGTGAGTACAACTTTCTGCCATTTCTGGTTTTTCAACTAACAGCAGTCAGTATGCTGGAAATATAAATGATTCCTATGATACTTATTAAAGAATCATCCAGAAGTCAAAAGCTAGACCAGTGATATGAAATAAAGCATAGAAAAACACTGTAAATGCTCTTTAAAGGGTTAAAGGTTTGCTGCTAATAAGTGACTTCCAAAGCCCCAGCCTCTGGTGTATAAATAGAGCTACTCAGGGTCTCTGCTGCTTTGTGGGGAGGTTATTGCTTTTTTCCAGAAAGTCCTTTTCCTAAAATGATCCCTGGGACCTGGACCTCCTGCAGTGTGGTGTGCACATGAGATGGTGCCTTGTCCCTTCTCCAAGGGGCCTGGACCTCCTGCAGTGTGGTGTGCACATGAGATGGTGCCTGGTCCCTCTCCCAGGGGCCTGCACTCTGCTGCTTGCAGCATTCATCCTGCTGAACAGAACAGCTTTGCATTCCCAGCTCTGTGCTCCTTGCCTCCTTCCCATACTCACTCCTCCAACCACACATTCCTCTCCACACAGAGCTCCAGTTGTAAACAAACTTTTGGCAGAGGTCCTTGAAAGCAGAGGCAGCCAAAACTGCAAAGAAATTTTTTTTTGACTCCACAGCTCTGCGCCTCTACTGGGCATGTGCTTAGTATGTTCGCGGGCTGGGGTGAAAGAGCATGTAGCGCAGGGGAGTTATTTAGGGGCTGCCAGAGCACTAGCGACTCTGTTTTCATGTCAGCCTTCTACCCAGTTTACTGCCCAGTAGGAGCTTAGCCAATGGTGCTTAGTGTATAATTACCTACCCACCGGATCCAGTAGGGTACAGATAGGCATTATGTGCCATAGCAGCTTCATCATTTATGGATTGTAACTTTGACCCTATGCTCCCTTGATGACCCTTGTACCTAGATACGAAGTTAGGACTCCAAAGGCTTCCCCTGCCAGCCTGCACCATCTTCAAAACCTAGTGTCTCATCTAGAAAGCTCCACTCTGTCTATCTGGCTGAAAAGTTCAGCCCCTCACTTCGCCTTGGCTCTCGACACAGCCAGGCCGCCATCAGACAGGAAAGAAAGTGCAAAAAAGAGTAAACAAGCAAATGGCCATCTCGGCCTCTGCATCCAGGATCTCGAACAACTTCTCTGTATCCATCCGGACCATCCAACGCTGATCCAGTTTCTGGAAAGAGTTGAAGAATCACCTATTTATAGAGCACTACACCACAATGCAGTAACAGTCCACCTCCATTCTCGGATGGCCACTACCCCTCCAAGAACTCTTTGACCGAATCTTTGCCCCTGTACTCTGCTGCCTTTCTGACAAGTTTTCGCAATACAAATACCACATGCATACATACAAACATACATACATACTTACATACTTTCCTGGCATTTTAGTCAGAGTGGTGTATATTGGTAAAACTTAAAGGAGTGGACGTGTGCACAGTTTTTCATTATGTAAGTGTAAGTTCGCAGGGTTCCTAATCATTGTCCTACCTGTAGTTTGCCGATTTTCCTGCTTTGCCCCCGCACTTGCGTAGTTTTGTCTTGCGAGTGTTACTTGGCCCCAGTAATGTGCAAGAATTGTCAAGCAAGTTCACAGATTGCTTAGCTTTTTAATTCGAGTTCTCCAAAACTGTCTTGGGCGGGAAACTCAAGAACATTTTCTACTCAAGTGCATGCCCGCCTTAATTTTCCGTACAGTGATTCAACTCAAACTACCCTTGCATACAAAAAGCCTACAAAAGTACAGCTTTTCATGCCAAAGCCTCCCATTCACCCTCCCCCCACACACACACAGAGGTGAGGGTGTCTCGTGTTTGTTGGTGTGTTTGTGAGAATTATACAAACTTCACTAGGAAAAAAACACAAGACTTTGCACACACTTAGGAGAGACCCTTTGGTATAGCAGAGTTATTTTGCTGTAGGGTTAGGCACTAACAGTAGAGCTTGTCTCCAGTATCCCTATGGAGGACAGACTCTCCAATCTGAAATAGAAAAGGAGCTAAAGGTAGGTAGGCACAAACTACCCTGGGACTGGACCTTTAAGACCTGATGTTCCTAGCCACACCACAATGAATTATATATTTGGGGGGAGGGGCACGTTTGCAGACTAATCTAATAAGCACGTGATGACACCTTCAGCACTCCTTGTTCTCTGACCGCAACTATACAATGGAGAAAAAGCCCACTTCTGAATCAGTAGCAAGAAAGCCAGGTATTAATATTTCCTTATGGATGTATTTAGTTATTCTGGATTTTTATAAGGTGCCACTTGGTGTAATGAGATGGCCTAGGTCTCTCCCACTACTAGGACCTTGGATATGTTCATGCAGAGGAAGTTCTCCTTCATCCAGTAGAGCGCATAGTTAAAGCACTAGGTAATCTTGGTTCTAGTACCTGGTCTGTTGACAAGTTGGAAGTGAACGCGCATGTTATCTGGTACATTTGGATGGTCACACGGTCCTGTTCATTTAACGGTGGCAGCGGGTGTACATGGACATTTAACAGTAAACATAAGAGGGACTGTTCTTGGGGAACACTACATGGAACGGGGTGTGTGGATGACTTAACTGACATAATCCTTGTTTTATGGCTCTGGTTAGTGAGAGAATATTGGATTCACGATAGAGCAAGGCTCCCATCATTCTATCTTTTCCAGAAATATTGCTTTGTCCGCAGTGTTTTACGTTTCAATGAGATCAAGAAGTGTAAAAGACGCTTTCTTGTCCTCGGTCATGAAAAAGATCTTCATCCTTATGCTAGGGAAGGCTGGAGGACCTCATTAGTCTCAATCCAGGCTGGTGGTCCTCGTGGCTCTGAATCCAGGCTGGTAGGCCTCATGGTTCTGAATCCAGGCTGGTGGTCCTCATGGTCCTGAATCCAGGCTGGTGGTCCTCAGGGTTCTGAATCCAGGCTGGTGGTCATCATGGGTCTGAATCCAGGCTGGTGGTCCTCATTGTCCTGAATCCAGGCTGGTGGTCCTCATGGTTCTGATCCCAGGCTGGTGGTCCTCATGGTCCTGAATCCAGGCTGGTGGTCCTCGTGGTTCTGAATCCAGACTGGTATCCTGAATCCAGGCTGGTGGTCCTCATGGTCCTGAATCCAGGCTGGTGGTCCTCCGGGTTCTGAATCCAGGCTGGTGGTCCTCCGGGTTCTGAATCCAGGCTGGTGGTCCTCAGGGTTCTGAATCCAGGCTGGTGGTCCTCAGGGTTCTGAATCCAGGCTGGTGGTCCTCGTGGTTCTGAATCCAGACTGGTGGTCATCATGGCTCTGAATCCAGGCTGGTGGTCCTTGTGGTTCTGAATCCAGGCTGGTGGTCCTCGTGGTTCTGAATCCAGGCTGGTGGTCCTCATGGTTCTGAATTCAGGCTGGTGGTCATCATGGGTCTGAATCCAGGCTGGTGGTCATCATGGGTCTGAATCCAAACTGGTGGTCCTTGTGGTTCTGAATCCAGGCTGGTGGTCCTCGTGGTTCTGATCCCAGGCTGGTGGTCCTCATGGTCCTGAATCCAGGCTGGTGGTCCTTGTGGTCCTGAATCCAGGCTGGTGGTCCTCATGGTCCTGAATCCAGGCTGGTGGTCCTCCTGGTCCTGAATCCAGGCTGGTGGTCCTCCTGGTCCTGAATCCAGGCTGGTGGTCATCATGGGTCTGAATGCAGGCTGGTGGTCCTTGTGGCTCTGAATCCAGGCTGGTGGTCCTCGTGGTTCTGAATCCAGGCTGGTGGTCCTCGTGGTTCTGAATCCAGGCTGGTGGTCCTCATGGTTCTGAATCCAGGCTGGTGGTCCTCATGGTTCTGAATCCAGGCTGGTGGTCATCATGGGTCTAAATCCAGGCTGGTGGTCCTTGTGGTCCTGAATCCAGGCTGGTGGTCCTTGTGGATCTGAATCCAGGCTGTTGGTCCTTGTGGCTCTGAATCCAGGCTGTTGGTCCTCGTGGGTCTGAATCCAGGCTGGTGGTCCTCGTGGTTCTGAATCCAGGCTGGTGGTCCTCGTGGGTCTGAGTCCAGGCTGGTGGTCCTCGTGGGTCTGAATCCAGGCTGGTGGATATCGTGGTTCTAAATCCAGGCTGGTGGTTCTCGTGGGTCTGAATCCAGGCTGGTGGTCCTCATGGTTCTGAATCCAGGCTGGTGGTCCTTGTGGTTCTGAATCCATGCTGGTGGTCCTTGTGGTCCTGAATCAAGGCTGGTGGTCCTTGTGGATCTGAATCCAGGCTGTTGGTCCTCGTGGCTCTGAATCCAGGCTGGTGGTCCTCGTGGGTCTGAATCCAGGCTGGTGGTCCTCGTGGGTCTGAATCCAGGATGGTGGTCCTCGTGGGTCTGAATCCAGGCTGGTGGATATCGTGGTTCTAAATCCAGGCTGGTGGTCCTTGTGGGTCTGAATCCAGGCTGGTGGTCCTCATAGGTCTGAATCCAGGCTGGTGGTCCTCACAGTCCTGAAACCAGGCTGGTGGTTCTTGTGGTTCTGAATCCAGGCTGGTGACCCTCGTGGTACTGAATCGAGGCTGGTGGTCCTCATGGTCCTGAATCCAGGCTGGTGGTCCTCATGGTTCTGAATCCAGGCTGGTGCTCCTTGTTGGTCAGAATCCAGGCTGGTGGTCATGGGTCTGAATCCAGGCTGGTGGTCCTCGTGGTTCTGAATCCAGGCTGGTGGTCCTTGTGGTTCTGAATGCAGGCTGGTGGTCATCGTGGTTCTGAATCCAGGCTGGTGGTCCTTGTGGTTCTGAATCCAGGCTGGTGGTCCTTGTGGTTCTGAATCCAGACTGGTGGTCCTTGTGGTTCTGAATCCAGGCTGGTGGTCCTTGTGGTTTTGAATCCAGACTGGTGGTCCTTGTGGTTTTGAATCCAGGCTGGTGGTCCTTGTGGTTCTGAATCCAGGCTGGTGGTTCTGAATCCAGGCTGGTGGTCCTCGTGGTTCTGAATCCAGGCTGGTGGTCCTCATGGTTCTGAATCCAGGCTGGTGGTCATCATGGCTCTGAATCCAGGCTGGTGGTCCTTGTGGTTCTGAATCCAGGCCTGTTGGTCCTCGTGGTTCTGATCCCAGGCTGGTGGTCCTCCTGGTCCTGAATCCAGGCTGGTGGTCCTCCTGGTCCTGAATCCAGGCTGGTGGTCCTCCTGGTCCTGAATCCAGGCTGGTGGTCCTTGTGGTCCTGAATCCAGGCTGGTGGTCCTCGTGGTTCTGAATCCAGGCTGGTGGTCCTTGTGGTTCTGAATGCAGGCTGGTGGTCATCGTGGTTCTGAATCCAGGCTGATGGTCCTCGTGGGTCTGAATCCAGGCTGGTGGTCGTTGTGGTTCTGAATCCAGGCTGGTGGTCCTCGTGGGTCTGAATCCAGGCTGGTGGTCGTTGTGGTTCTGAATCCAGGCTGGTGGTCCTTGTGGTTCTGAATCCAGGCTGGTGGTCATTGTGGTCCTGAATCTAGGCTGATGGTCCTCATGAGAATCCAGGCTGGTGGTCCTCATGGTCCTGAATCCAGGCTGGTGGTCTTCATGGGCCTGAATCCAGGCTGGTGGTTATCATGGGTCTAAATCCAGGCTGGTGGTCCTCGTGGCTCTGAATCCAGGCTGGTGGTCCTCATGGCTCTGAATCCAGGCTGGTGGTCCTTGTGGTCCTGAATCCAGGCTGGTGGTTCTCATGGTCCTGAATCCAGGCTGGTGGTCCTCATGGTCCTGAATCCAGGCTGGTGGTTCTCATGGTCCTGAATCCAGGCTGGTGGTCCTCGTGGTTCAGATCCCAGGCTGGTGGTCCTCATGGTCCTGAATCCAGGCTGGTGGTCCTCGTGGTTCAGATCCCAGGCTGGTGGTCCTTAGGGTTCTGAATCCAGGCTGGTGGTCATCATGGGTCTGAATCCAGGCTGGTGGTCCTCATGGTTCTGAATCCAGGCTGGTGGTCATCATGGGTCTGAATCCAGGCTGGTGGTCCTTGTGGTCCTGAATCCAGGCTGGTAGTCCTCATGGTCCTGAATCCAGGCTGGTGGTCCTCATGGTCCTGAATCCAGGCTGGTGGTCCTCATGGTCCTGAATACAGGCTGGTGGTCATCATGGGTCTGAATGCAGGCTGGTGGTCCTCGTGGCTCTGAATCCATGCTGGTGGTCCTCGTGGTCCTGAATCCAGGCTGGTGGTCCTTGTGGATCTGAATCCAGGCTGGTGGTCCTCGTCGATCTGAATCCAGGCTGGTGGTCCTCGTGGCTCTGAATCCAGGCCGGTGGTCCTCATGGTCCTGAATCCAGGTGGATAGTCCTTGTTGTTCTCAATCCAGGCTGGTGGTCCTCGTGGGTCTGAATCCAGGCTGTTTGTCCTCGTGGCTCTGAATCCAGGCTGGTTGTCCTCGTGGGTCTGAATATAGGCTGGTGGTCATCATGAGTCTGAATCCAGGCTGTTGGTCCTCGTGGTTCTGAATTCAGGGTGATGGTCCTCGTGGCTCTGAATCCAGGCTGGTGGTCCTCGTGGGTCTGAATCCAGGCTGGTGGTCCTCGTGGCCCTGAATCCAGGCTGGTGGTCCTCGTGGTGCTGAATCCAGGCTGGTGGTCCTCGTGGTTCTGAATCCAGGGTGGTGGACCTCGTGGTTCTGAATCCAGGCTGGTGGTCCTCGTGGGTCTGAATCCAGGCTGGTGGTCCTCGTGGCTCTGAATCCAGGCTGGTGGTTCTTTTGGTTCTGAATCCAGGCTGGTGACCCTTGTGGTTCTGAATGCAGGCTGGTGGTCCTCATGGTCCTGAATCCAGGCTGGTGGTCCTCATGGGTCTGAATCCAGGCTGGTAGTCCTCGTGGCTCTGAATCTAGGCTGGTGCTCCTTGTTGGTCAGAATCCAGGCTGGTGGTCATCTTGGGTCTGAATCCAGACTGGTGTTCATCATGGGTCTGAATCCAGACTGGTGGTCATCATGGTTCTGAATCCAGGCTGGTGGTCCTTGTGGTTCTGAATCCAGGCTGGTGGTCCTTGTGGTTCTGAATCTAGGCTGGTAGTCCTCGTGGCTCTGAATCTAGGCTGGTGGTCCTTGTGGTTCTGAATCCAGACTGGTGGTCCTTGTGGTTCTGAATCCAGGCTGGTGGTCCTTGTGGTTCTGAATCCAGGCTGGTGGTCCTCGTGGTTCTGAATCCAGGCTGGTAGTCCTCGTGGCTCTGAATCTAGGCTGGTGGTCCTTGTGGTTCTGAATCCAGGCTAGTGGTCCTCATGGTCCTGAATCCAGGCTGGTGGTCCTCATGGGTCTGAATCCAGGCTGGTGGTCCTCGTGGTCCTGAATCCAGAGTGGTGGTCCTTGTGGTTTTGAATCCAGGCTGGTGGTCCTTGTGGTTCTGAATCCAGGCTGGTGGTCCTCGTGGTTCTGAATCCAGGCTGGTGGTCCTCGTGGTTCTGAATCCAGGCTGGTGGTCATCATGGCTCTGAATCCAGGCTGGTGGTCCTTGTGGTTCTGAATCCAGGCTGTTGGTCCTCGTGGTTCTGATCCCAGGCTGGTGGTCCTCCTGGTTCTGATCCCAGGCTGGTGGTCCTCCTGGTCCTGAATCCAGGCTGGTGGTCCTTGTGGTCCTGAATCCAGGCTGGTGGTCCTCATTGTCCTGAATCCAGGCTGGTGGTCCTCATGGTCCTGAATCCAGGCTGGTGGTCATCATGGGTCTGAATGCAGGCTGGTGGTCCTTGTGGCTCTGAATCCAGGCTGGTGGTCCTCATGGTTCTGAATCCAGGCTGGTGGTCCTCATGGTTCTGAATCCAGGCTGGTGGTCATCATGGGTCTGAATCCAGGCTGGTGGTCCTTGTGGTTCTGAATCCATGCTGGTGGTCCTTGTGGTCCTGAATCCAGGCTGGTGGTCCTTGTGGATCTGAATCCAGGCTGTTGGTCCTCGTGGCTCTGAATCCAGGCTGGTGGTCTTCGTGGGTCTGAATCCAGACTGGTGGTCATCATGGGTCTGAATCCAGGCTGGTGGTCCTCGTGGGTCTGAATCCAGGCTGGTGGATATTGTGGTTCTAAATCCAGGCTGGTGGTCCTCGTGGGTCTGAATCCAGGCTGGTGGTCCTCATAGGTCTGAATCCAGGCTGGTGGTCCTCACAGTCCTGAAACCAGGCTGGTGGTTCTTGTGGTTCTGAATCCAGGCTGGTGACCCTCGTGGTACTGAATCCAGGCTGGTGGTCCTCATGGTCCTGAATCCAGGCTGGTGGTCCTCATGGTTCTGAATCCAGGCTGATGGTCCTTGTTGGTCTGAATCCAGGCTGGTGGTCCTCGTGGGTCTGAATCCAGGCTGGTGGTCATCGTGGGTCGGAATCCAGGCTGGTGGTCCTCGTAGGTCTGAATTCAGGCTGGTGCTCCTTGTTGGTCAGAATCCAGGCTGGTGGTCATCATGGGTCTGAATCCAGACCGGTGGTCCTCGTGGTTCTGAATCCAGGCTGGTGGTCCTCGTGGTTCTGAATCCAGGCTGGTGGTCCTTGTGGTTCTGAATCCAGGCTGGTGGTCCTTGTGGTTCTGAATGCAGGCTGGTGGTCATCGTGGTTCTGAATCCAGGCTGGTGGTCCTTGTGGTTCTGAATCCAGGCTGGTGGTCCTTGTGGTTCTGAATCCAGACTGGTGGTCCTTGTGGTTCTGAATCCAGGCTGGTAGTCCTTGTGGTTTTGAATCCAGACTGGTGGTCCTTGTGGGTCTGAATCCAGGCTGGTGGTCCTTGTGGTTCTGAATCCAGGCTGGTGGTCCTCGTGGGTCTGAATCCAGGCTGGTGGTCGTTGTGGTTCTGAATCCAGGCTGGTGGTCCTTGTGGTTCTGAATCCAGGCTGGTGGTCATTGTGGTCCTGAATCTAGGCTGATGGTCCTCATGAGAATCCAGGCTGGTGGTCCTCATGGTCCTGAATCCAGGCTGGCGGTCCTCATGGGCCTGAATCCAGGCTGGTGGTCATCATGGGTCTAAATCCAGGCTGGTGGTCCTCGTGGCTCTGAATCCAGGCTGGTGGTCCTCATGGTTCTGAATCCAGGCTCGTGGTCATCATGGGTCTGAATCCTGGCTGGTGGTCCTTGTGGTCCTGAATCCAGGCTGGTGGTTCTCATGGTTCTGAATCCAGGCTGGTGGTCCTTGTGGTCCTGAATCCAGGCTGGTAGTCCTCATGGTCCTGAATCCAGGCTGGTGGTCCTCATGGTCCTGAATCCAGGCTGGTGGTCCTCATGGTCCTGAATCCAGGCTGGTGGTCATCATGGGTCTGAATGCAGGCTGGTGGTCCTCGTGGCTCTGAATCCAGGCTGGTGGTCCTCGTGGTTCTGAATCCAGGCTGGTGGTCCTCATGGTTCTGAATCCAGGCTGGTGGTCCTCATGGTTCTGAATCCAGGCAGGTGGTCATCAGTGTTCTGAATCCAGGCTGGTGGTCATCATGGGTCTGAATCCAGGTTGGTGGTCCTCATGGTTCTGAATCCAGGCTGGTGGTCATATTGGGTCTGAATCCAGGCTGGTGGTCCTTGTGGTCCTGAATCCAGGCTGGTAGTCCTCATGGTCCTGAATCCAGGCTGGTGGTCCTCATGGTCCTGAATCCAGGCTGGTGGTCCTCATGGTCCTGAATCTAGGCTGGTGGTCATCATGGGTCTGAATGCAGGCTGGTGGTCCTCGTGGCTCTGAATCTAGGCTGGTGGTCCTCGTGGTTCTGAATCCAGGCTGGTGGTCCTCATGGTTCTGAATCCAGGCTGGTGGTCATCATGGGTCTGAATCCAGGCTGGTGGTCCTTGTGGTTCTGAATCCATGCTGGTGGTCCTTGTGGTCCTGAATCCAGGCTGGTGGTCCTTGTGGATCTGAATCCAGGCTGGTGGTCCTCGTCGGTCTGAATCCAGGCTGTTGGTCCTCGTGGCTCTGAATCCGGGCTGGTGGTCCTCGTGGGTCTGAATCTAGGCTGGTGGTCATCATGAGTCTGAATCCAGGCTGTTGGTCCTCATGGTTCTGAATTCAGGGTGATGGTCCTCGTGGCTCTGAATCCAGGCTGGTGGTCCTCGTGGCCCTGAATCCAGGCTGGTGGTCCTCGTGGCTCTGAATCCAGGCTGGTGGTCCTCGTGGTTCTGAATCCAGGGTGGTGGACCTCGTGGTTCTGAATCCAGGCTGGTGGTCCTCGTGGGTCTGAATCCAGGCTGCTGGTCCTCGTGGCTCTGAATCCAGGCTGGTGGTTCTTTTGGTTCTGAAGCCAGGCTGGTGACCCTTGTGGTTCTGAATGCAGGCTGGTGGTCCTCATGGTCCTGAATCCAGGCTGGTGGTCCTCATGGGTCTGAATCCAGGCTGGTAGTCCTCGTGGCTCTGAATCTAGGCTGGTGCTCCTTGTTGGTCAGAATCCAGGCTGGTGGTCATCATGGGTCTGAATCCAGACTGGTGGTCATCATGGGTCTGAATCCAGACTGGTGGTCCTTGTGGTTCTGAATCCAGGCTGGTGGTCCTCATGGTCCTGAATCCAGGCTGGTGGTCCTCATGGTCCTGAATCCAGGCTGGTGGTCCTTGTGGCTCTGAATCCAGGCTGGTGGTCATCATGGGTCTGAATCCAGGCTGGTGGTCATCATGGGTCTGAATCCAGACTGGTGGTCCTTGTGGTCCTGAATCCAGGCTGGTGGTCCTTGTGGTTCTGAATCCAGGCTGGTGGTCATCATGGTTCTGAATCCAGGCTGGTGGTCCTTGTGGTTCTGAATCCATGCTGGTAGTCATCATGGGTCTGAATCCAGGCTGGTGGTCCTCGTCGGTCTGAAACCAGGCTGGTGGTCATGATGGGTCTGAATCCAGGCTGGTGGTCATGATGGGTCTGAATCCAGGCTAGTGGTCCTTGTGGTTCTGAATCCAGGCTGGTGGTCCTCGTCTGTCTGAAACCAGGCTGGTGGTCATCATGGGTCTGAATCCAGGCTGGTGGTCATCATGGGTCTGAAACCAGGCTGGTGGTCATGATGGGTCTGAATCCAGGCTGGTGGTCCTCGTGGTTCTGAATCCAGGCTGGTGGTTCTTGTGGTTCTGAATCCAGGCTGGTGGTTCTTATGGTTCTGAATCCAGGCTGGTGGTCCTCATGGTCCTGAATCCAGGCTGATGGTCCTCGTGGTTCTGAATCCAGGCTGGTGGTCATCATGGTTCTGAATCCAGGCTGGTGGTCCTCGTGGTCATGAATCCAGGCTGGTGGTCCTCGTGGTTCTGAATCCAGGCTGGTGGTCCTCGTGGGTCTGAATCCAGGCTGGTGGTCCTCATGGTCCTGAATCCAGGCTGGTGCTCCTCGTGGTTCTGAATCCAGGCTGGTGGTCCTAGTGGTTCTGAATCCAGGCTGGTGGTCCTCGTGGATCTGAATCCAGGCTGGTGGTCCTCATGGTCCTGAATCCAGGCTGGTGGTCCTCATGGTCCTGAATCCAGGCTGGTGGTCCTCGTCGGTCTGAATCCAGGCTAGTGGTCCTCGTGGGTCTGAATCCAGGCTGGTGGTCCTCGTGGGTCTGAACCCAGTCTGGTGCTCGTGGGTCTGAATCCAGGTTGGTGGTTCTCGTGGGTCTGAATTTAGGCTGATGGTGACTGAGGAGATGATTTAACTCCACATGAACTTGGCGCTGTCTCATCAACTCCCTTTCTATGAACTTGTTGGCGTAAAAGATGTTTGAAATGGGCAGGTAGGTTAATACTTATACTAAATTTAAGTAATTAAAGGTTTTCATATTCCGCAGCATACAAAGCCCCAGGGGCTGTGTAGGTTGGTGGTAGAACAAAGGCGATGTAGCACGTGCCCCCCTAGTTTCCTGGGAGCCAGGTGTAGGCTTTGGTTCCACAAACAAAGTACATATTGGGTGATGCAACAAGCGCTGGGGGGTTGGCAGTGTTCAAAGTCCTTACAATGTTACAAGTACTGTGACCCACATTCTTAGTCCCACGGCCTTCAATGCATACAAGGCCTGAGACGTTAACCACAGTTAGGGCCACAGTCAGTGTTGCAGCAGTTCTTTTCTTCAGGTAGGAAAATGTGGCTCTGACAGGATTATTGAACACTTGTATTTCCACTCTTTCTTTGGAGGGGACATTCATTGGGAATGTCGTATTGGAGGTGTGAGGGCAAAAGGGAGCTGCTGTTCTTCCTGTTTGGTTTAGCCAGAACTCGTTGTAGAACTGAGCGATTGTCCCATCGGAAGTGGCATTGTCTTTGTAACTTTCTTGTAGGAGCATCATCCAGGCAAGGCAAGATCCATGAACAGAAAAGGGTGAAGGGATGAAAGGGATGGAATGTTCAGTGGCATGTGGTAGCAGCCCACAGACCCAACAGTTAATGGCATTGGTGGCAAGATTGTGCTGGTGCAGCATCTGTACGAAAGAATTATTCCAGAATTCTTTGCGTCGTTCTCGGAGATGTGGCGGTAGTGATACCAGGTAGTGTTCTTTCTTTGTGATTGGTTGCATGGTTGGTGACAATGTTCTATATGCAGGTGCATTCTCTTCAATGATCCAGAGTGTGACCATTAGCAGGAGGCAGGTGAGAAATGCAGTTACAAGTGCAATTGTCTTTGTACTGTGCAGTTCAAAAGTCTTGGTGTCTTTGCGGTGGCTTTGCAGGTGTTCCGTTTCTTCCATCATCTTCGAGGAGCTCACCAACTGTTAGGACCACAGACTTTTGTCTGGTGTTTTTCCTGGTAGCGTTGTTTGGCTGTGCTACCGATCTGAGACTCTGACCCAGTTAGTGGCCTGGTTGTTGGAGCTCCCCCTTTTCGTCGATCTTAGGTTGTACCCTTCCTTGGATGGCACCGTGGGGTCGGGAAATTCAGACAGTTGGAGGGTGTCTTCTTGTGGGTAGCAACTCAGAGCTGGTCGGTCTTTTGCGAGTACTTCCTTTTGCACCTCCACCCCTTCACAGGTTGCCAGGGTTGGAGGGACTCGTTTGCAATGGAGCGTGCAGTCAGTTTCATTTTATTTCCACTCGGAGGGCAGTTCGGGTGGTGCTCAGGACTTGCCAGGGGCCCGTCCACCTAGGCTCCAGATTCTTCGTTCTTTGGAAGTTGCAGATCAAACATGGTCGCCTAGCTTTATTTCATGTCCCGGGCCCCTGGATAGTCAGGCAAGGCTTGCTGCACCTGTTGGTGGATAATTGTTAGCTCGTTTGTCAATTTATGCAAGTAATCTGCGTAGTTCTGTCTCCTGCCGTGGCTCGGGCAGTAACGTCTGCTAGTGCATTTCCCTGTCCAATGAGATCAGTCACTTTCCTATGTGCTTGGCATTTTATCACTGCTAACTTCTTGGGGAGGAGGACTGCTTGCGTCAAGGCGGAGACTAAATCTCCATGCAGGATGGGTGTACCGTGTGAAGTCAGGAACCCTCTTTCTTTCCATAAGATTCCAAAATGGTGAACCACCCTGAAGGCATATTGGCTGTCGGTGTATATGTTAACTGTCGTGTCAGTCGCTAAGATCGATCGGGACAAAGGGTTGGTGGAGGGCGTACCGTCAAATCCTATCGGGACAAAGGGTTGGTGGAGGACGTACCGTCAAATCCTATTGAGGTCACATGTGAGCCTGACAAGGGTGCCCTTGAAATCAGTCGTTTGGATAGTGCACTACGTGTTGCTCCCGTGTCTACCAGAAATGGCGTCTTTGTGCCCAGGACCTCAGCGGTAACATAAGGGCCTTGCTGATCAACATAGAGCTCGACTGGATCCCTCCCTTGCCCCTGGCTGTCCTATGCAAAGTCGTACGTATTGTCATAATCTGTCTGTTGGTACTGATTCTGTTTGGGATGGTCAAATGTGTTCACTCTTCCTGGCCTTTCCTTGCTTGCTTCACTCGTGTACCCTCTCCCACGTCCTCTTCCTCTCTGTCCACTTGCTATTTCCCTCGCCCCTCTGCCCCTACCAGCTCCTAACAAAGCCGGGCATTGGGTTTTCCAGTGTCCATATTCTTTGCAAAATGCACATTGATCCTGTCCTAGGTCTTGGCGTCCTACATATGATGTCGATGAATTGTTACTAGGTGGCTGTACTCTAGGGGTATTCTGCTGGTATCCTCCCCTATATTGCTCCCTTCCTGTATTCGCCCCCTGGAGATGTGCTACCATTACCCTTTCCTTCAAGTCCTTCTTTTTCCTTTCTGTAGCCCTGTCATTTTCGTTTTTCTGATGCTCATAGTACTGGGCCATTTGGAGAATGGCCGCCGGTTTAGATGCTG
The DNA here is from genome assembly GCA_963921515.1 of Calotriton arnoldi. Classification (NCBI taxonomy): domain Eukaryota; kingdom Metazoa; phylum Chordata; class Amphibia; order Caudata; family Salamandridae; genus Calotriton; species Calotriton arnoldi. The sequence continues at coordinate 1,231,313 of CAWUFW010002109.1, forward strand.
CCCAACTACTTTCGCTGGCTTGTAATTTCTGGGATACATCTGGCAGTAGTCCTTTGACATAGTTCTGCACAAATAAGTGGTGTCCGGTTGCGGTGGACATGTCTTGTCCACTGTAATCGGAGAACACTGTTTCAAATCTGGAGAAATACTCTGAGACATCCTCTTGTGGTTTCTGGCGGCACGCGGTTACTATGGACCAGTCTATCTTTTTCTCTGGGATCAGCGTTTTCACTTTCTGCACTATTTTGTCAGGGAGGTCCAATATTGCTTTAACCGGTTTTTGACCAGGGTTCCGCTGTTTATCTAGTGTGTTAAGTTGTTCCCAGGTATGACCAAGCAGTTCGGTATGGTCTATTTTCCTAATCTGTTTCCACACATCTGCTGGCAAACATAACCCGAAGAACAAGTCTATGTCGGCAAGTGTCATTATTGATGATCCCAGAGCGGTACCTAGCTCGGTGTAAAAGGCGGTGGGGTTCTTTCGTAAATCAGGTAGAGATTTACGGAACGTCAAAATGTTCTGTCTGTCCCATGGTTGATACACCCAATTGTAGACCACCCTTCCTCTAAGGTCTTGATGGTTTATATCGTCATTAGTCCCTTGTCCTCTAGGAGGTACCCAGTAAGGGGCAGCTTCTTTTATTGGCATCATGCTATCTGTTTTTTCCACTGGGGGTCCTGCTACCTTAGTTGTCCTGTCCCTATCTATCTGTCCTTGTTCTATGAGGTGACGCAATACTTCTAGTGTGGATGAAAATAGTTCTGCAACATCGTTGTCGTCTTCATCTCCGATGTCTACCTTCCTGTAGAGAGCCACTAATCGCTAGGGCCCTACGTCTTGGTACTTCTCTTCATATGCAGTAAGGGTGTGGTAACAGAGACGTACAATAAAGTATCGTTTGCGGTTTTCAACATAGGAGTTGCATATGTCAGTTACATACTCTTCTGTCTCCTTCCTATCTATGAGGGATTTAACTATTTTATCAATTCCTGCTCGCTCATTTTTACTTAATCGCGGGACCCTGGGCGCTCCTTTTTCTTTTGATCCTACCTCTACTACTGTATCCTTTGATGAGGCATTTGGTGTGGGTGACTCGGTGGGAGCAGAGGCGGTGGAGACTGAGGTGATCGTGCCATCTCCAGCTATACTTTGGTGGTCCTGTCGTTGTACTACGGGATGAGTAGGGGCGTAAGGGGGTGGCATGTATATGATTGGGGGACCTAACAATAAATCATCATCTACCCTTTGTTTTGCTGGTAACTTGGGGTAAAGAGTTGAGGGCGTTCTAACAGGGCATTGACCTGATATTTTTGATTCCTGTTCCTTTTATCGATTTCCTTTTCTTTTAGTTTTTCTTCTAATCTTTTACAGGCTTGGTAAGCTGACTTTCGCGTTTCTTTATCTTGTCTAGCTTCGTCCCTTTTCTTTCTTTGAGCTGCCTCTTTTCGCCATAAGCCAAAACTGTCAAACATGGCTGGTCTAGTTTTCTTTTTGTGGAGAGCTAATTCTAACATTTCTATTTTAGCGGGATGGAAAGATCCCGTCAGTGGCCACTGATTTACCCGGTCCTTCCTAGTGTATTTATGCCATAGTTTGCTATAAGCTACGCTGGCTAATCCATACTTTACGTACATGTCCTTGTTAGGGGTGCCTTCCGGCGGTGCCGGCTGACTGACCTCTAACAAACGGTCTGGTCCAAAACAATTACAATCAAACAATCTAGAGAAAACAGGCATGACGTATTTATCGGTCAAAATGAATATCTCAATCAATCAATTTAGACAAAAGTCTGCACTACCTGTCCTTCGCTGTCTGCAAAGAGAGAATATTCCTATTCTACGTTGTTTGCAAGCAGGGAATGTCTCAAATAACTCGATATCAAAAAGGAATACTAGTATTTCAATCAAACTATTCAATCAATCAATCAATCAATTTAAGTCGTTTTTTCACGACCTTACCCGGACCGTATGGACAGTTCTTAGTCTTCCCCTTCCAGCGCCTGGTTGTCCTCTCACTCCAACAATCAATGCGGCGTTCCTCTAAGGTCCCAGTCAGGACCGCGGGTCACTCGAGAGAGGTCCGTTCGGAACTGGTGAAGTTCAGTCGATCGGCAGCCAGACAAGGGTCTTCTCAGGCAGGTATACCCCAATCGTTTAGTTGTTCACTCCGTCGTTAGGACCTCTCTACCGGACCCGTGCGTCGCTGATGGGCCCCTACGCTTGGGCGCCAATTTGTGAAAGGCAGCGAGTCTTCTAAGACCCTCAATGCTGCCCGGTGCAGGGTTCCACCTCTAATTCACTTTGGGTTCGCTATCAAAATAATGAGGCAAGGGGCTGGAAACTGGAAGACAAGAAGAAGGTTTATTTCTCATGAGGAGATCGCGTCAACTGAGACACCGGGATGTCTCAGTGAGGTGTTCTGCTGGCAATGCTTTTGGCTCTTCCTTTTATACAGGTTTTACACAATGTATTTGTTTCATTTATCATGGTTACAAGCTTGGAATCTCCGCCCCGGGCAAGTTGTCACACAAGCCCGACATTGTTTCATCAACATGGTTACACAAGCCCAACATTAACTCTCCTCCCGCCCGGGTCAAAAACAGACAATTTAATTGCAGCTGGACCTTGCTTCAGGGTCTAAAAACGAGTGAGACCGGCCAGATCTAAGAGTCCGTTCTGTTGATAAAAAACAGGTCCCATTGTTGGCTAAAACAAGTCTTGCTGTGTGCAGTGCAATAAACCATGTTTGCAAGAGTCTGTTTGGTGTTTGTAACCTGTTTGTGCAGGGATGAGAGGAAAGACGAGTTTGAGGCAGCAGGTGATGTTGATGTTTGTCGTGGAGATAGTTTATAGCCCCCAGCACACATATCAGGTTTGGTCAGAGAGTCAGAAGGCTGAGAGGACAGGGTGAAATGAAGGTGACCAACAGAGTACAAAATGGCTTTGGTCAATCAGAATGACTGTAGTTTATGTGCACGTAGGAACTTTCATCAGACAAGATGGCGCAGAATGTTCATGATTGTTGTTTTGTTCTTAACAAGGGGGGGTTGGGGTGGGGGCGGTAACAGAACTGGTGTCCAAGTCGAGCAGGCCCTGTCAATCTCTGCCTTCAGGAGGGACCTTAAACAGAACTTTCTCAAAGACTTCACTTGGAATACGTCCATCGATTGACCTTGACTATCCGGAAGTAGTTTGCTGAATGCCCCTCCCTCCTGCATGGCTGTTCTGTAAATCCTATTGATATCATAAAGTGCTTTATTTCTGCCTGAGTATGCTGTAAAGTGCTGTCACCCAAGCACAGGGCCTTGTTGTGCTATAATAACTAATAAATGCATTCATACCTCCCAGAAGCTGAAACTTTCATGCTTACGTATTCGCATACACAAAGTGTACGTACACACCATTTCCACAAGCGCCATTGGTGCAGTTAACATCAACACATCCCACTCAAACTCAGTTCACACACACAGTGACGGGGGCAATCGTTTCTGAACTTTGAGCAAAGTCACTTTAGGTCTATTGAGAAGACCTCAACCCCCTTGCTGTTTTTTCTATTAAACTGTATATATTTCGAACAAAAATGGCCGGTCCATTGCCTTTTGAAGTCACACGTTTAGACTTTAATCCTTTATTCTCACCTTTAATAATAATAATTTCATGGGCAGAAGCCATATACTGAATCTTAAATGTTGTATGTTTTTCAAAAACTTCACGAGTTGTTTTACTTCACTGCTAGTGTGATCAACAGACAGCAGAGCCAGCTTTCTTACTATGAGATATTATGGCCCATATTTATCAAGGTTTTGCGTCGCCCTTGCGCCACGCAAGGGGACGCAAGGCGACGCAAAACCTAAAATGAGATTTACCAAGCTACGCGTGGCCGTCTTGCGTGGCCCTTCGTGACTTGATGAATCTAGGGTGACGCAGGGCAGTGCACATCGCTGCCTTGCATTACTTTGCCCCAGGGAGGCGTTCCATGGGTGTTCCCATGCATCCACCGATGCATTCTGACACATTCTCAGATTTGCCAACACTGGTAGAACTGGGAATGCGTCAGAATTGTACGCCTCCCCACCACAGGTTGTTTCCGCTTTCTGCAGCGCACCTAAAAAGAGGAAAATGCCTCGGGGGTTTGTTTTTGTGCAGGAAGGAATCCCTGCACAAAACCAATCCTGCCTACAACGCAGACACCATTGTAGTTTGTGCCCAAGCACAGGCAGACAGTAGGAATGAACTTTATAATGTTAAATACGGCGCTTTCCTGGCCTCTTTCACGCAGTGCAGCGCAGCAAGGTGGCTTGCTGTGTTGCGTTGCGTGAAGTATTGATAAATATGGGCCTAGGTGTTAAGTGAATGACTGCTTGAACTTGAGTTGCACAAATGTCACAGGTATTTCTCTGAGACTAGAGCTGTCCCTCAAGTTAAACGCACGTTACCCATGTGTACTTAAGGTTGCTGTGATGTCCATCACATTGCACAAATTATACAGAGAGAATGATGCCTTCATCAAGAAAACAAATGACAGATTAACACATATGATGCAGACCTGCATCTCAAATAGCAAACTTAACTCAACATACAGATATTACAGATATGCGCCTCAGACAGCAGAGCTTTGCTTTGGCTTGCTTAGAAGTAATGGTGGGTGGAGTTGGCGCAGTGCCACTACACGGAATTCCACGGAGTTGCCTAAAAACTCAGTGGAATTGCGCTCCGCTCTGCCCCCTGCATGCTCTGCCCCCTGCATGCTCCCCCGCCACACAGCTCCGCCTGTGGTGTCCTGCCCGCTGCTGCTGCTGGTAAGCTCGCCCCTCTGCTTGTGGCCTCGGTGCCCGTTTTCCTCTGTTTCCCTCGCTGCCCCCATCTCCCTTGTGTCCATTTTGCCTTCTGTTTCCCTCGCTGCCCCCATCTCCCTTGTGTCCATTTTGCCTTCTGTTTCCCTCGCTGCCCCCATTGTACTGTGCCTGTTTTTCCTCTGTTTCCTCGCTGCCCCCATCTCCCTTGTGTCCATTTTGCCTTCTGTTTCCCTCGCTGCCCCCATTGTACTGTGCCCGTTTTTCCTCTGTTTCCCTCGCTGCCCCCATCTCCCTTGTGTCCATTTTGCCTTCTGTTTCCCTCGCTGCCCCCATCTCCCTTGTGTCCATTTTGCCTTCTGTTTCCCCTCGCTGCCCCCATTGTACTGTGCCAGTTTTTTCCTCTGTTTCCCTCGCTGCCCCCATCTCCCTTGTGTCCATTTTGCCTTCTGTTTCCCTCGCTGCCCCCATTGTACTGTGCCCGTTTTTCCTCTGTTTCCCTCGCTGCCCCCATCTCCCTTGTGTCCATTTTGCCTTCTGTTTCCCTCGCTGCCCCCATCTCCCTAGTGTCCATTTTGCCTTCTGTTTCCCTCACTGCCCCCATTGTACTGTGCCCGTTTTTTCCTCTGTTTCCCTCGCTGCCCCATCTCCCTTGTGTCCATTTTGCCTTCTGTTTCCCTCGCTGCCCCCATTGTACTGTGCCCGTTTTTTCCTCTGTTTCCCTCGCTGCCCCCATCTCCCTTGTGTCCATTTTGCCTTCTGTTTCCCTCGCTGCCCCCATCTCCCTTGTGTCCATTTTGCCTTCTGTTTCCCTCGCTGCCCCCATTGTACTGTGCCCGTTTTTTCCTCTGTTTCCCTCGCTGCCCCCATCTCCCTTGTGTCCATTTTGCCTTCTGTTTCCCTCGCTGCCCCCATTGTACTGTGCCCGTTTTTTTCCTCGCTGCCCCCATCTCCCTTGTGTCCATTTTGCCTTCTGTTTCCCTCGCTGCCCCCATCTCCCTTGTGTCCATTTTGCCTTCTGTTTCCCTCGCTGCCCCCATTGTACTGTGCCCGTTTTTTTCCTCTGTTTCCCTCGCTGCCCCCATCTCCCTTGTGTCCATTTTGCCTTCTGTTTCCCTCGCTGCCCCCATCTCCCTTGTGTCCATTTTGCCTTCTGTTTCCCTCACTGCCCCCATCTCCCTTGTGTCCATTTTGCCTTCTGTTTCCCTCGCTGCCCCCATTGTACTGTGCCCGTTTTTTTCCTCTGTTTCCCTCGCTGCCCCCATCTCCCTTGTGTCCTTTTTGCCTTCTGTTTCCCTCGCTGCCCCCATCTCCCTTGTGTCCATTTTGCCTTCTGTTTCCCTTGCTGCCCCCATCTCCCTTGTGTCCATTTTGCCTTCTGTACCCCTCGCTGCCTCTCTCCACTCCCGCCGCTGCGTCCCCTGCGGCCCCGCCCCCTTGACTGCCCATTCGCTGCCCCTGCCTCCCGCCTCCCAGCTGCTCCTCCCTCCCACCTCCCCATATATGGCGGCCGCTGTGCGGCCGCACCTAAGGCAAGCCCGTCTGCGCCCGTCCGCGCCTGGACCGCACCCAGCGCCAGAACCCCTGGGCCGTGCGCCCCCCGCTCCAGCCTCGAGGACCGACGCCGATACGATGCCACCACACTCCACGCTCTCAACCCCGGACGGACGCACAACTGCTTCAAGGCCGCCCCGAAACGCACCCATGGTCCCTTCACCTGCCGGAACTGCAGCTACACCAGCCTCAGAGCCACCGAGGCGCCCGCCAAGAAGGACCTCAACCACCTCCGATGTATCCTACTGAACACCCGCTCCGCACGCAAACACGCCGTCGAGCTCTGGGACCTGCTCGACAAATCATCACCAGACGTCGCCTTCCTGACAGAGACCTGGATGAACGACTCCTCCGCCCCCGACATCGCCATAGCCATCCCAGACGGCTATAAGATCACCCGCAGAGACCGCGTCAACGCAGTAGGAGGAGGAATCGCCATCGTCCACAAGAACACCATCAGGGTCTCGACCAGCACCGACGACACTCTCAGCACCGCCGAACACATGCACTTCCAGATCCACACGGACCCCAACACCACCCTTAGAGGCACCCTTGTCTACAGACCCCCTGGGCCCCGACCCCAGTTCAGCGACTCCATCGCCGACTTCATCAGCACGCACGCCCTGACCTCTACCGACTACATCCTCCTCGGAGACCTGAACTTTCACCTGGAGAACAACAACAACAACAACAACTCCACCACCCTGATCGACAACCTCGCCAACCTCGGTCTGAGCCAGCTCGTCACAACACCGACCCATTCCGCCGGCCACACGCTTGACCCCATCTTCTCCTCAAGCTCCCACGTCTCCTTCAGCCACACCACGGAACTCCTCTGGACCGACCACCGCTGCATCCATTTCACCTTCCAGAAAACCACCACACACCACCGCACTCAACAGATCCCACGCCGCTGCTGGAGCAAAGTCACCGAAGACCAACTTCGGGCAACCCTCGCTCTCAGCCCTCCCTCCGACCCATCCAACACCGACGACGCTGCCTGCAACCTCAGACGATGGATGGACGACTGTGCCAACACCCTCACCCCGCTGAAAAAACTCACCTACAGTGACACCACCAAAAGAGCCAGCTGGTTCACCTCGGAACTCCTAGCTTCCAAGCGTACCTGCCGGAAACTAGAGAAGAAATGGCACAGTGATAAGACACCGGACAGCCACGCAGCCCACAAAGACGCCATCCGTAACCACCACCACCTCATCAAGTCCGCCAAGAGAATCTCCTTCAAAGACCGCCTCGACAACAACGCACACAACAGCAAGGAGCTTTTCAACATCGTGAAGGAACTCTCCAACCCCAGCTCCAACACCAACGACATCCCGCCGTCGCAACCCCTGTGCGATTCCCTCGCCACCTTCTTCCACCGCAAGATCGCCGACATCCACGACAGCTTCAACACCCAGACAGCCCCAACTAAGATCGATGCACCAGACCCGCCGCACACCATCGACCACGACCCCCTGCCAGCCTGGGCCAGCGTGAACATCGAGGACACCATCAAGACCATGAGCACAATACACTCCGGCTCCCCGTCAGACCCTTTCCCGCACCACATCTTCAACAAAGCCAGCAGCTCCATCGCACCCCACCTGTGCAACGTCATCAATCTCTCCTTCGAGACCGCGACCTTCCCAGAGAGCTGGAAACACGCAGAGATCAACGCCCTACTCAAAAACCCAAGGCGGACCCGAGAGACCTCAAGAACTTCCGGCCCATCTCCCTGCTTCCGTTCCCAGCCAAGGTCATCGAGAAGATCGTCAACAAACAGCTAACCCGATACCTCGAAGAAAACAGCATCCTGGACCCATCCCAATCGGGGTTCCGCAGCAACTACAGCACTGAGACTGCCCTCATCGCCGCCACCGACGACATCAGGATCCTGCTGGACAACGGTGAGACCGCAGCCCTCATCCTGCTGGACCTCTCCGCCGCCTTCGACACTGTCTGCCACCGCACTCTACGCGCACGCCTCCACGACGCAGGGATCCGAGACAAGGCCCTGGAATGGGCCACCTCCTTCCTCGCCGGCAGAACCCAGAGAGTCCGCCTCCCACCATTCCGATCCGAAGCCTCCGAGATCATCTGCGGCGTACCCCAGGGATCGTCCCTCAGTCCAACACTGTTCAACATCTACATGGCCCCGCTCGCACGCATCGCCAGACAGCACGACCTCAACATAATCTCCTACGCCGACGACACTCAACTGATCCCCTCCTCACCAAGGACCCCCTCGCCGCCAAATCCAACCTCCATGAAGGAATGAAGGCCGTCGCCGATTGGATGAAGATCAGCCGACTAAAACTGAACACGGAGAAGACAGAGGTCCTCATCCTCTGCTCCAACCCCTCAGCCTGGGACGACTCCTGGTGGCCAACGACGCTGGGAGCAGCCCCAACACCCACCGACCACGCACGCAACCTGGGAGTCATCCTCGACTCAACGCTCTCCATGGCCAAGCAAGTCAACGCAGTCTCATCCTCCTGCTTCAACACCCTCCGCATGCTTCGCAAGATCTACAGGTGGATCCCGACAGACACAAGAAGAACAGTCACCCAGGCCCTCGTCAGTAGCAGACTTGACTATGGGAACGCCCTCTACGCGGGAGCCCCGGCCAAGCTCATCAAGCGACTGCAACGCATACAAAACGCCTCCGCACGCCTGATCCTCGATGTACCACGCCACAGCCACATCACCCCCACCTGAGGAACCTGCACTGGCTCCCCGTCGACAGGAGAATCTCCTTCAAACTCCTCATCCACGCACACAAGGCACTCCACAAGACTGGCCCAGCCTACCTCAACAGCCGACTCCTCTTCTATGTCCCCAACCGCCAACTCCGCTCCGCCGACCTCTCCCTCGCCACCGTCCCTCGCATTCGAAGAACTACCACCGGCGGCAGATCCTTCTCCCACCTCGCCGCCAAGACCTGGAACACCCTTCCACTAAGCCTACGACAGACCCAAGACCTGCTGACCTTCAGGAGGCTACTCAAGACCTGGTTGTTCGACCAGTAGCAGCACCCCCCCCTTTTTTCCCTAGCGCCTTGAGACCCTCGCGGGTAAGTAGTGCGCTTTACAAATTCTGTGATTGATTGATTGATTGATGCAGGCAGCAGACCTTGAGGGTTCCTGACCCCTAGACTGCCACCTGCATGGCTTACCTGGTGCGTTCTCTGCCGTGCCCGGGCTGTCCTCCTCCTGGCTGTCTCCTCTCCTCGTCGGTGCACAACCCCTACGATGTACGTCTTGGGAGGACAGCGTAGGGGTTGTGCACCGACGAGGAGAGGAGAAGAGACGGCCAGGAGGAGGAGGACAGCCGGGGCACGGCGGAGAACGCACCTGGTAAGCCGCCGCGGCCTCGCTCGGGGTTGGTGGCAGGGGCAAACTTTGCCACGCAGCGGAATCAGAGTTTTTGCTGAACTCCACGTTCCTAGCAGAGCGCGGAGTTGGCAAAACTCCGCAAACGGAGCAGAGTTCGCCACCCACCCTTACTTAGAAGATGAAAGCTGATATTCCAGATAGCAGAGCTATCCCTTGGCGTGCTTAGAAGATGCAAGCTGATACTTCGGAGAACAGAGCTATGCAGACACCAGCACTATTCCTAAGTTGCTCTAATATTCTATGCCTGCATCTCAGACAGCAGAGCTATGCCTCACGTTGTACAGGTGTTATTGGAGTGTACTTGGAGCAGCCAAGCTATCTCTCAGATTGCCACACCACATACAAGTATGTGCCTCAGAAAACAGAGCAGTCCCGCAGATTAAAGAGGATTCTGCGTGGATATGTTTCTGACAGCAGAGCTGTTCTCAGCTTTACAAGAGTGCTGCAGACATCCTGGTACAGATGGGCGGAGCCTTAAAGGTCAGTGGCAGGTCAGTCAGTCTCCCTCTACTCAGGCACGCGAGGGACACTGCACGTGGTCTCCCACTACCCACCACACCACGCCCAGCACTGAGCCTTCCTCTGAGCATTGTTTCCTTAAATGTGCTGCTAAGGGTGTTTGAACCATATGCGCACATAGCATTCTTTATTAGAAAGGTATAGTTCGAGCCCATATGGACCCTTTTTGTAGAAACACAAGAAAATGTATAATAAATGTCTCCCGTGAACCTTTTTCGAACCTACATATGAAAATAATATCATGGTGCAATCATGTTGGAAAATATTGGGTTTCAATGTTGTGTCAGAACAATTGCATCTGTAAAGCTTGAAAAAACTGAACAACACAACGATTAAAACCGTCTGCCTCGTGTTACAAATTACAGACTAGATTTGGAATATTACACAAGCAAAGCTGCATCTATTTTCTTGGGCATTTTAGTGCAAATTTTACTCGTTGCTACTCGGTCAAGTTTGAGTATATTAAAAGTTTCATCAATCAATACTTTTTGATAGTGACCAGCGTCCGAGTCCTTTTCTAAGGCATCAGACACATTTTCAGGCTTCTCTCTCAAAGCGCATAGAAACCAGGTCATTTTAGCCCAAGCACCCATGATACAAGAGTCCGTCAGTCGTACTTGTCGGCTCCATACCTCAGACTTGCATAAAGCTAACAGTGCAGTTGAAGCGCCTCGTCAGTGGGCTTGCGTCTATATGATCCCTGTCGTCGTTGGGCTTGTTGCACGGACAGGCATCTGAAACTTACACTATCATGCGTATAGTTTATTTCTGGTTAATCACGGGCATAAAAGCGGACCACAATTCCAAAGAAGACTTGGCAAAACAAGTAGGTCTGGCTTTAATGTGCCAATGGATGTCAACAAAGACATTCACAAATGCTGTTTACATGTGTTGTGTGCAAAAAGGCTGTTTGTCACATTGAAGCCTGTCCTATTGACTTTGCCAGTGCTGTGGTGCAAGTAACAACAAAGGATGGGTTTCTTTATACAATGTTCATAAGAGATAGTAAATTCAGTGTGACAAACATTGTGAGGACTGTACTTTTCAGATATAAAATAGTCCCTCATGCGTTCTAATGGAAGCACTTCCTGGAAGGTGAAATGATACACCAATAGCATCTGGTGAGAGAGTCATACTGCCCTGGGAGGAGCCAAAGCCCACTCCATATATAATTATAGAATTGGTAACAGTAGGTCTTGCACACAGCTGTGGTAAGCCATACCTAAAAGGCCATCTGCTCTACTTGGGGTAGGAGATGCTACTGCGTAGCATGATTTTTGCATGAAGATTGCTAGAACCGCCTGCAGGCCACAATTATTTTTTTTTTAAAACGATGAAGACACTAGCTTTAATGAAACATCAATGGCTGTGCTTGATTGTTGGGGTGTGAGCCTCCTTTCTGTCCATTTGTAAATCTCGTCAAAGAAAAATAAGAGAAAAATAACCAAATCTGTTTCCTTTTTTCCCAGTGCTTCTCGTTTCCGGACGACAAGAAGGATGCAGGTAAGACCCCATACGTTCAGTTTCCTTCTGGTGCCTGTGTTTGGGCTACTCCCAGCTGACGTGACTGTAGCCATGTCTGTGTTTGAAAGGTTGCTTCATGGTTGCTGATGGTGAAACGGCTTCTAGAGAGGTCATTGAATGTCAAACAGCTTCTCAGCTGGACTGTGGTGGGACATGACCACTCAGAGCCGCACATTGACTCATATAGAGGAAATTGGCCGATTCACATTTTGCTTAAGTTTCTGCATTTAAGGGATTTACAAATATCCATCGTAGTGTGCGCAGAAACATATGCGAGGCCTCCTCCACATCTCTTATGCACCTGCGTGTTTTCCCCAGCAGGAGCAAGTTTTTCAGAAATGTACACATTTAACTTTTTCCCTTCACTTGGAGGAAAGTCGTCCCACACACCCCCTGAAACAATGGGTGTTCGGGATTTCTGCACCCTTTAGTTTTCACACGTGCTCTTGAGAGCACAAACTGGGTATGAAAATCGTTGGCAATATCTGTGAACAAAGTAAACACATCTCCTTGTGTTTGCAATATCTGTGAACACCCAGTACGTTACATCAGTGATGGTGTTCACCACGTGTCCAGAGGCCACACCAGAGGACATCTCACTGTTGACCCTAAATGATGTCAGGTTTTCCACAATAATAATGTTTTTTTAAATATTTCACTAATGCTTATGTTGTACCTCAAGATTTAGTGATTGCCGCAACTTTCTGTGGTCGTAAATTACACAAACAACAAAGAATTTTGTAAATTGGGCCTAAATGCAGGAGTACATAAAACCTCAAGTGCTGAGCTTAAAATAAAAATACATGCTCTGATAAAATCAGATGTCTTCATTGTGTTAATAATGGTGAGCTGAGCACAAACACGTGTCTTTGTGAAACAAAGAGTGTGGCTGAGTGATTTTGTTTATTTCAAAGTGCAGTTTTTTGAAAAATGATGTTGTTTAACATAGCAGGGCTGTGTGTCAAAGTATGATTTGCAAAAATATCTCCTGACAGAAATATTGTTTCTTAAATATTCTTTGTAAAAATATTGTCTTTTTGAGTGTAGATTTGCTGTTAGTAACTCCAATGAGGTGACATTTTTGTAAACGATATTTAGGACACAGTAATACTGTTAGATGATATGTTGGTTACATAGTTAGTACCACACCTGCTGCGGGCATAAGTAAATATGTCTAGTGAAATGTTTTTCAAAGATAAGTTATGTTCTAAGGATACAGTGGTTGTCAGCGATAGTTGGCCCGATTCACAAACAACCTTATTATTATTTTAGTCGACTGCGTAACATACTATTAAATACAACTCACAAACATGCACGTTGAGATCTCAGCCCTGGTGGTGGAGATGGCTGCACATGTAAGTATACCATTTTGTAGTAAATGTGAGAAGGACCAGGGGAATGTTGGGAAAATGTGGAATAATTAATCAAAAACGGGTGGGATTATTGGAAAATTAAGGAGGGGTTTGGGAGAGACGTGCTGATACAAAACACACATCCACAAAAGAGTAAGACTATTATAATTCACAAAATACACTTTTAAAGTTGCTACAGCCTTTATAATGTCAAAACAGGCTTCAATGGACTCCAGCCCAGCGTTGGAATACGTGAAGGACGAGACACATGGCCAATCAATGGCAGTAAAACACACCTCCATAGGAATCAATGGAGGCAGGGATTTAAACTAACAACCTACAGGAAAGCAGGAATGATTTTTAATTTATACATCTATGGTTTGCTGCCTGGTTGCTTTGTTGCTTAGCTGCATAGCCTGTGTTGGTGTTTTATTTATATATATATATATATATATATATATATATATATATATATATATATGTGTGTGTGTTTGTATATATGTATTATATGTACATTAAGTATAATTATTGATTGGGTTATTTTTATTTAATAATGCACTCCATTTGTTTTTTAAACTAAGCTTTTTACGTTATTAAAAATATTTAAAAGGATTTAAATTAATTCTATACATAACTTTTAAATAGATCTACTACACATTAAACAAAAAATACAAATTCTAGTGAGGGTGGGTATTTTAATCAAAAATGTTTAAAAATGTATATTTATATATTAAATGAATACATTTAAATTATGTTATTATTTAATACACCTTCCCCTCGAGGAGTTTATGTGCTGTATTTGTATTTTATAAGTTCAAGATTAATATGATTTTTTACATTTATATTTTACATTAATATGTTTTTTAATACTTTTTAAAAATAATCTTTTTACATTTTCCTACACTTTACCATAAGGAGATCTCCACTAACTGGGGAAAAGTTACTAATAGTAGCTTTACACTCGTAAATTCAATCTTAGTAGTCTCCACCCGTCATTGGAGGGAGTGGAGACATTTAAGTCTACATGGAGGTGTAAATCTCCATTTGGAAGTGGTCAATACCAGAAAAGCTGAGACTTACACCTAAGTTTAGTAGCAGATCTATGTGTGAATAAATCTACTCCAGGGCTCAACAAATCCACTTGCCAGCTCGCATTTAGGAGCCAGATTTATTCAGGACGAGCTATTTTTAGGGCCTACTCGCAGTAGGAAGACAAACTGACTTTTGACCTTTGTCTCTGAAAGTGGAACAAATGTGACAAGATAACAAGATTTAAAGGCATCTTTATTGCTCACAAAGTAAATGAGCAATATATGGGGCCACTGTCTTGCAACCTTTCAAGTACATAGAGTATTTTAAGTGTTTTCATGAGCTTTAAACAACTGCATATTACAGATTTAGTCTGTCCCTGCTGCAGCTGTCTGCACTGTTTGTGTGTTTTAGTTTCTGTTTCAAATCCAACTGCTGCCAGAGCTCTTTTTCACTGCTTTCACTTTTAAAACCAGCATGTCAGTGACTGAAAGCTGCCTTTTCAAAACCAACTGCAACCTGCATTCTTTATTGTGTTACTTGTTCATTTTGGTTCTATAGGATTAACAATACAAATCCTGACACTGATGTGTGGTACATAGCTTAGATAGAACATGCAGCTGGCACACTTAGAGCTCTATCCTTATGCCAGTATATTAAACAAGCAATGGCAAAGGCGATAGGTCTAGCCTAGGCTACCAGCTTTTTACTGCGTCATTGCTTGCCTTGTTTTGTCCTGATTTTTGTAAAATGTTATTTTTGAAGGAGAATTTGGGTCCTCGCCAACAAAACAAAATGGGTAAAACTTAACAGAACATTTTTAACAATTAAAATTACAAATATTTTGGGTCCCAGATTACACATACTGCCATAGTAGTCCATGACGCTCAACGAAACTTCTTTGTATGCTCCTTGTGCTGCTTCTGAAAGACCAGAATACTGTAACTCATAGTGAAGTTGGCTAATGACTAAAGTGGGCTGGCCCACTGCCCTAGATGAATGCTGCAGTGAGTTGAGGAAAAATGTGAAAGGCACAACAACAGACCAGTGGCTGATGCGGGTTGACTAAAATCTCCTTTTAGTAACTAAATTATATGTATAATTTTAGTAAAAGCAAAAGGTCCTAATAAATGGGGACTTAAATATAAGTAAGCTAAAGATCTCTATAGGCAGACCTAAAATGAAACGAATGATGTTAGTAGGGAAAAAAGAATTATAACAAAGTCAGCAGAATGGTCCTTAAAAGTCTCTCTCTGGCCCAGTGAACAGGCTTATGCTATTGGAATATTGAAAAAATGTATCTGTGACATTAACATCTTATTACTAATAACTCTTTCTGTCCACCTATAAATGTTATTTTTAAACACTTTAAAAAAACGCTGCCATATTTGTTAAAAGTAAATAAACATAATTTAAGATGCTGTTATTAATAAGGTTCCATAGCATAATTGTTTAACAGCATACACGAGGCAAGGTGGATCCTGGAAGCTGTAGGTGACCTCAGACACATCCATTCCGCTGAACCTGGTGTCTGTTCTGTAGGGGCGCTCTCTGGGTGGACACAAGGTACAGCACCTTCTGAACCAGGCAATAAATGGGTCACATATGCACTGCATGTACTAATGGTTGTTGCAATGTGTCTATCAACTGCCCGGTTATATTTTTTACTTGATAGGTGTTTACATAACCTATTCTTTATATTGTATGTATAGTGCATATGATTTGCATAAGCTGTAGCCATACGTTATAGTATTGAATAGACTGCTGTAGTAGGTATATAAAAGTGGTCTCTACTGGGTGTTCTCAAATTGTAATTACAGGTAACAGGATGTGCTCATTTGTTGCACTGCTTGAAATGAAGGGGGTCTTGAGAAGCACTGTGCTTCCTTTTCCACTGCATGAGGTATCTGTCACCTCTTAAGTGCCTCTAGAAAGATTGTGCACGCCACATTCCTTAGCAGCAGAATGTGAAACTGTTTCTTTCAACAGGCTTACATCCACAAAATGCATGCAAAAATTCTCATCCTGCCATAGTCCTTAACATCCTGCATGGAAAATGGACTTTCCAGCCCTTATGTTTTTTAAATGCACGGTTGCCTCCTTCCACCTTCTGCGTGCCTCTTCTGTATATAAATTACTCTAAATCTTGTGCCTGTCAGTCTTGAACACATTTAGGAAACCATACCAATATCCATTAATTCCAGCAAACAATTGCTTCGAATAGGCGCCTGTAATGATCACATCTATGCCGACAATGTACCACAAAGAAACGGGCGTGAATGCATGGAATGAGTATGCAAAACTAACCCCAGTAACAAGACTGATCACTTATTTATGCTCCTGGGTAGCGTGCTACTCGCCGTAAAGCGCTTCAACGCCTCATCAGGGATAGTAAGGGCTATACAAATGCTATGTAATTTAAACCTACTACGCTTACATGAATAAACAAAACGCCCTACCCGCCTAAAATATTATAAAGAATAAAATGATCAAAGTAACCAATAGCATCTTATGCCATTACGTAAAAACGAATATAGCGTAAGAAAAGGGTAATCATCACATCACATGAAGTACCCTAAGGCCCCACGGAAGAGACAGCTCGTCATTGAGCTGTGTATGCAGAAATTCCTACCAGGGCACTGTACATTCATCAGGTGTGACGTAAGTACACCTTTATGCTCGCTATGATGAACACGCACTCTCCCACAGTTACCACCAGAGGGCGCCAACGTACAACAAAAATCACAGCGGACCAAACCAGGATTCCTGAGCATGGTGGAATCCGATGCAGTACTAAACTGCAAACAGCTCTCCAACCCCCCAACGGCAGGGGGTTCATATGCACTGCTGCAGCCTAATGCATGCAGCTGAGGCAGGCTCAACCTGCCCCTCTGACAACCGTGCGCAGATCAATGTAACTCAGTGGGTTGCTGCCAGACGAAGAGACGAGTTCAACGTGCAGGGGGTCATAGAAGGGTCGGCTCACACGACCATCCCTCTATCTAGGGTCAGTCAGGCAGTGAATACTTTTCAGTTCGGCAGGCGCATCGATATTATTTCTCCAAGTTTGTGTAAACATCCAGCGCCTCCTGTTGTCTAGGCGCCTCGATGCGTGTTCTTCTCTGTACTTTAAGGTCTCGGCCGCCAGGGGGCCTCGGTTCGCGAGAATAAAAGTGCAAACGAAAATGTGAAATAGATACACGTGCCCTCTTATAGATGATTGAGTTCATGGCGCGAGCTCTTAATACTCTAAACCATGGGTACTCACAAACTTTCTCTCGGGGGCTAAATTTACAGTGTGGTTTGTGGCCGTGGGCCGCACCGGTGTGGGCGGGGTCATTGGGGGAGGGGGCGGGGCTAGAGCAAAACAAAACTGACCATGAGGTGGAACACAGGCCCCTGGGCGGACGCCTTCGTCCACTGAGCCACCGGACCCGGCATACACATCTCTCTCTGTCTCTGTCTCTCTGTCTCTCCCTCCGTCTGTCTCCCTCCGTCTCCCTCCCTCTGTCTCCCTCCCTCTGTCTCCCTCTGTCTCTCTGTCTGTCGCCCTCCTCCCTCTGCCTGTCTCCCTCTGTCTCTCTCTGTCTGTCGCCCTCCTCCCTCTGCCTGTCGCCCTCCTCCCTGTCTCCCTCTATCTCTCTCTGTCTGTCTCCCTCCCTCTGTCTCCCTCTGTCTCCCACTGTCTCTCTGACTGTCTCCCTCCCTCTGTCTCCCTCCCTCTGTCTCCCTCTGTCTCTCTGTCTGTCGCCCTCCTCCCTCTGCCTGTCTCCCTCTGTCTCTCTCTGTCTGTCGCCCTCCTCCCTCTGCCTGTTGCCCTCCTCCCTGTCTCCCTCTATCTCTCTCTGTCTGTCTCCCTCCCTCTGTCTCCCTCTGTCTCTCTCTGTCTGTCTCCCTCCCTCTGTCTCCCACTGTCTCTCTCCGACTGTCTCCCTCTGTCTCCCTCCCTCTGTCTCCCTCCCTCTGTCTCCCTCCCTCTGTCGCCCTCTGTCTCCCCCTCTGTCTCCGTCCCTCTGTCGCCCTCTGTCTCCCTCTGTCTCCGTCCCTCTGTCTCTCCCCCTGTCTCTCCCCCTGTCTCTCCCTCTGTCTCTCCCTCTGCCTGTCTCTCTGTCTCCCTCTCCCTCCCTCTCCCTCCCTCTGTCTCCCTCTGTCTCCCTCTCCCTCTGTCTCCCTCTCTCTCTGTCTCCCTCTCTCTCTGTCTCCCTCTCTGTCTCCCTCCCTCTCTGTCTCCCTCTCTCTCTGTCTCCCTCTCTCTCTGTCTCCCTCTCTCTGTCTCCCTCTCTCTCTGTCGCCCTCTCTCTCTGTCGCCCCTCTTTCTCCCTCCCTATCTCGGTCTCTCTCTCCCTCCCTCCCTCTGTCTCCCTCCCTCTCTGTCTCCCTCCCTCTCTGTCTCCCTCCCTCTCTGTCTCCCTCCCTCTCTGTCTCCCTCCCTGTCTCCCTCTCTCTCTGTCTCCCTCTCTCTCTGTTGCCCCTCTGTCTCCCTCCCTCTCTCGGTCTCTGTCTCCCTCCCTCTGTCTCCCTCCCTCTGTCTCCCTCCCTCTGTCTCCCTCCCTCTGTCTCCCTCTCTGTCTCCCTCTCTGTCTCCGTCCCTCTGTCTCCGTTCCTCTGTCTGTCTCCCCCTCCCTCTGTCTGTCTCCCCCTCCCTCTGTCTGTCTCCCCCTCCCTCTGTCTGTCTCTCCCTCTGTCTCCCTCCCCCTCCCTCTGTCTGTCTCTCCCTCCCTCTGTCTCCCTCCCTCTGTCTCTCTCTCTGTCTCCCTCTCTGTCTCCCTCTCTCTCTCTGTCTCTCTGTCTCCCTCTCTCTCTCTCTCTGTCTCCCTCCCTCTATCTCTCTCTCTGTCTCCCTCCCTCCCTCTGTCTCCCTCCCTCTCTCTCTGTCTCCCTCCCTCTCTCTATCTCTCTCTCTCTGTCTCCCTCCCTCTCTCTATCTCTCTCTCTCTGTCTCCCTCCCTCCCTCTCTGTCTATCTCTCTCTCTCTGTCTATCTCTCTCCCTCTCTCTGTCTCCCTCCCTCTCTCTGTCTCCCTCCCTCTCTCTGTCTCCCTCCCTCCCTCTCTCTGTCTCCCTCCCTCTATCTCTCTCTGTCTCCCTCTCTGTCTCCCTCTCTCTCTCTGTCTCCCTCTCTCTCTCTGTCTCCCTCCCTCTATCTGTCTCCCTCCTCCCTCTGCCTGGCTCTCTCTGTCGGTCTCTCTCTCTCTCTCTCTCTCTCTCCCCCTCTCTCCCTCTCTGTCTCCCTCCCAGGCCTGAGCTCCCTGGCCTTGGCTCAACTCTCTGACTACAGGCTGGCGGGAAACATCACATCACAGGCTCTTAACGCACACCTCACCCGGCTCTCACTCCCTGCTGCCCTCTGTCACCCTCTGCCATCTCACCCGGCTCTCACTCCCTGCTGCCCTCCGTCACCTCACCCGGCTCTCACTCCCTACCCTCTGTCACCTTACCCGGCTCTCACTCCCTGCTGCTCTCTGTCACCTCACCTGGTCTAACTCCCTACTGCCCTCTGTCACCTCACCCGGCTCTCACTCCCTGCAACCCTCTGTCACCTTACCAGGCTCTCACTCCCTGCAACCCTGTCACCTCATCCGGCTCTCACTCCCTGCTGCCCTCCGTCACCCTCTGTCATCTCACCCGGCTCTCACTCCCTGCTGCCCTCCGTCACCTCACCCGGCTCTCACTCCCTGCTGCCCTCTGTCACCCTCTGCCATCTCACCCGGCTCTCACTCCCTGCTGCCCTCCGTCACCTCACCCTGCTCTCACTCCCTGCCCTCTGTCACCCTCTGTCACCTCATCCGGCTCTCACTCCCTGCTGCCCTCGGTCACCCTCTGCCATCTCACCCGGCTCTCACTCCCTGCTGCCCTCCGTCACCTCACCCGGCTCTCACTCCCTGCCCTCTGTCACCCTCTGTCACCTTACCCGGCTCTCACTCCCTGCTGCCCTCCGTCACCTCACCCGGCTCTCACTCCCTGCTGCCCTCCGTCACCTCACCCGGCTCACACCCTGCTGTCCTCTATCATTCTCTGTCACCTCACCGGGCTCTCACACCCTGCTGTCCTCTATCATTCTCTGTCACCTCACCCCGTGTGTGTGTGTGTGTGTGTGTGTGTGTGTGTGTGTGTGTGTGTGGCATCCCGGGCTGAGACAGCTTCCCGGGCACACACACAGCCGCACCCGAGTACTTCACAGGTCTTTAAAAGACCATTTGCATGATAACGAGGCTTTGTTGTATTTCACCTCTTCTTAGCGCCCCTGCAGCTCCACTCGGACTATCGCTGGAATCGCCCGGCCCCCATAGAGCAGAGTCTGTGTTTGCTGACACTCTGTAAAAAAAAACAAAAAAAAAAAACACAGGTACGATGTCTGCAAGGTCCGCGGGCCGCCAAGGAAGGCTTGCCGGGCCGCTGGCGGCCCGCAGGCCGTACTATGAGTACCCGTGCTCTAAACGATGGCTTTATAATCTAAAACCCGCCCGGGGAACAGAAACCCGCTTGGGACCCCATGCATTGCCAGGCATCGTCAGGCTGGTGGGCATGGCATGCATCTACGAATGTTCTGCATAGCGTCATGTGAAGTGCATGCTAGTCAAACCGCAATTAATGTCCTGTTTGCCATTAATACTGTGTTCTTAAGAAAGGCCTGTCCATTTAGCCCTATGGAGGGGCCATTTTCACTTGCCCGTTTCTGCCACGACATTTTATTTCATGAAAAGATTTAACCCTTTGTACTCAGGTTTTTCTATTTGAGACAGTACCTTTTGTATTAACGACTTCATCGGAGGAGCAGGGCGATGCTCGCCTCCTTGTACCGCCACCCACCACCTAGCTCAGTGGATTGAGCACCGGCTGCTGCGTCCCATGGCACCAACTCGAGCTGTCATCCTCCCGAGGCACGAAGCAGGTTAATGATGACATCTATCCTTCAAGCACTAGGGGCAGTGGTCGAAGTGGGCGGGATCGGAGGGGGACGAGACAACCGTCCCGGGATGGTTAATTCCGATATTTTAAATGCTTCCGCTGAAGTGTCGTGCAGTGAGTCTCCTGTGCTGTAAAACCGAAGCCAGGCAGACAGCTAAACAAGCCTTCCTGCCAGGGTGCATGCTTCCCTGAAAGAAATGCAAATGTAATCAACGAGTTAACGTAATACTCACAAAGAAAACCCCACTGCCTAACAGCTATTTAAAGATTGCTAATCGTCACTGATGTACATAAACACACAAGAGTCACATAACCCCTCAAGAAGGAACACGAGTGTCAGAGCAATTATTAAACAAGATAAGAAATAACATGATATTTTATGAAATAAATTACATCAAATTTATTGTATTAAATCACAAAAAGGCATGATAATGTACAGTAGATAAATATAACATATAACAAGATGCCCAGGCGCAACAAACACACTACACAGCACTCATTCAGTCAGACCAATACATACTCATCCGCATATACCCAAAAATTCATACATATACCCAATAGTCTCACAAAATGACATCTTACAATTACCCCCTCTCCGGGACAGAGTTGACAGCACTAGAATAGCCACAAAATGCAATATGATAGAATAATGACGTCTATACAATATCATTGTGTAGACGTCATTGAAGAGTTTCCTCCTGTGACAGTTCAGGAGACTCCTGAAGAAGCGGAGGGAATACCCTAGGGGCCTCTGAGACTACAAAGGGTATAGAAAAAAAGGGGACCGGCCGAATGGAACACCAGGGGCAGAATCTCTTGCCTGACCCCAAGATGGCCGCCACAGTGGTCCTTTACCACAATGAGCTACAACTCCCACATTGGTGTGAAGACCCACAGGCTTACTCCGAATGGAACACCTGGGGCACCATTGGTTTGCGGACTGTTGCACTGTACTCGCCTTTCACGGCGTTCTATCCCCATATGCTGCCTGTTCCTGCCTTCTATTGAACTATCACGAAGCCCCACAGGCTGAAACTAGAACTGTTTGTTCTTACCGCGGAGTCCGAGTACCCGTGGCCGCTGCCCGGTGGAGCTGTCCTATGCAGCTATAGCGGAGTCTGGCTCTGGGTCACCCCCTCGGCCGTCACCTACCCAGCCGGACATCGGACATTGTTTTTCACGGTTCTTCACGGTTTAATCTGTCTCTCTCCTCGACTGCCTTGACTGCTTTGTTCCCCCATGAGTACTTTTCCCCCTTCAGACCTACCTGACTCTGTCTGCTTTCCTCTCCCCTGTCTACCTTTCCCCCACTACCTTCCATTCCCCATATGACGTGTGTTTTGGATATGCTACGCGCTAGTATCTTATATTATTGTGTAAGCTCACGTTTTTCTCCTAAACATATACTGGTAATTGCAACTGTAACTGATGTAACTATGTAACAATGTTCTGAAACAATGTCTTATGTCATGTAAAGCGCTCTGATACCTCCGGGTCTAGCCAGCGCTATATAAAACTTTTCAAATAAAAATAAATAAAAAAAAATAAAAAATAAAAATAAATAAATAAATCATTTTATTAATTGAAACAGCATGTTGGTATAATTCATTTATACAATTTTTTGGTATCATAAATAGAGAATCTCCGGGGGAGACATAAGAGACACAAACTCCAGCGCCGACGCGCGTTTCGGTGTGTGACCCCAATATTGGGTCTCACCTTCTTCAGGGCAACATAACAAGGGGAGACAAACGAAGAAGAAGCGCCTGGGGAATATAAAAACAACAGTTCATATGTAGTTCCAAAATAACCATGTGATAGACTCATAGGACACTGCACAGGGCATAATACAGGGGGGGGGGTTTAGGACATAATACAAGAGGATAAAAATTGGAGACGTGCATTGGACACAGTACAGTGAGAGACTTGTGGAGTCAAGCCGAGATGCAACAAACCCAGTGAGAAGACTGAATAGAAACCAGTGCATCCATGCCCTAGACCAGTGATTAAAATGAGGAAAGTGAATATAGAGAGACTAGACCTGTCACCTCTTCACCAACACTTGAGTAAGCCCCAAAGGAAGAGGCACTATACAGTACCTGAGCTGAACAACAAGGATCAAATCCACGTCGGGGGTATAACTGAAAATGCCCGAACGGAGGCCAGGAGAACTGGTGTTCTACAATGTAAAGTGGATATGAACACAAGAACAAAATATATAGGTCAAGCCAAATATGTTCTAGGGTCCGAATGGTCCAGCCATCAGGTGACCTAATAGGTATATTGTCCTGTGCTCATGTCTAGCTTACCCTAGGATTTGAAAGAGGATTGTAGACGGACCCCACACGTTAAAGAAGATCGTCAAAAATGAAGACTGCCAGAGCCAGCTACCTGATTGGGCGAGGGACCAGGGCCTGGCCTGGCACTACCAGATATGCCGGCTGCAGGACAGGAATAATCCTGTTTGTATAATTCCTGTAAGGATAAACCTAAAAAAGAAAAGGAAAAACCACTGCTGAGACTGCTGCTCCAAGTACATGGCTAATTAGACTCGACCTGGTCCGTCCGGGGTGAGCGGAACAGGAAACCCCCAGAAAAAATGAATAAAAGGAATAAATGCCTTAATGAAAGGAGTCCGAGCTGACTAAATACAGCTCGCCAGTGCACGGCTAATTGGACTCCGAGTGGTCCGTCATGGGTGTGTGTGGAACCAGAAACCCACAGAAAAAAATAAATGCCATAATGAAAAGGGTCCGAGCTGACACAATACAGCTCGCCAGAGAACTGTTTAGATGGGAGCATAGAGTTTAACGGGGTATTTAACGGTACAGAGGATCCCCCATGCCATGCCCACCAGGATTGCCAGAAAAGAGATCTAAACAGACCACGGGGAATGCAGGCCAGCGGGCATACTAAAAAACAAGGATCCCCACAACTTACCCGATAGCGGCTCCGTACACTGGCAACGTCCTTTCTATCCGGGAAATAAGTCATAAGGGGGTCACAATGTGGCTCCTTTAGGAAACTGGGTTAGACAGACGCCGCGAGCGCTAAATAGCGCTCAGCACGGAGGGACGCTGACGTCGCCGGCGTATGGCGGCGCACGTAATTCGGCGCCGTGTTGGAAAGGTAAGTAGTCACAACAGAGCACAAACATGGGCACCATATTTAATTGCAATATTGAAAAGGGGCCATATATTCACAATGAGTGTAGGCAGAAAAGCGAAAGCAAAAAAGTCCCCCCTATGAGAAAGGTAGACTGTTACAAACAGGGCTCGGCAAGATGAAGGCCTGAAGTCCCGGGAGGTAGATTGCCAGGTAGCGCTCAAAATAACCGAACGCGTAAGTCGCCATCAAGATTGCGGCCCACGTATATGGGTGCCATTAGGAACGGGATATGGCAAAAAGACCATGATCAAAGCACGATTGTGGGCCTGAGAGGACCAGGAAGCAGATTACCACGAAAGAACTCAGAATGACAGAACGCATACGTCGCCGTCGACATTGCGGCGCACGTTTATGGGTGCCATTCTGAAACGAGATATGTCGATGAGCCATGTATAAAACACGAATGTGGGCAAAGATAAAAAGACAAAAGGGTTCACCATATAGACATGATAGACCGCCACTGCAGAGATTAACAAAATACAAAAGAGGTCTCAAACGCCCAAGAAGGCAGATTGCCATCCTCTCTCCAGAGGCCAGGTAGCTCCGCCGGGGCCGAGACTGCTCATCAGGGGAGATGATCAGTAAGCCATGCTGCTAGATCCAAGAATAGATGCAGCGGAGCCCTCTATGAGTGAGATGCAGTGCTAGTTAGTGAGTATAACATAAGGGCCCTAGAGAAAAGGAAAATTCACGATAAAGGGGTAAAGCCGAGTACAGTTTGAAAATGGAGATACGGGGATACCAAGGGATGGAGTCCCATCCAAATGTAGAGGGTCTCTGTCATGACACAGTAAGAGACACCTCAGTACAACAAAACAGACACCAATGTGTAAGGGTTGAACCCAGAGAGCCGGGGATGGAGCAACAAATTCAGAAAAAAATAAAATAAACAGAAACATGAAGACGCCAGAGCACAGGGACTCCTCAAGTATTGCATTCTCCCATGGAATTAGTTCATTCAAACCTTTTCCCTGGTTTGAAGAGTGAAAATCTAAAAGACTTCTCTATTCCTGCGGATGGCAGTGGTGTCCCTCCCCTGTTGAGGTATAATCTTTTCCAAGATTGACCACCTCAGATCGCCCTCTGTGTGATTGGTTTCCTTCCAGTGGTTGACTAATGGTGCAGATTGTTTAGCTATCCGGATATTGGATTTATGTTCGCCAATCCTCTCCCTACATTTGCGGCCCATTTCTCCAACAAATGCCAAATCACACGGGCACAAAATGATGTAAACAATGTTGGAAGAGCGGCCGTTGGTCATCTCTTTGAGGAACACTGTTCTGTTATTTATCCGGATGTTGTCAGCCACGACGGCATTGGGGCAGGCGTGACAAGAACCACAAATGAATTATACCAAGATGCTGTTTCAATTAATGAAATGATATTGTGTTAACGCCATTATTCTATCATTTTCCATTTTGTGGCTATTCTAGTGCTGTCAACTCTGTCCTAGAGAGGGGGTAATTGTAAGATGTCATTTTGTGAGACTGTTGGGTATATGTATGAATTTTTGGGTATATGCAAATGAATGAGTATGTATTGGTCTGACTGAATGAGTGCTGTGTAGTGTGTTTGTTGCGCCTGGGCATCTTGTTATATGTTCTATTTATCTACTGTATATTATCATGCCTTTTTGTGATTTAATACAATAAATTTGATGTTTTTATTTCATAAAATATCATTTATTTCTTATCTTGTTTAAAAATTGCTCTGACACTCATGTGTTCTCTTGTGTGTTTATGTACATCAGTGACGATTAGCAATCTTTAAATAGCTGTTAGGCAGTGGGGGTTTTCTTTGTGAGTATTACGTTGTTTTCCCCTGCTTCCCCTGCCTATATATCCAATCAGGGGCCCCCTTCCGTGCAATTGCAAGCAACGAGTTAATCTGCAAATGTAAAGGACGCTTGGGAGCCGGTACTGGCTTTAATTGATCGAATCATTCCAAGCTTTGTGATGACAAAAATGTATTCTTTTTGAGTGGTATGGCAAAGAGTTAACAACCAAACTGTGTAGTGCGTGCTTGTAATTATTTAAATTGTATTTACATAGTGTTACTACCCCTAACGAGGTGTTGCAGGGGCAGTTATGTAAAAAAATACATCCTCTCCCCTTTGACCCTCTCCCCCCCCCACGCTCACTGACTCTGCCCCACTGCAAGCAGCATCAGAGTTCCCATACTTTTTTTTAATGCCCTTCGACCACTGACTAGGAGACAATGGAATTTGTGACGTGCACTGTATATAGGGCACAAGTCAAGGGCACACGTGGGTAGACTGCGTCTACCCACTCTTTTCACAGGATGGGCGCTGTCCACTCTGCCAAGAAGTTGGGCTTCACTGAAATATGCCGAACTAGTCCCGGTATAAGTTCCAGGCACCAGGATACATTCAGCAGCGCCTGCACTTGGCCTTTGTCTTCCAAGCAGCAGCGTGCCGGCGAGGGGCTTTGTCATTTTAAGTTCCAGCTGGGCCCAAAACAAAAGACGAATTTTAGGAGCCATCAGGCCTCCTTTTGTTGAAGTATCCTGGCTGGGACCTATTTGGGCCTCACACCTACAAGCAAATGCAATGGAGGGGAAACATAGGCACACAGCTTACCACTTAACAGGTACTAAGAGAGGCATACTTTTGACTTTGTTCAGTCCCTGTATATAAGAGATATGCATGCACTGTAGGAATGGCAGATGTGTTGGTCTGTCCCAGTATTTACTCAAATAACAATTTAAATACCATTATTTTGTTTTATTTCTTTTATAATGCTACACATCCCAATGCAGGATGTTGGAGCGCTTTGCATTACATGTATACATTATACACTGATGATAAATCATATACTTGTGTAAATCAATGTAAATGATGTATTACCTAAGATAACAGGGGCGGCTCCTCCATTAGGGCGGAGGGGCGTCGCCTCCCTGCTTTCTCGCAGTGCGATAAGCAGAAACATAAAATGGTAAAACTACCATGTTATGTTTCTGCTTTCTCGCACTGCGAGAAAGCAGAAGTGCCTGGTTGGGGGCGGGCGGGTGGGCGGTCCTGCTCGAGGGCAGGGCGGGTGTGGCTAGCCCACTGTTGTGGGCCCGACTGTTTGGTCAGCCCTCTGGGGCCGACCAAACCAGTCATGCGCACTCTCCCTTTTTCTCTATGTAGGCTGCAGCCTACATATAGAAAATGGCCTCCCTACAGGCGCCTGGCTGTGCGCCGTCCGCACCAATCACAACGCTGCCATTAGAGTGTTGTGATTGTCTTAGGGGAGGGGGAGCGAGGCTGCCTGTGGAAAACGCAGACCCGGCCAGGAGCAGCAGGAAAACGCGGGACCCGGCCAGGAGCAGCAGGAAAACGCGGGACCCGGCCAGGAGTAGAGGCGGTGGCACGTGACCCGGGGGAAGGTAAGTTTTCCTTTATTGTATTTACCGTCCCGCTTTCATCCCGCGACCCCCCCTCACTCCCCCACCCACCTGCCTATCATGCCGGCGGTGACTGCTCATTTTATATCACCAATTGATTTCAGCTCCCACTTGGTTCCAAATGTGTAACCTCCGAATTTTTACACACACCAACCCTGCTATCGGCGCATGAACCCACCGAGCCACCCTTGTGGAATACTTTAAGCCTGCTTGCATGGAATAATCCTGCTGTCCGCGGAGATAGAGCGTTCATTTACTGCCTGGCTGTAGCTACTCAGCTTGTTTTGATCTGAGAGGAGCCTCATATCGCGCCATCTTGCTGTTTTTGTGCTTGAGAGAAACGAAAAGTATAACATGCCCAGTGCTGAAAGCTTGAGTTTACTCATTACCTTGAGCCTGACATGTTTATCGGCGCTCTGTCGTCACGTATCTGCAACGTGTCAGCGCACCCTGACTGGGTACGTGGCAACGTGCTGAGCTGGTGCATAGCGGAATGCAGTGAAGGAATGTGGAAATACAATAAACTCATGTAACGGAGCGAAGAAGAGTGAAAAGGGCTTATAATTGTGTGCTGGTCAGCGCAGTGTGACATTATGTTTATATAATGGTTGTAATTAGTGCTTTAAATGGGAAAAAATAAGTGCAGGTACTCATTAAAATGAGCTAGAGGTGTGTCGAGTGGGCGGGGCTAGGTGCGGGGCTGAGGGCAAGACATTGATACATAATATATATAACAGTAAATAAAAGCATAAATCATTCAATCACTTCAAAAGTGCAAAAGTATTTCCGTATACATACATATATATATATATACATATACAGATGTATATATATGTATATATATATGTGTGTATATATATACATATATATATATATATATATATATATATATATATATATATATATATATATATATATAAACGATTATGAAAGTTAACAAGAAATACAGCAGATTTTGAACTCTGCACTAATTTGTGTTAAAATGCCATTCTTAAGCCCCGATTTCAGAACTGAACAAATATCTGGTACTTTTAACTGAAAAAAGTGCCAATCCTAACTTCAGCTGTCACCTCACCTTTTTACATCCCTCCCTCCCCTTCCTTCTATGTTCATCATCTCGTTTTCCCCCAAGCCAGACCCTTTGCCAGTTGTCATGGGAGTTCATTCCTGGAGTGCTGCAGAGTTCCCTCCTATGCATTGCTCTTTGGGCCGGGCTACTTTCACACCCATGGACCCGTCGCTGTTATGTAAATGCAGCGATTAGTGTTGATGGGGCACACAAAGGGAAGCAGCTCCTGCGCTGAAAAAAAACAAACATGAAAAGAAAACCGGCTTTGGGGAAGGTAGAGGATTGTGCTGCACTGCCATTCGCTTTAGTAAGGCCAGTGCAATACCCTAAATGGGACTGGATTACTGACTGCAGCCCCAGCCCAGGTCATTTCATGCACCTGACGGAGAGGGAGCTGGGGGGGCGGCTTAAGCATTTTCAGCTGAATGGTCGTTACACGCCTATTCAACAGTGCAAGGGCTGGCTAGACCCTGTTCTGTTAATCACAGCGTGACGCAAGCCCTCTCAAACCCCTGCAGTGTGAGGAAATGCAAAGGGGCGCCTCTGGACTTTAGCAACGTCCCTGCAAAAGTCGACTTCATGGCTCAGTGCGATTGTGAGATCCGGAAGCAGAGCGGCATCTGTCCTGCGTTGGAGGGGATACGGACCTTGAGCCTGCAGTGCCATCAATAAGGGTACCGGTACTCTCCCTGACTAAAGAAAAGTGCCGGCACTGAGGGCTAGAAAATTTGGAAAGTGCTGGTACTCCGTACCGGTGAGTACCGGCCCATTTAAAGCACTGGTTGTAATCTGACTCCATCCTACGTCTTCCCAGGCTGGAGCTGCGTCAGGCACACCTGCGCTCCTCGCCACCGGTAATGAGTTTGAGATGGACTATATGTTGACTGCAGCTTACGCCTTACCAACCTAGCGCTCCGACAAGCGCCTCTAAGCGTTCCTGCGCTGCTTTACCACCGTTAATGTGTCTGAGATGTACTGTATGTTTACTTCAACTTCAGTCTTCCCAGCCTAGCGCTATGTAAAGCGTCATTGCGCAGCTACATTCTTACTTAAACTTACGTCTTTCCAAAGTTGAGCCTCGGCCAGCGCCTCTAGAACGTTCCTGCTTGGCATTGCGACCAACATATCAAATACGTGCCAACTTGCACGAATCAGGTTAGAGGTACATGAAAGTGAGTCTTACCTCTTAAAGATTAATCTTAAAATAACAGATTGCATCTGTTTGCTTTTGTAAACGACTTTACAAAGTGAAAAACGGAGAGGCAATCAGAAAGCTATTTAATACTCTTTAACGGACTAAGTGATGGAATGATCGATATTTTAAGGCACATTACTTGGAGAAGCTGGAAGGGTGAAATGTCCCATAAGTTCTGTGACTTGTTGCGGAAATGGCCTACCCTTGAAGATCCTGATCCCTCCTTCCTGGAAGTGAGTGGTCAGTCGCACATAGGCTTCTGAAGTGCCACTTGGGTGCTCCAAGTCTATTTACCCTTCGTTCAGCGCTGCCTGCCACCTTCGACGTAGGTGTTATCAGACAGATTAGTGCTTAGTCTGTGCACGCCTCGTATCCGAGAGACACGTGCACAGCTGGTGCCTGGTCAATATTTGCTCTGTGTGAGGGATCTTTGTTCTCTTGTTGTCCGTGCTTTACCCTATGTGCGCGAAGCACACTGGCACTGCTGCTGACAATACATCACCTGTTCTGCCTGTGATGGAAGCTGGCACTGCTGCTGCACATATAGTGCCTTCACCCCATGTGTCGGGGAGGTAGCTTACACTTTTGATACAATGCTTGTTCTTTCTGTGAGAAAAGTACCCCTTTTCAAGATGCGGGAGTTTGTGTGTGTGAAACAGGGAGACCTGCTCCTTCCCAGGCTTTGACTGCTGTACAGGTGCTGTATGGGTGAAGGAAGTGTGCATGACCCCTGCTCATATTGTATCTACGCTCTGCAAGGAATAAATGCTTCTACTGCCAGTGCCGCTCATACCCGGGCACACTTGGGGCAAATTTATCAACACTCAACAATCTGACATAACGTGATGCAAAGTGTTGATAAAGTATTTACTTTCCAGCACAAAAATTCTTTGAACTGGAAAGTAGCTCTTAAAAAAAAAGCAGACATACAGGAAGGCGACAACTACACCAGACAGATGCGGGTGAACCTTCTATTCATTTCAGGGCTTCTGTCAACATCACTCTCTGCAGATCGACTACACAAAAGTTTCCTTGGTCTTTAGGCAGCGACTGGTGGGTTGGATGGTGTGGGATTAGGATAGTACCCTACACTCACGGTACAGTTATTTTTGCACATCTACATTACACATATTTTTAATTTGCCGCATGTGAAGATACAGTGATTTGCTAAGGAGCACACAGTGTTTTAGTGAATTGTAGAAGCACTGCACAGTCAATGAATGTATTTAGTGTATAGTTAAAACCATTACAAGTGTATCAGTGTGTTCAAAAGATAATATGGGCAAATGATAACAGCATACGCAAAGATTGTCCTCTATAGCTCATAAAAATTGGCAATTTCTTAAATGATAAATAATTCAATCGTATTGCTTTATTAACCTTCCTGCTTCCTCAAATTTGCTTGAAAATGCACCATTTGTCCAGTCTTTTTTCAAAATTTTCTCGGGGGGAGAACGCTCCCGAATCCCCTGTAGGTTGTTCGGGCTCGCTGGCTATGCTCGCTCGCCGCAAAGCAGTACGACAATAATTTAAGGCTCACCACTTTCAAATGTTAACAGCCGCCACTGGATAGTGAGGGTTACAAGGTGCGTTAACCCCATAAAATATTTAAAAATGCTGACTTTGCAACCAATTAAGCAGAACAGATTTACTACCAGACTTCTCCTTGTTGCCAATTTCTTTGTGGCAGAGTTTTAAAAAGAAATGTAGAAGTTAAGGCCCAGATTTTGCATCTAGGTTGCGCCACCTTTTGGCTCAACCCCGGTGCAAATTTTAATTTGTTAAATATATATATATATTTTTATAATCTTTTTATTAAACAATGCAACAAAAAGCACAGCAATACTGGTTATCAGATGTATACATACAGGTACAATGTGGTTATAGATTGTTCTCGATGCACTGTCCCAGAAGCATTTTGTCATCATGGTATTAAATAAGTCTTGCATTCTTGGATCACGATGACGGAGTTCCTCTGTAGGGGACACGCATATTTCACCCCTATGCACATTCCAGGCTGCCCACTTACGGTCCCATTTTTTGGGACATCCTCTGTGTTTAAAGACATCCTTCTCCGCAATCATGGCTCTATCCATATCTGCAGCCCATCCTGCAAGTGTCGGTGAATCCCCCACTCCCCACCTTTGTGCAATGTTTCGCTTAACTAGGGCCCATCTTAATGTCACCCAAGATTTCTCTGTTTGGGTTAGATCCGTGGCCTCCCATATGTTGAGTAGGCATAGTTTCGGTGTGGTGATTAGTTTCCCCCCCGCTCTCTCCATTTGCTCCGTGGCTGCTTTCCAGTACGCTTGGACAACTGGGCACTCCCACACCGTGTGAAAGAAATTTCCCTACCGTCTGCACTGCCTAAGGCAATATGTATCAGCTCTCCTGCCCATCTTGACCAGAACTCTTGCGGCAAGGTAGACACGATGTAGGATTTTGAGTTGGACCAGCCTTAATCTCATGGGAATGGCTATTTACCTGGGGGAGGCCAGAGCGTCTCACCAATCGTCCTCCTCTAGTTTGCCCAGGTCCATTTCCCATTGCTGCCACAGGCGCACTAACAGGTCAGGTCGATTATTGATCAATTTTTTGTAGGTTAGGGATATGGCCTTCTTAGGCATGGGGTAATTTGTTAAATATTTAAACACGCTAAAATGTACTCATGATAGACCTGCTAAACATATGTGTGAGGTTTTAGGATCTGATGTCACTTCTTGTGATGTCACTTCGTATGAGGTCATGGGTTGTGATGCCATTTCGTGTGATGCCATGTGCGATGTCACACGCTGGGATCTCACACGACATGTCACTCACATAGTGCCTAACCTGGTTAGTCCCCCCACTTCTCTTTAGGCGAGGCATGCTGTATTGAGGTAGGGAGTTCAAGCTTCGCCCACTCTCCGCCCACAGCTTGCATTGGCTTGTCTCATTGTCCACTGTAAACTGTGGCTGTTCATTGGTCAAAAGGCTTAGTAGTCCCTCCTTAGTACCGCCTTGTCTCATTTTGTAACCTCCCATGGCGACACCCCCGGTTATGTGTGTTGTTGCTCTGTAGGCTTTAATTACAGTCTCCGAGCAATATTTTCTCAAATAGCTTTGTCCTGCCTGCTATTTGCAGGCAGGACACTCTCTCTCCTAACACTTTTTTTATTTTTATAGCACGGGCCCTGAATGCATTTGCAATGCAATAGGTCTTGCATTTGCTAGAGTTTAAGCTATTGGCATTGTAATAGACAATGCCTTTTATTTATCTGTTTTAAAAACAACACATAAATAAAAGACATTGTCATTTACAATGCCAATAGCTCAAACTCTCATAAATGCGAGACCTATTGCATTGCAAATGCTTGTTTTAGGACTTGTGCCCTGGCTGTATGTACGAGCAGAGGGGTGAGATGTAGTCAACAGTCCAGCCTACGTGTGACCCGGCTAATATATTGCTGTCAGTAGGTGTTTGAGCTCTGTGTGCGTAGTAGGTTCATGGGTAACAAAAGTTCTTTGCCCCTGCAAGTGACAGGTCTTGGGCCAGGGAATCCTGCTCAGCTGATTAAGCAGCGCATATTGTACCTACTGCAACGTGAAGTCCCCCAGATGGTGAGGTCTTCCGCTGATAAAGGTGACCCAGGGCCGAGCACGGGTGTTCCCCAGGTGAGTATCAAGGGGGGCTAGTGAAAATGTTGGCAACAGCCACACAATTGTACCTGATAATTGTAAAACATTTACGACCAGTGCCATCTTAAAGAGTTTTGGGTCGCCGGGCAAGAAACATTTTGGGGGGACCCCTGTTTGGAACAACTTTGAACATTATTATTCTTTTTTGGTAATTCAAGCCGTATGTTGCCTAACAATATTGATTGTGCTATAATAAACACTCCATGACCCCTGACTAGTGTGAAAGGCCAATTTATTAGGACATGGTTGCACATCAATAACTTTATTATACATTAAAGTCAAACTTATCACATAAGACAACGATCCCCCAACATCCCACGTCCAATTACTTCTCACACCCTTTGCAACCCAAAACGTCCTTTCTCATTCCATCCTTACACAACAAGGTACCGCCACCGGTTTTTCCTCCTGCACCCCGTTCTTCTCCCCGAAGGGTGTGTAAGAGCCCACATGTGACCTTTCAATCCCCAAAACTTTCGCCACCCAGAATAAACCTCGAAGGGTGTTTTTCTGACCCACCCGCCCGTTCTTCTCTTATACAGACCCATTTAAGGTTGATCTCTTTTACACCATATATTCTCATGCCACAGTCGGCTCACTGTGTCCTTCAGCTCCATCATATAATACACGTTCTCCATTCTCGACAAGGGCACTTCCTCACGGAACAGGCACGCTTCCTCCTCACGAATCCCCCCATGAGAGATCACTGTAATCCCTAACCCTGTGCAAAATACTCTCATCGCCCTGTTCAGTTTCCTGAGGGCCTTGTCTATTGCCCCATGTCGTATTGCCCCCCGCCAGCTGCGCCGTTGCACAAATTCTGTCCATATGATGGAAGTCCCAGAAAAATTTTGCTTGATGGCCTCCAGATCCCTCTGCATGTGCTGCAACAGTGTCAAACCGGATAGTCTCACCAGATCATTTTCCCCCACATGAATCAGCAACATGTCCGGACAACCTCTCTGCGGCACCAGCTTTGTCAATCAAGGCAGCAAACTTCTCCATCGCATTCCACTCTTTCCCCACCATAGCACCTCGTGCCGGCTGCCGTGCAGTCCCAGATTCCTGCCGTATATTTGCTGGTCCGCATACTTGGCTGCCCAATGAACCAAAGAATGTCTCATGATCCAGGTCACCGTCTTGGCCCCCAGACCGTTCACACATCCTGAGTTTGAAAGAGAAAAAACGTTAACATGAGTCCAAAAACTCCCACGCCTCTCTCCTTGCCTCCCCCGTCATCCCTCTACCAAAATTAAGGCCTCCCTACGATCGCTTTCTCACATATCGCTCACAGCAACGGGACCGCCACCTACCAATACTCCGAATACTCTCCCAACCCCACCCCAGGCGAGCCGACTCCGTCGCTGCCCCTATTCTGAATGAATGTGTTCCAAAAGCCGTTGCATCCCTACCCAGGCGGCAAAGCCTCATTCACAACATCGCCAGAAGTTGTGACGCCAACATTGGCCCTCGGTCCTGATGACAAAAAATTTCCCTGAACCTGCATCCCGGCCAAATCAGAAAACGCTGCCATTCCCACACCGGGCACACTGACGCAACCCCTCCTTCACTCAACCAGACCTACTTACCCCTGCCCTGTTGATCTGTCTTGGAACGGCTCAACCATATCCCCAAACGCCCTGCATCCCTGCGGACGTCATCTGCCCGTACTCCTGTTGTCCCTGCTCACCCCAACAATTCCAAAACTCGAAAAGCTCAGAAAAACATCCACACCATGCAAAGCTTGAAAACAGCGAACTCAAAGTTATCATAACAACAAACTGGGAGTACCGCCAGTAACTCCCCCAACAAATCAAACGTGATGGCCTCCCATGGTGCGATCCTTCTCCCCTTCCTCTGTTTGCTCCAACCTTTCAACATTCGACTTAAGATCTCGTCTCCAGCAGGGTCAAACCTCCAATGCAGCTTGCCGTAGAACGAGACCCCAGACAGTTTACCCCCAATCTTGGCGGGTTACAGATCCTTATCAATGCAAAAAAGTACAAAACTTAACACTCTCCCTCTTGTCTCCTCTGGATCTTGATCCCATCCTTGTGGTACATTCCATTCAAAAGCCCAGAAATCAGTCCATGCCAGCCTATTGCTCTTCCTTGTAGATGCTGCTAACGCTCCCTCCACCAGGCCGATGACCCTCATTCGCCCAACTGCCAGACCTCGACCGGTAGCGGCGTCTTGACTGAGTCTGCTCCAGGTGCCAGTGATCGGAAGCGATGCCACTGCGAACGAGATAAAGCATCCGCAATGTCATTTAGGGCTCCCGGTACGTGACGCGCCCTGAACACAATATTCAAACGCAGACATGTCAGCATAAAACATCGCAACAGCCTCAACACCTTTAAGTCCCTGGCCCTCTGTCTGTTAACAAGCTCGACTACAGCCATGTTATCTACGTGGAAAAGTACAGTTCTGTTCGCCAACTCAAGTCCTCAAAGATGTAGCGCCACCAGCAAAGGCAAGAATTCCAAAAAAGCGATTCTGTGTCCTTGACGCACCCAGTGTTCTGGCCAACACTCGGCGCTCCAACGACCGTCCCAAAAAAAAAATAAAACAATGTGCGCCTGCTGCATCGGAGAAAATCTGTATTTGCCACACTGAGCTGTCATCCAGAAACTTCACGTGCACCCCATTGAAATCAGCCAAGAAAGTCCTCCATACTCCTAAGTCTGCCATCGAAATCCTGACCCTGTGATGTGGCTAAGTTGCCCCGGACATGGCCATGCCCAGGTGCCGACAAAAAGTTCGCCCTGCTCCTACCAACCTACATGCAAAATTTAGGTATCCCAGGAGTTTCTGCACTTTCCGCAGCTCCAATTTTCTCTCACCCATCAGCTCCAACAAAAACGCCTGAATCACACTCACTTTGGCCTGTGGTAACCTTACCAACATCAAAACTGTGTCCAATTCG
Organism: Calotriton arnoldi; assembly: GCA_963921515.1. NCBI lineage: Eukaryota > Metazoa > Chordata > Amphibia > Caudata > Salamandridae > Calotriton > Calotriton arnoldi. The sequence continues at coordinate 1,267,834 of CAWUFW010002109.1, forward strand.
ATAGCCAGGAATGTTAACACCACCTTAGGGCCCTCTGTTTTCTCGGGTGCCAACAGCACCCCAAAACCTTTCACCATCTGTTGAAAATGCTGCAGATCCTTCAGGCAACTACTCGAGTTCTTACTGCCCACAAACAAAAAATCATCCAGGTAGTGCGACACCGACTTGTGGCCACTGGATCTTGTAAAAACCCACTGCAAGAAAGTACTGAAAGCCTCAAACAGTGCGCACGAGATGGCACAACCCATTGGCAAAACCTTGTCCACAGAAATGGCCCCACCAAACTGCATGCCCAACAACTGAAAATCCTCCGGGTGTATGGGGAGTAGCCTAAATGCAGACTTGATGTCACACTTTTCCATTTCAGCCCCTTGCCCACAACTCCTCACCAGGGCCACTGCGTCATACCACTGATGCATACAGCACATTGGAGTCCGCCTCTGGAATGTAATCATTCACCGACTCCCCCTCCAGCACGACAGATGATGAATTAGCCGAAACTCCCCTTCCGTCTTCTTTGGTATCACCCACAGAGGCGAAACAATCAAATCTGCCATAGGCCAAACTGTACAAGGACCTGCTATTCTCCCCTCTGCCACTTCCTTGGCCAATTTCTGTGCTACCACTTCCGGGAATTCTTTGGCTGACCCCAAATTGTCAGCCCATCTCTGCCTCCTTAAAGCCCCATTTCAGCCACAATGCATCCCCCCGTTGTGGATATATTGCCAGCCAGGGCTTCAATGCCTCCAGCTTAATGGGAGTAGTTGCCTTTTGTTCCAGGGTGTCCTTGTTGCCCCCTCCCACGTTCCATTGCTCTGCAGGGGTGGCCAGTGTGAAGCATTGTGTCATGGGGTGTCTCCCCCCACATTTTGAGCACTCATGCTTGAACTTGCATGGGTGCCGGGAACAGTAGCCTTTATTATAGTTCCAGCATGCCCCAACATCGGTTCCCGGTGGTTTCGGGATGTGACTCGCCCCCTGCGGGGCGGGCTTAGGGTGAAAAGGCCGATATGTAACAGGCAAACTGCTAGACGTATGTGTGGATGCCTCTGATTGTGTGGATGGCATCCACTGCATCCAAAGCTCGGAGTCAACTTCCCCCCTGGTATGTCTGGATTCAGGCTCACTCGAGCCCCTGAACTCTTCGTCATAGCTGAGCCATGCGAAACCCCTAAAGTGCATTTGGGCCTTCCTGATTATGTGCATATATTTTAAAAGCGCAATCACCCTGTCCCATGCCTTTCGCAGTAAATGCTTGCATATATAAGGAAGGCCGACGTCCAGTTCTTCATATTAATCGGCACTCTAGGCCACCTCATCAATTCCCATTCTTCCTCTTTCGACCCTTCTTTAGCCTGTATGTCCCTATGTAACAGCTTAAACACATCTACGTACTCATGCCTTCATATCCTGCTTTTTGTCTTTTCAGACAAATGCAACCCCGGGGCATTGCCCGCCCCATATATGGTAGTTTCTTTTTATGTTTGACATCATCAGAATCAGTGTCACCCTTGTCTGTGTCCGTCTCAGATGAGCTATCGGACTTTCTCCTTTTCTTATCCTTATGCCTTTTCCCTCTCACATGTCTGCGCGATTCCTTAGTGCTTGTGTCCTCTTTCCTTTTATACCTCTTTATTACAGCATCCCCGACCCCCACTGACTGTCTTTTTTTTTTTTGGTTTCTTTTTATTGAGTATAAACACAAAAAACAACAATGCAGATTCACGCTATAGCAATGTGCCCTTTCATTTTTGACATTAGTATGGTGCAGTCGACTCCTTTTCATCAAGAAGTCTGCCCACGCACTATAGTGTTTGCACTTTATATCACAAATTCTTCTGTGGTAGGCAGTGTCGGCATTCTGGGCGGTGTGCATATTTCTCCTCTATAAGAGTTCCATTTCCCCATATTTGCATCCATTTTTTGGCCCCCACCGACTGTCTGGCAGGTTTCTCCTTCTGCCCGTCCCCTTGGTCCCAAACTGACCACCATTCACCTGTACCTGAAGGTAATGGCTCAGTCCGCCATCCGTCCGCATTGCGTATGCCTCTGTCACTCTTCTCCTTTCCTTTGCCCTTATTTGGGTCCGCACTTGACTGCTGTAAGTTATCAACTGAAAAGCGTGTTGCGCGCCGTTCGATGGCGCAGCGTGGCCCCTGCTGGACTACACCCTCTTCTTCATGCAGTTCACCCTCTTCCCATTCGTCACTCTCATAATCCAACTGTAATGCAACCTCACCCACATACTCTGCACCCTGACCATCACACGCCTCATTCGTTCCTTCATCTGCACAGTCATCCTTGTTCAAAAATTCGACTCTTGAACCGCTGCCGCCACAAGCCCGTTCCCTCGGCGTAAGGTTGGCCGCAGCGGACCCCCCATGACTTCAGGCTGCGTCTCGAGGCCGTGTTGCCCCCACTGGCGTCACCCCCTTTCTGTCAGCCTCTGATGCTGACCCTGCCTTTGCGCCCCCCCCCTGGCTGTGCCAACCAGGGGAGTCCTGTGCATCACCATACCCCCAGGCCGTAGAAACCCGCCCAATGTCATCTCTAGGCCCCCCACCGGATGGCACACAAACCCACTGGCCCCCTCCTTGGCCGGTGGTCTCAGTATCTCGCCTAACCCCTATACCCTCCCCTGCCGTCACTTGTTTCGCCTGCGCCTTGGCTGCTTCCTCCTTCTCACGGGCTTCGCACATAGCGAATCAGCGCGCCTCCGTCTCTTGCACTAGGCGGCGCTGCTCCCTAATGAATGTATGACGTTACTACGCATACATTTACAACGCGGTATTTTACATCGCGTTCGTTACAACGGAAGTCGTTACAACGACTTGCGCTGGAGGGCGCTGGACTTAGGAATAGTATGATTTACTATTCCAACTCCAGTCTACGTACAGTAGGGAAGGTGTTGGAATAATAAATCATACTATTCCTTAGGTTAGAGCGCCATCCAGCGCAAGTCGTTGTAACGACTTGCGTTGTGAAAACCGCGATGTAAAAGCATCGCGTTGTAAAAGTTGTGTGGTAAAGGATGTCTCCCCTCCCTAATCTGTGCCTCGATATCCACCTGTGCCCATCTATTGGCTGGCGCTTTCGTCCCCTGAACATTGATGGCCCCGGCTCCATCTGCTCCAGCATCCGCCCATGGCCTACTGACACTGTCCTGTTGTGTCCCCCCCCCCCCCCAGGCATTTTAGCTTTTTAAGGGTGGGGCCCTTGTTCCCCAGCCCTTTTGTGCCCTCCGTGGGTATCTGTGATGGGGGGAGGTGGTCGCGCTCTTCCTGCTCTCCGTGGGACTGCACCACGTGGGTGCTCAGCCTGCCTCCTACCGTTACGTGTTGGGCTTCCACCTTGCTTGCTGCGTCATGCACCTGCCGGGCCCCTGCCCCGCCCGCTGCCGCCTCAGTGTCACCGGGGCCGGGGGGCTCAGCATGTTCAAAGCGGGCCAGGAGGCTAGAGCGCCTGCCTCCCTTGCTCGCGCCGGTGGCCCCGCGTCTACCGCCCCTCCCCCGCCTGCGCTGTCCTACCTTATTTCTGGCTCCGCTGTCCTCCGGGAGGCAGGCTGCCACAGCAGCAGCAACCCTGCTCGCGGCCATGCACGCGGGGACGCCATGCCTACTCACGCCTCGTCAAGCACTCCAGGTCGCAGGAGGTCGTGTCGGCCCACCGCTCCCAACGTCTGGAGCGCGGCCCTGATCTCGTCGGCAGAGGGGGAAGTCATGTTCACCTCCTCGCCGCTGGAATAAAGCACTCGCTAGCTACTTCTGAACCAATTTAACCTGTCACAAAATAAATCTCAAATCTCTATAACAAATTCTCAACCTCTCTACCCTGGTGATTCACAGGGTCCGGAAGAGGCCGTTTTCGCCTCGCTGGACCCTTATATGTAAATTAGCTCTCCGGCCCCTGCCCCTCTAAACAACCTATCCTCACCCATGTCCTGTTCAAAGCACGAATACCCCCGGGGAAAGACTAGACTGCGCCTTTCTTTCCCTGGGGGCCGCCAATGGTACGTTAAAGATTAAAATTCAGAAATACACAGAAGTGAGCTAGAGAGAAAATTCACTTTCGAATGGGGGTCCTTGGAAAATGGGGGCCTTGGACAATTGCCCACTTTGCCCATGCCTTAAAACATATGTGTCTACAGCGCCTTTCCAATCTTACCTGCCTTTCCAAGGGAAGCACTAAAGCAGGAAGTGTAAGTACTGCAGACACGTTCACATCAGCCCGTTGCTTCATGGGTTGTAGAGGAAGGGTCTCTTCCCATAGAAGAACATACAGACGACCAGCGTGGACAGGTGTGCCTGACAGAAGCTGCGAATTTTGTACATTTCCAGGATTGTAGGCCTGACGGTTTTCAGAGCTCCAAGTGTTCGGTAAACTCTTCAGATCGGATTGTGTGATTTCCCTGGTGGTGTGTGAACCGTGGTGCTTGTCTCCCAACAGTGATGTGCAATCCTGCGCCATTCCAGACCCAGCCGGAGCTCTCACGGGAGACTTGTCAGTTACTGTCCCAAGTAAGGCTCATTAATTCTCTGTGAAACTTCACACACTCTTTGTATGTTCTATCTGACTTGTATGTCTCAAACGTTCGCTTTTAATATTCTGTGAACTCAAGGAATGTATTGTCTAAGTTTGAATACACACAAGTCTTGTTTTTTCCCTTTGAGGTGAAGCAGCGGTTGTCCGCTTTCCGAGCTTCGGTTACACTCAGTTTGTGATTCTGTGAATGTTTCCTTATAAGTTGAGTGTCTCTCAAAGATCCTGTAACTGGGGCACCACGCATCACCTGTGGGTGCTGTGACCATGGTAAGAGCTACATTCCATGCATTCCCTCTCATCTTCCGCCTCGGCCTTGGGGGTTTCCATTGTCGCCAGGGCTGAAAATAGAATGAAGGAATAGAGCCTGTCGGCAAGTGGGTGGAGAAAGGGGGGAGGAGGGGTTGAGAAACTCTGTCCCCAATAAAATGACAACAAAGTGAACCTGTTCCGCTTTTCTTAACTGGCCCCAAACAGACTGACAGGCAGGCTCACCATACAAACAGAGGGGGTGTTTGGGGTTTTACACCCCCCCTAAAAAATGTATTCTGTTGTAAATAGTTGGGTGCAAGTCCTTTCATTCGGGTATGGTGATGTCTGTCAGATTTCAACTGGGATATACACACTCTCTTTCTCTCTCTCTCTTTTGAAGGTCTTAAAAATGTTAGTCAGTTTGAAACTTATTGTGTTTTACGTACTCCTAATGTACTGCCCCTTGAGCCCCCTCATGTCCCGCTTCTCATACAATGTATTTTCGAAAGACACACTTGCGTGACTGTTGGGAAATCTGACGTTCACAACCCCGCCCCCCAATCTTACTGACCAAGGTACGCCCCTGCATACAAATTAATATAAAAAATGAGCATTGCAGAGACTTTGTGTGAACTGAGGAGGTAGGGGAGTGAGCGCAAAGGCTGTGTGTACTCTCTGTGCGCTGTTGGCTCCCAGGGCGCCTGCGTGGCCCAGGTGTTTCCTAACCCCTCCCAGGTGTGTTAAGAACAAAACACAATAATGAACATTCTGCGCCATCTTGTCTGATGAAAGTTCCTACGTGCACATAAACTACAGTCATTCTGATTTACCACAGCCATTTTGTACTCTGTTGGTCACCTTCATTTCACCCTGTCCTCTAGCAGCCTTCTGACTCTCTGACCAAACCTGATATGTGTGCTGGGGGCTATAAACTGTTTCCACGACAAACATCAACATCACCTGCTGCCTCAAACTCGTCTTTCCTCTCATCCCTGCACAAACGGGTTACAAATACCAAACAGACTCTTGCAAACATGGTTTATTGCACTACACACAGCAAGACTGGTTTTTTGCCAACAATGGGACCTGTTCTTATCAACAGAACGGACTCTTAGATCTGGCCGGTCTCACTCGTTTTTAGACCCTGAAGCAAGTTCCAGCTGCAATTAAATTGTCTGTTTTTGACCTGGGTGGGAGGAGAGTTAATGTTGGGCTTGTGTAACCATGTTGATAAAACAATGTCAGGCTTGTGTGACAACCTGCCCGGGCGGAGACTCCAAGCTTGTAACCATGATAAAAGAAACAAATACATTGTGTAAAACTGTATAAAAGGAAGAGTCAGAAGCATTGCCAGTAGAACACCTCCCTGAAGACATCCTGGTGTCAGCAGTTGACGTGGTCTCCTCTAAGAGTAATAAACCTTTTTCTTGCCTTCCAGCTTCCAGCGCCTGCCTCGTTATTTTAGATAGTGAATCCAAAGTGGATTAAAGGTGACTTTGCGCCGGGCAGCATTGGGGATCCCAGGAGACTCGCTGCTTTTCACAAATTGGCGACCCAACTGGGGGCCCATCAGAGACACGTGGGTCCAGTAGAGAGGTCCTAATGACGGAGTGAACGACTAAATGATTGGAGTGCACCTGCCTGAAAGAGACCCTCGTCTGGCTGCCAATCGACTGAACTTCACCGGTTCCGAACGGACCTCTCTCGAGTGACCTGCGGTCCTGACTGGGGCCTTACAGGAACGCCGCATTGATTGTTGGAGTGAGAGGACAACCAGGCGCTGGAAGGGGAAGACTAAGAACTGTCCATACGGTCCGGGTAAGGTCGTGAGAAAACATGACTTAAATTGATTGATTGATAGAAATACTAGTATTCCTTTTTGAGTTATTTGAGACATTCCCTGCTTGCAAACAACGTAGAATAGGAATATTCTCTCTTTGCAGACAGCGAAGGACAGGTAGTGCAGACTTTTGTCTAACATTAATTGAGATATTCATTTTGACCGCTAAATACGTCATGCCTGTTTTCTCTAGATTGTTTGATTGTTTTGGACCGGACCGTTTGTTAGAGGTCAGTCATCCGGCACCGCCGGAAGGCACCCCTAACAAGGACATGTACGTAAAATATGGATTAGCCACCGTAGCTTATAGCAAACTATGGCATAAGTACACTAGGAAGGACCGGGTAAATCAGTGGCCACTGACGGGATCTTTCGATCCCGCTAAAATAGAAACGTTAGAAGTAGCTCTCCACAAAAAGAAAGCTAGACCAGCCATGTTTGATAGTTTTGGTTTATGGCGAAAAGAAGCAGCTCAACGAAAGAAAAGAGACGAAGCTAGACAAGATAAAGAAACGCGAAAATCAGCTTACCAAGCCTGTAAAAAGTTAGAAGAAGAACTAAAAGAAAAGGAAATCGATAAAAAGGAACAGGAATCAAAAATATCAGGTCAATGCCCTGTTAGAACGCCCTTAACTCTTTACCCCGAGTTACCAGCAAAACAGGGGGTAGATGATGATTTATTGTTAGGTCCCCCAATGATATACATGCCACCCACTTATGCCCCTACTCATCCCGTAGTACAACGCCAGGACCCCCAAAGTATAGCTGGAGATGGCACGATCGCCTCAGTCTCCACCACCTCTGCTCCCACCGAGCCACCCACACCAAATGCCTCATCAAAGGAGGCAGTAGTAGAGGTAGGAACCAAGGAAATAGGAGCGCCCAGGGTCCCGCGATTAAGTAAAAATGAGCGAGCAGGCATTGATAAAATAGTTAAAACCCTCATAGATAGGAAAGAAACAGAAGAACACGTAACAGACATATGCGACTCCTATGTTGAAAACCGCAAACGATACTTTATTGTACGTCTCTGTTACCACACCCTTACTGCATATGAAGAGAAGTACCAAAACGTAGGGCCCGAGCGATTAGTGGCTCTCTACAGGAAGGTAGACATCGGAGATGAAGGCGACAACGATGTTGCAGAACTATTTTCATCCACACTAGAAGTATTGCGTCACCTCATAGAACAAGGACAGATAGATAGGGACAGGACAACTAAGGTAGCAGGACCCCCAGTGGAAAAAACAGATAGCATGATGCCAATAAAAGAAGCTGCCCCTTACTGGGTACCTCCTAGAGGACAAGGGACTAATGACGATATAAACCATCAAGACGCTAGAGGAAGGGTGGTCTACAATTGGGTGTATCAGCCATGGGACAGACAGGACATCCTGACCTTCCGTAAATCTTTGCCGGATTTACGAAAGAACCCCACCGCCTTTTACGCCAAGCTAGGTACCGCTCTGGGATCAACAATAATGACACTTGCCGACATAGACTTGTTCTTCGGGTTATGTTTGCCAGCAGATGTGTGGAAACAGGTTAAGAAAGTAAACCATACCGAACTGTTTGGTCATACCTGGGAACAACTCGACACACTAGATAAACAGCGGAACCCTGGTCAAAAACCAGTTAAAGCAATATTAGACCTCCCTGACAAAATAGTGCAGAAAGTGAAAACGCTGATCCCAGAGAAAAGATAGACTGGTCCATAGTAACCGCATGCCGCCAGAAACCACAAGAGGACGTCTCAGAGTACTTCTCCAGATTTGAAACTGTGTTCTCTGATTACAGTGGACAAGACATGTCCACCGCAACCGGACACCACTTATTTGTGCAGAACTACGTCAAAGGATTACTGCCAGATGTATCCCAGAAACTACAAGCCAGCGAAAGTAGTTGGGCAGCATCTAAACCGACGGCCATTCTCCAAATGGCCCAGTATTACGAGCATCAGAGAAACGAAAATGACAGGGCTACAGAAAGGAAAAAGAAGGACTTAAAGGAAAGGGTAATGATAGCACAACTCCAGGGGGCGAATACAGGAGGGGAGCAATATAGGGGAGGAAACCAGCAGAATACCCCTAGAGTACAGCCACCTAGGAACAATCCATCTACATCATATGTAGGACGCCAAGACCTAGGACAGGATCAATGTGCATTTTGCAAAAAATATGGACACTGGAAATCCCAATGCCCGGCTTTGTTAGGAGCTGCTAGGGGCAGAGGGGCGAGGGAAATAGCAAGTGGACAGAGAGGAAGAGGACGTGGGAGAGGGTACGCGAGTGAAGCAAGCGAGGAAAGGCCAGGAAGAGTGAACGCATTTGACCATCCCAGACAGAATCAGTACCAACAGACAGATTATGACAATACGTACGACTTTGCATAGGACAGCCAGGGGCAAGGGAGGGATCCAGTCGAGCTCTGCGTTGATCAGCAAGGCCCTTATGTTACCGCTGAGGTCCTGGGCACAAGGTCGCCATTTTTGGTAGACACAGGAGCAACACGTAGTGCACTATCCAAACGACTGATTCCAAGGGCACCCTTGTCAGGCTCACATGTGACCTCAATAGGATTTGACGGTACGCCCTCCACCAACCCTTTTGTCCCGACCCATCCCTTTTAATCTTGACAGCAATGGCGTCGAAACGACATTCCTCCTCTCATCTAACACCCCAGACGCCATTATGGGCCTCGACCTTTTGAAACACTTCCATGCGACTATCAGATGCTCACCAGACGGAGTGCGTGTCATCCTGTATGACAACCCCCAACGCCATAGAGAGAACCCTTTTCAGCACATGTTTTCCATCTCTGAGACTGACACATCCCTACTGGACACTTTGCCATCACACTTATGGGCTAGGGCTGATTCAGACGTAGGACGAATGATGATTGACCCAGTACACGTAACAATACGACAGGACGCAACCCTACCGAAGGTACCGCAGTACAAAATATCGCCAGAGGGTGAGAAAGCACTAACAGAGATCATACACTCTTTGGTAGAGGCAGGGGTGGTAGAGGAAGTAGTGAGCAACATTTGTAACAGTCCCATACTACCGATTGTAAAGAGACAGGGAGAGGGAGATGGGAAAGCCTACCGCTTCATCATTGACCTGCGGGAGGTAAACAAAATCGTAGTACCACAATACCCAGTAGTTTCCGACATCACGACAATTTTGACTTTAATCCCCTCCACTGCCACCACCTTCACTGTGATCGACCTCAAGAACGCCTTCTTTTCCATACCTATACACGAGGACAGCCGCTATCTTTTTGGATTTACCCTAAATTCCCGTTCGTATAGATTTTGTAGAGCACCTCAGGGGTACACTGAGAGCCCAAGTATCTATAGCCAGGCGCTTAAAAGACAGTTGGACGCCATACAATTGCCAGATGGAGTGGCACTAATACAATATGTAGACGACATCCTTCTAGCAGCAGACACCATACCAATAGCCGTCACAGCCACCATCAAACTACTCCATTTCCTTGCTGAGAATGGTCACAAGGTCTCCCGAAAGAAACTGCAGTTCTGTAAATCACAAGTGACCTATTTGGGTCACCTTTTATCAAAAGAAGGGAGAAAACTCACGCCTGACAGGATCCAGACAATTCTAGACACCCCCGTCCCCAAAAATCAGAAGCAAGTCCGCTCTTTGATAGGCCTCACCTCGTTTTGCAGACAGTGGTTACCGAACTTTAGCCTCATTGTCAAACCCCTTCTCTCCCTCCTAGCTAAGGACATCCCCTCACCTCTCCCCTGGACCTCCAAATGCCAGACAGCCTTTAAAGAACTACGCAATGCCCTTTGCTCAGCACCAGTCCTAGGAACCCCAGATTACTCCAAACCATTCTTCCTCTACACACACGAAAGGGAGGGATGTGCATTGTCTGTCCTAACACAATCAATTGGTCACAAACAACGCCCATGTGCATATTTTTCTGCCACCCTCGATCCAGTAGCCAGAGCACTGCCAGCGTGCCTGCGCGCTGTGGCAGCTGCAGCGGTATCAATACGCCAGAGCGAAGGAATAGTGCTCTCCAATCCAGTCACTGTTTTAGTACCCCATGCAGTCGACACACTACTGAACCAGACCAAAACCCAACACTTGACTAGCGCCCGACTGACAGGATATGAGTTGACCCTGCTAGCACCGCACATTACCCTAAAGCGATGCACCACCCTCAATCCAGCCACACTGTTACCCCTACCCGAGAACGATTCTAACGTGGCTCCACTACACGACTGTGTGACACTAACCGATGAACAAACAAAAAGTAGAGTAGACCTCAGAGACACCGCCTTTCTAGAGACAGATGGAGAACTATGGGTGGATGGTTCGTGCATCAAACTCCCCGACGGCACCACCTCAGCTGCATACGCTGTCACCACAGCCCGAACCATTCTAGAAACAGCCCGTATTGCCCAACGTTCCGCCCAGGCAGCAGAACTCATTGCCCTCACACGAGCATGTATTTTAGCAGCTGGCACGACAGTTAACATATACACCGACAGCCAATACGCCTTCGGGGTGGTTCACCATTTCGGGATTCTATGGAAAGAAAGAGGGTTCCTGACTTCACACGGTACACCCATCCTGCATGGAGATTTAGTCTCCGCCTTGACGGAAGCAGTCCTCCTCCCCAAAAGCTAGCAGTGATAAAATGCCAAGCACATAGGAAAGTGACAGATCTCATTGGACAGGGAAATGCGCTAGCAGACGTTACTGCCCGAGCCACAGCAGAAGACAGAACCATGACACGAATGTATGTGACCAGGTCACAAGCTGAACAATGGACTGATGCTAGGACCACTGTAAGGGACATACAGACTACAGGCACACAAGACGAATTGACCGAGTGGGAAAAGGTGGGACTAAAAGACGAGGAAAATTGCTGGAGAACTAAAGACGGAAATAAATGGCTGTTACCCAATGCCTACCTCATCCCCATATTGACCATGGCACATTTACCAGCACACATAGGCTCCACCCCCATGATTGAACTAATCACAAGAGTATGGCATAATGTCAAGATAACAGAATCTGCAAAGCGCCTAGTACAACAATGTATAGTATGCCTACAACACAACCCAGGGAAAGGGACAGTAGTACCACGGGGAGGGTTTGGAGTCCCTGATCACCCCTTTGAAGTCCTTCAAATGGATTACATCCAACTAGAGAGATGCCATGGTCTAAAATATGTCCTGGTGGTTGTGTGCGCTTTTAGCAAATGGGTGGAGGCATATCCCACCCGCGACAATACTGCCATAGCCACTGCAAAAGTATTGTTGAAAGAATTCTTCCCCGGTACGGCCTTTGCAGAATTTTATGGGCGACAACGGCCCACACTTCAGTAGCCGAGTGATACAGAACATACTGAAAGGGTTGGGGGTAAAACAAAAATTCCATGCCGTCTTCCACCCCCAATCAGCGGGCCTGGTAGAGAGACACAATGCAACATTGAAACTAAAGCTAGCCAAAATAGTTGCCACAACCGGGTTGAAATGGCCCGACGCCCTTCCATTGGCATTGCTATCAATGCGCTCCACCCCGACCAAACACAGACTGACCCCGTATGAAGTGGTCTTCGGCAGGCCTATGAACATTTGGGCGGCACCAAGACCCACCTCCATTAACGACGTCCCGAACATATTAATGTCAGACTATCTGCATAAATTGACAAACGAGCTAACAATTATCCACCAACAGGGGCAGCAAGCCTTGCCTGACATATCCAGGGGCCCAGGCCATGTGATAAAGCCTGGGGACTTCATCCTAGTTCGCAACTTCCAAAGAACGAAGAATCTGGAGCCCAGGTGGACGGGCCCCTGGCAAGTCTTGATCACCACTCGAACTGCCCTCCGAGTGGAAAGAAAACAAATTGGCTGCACGCCCACCACTGCAAGAAAGTCCCTCCAACGCTGGCAACCTGTGAAGAGGTGGAGGTGCAAGAGGAAGTACTCGCAAAAGACCGACCAGCTCTGAGTTGCTACCCACAAGAAGACACCCTCCAACTGTCTGAATTTCCCGACCCCACGGTGCCATCCAAGGAAGGGTACAACCTAAGATCGACGAAAAGGGGAGCTCCAACAACCAGGCCACTAACTGGGTCAGAGTCTCAGATCGGTAGCACAGCCAAACAACGCTACCAGGAAAAACACCAGACAAAAGTCTGTGGTCCTAACAGTTGGTGAGCTCCTCGAAGATGATGGAAGAAACGGAACACCTGCAAAGCCACCGCAAAGACACCAAGACTTTTGAACTGCACAGTACAAAGACAATTGCACTTGTAGCTGCATTTCTCACCTGCCTCCTGCTAATGGTCACACTCTGGATCATTGAAGAGAATGCACCTGCATACAGAACATTGTCACCAACCATGCAACCAATCACAAAGAAAGAACACTACCTGGTATCACTACCGCCACATCTCCGAGAACGACGCAAAGAATTCTGGAATAATTCTTTCGTACAGATGCTGCACCAGCACAATCTTGCCACCAATGCCACTAACTGTTGGGTCTGTGGGCTGCTACCACATGCCACTGAACATTCCATCCCTTTCATCCCTTCACCCTTTTCTGTTCATGGATCTTGCCTTGCCTGGATGATGCTCCTACAAGAAAGTTACAAAGACAATGCCACTTCCGATGGGACAATCGCTCAGTTCTACAACGAGTTCTGGCTAAACCAAACAGGAAGAACAGCAGCTCCCTTTGCCCTCACACCTCCAATACGACATTCCCAATGAATGTCCCCTCCAAAGAACAGTGGAAATACAAGTGTTCAATAATCCTGTCAGAGCCACATTTTCCTACCTGAAGAAAAGAACTGCTGCAACACTGACTGTGGCCCTATCTGTGGTGAACGTCTCTGGCCTTGTATGCATTGAAGGCCGTGGGACTAAGAATGTGGGTCACAGCACTTGTAACATTGTAAGGACTTTGAACACTGCCAATCCTCCAGCATTTGTTGCATCACCCAATATGTACTTTGTCTGTGGAACCAAAGCCTACACCTGGCTCCCAAGAAACTGGGGGGCACGTGCTACATCGCCTTTGTTTTGCCACCGACCTACACAGCCCCTGCAGAGCATCATCGAAAAAAGCGTTCTAAAGACACTGATCAAGCAGACTCTGCCGCATCACAGTTCTGTCTATGAAGCAATCGAACATCTCCACAGACTGTCTTCAGAAATTCATCAAGGATCAGAGACTTGGACAATTGGAAGTTGGCTCTGGGGCATCTTAAAGGACTGGGGTTGGAAAATATCAATGTTTCTCTTGGTACCAGTATTGGCAATATGTGTTTGCTGTTTGGGTGTACACTGTATACCACCTTTGTGTTCTCTTTGCATAAGTGCCTTGCGCCCTAAGACTATGGACACTCGGTTAACAAAAATGAGAGTAATGTATGAACAAGAAATACAGGACATTATGGAGATCGAAATAGACTGACAAGATGGCTAGTTATGTTCAAAGGGGCGACTGTTAAGAACAAAACACAATAATGAACATTCTGCGCCATCTTGTCTGATGAAAGTTCCTACGTGCACATAAACTACAGTCATTCTGATTTACCACAGCCATTTTGTACTCTGTTGGTCACCTTCATTTCACCCTGTCCTCTAGCAGCCTTCTGACTCTCTGACCAAACCTGATATGTGTGCTGGGGGCTATAAACTGTTTCCACGACAAACATCAACATCACCTGCTGCCTCAAACTCGTCTTTCCTCTCATCCCTGCACAAACGGGTTACAAATACCAAACAGACTCTTGCAAACATGGTTTATTGCACTACACACAGCAAGACTGGTTTTTGCCAACAATGGGACCTGTTCTTATCAACAGAACGGACTCTTAGATCTGGCCGGTCTCACTCGCTTTTAGACCCTGAAGCAAGGTCCAGCTGCAATTAAATTGTCTGTTTTTGACCTGGGTGGGAGGAGAGTTAATGTTGGGCTTGTGTAACCATGTTGATAAAACAATGTCAGGCTTGTGTGACAACCTGCCCGGGCGGAGACTCCAAGCTTGTAACCATGATAAAAGAAACAAATACATTGTGTAAAACTGTATAAAAGGAAGAGTCAGAAGCATTGCCAGTAGAACACCTCCCTGAAGACATCCTGGTGTCAGCAGTTGACGTGGTCTCCTCTAAGAGTAATAAACCTTTTTCTTGCCTTCCAGCTTCCAGCGCCTGCCTCGTTATTTTAGATAGTGAATCCAAAGTGGATTAAAGGTGACTTTGCGCCGGGCAGCATTGGGGATCCCAGGAGACTCGCTGCTTTTCACAAGGTGGGCGAGACCTTCGAGCTCCCGACCAAAACTTGCATCCCCCTTTCCTCATGCTCCCAAGTAACGCAATTCAGTTATGGTGCAAAAAGGCCGCAGCTTTATTGACATACAGTTAACCAACACGTAATTCAACCAATCAATCATGTTTGTCCATTTCGTTGTTGATCATTGCAGTCCTGACCTGAACCTAGACAGCACTCCTCCTTTTTCGACAGCGTTCCGAGCAAATGCCCCTTCTCAGCTACACCTTGCTCCCGAATGTCCTGGGTGGCCCTCCGTCCTGACCCGGGCTGCAAGTGCTGTGTCCACCCTCTACTGACCCCATGCTGACCTGAAGCCTGCCTCCGTGTGCCCCTCCATAAGGCATCCCAAAGGCACAGGTTTGAGCGGCTCCCCCTTTGGCTATTGCGCTCTGTCTGCTGACCCTTTGTGCTGTCCCCGCCACGATGCCTGTGGTTTACCGACCGCAGGCAGGTCCCCCACTTGCTCCTCCTGGCCTCGTATTAGCTGAAACCTAACGACTCTAATACTCCCCCAATGTTAAGGATGAACAGCCCCATGCCCTCTTCCACCAGATGCACGCCGTCAGCTTCGTGGTAGCCCTGTGCTCTAAGTCTGTTGAGACCATGCCTCACGAAGCCCACCCATTTGCCCTGCACACCTTAGACATGGCACTGTTTAATGTCTTCCAAGACCGCTCTATCGCAGCATTGTCCAATGCCACTTTCCACAGGATTTGCGGTATAATCTCTGACCATATCAGCTATGCTGCTCTTATGAACTTAGCTACGGCTGCTAAACCAGATATCATGACACCCATCAAGTCCCTAGGCCCCAAGTTGGCCAGGTTGTTCCCCCACCAGATGAATCACTACGGCGTCAAGCTTTTTTTCACGACCCAGCGCCTCCTGAACGGTTGGCAGCAGGTGCTCTCATCGCATGCCCGGCCTACCCATCCAATGCACCTCTGTGTTTTGCAACCCCAAGCCATCACTGCTCCTCTGCGCCGCCACCCACCGCTGTGCCATCATGACATAAGAGTGTCCCAGGATCCATACCCTGTGTGACGTCGCCGCATCACCTGTAGTAAAGAGAAGTTATATCAACCTCTGTCGGACATACCCCCGAAAGGCCCCCAATGACAACTTGCCTATCTGCTTGATGCGATCTGACTCCAGACCGCAGGCTGCTGCTGTGGTGGCTGCGCCTATGCGGAAGGAGTGCGGGTGAACTCTTTTGGTGGGAGTCCAGCGGCCTTAACCGCCATTCTGAGGACTGCGCTAAATTGCGCTAAATTGGAAACTGCTGAGATGGGACCCATCCTCATGACAAAAAAGTGGGCAATCCCCTTGGGCAGTGTGTCCCAGGAACTCCCACATGCAGCAAATGGGGCACCCGTCACCTTCCACCAGACACCGCAGGTGTGCATCTTTGCCATTGCCCTCATGGTCACTCTTGGACCTACTCAGGTACACCGTAATGACTCCTCCTTCGATATGCAGGTTCTTTTCCCTGAGGCAGGCTGACCCTGCCTTGAACTTGGCCGGGGCCATCAACTCACTAATCCTATATGTCCCAAAAAATGCCAAAGTGAATGCTGCTCGGAATAGAAGTCGCTCATGCCTTTGTGTGCAGATGCTATCCAGCCCCTTCAGTAGCCTCTGCAAGGTATTGAAGGCTATAGGGCATCTCCTGTCCTGTTTCTTGGGCTGCAGGCTCCCCCAACCCTTCATGGCCGCCCTGCAGTAGAAAGTGTTTGCCGGATCACTTAGCCCCGCCACTTTTGCGTAATAGGAGACTGCACTGATGTGAGTCCGCGCCCACGACCGACTCTGGTTGCCAGAGAAAGCCCACTGAATGAACTGTTCCACTACCGTGCTGGTAATCTGAGCAATCTCTTGGGTACCCGTCACGTTCTTGAAGGTTGCCCAGCACTTACGGTATTTGGCAGCTGTCTTGGGGGCTAATGCACATTGCACCAGCTTGCTCAGTACGGTCTACCAGGTTCCACAGGTCTTGAGGTATCGCTGTGCAATGCCGGTCTGCATGCGGCATTGCGTCCCTGAATTTTTGCCACTGAAAACGAGACACCGCATCAGCCGCCGTATTCTCCACCCCCGGTATGTGCTGCACCCTAATCGCTATATAGGCCCTCATTTGATTGCCTGTCAGGTGTCTGAGCAAGCGCACCACTATCGGGCAATGGGCTGTCCCCAGATTTAATGCTTGAACCACTGCATGATTGTCTACAAAGAGAGTGATTTGCCTGTTTGCAAGGCGCTTTTCCTATATGGAAAAAGCAACCACGATTAGGAAGAGCTCTAATATTGCCAGCTTTCTGGTGATCCCTTTTCTGTGCCAGCCATCCGGCCAGCGAGCTTCCGCCCATGAGGAGAACAAGGATGGCACCGAAACCTTCACCCCCTGCTGCATCACCCATGGCTCCCTCCAGATCAAGGACCCATTGAACTCGGCCAGGAAAGTTGCCCATTGCTGCAAGTCCTCTCTGACCCCTTGGGTCAGCCTGACCCTGTGATGCCTCTTGGTCAGCCACTTCGTCAGCCATGCCAATCTCCTGGTGAAAGGTCTCCCTGCAGGTATTACCCGGGTGGCGAAATTCAGCTTGCCCAACAGTTTTTGCAGTTCCCCTAGCACAGCCTTCTTTTGTGCCAGCATCCCTTTAATCAGTTCCTTCAGCTCGTCTACCTTGGCTGTTGGTAATCTGCACAGACCCTGATCTGTGTTCAATTCAATGCCTAGGAAGGACAACTTGGTGCTGGGACCTTCAGTCTTTTCGTGAGCCAAGGGTACCCTCAACTCGCTAGCAAAGACTATGAAAAGATTCAACTGATCTGCACACTCGGTGGTCCCTGGCCTGCCTATGAACAGGAAGTCGTCTAGGTAGTGTACCCGTCCCCCAGCTGGGTGACCCACATCCAGCGCCCATTCAAGGAAACTGCTAAATGCCTCAAAATATGCGCAGGATATGGCACATCCCATGGGCAGGCACATATCATAATAGTACCCTCTCCCTACCCCCAACAGGTGGTAGCTTACTGGGTGCATGGGTAGCAGTCTGAATGCTGACTCAATGTCAGCCTTTGCTAGCATTGACCCTTTCCCTCTCGCCCTGATTTGGTCTATGGCGTCATCGATGGTAGCATATGACACTGAGCAGCTGTCCTGGTCCAGCCAGTCATTGACCGACTCCCCAACTGGGTATGACAGGTGATGAATCAGCCTAAACCGCCCCTGCTCCTTCTTTGGCACCAAACCCAATGGTGATGCAACCAAATTATCGCATAGGGGTTCAGTGAAGGGACCCGCTACTCTACCTAGGCTAACCTCCTTTAATAAAGGGGGTTGGGAGCACACCGCTTCACCTCCCAGCACAGTTCACCCCTTAGCATTATGGTAAATGCAGTTCATGGTAAATGCTTACTTGAATATTTACTGGAGTATTTCACCAAAGTTGGTGCAGGTTAGTGCTATAAATCTCTAGACACGTGTTTCTGGATATTATCCGTCATCAGTAGAGATAAAAACGAATTTAATCAGGGGTTGCAGAGAAGGCTGCCACAATCCTCTCAGGTCTCAGTACCTCTCACTGGCGCGCAGGTGCATCACCAAAAGCTAGTCAGCTCAATGACTCAAGGGAGACTTTTCAGAATGAAGGGGGTTGGGAGCACACTGCTTCACCTCCCAGCACAGTTCACCCCTTAGTATTATGGTAAATGCAGTTCATGGTAAATGCTTACTTGACCTCCTTTAATACCTTCTCCTTGGCTACTTCAGGGTTGTCCTTGACTGACTTCAGGCTCTGGCTGAGTCGTGGGGTCACTGGACCGCGATAGGGAATCATAAAACCGCTCAAGAAGTCCTCCGCTAACAATTGCTTTTCTCTCTCCTTAAGATTTCATTCAATAGTTTCAGCAGAGTCCCAATCTTAATGGGTGTTGGTAGCTGTCTAGCGAAGGCCTCATCAGCTATCTGGGGCCGTGCTAGCGCATGCTTACGTTTTTCCACTCAAATTTTTGATATCCCCTTGCCCCTTGGGCCTCTTGCAGTCAATTGCTGGATGTGCTCCCCCACAGTTGCTGCAGGCGTGTCTGAACGTCCACGACTGCTCCCACTTTCAGTCATCCTTCTCATACCTCCAGCACGGACCATTGCGAGATTTGCCCAGCCTACCTCCTGCGTACACTTAGGTTTCCCTTATTGTGGAATCCCTTCATGCCTCGCCTTTTACCCACTTCCCCAGAAGTGTCCTTCCTTACTACCAACACCTTCCTGTGCCACCACCATATGCGTAGTGTACCCCTCCACATCTAGATGATCCCACTCAATGCACGGCCACGTCTGCATTTTCAACCTAAAGTCCTCGTCATAGCGAAGCCATGCATCACCTTGATATTTTTGCTGTGCCTTGTGTACCTTTTGCTCATGCACACTAGCTTTCTAAATACCTGGAGCCAATTTTCTATATTGCGCTCCACCCATTGTCTTCTTTTGCCCCATCTATCCTCATCCCTCTTGTCCTGTACGGTGAGATCCAGGCCTGCCTGGCGCACTTTAAGCAGCGAGAAAATATCTATATACTCTTTGCGCCATATCCTCTCTTTTACCAACAACGGGATGAGGCTATCCAAACCTGTCTGTCTTGTTATGGCTGGGGAGGTCTCCTGGGCGGGGTCTCAAATATTCGCTAGCTGGCCTCCCTTCACTCCCAGTTGTTGCACCTTCCCCGGATGGTGTTCCCGTAACCTCAGTTGTTGATCTTACTGTACATTCTGCGCCTGCCACACCGCCTGCCTGGCTGTCCTTGGCTCCCTCCTATCTAGCCTGTGGGGAACCACCCGCCGCTGGCGCCCTTGCCCCCCGTTGCCATGACCCAACCAGTGGCCTATTCCTTGCCACGGCTGTGGTAGGCATGGCAGTGCTGCCGTGCTCCCAGGTCCTGGCCAGGACCACCACTGTACCCAGTTGAAAGGAGGCATATTCTGTCCCCACACCCCAGCTGGACCGCCCTGCCACAGTCCAGCATTCTGCAGACCCGCACTAATTGCCCCTGTGAGGCCCTGGCTCACCAGCCCAACATTCGCACTGTCACCAGTACCTATTGCGCCCGTCTGTGTAGCGTTCCCTCGGCCCCCCAACGATGTGCCCTAGCTGCTCTCCATTATGTCCTGTCTGTCCTTCCACTTGCATCGGGGAACTTGAGGCTGCTGCCGTGCAGGCTACAGGTGCCATCCCTGCACCGCTGTCTATCTCCTCCTCACTATCCGATGTATCCACTAATTGGGATACCTGCACTGCCGCGCTCTTTACCACCTTTGCCCGCGCCTTCCAAGCCCTTGCAGGCAGTGCCAGGACCGCCCTTGACGCTGACGCCCTTTGGCCTTGCTGGCTTCACCCTGCTCCGTCGTATTGCCCAGCTGGAGGGCTTCCATCACTTGTCAGTTGACCCAGTCGCTACCCCGGCTTGCCACTAGGGTTCTCGCTTTTATCAGCAGCTCCTGTAGGTCCTCATCCAGGGGCGGCCCGTCGTCGCGATCCCTGACCTTGCTTGTGCGTTTCGCCTGCTGTGTTCCCCAATCGTCCTCGCTCCTGTACCTCACGGCTTGCGTCGCTCCCTCCTGGCACTTGCATTCCGGGTGCAAGCACTCTTGCTCTCAGCACTATTGCTCCCTGGCATGCTGCAATCTACCGCCCCTGGGGCTCTCCTCTGCTGGTCTGTCTTTTCCTTTACCCTTCCAGGCTCCCTGCTCCTTTAAGGATACTTGCCGGTAGAGGGAGCGTGGCCAAGGCTGTTGAGCTCCAGGCTCACTCGAGAAGGAGCCTTCTGCGTGTAAGCAGGTGTAGTGCTGGGTGGGTACTTGGACCGTGTATTTTGCGGGCAACGAGCTCTCCTCACGCCGTTGCCTGCTTCTCGAGCCTCCTTCACGGGCAGCGCGCTCGGCACACGCTGCCCACCGCCGCCTGGCTCACATTTCCTGCCTTCACTAGACGCAGTCAACGTGCTTACCCCACGCCTTTGCCGCCGACTACTCCACTTTCCCGGGCAGCGAGCTCGCCTTACGCTGCTACCCGTAGGCCTTGCACAAAGATCGACCGCCGCAAGTTCACTTCACGAGCAGCGAGCACGCCTTACGCGCTGCAATGGCGAAGGCACATATTACCTGGGGGACTCCCCTTAGTACTTAAATCCTAATGTGCCCCCAGGCCATTGGGCACTTTGAAAGTCACGGCCCAATCCTGCTCCGGCTTTTTCGCGGGCCTGCTGACTGCCCGCTTCTCATTCCGCCCCCAGTAGGGGTTTGTTGCTGGCCCCTAATCAGTCCCGCTTCGCCCCCCCGGCCTGCTCGCTTTCTCACTGGTGCGCGGAGGGGGGTTTCCGAGCCAGTTACAGCAGGGGGCAGCAGCAGAGTCACAGACCACCGCAGTGGACCAAGGATGTCTGGCGAATGTCTGAGTTCAGGCTTGGAGCAGTTACAACACTCATCTCCACAGGATAAACACTGGTTAATTTGTGCCTCCCAATGGGGATTGTACCAAATCTGCAGCAATGCAAGTCATGGAAGCATATGTGCAACCATACACCCCACCAAACATGGCATTCCCTCTATAGCAGTGTTACTTGAGATTCTGAAATAAATCAAAGAGGAGCATGCTGCCTCGCCTGCAGAGGAGCTATTCGTGAAACCGAGAGACAATATTGATGATGTGGTTAAAGCTGTACTCAGTAATAGTAAAAGCAATTTGGCTCTGATGGCCAAATGCCAAAGCCGCGTTACAACTCCTTCTGAAAGAAGTGTGGTTATTGAAGATTATCCCTCAAGGTTAAGTCTCCATGGGAAGAGCAACTCTGGTTACAAAAGCACAAGGACCTCCATTAAATCCCAAATCTGAGAAGTAAATGAGCCAGAAAGAAAAGAAACTGGATATGCTGTAATCATGGGGAAGGATGGGAAAATCTGAGCTGGATTCAGGAAAAAGAAATTCCAATACTATAATGAAGAGCAAGTGTGTGTGTGTGTGTGGGGGGGGGTTACATGGGAGTTAGAAAATAAATAAGGGTCCAAGAGAGAGATCAGTCATCTGAGGATCCTTGTCCTCATTCGTCATTGGATTGTGGAGTTAGGAGACCAGATTCACATAATGATGCTCCTCCTACCCAGGGACCTCATGTGGGACAGACCTGTCAGCAAGGGAGAGGGGACAGAAGGGGATCAGGTCCCAAACAGCACCTTTAGAAGAAGAAGGAAACCACTTCATCATAAGATCAAAAACCTCTACGACAACTTCATCGACCATCCACCAGGCGCCACAGACAGCCCCCCGCCCCCAGAAACACCAGCCAGCCCACCATCTCCAACTGGACACCGATCACGGCCGAAGACACTGCCTCGACCATGAAAAGCATCCACTCGGGGGCCCCCACCGACCCCTGCCCCCCTCACATCTACCACAGAGCTGTGGCCGCCATTGCACCCAAACTACAACGCACCATCAACACCACCTTCAAAACAGGCACCTTCCCAGACGACTGGAAGCGCGCAGAAGTCAGACCCCTGCTCAAGAAGCCCACAGCTGACCCCACCGACCTCAAGAACTATCGGCCCATCTCGCTCCTCCCCTTCGCAGCCAAAGTTGCAGAGAAAACAGTCAACAGGAAACTGACACGATTCATTGAAGAGAACGCCGTCCTCGACCCGTCCCAATCCGGATTCCGAAGCAACCACAGCACAGAGACCGCCCTACTCGCCGCCACAGACAACATCCGCACCCTCCTGGACCAAGGCCACTCCGCAGCCCTCATCCTACTCGACCTATCAGCGGCCTTCGACACCGTCTCCCATCGCACACTAGTCGTCAGACTACACGACGCAGGCATACAAGGAACAGCCCTGGACTGGATCCGATCATTCCTCACCGGAAGAAGCCAAAGGATCAGACTCCCACCCTTCCTCTCCGACCCTACGAAAATCACCTGCGGAGTCCCACAGCGTTCATCACTGAGCCCCCCCTCTTCAACATTTACATGGCCCCCCTCGCAGCCATCGTCCGACAACACGGCCTCAACATCGTATCCTACGCCGACGACACCCAGCTCATCCTCTCCCTCACCAAAGACCCCACCACTGCCAAACTCAACTTCCAGAAAGGAATGCAAGACGTCGCAGTCTGGATGACCAACAGCTGCCTGAAGCTCAACGCCGAGAAGACAGAAGTCCTCGGTACCACCCCTTCTGCATGGGACAGCACCTGGTGGCCGACCACCCTCGGAAGCCCACCTACCCCCTCAGACCACGCCAAGAACCTCGGCATCGTACTCGACTCATCACTCTCCATGAACCGACAGGTCAACGCCGTCACCTCCAGCTGCTTCAACACCCTCCGCATCCTCCGCAAGACCTTCAAGTGGATCCCCTGAGTCAAGGAAGACAGTCACCCACGCACTCATCACCAGCAGACTGGACTATGGAAACGCACTCTACGCCGGCATCAACAAGTCCCTACTCCACAAACTCCAGACAGTACAAAACACCGCCGCCAGACTCGTCCTCGGCATCCCCCGACATGAACACATCAGCCAACACCTACGAAGTCTACACTGGCTCCCCGTGGAGAAAAGAGTCACTTTCAAAATCCTCACTCACGCCTACAAATGCCTACACAACAACGGACCCAAATACCTCAACGACAGAATCAACTTCCACGTACCCAAAAGAAACCTCCGATCTTCCAACCTCGCACTGGCCGAAACCCCGCGCATCCACAGAGCCAGAGCAGGCGGAAGATCCTTCTCTCACATTGCAGCCAAGACCTGGAACGAGCTACCGGCAGACATCAGACGCTCCCCCTCCCTGAACACCTTCAGGAAGACTCTCAAGACCTGGCTCTTCAGCTAAACAGATCTGCGGACCCTCCCTCCCCCCTTCAGCGCCTTGAGACCCTCACGGGTGAGTAGCGCGCTTACAATTCCCCTGATTGATTGATAAGAGCAACTTAGACGCAACGAGAAGGTAGGGTACACCTCGAACAGGGTCCTGATGAAGAACGCAGACTGGATGGTGGCCTTTCCAGATAGAGCATTGGAAGCCAGAATACCCCACCCAAAGCTCAAACCTCTCATCGCAGAGGAGACTAACGAGTGTGTTCAGGTATAAACACCACAGATGGACATCTACACTAAGCGGAGTTAATTTATAACATCAGGATTAAAATTGAACAGTTTTAATGGTCTTCATATACATACATATTCATTAAAAAAACACACAGGTTAAAGTGATGTTAGTTATGTATGGTTATAAGGTCTTAGCCTGCGTTAGGAAAAAACCCCAGAGAGTCACTGAAACAAAAACAAAATTTAAGACTGGAGAGAAAGTTTGCGCAGCCAATCAAAAGTGATTATTTAAAAAAAAAATTAAAAAATTAGATCCTCGGGAGTAACCATGGTACTCCTGCAATACCAGCAGTCCAAATATCTCTAACTTTTTGAGGGTTAACCTCTTCATGCACAGCCCGAGCCTCTCTTTAAAAGCTAATTTCTTAGAAATGGCTGAACGGATTTATACCAATTCACAAAAAGCATGCTTTCTGAGTAAAGTTCTATTTTGGTTTGGTGTAATTCCATCCACACAGGTTTTCTGTATCGGAAAGCAAACTTTTGAATAGAAATTAAAATGGTAAACTGCACTTTTAGGACCTCCCCCCCTCCCCCTTCTTGGCCCCCAAGAGATGGATAAGCACAAAACTTTGCGTGAAGTAGCCAGAGTGGATGAACCTATTTGGAACGTTTCATGCAGTGGCACCAGTACTATATATATGTGATCAAGGCCCGGGGCAGGGCTGAAATGCGTCATGGCTGTAGAGGTGTTTGGGGAAAAATAAAAGACATTGCAAAGACTATGTGGTCCGTGCTCCGTTTTTGAAGAGGAATTAAAACGTAGCGGAGTTTTCTGGATATATATATATATATATATATATAGTCTCTTGGGACTCGTTTCGGCTTCCGCCTTCGTCATATATATATATATGTTTGTCACCACTCGCACTTTTGGAAAATATTTCAAACAAACAGCATATAAGCATTGGAAAACTGCACCTGAACATGCAGCCTCTTTCTTCATGGAGTTGTTGAAGTATGCGGCTTTGGAAGAAAGCTGTATTTCAATATATTTTTTATACAGTGAATATATATATATATATATATATATATATATATATATATATATATATATATATATATGTGTTTATATATATATTCACTGTAAAAATAAATTGGTTAACGTGACATTAAGGTTAGGTGTTGAAATAATACAAAGAACAATGTTTAATGTTTATAAGCACCCTGCACAGCTTATTACCTCATGAATAATATCACTCATGACATGTTAAATGACATCACTCATGACATGTTAAATGACATCACTCATGACATCTCAAATAAATATAACGTCAATTTAACCTTTGCTTTTCAGTGAGTTTCTAGGGATTTTTGATCATATTCACTCAACCCCTCTGCTGAGCAGAGCTTTTGGCAATGCACAGCGGTGTGTTGCCCATTGGGCCTGGACTCTGGCCAGGCCATGCACCCAACCCCCACGGCTGCCTAACACCTTACCGCACACAAAGGACTGTGCTCTGCCTTGGGTTGACGGGAGTGCCTGGCCCTGACGCCAACTCATATCAGGCACCCAAATCCCCCACCCGACCTCAAGTCTGCAAGTCTATTTATTTATTTTCTAATATTTTCGTAGTACAGCAGTACTCTTGCTATACTGCACCCAAATATCACCTCAATGGTACAGCGGGACCATGCAAGCTGCACCTAGTGATTCTGGGGTAAGGAAGAGCCTCACGGGAGGGCTGCGCTGGGTCCCACAGGAGCACTGCAATACCCACTGCATGAATTTTTTTAATTATTTTTGGCCCCTGGGGGAGTCTCTCTGGGTCTCCTCCATGACTGCCAGGATGTCAGGGTGTTCCTACCATTCCCCCTTTATATGTTTTTTTGCGCTAATCAAGGACACAGACAGAGTCCCCGTGTCCTGTAATGGCGGCCGCAACATTTGTCTTCAAGTTGTGGCCAGCCAATCAGCAAAAATTCCGATGGGAGAAATGGCAATCTGGCAATCAGTCCCCCTTATTTTGCAAATTTACGATACCGTGGGCCCGACCGTCCAGATATACCTAAAATGTTAACCTTTCATAACCACCCCAAGCAATTCTTTAAATGCAAATTTCTTAAAAACAACTGGACGAGTTTACCAAAATGATAAAAAGTCCGCTTTATGAGTAAAGTTCGAACTTTCTGCCAAATGTAGCCTTTTTTTCTGTATCTCTTCCCAAAAGTTTCCTTTGAGAATTAACAGTGAAAAACAACATTTTAGGACCCCTCCCTTTTTATTGGCCCTCATTTGATGGATCACCCCAAAACTTTTCTCGAAGGAGTTGCGGTGGATGAACTTTTTTTGTGAACATTTCGTGAAGATTCGTCAAACAGCGCCAGAATTATTAGCGAAACAAATACTGCTCTTCCTAAGGAACCTCTGACCTAACTATAACTACACAGTGGTGACCGCCACTGTGTAATATATATGTATATTTAATTTTTATGGTTGTTGAGGGAGAGTGGCTCATGTAAGTTATAACAGATGCTCCAAATGGAGAAGAAGTTATAATGGGTGCCATGTCTTCGCTAGTGTCTTTGCCACTGACGGGCCGGTATACCACAATGCCGGCATTACAAATGGCTAAAGTACTGTACAGCATTAAGAGAATTAGGATAAAAAAGCAATCCCACATGTAATCCCCTCGCGAGATAAACTGCAGATTCAGAAACAATATCCAATGAAACCTGAAGCCAGCAGGATCTAGAAGTAGTTCAAGATGATTTGCAGTATCAGGAAATAATTAAATCTGGGAAATTCTAGGCCATCACAATTTGAATCATCACTTTAAAACATCTGCCATAACGAATGCACATAACACTTGATTTATGACGCAAATCACCTGTAAAAAACATATAACAACAATTGACATAGTGAATGTTTTCTTTACCCAAACCTCTGCTCCCTCGTCTTATCCAGCCTCTCTCACAATCACCTAGAAAGGCGTATAACTGACTCAATCCCTCACCTCACAACATACCTAAGGTCGATTGCTCTCACTTTAAACACCTGCTCGCCGCATCTCATTCAGATATGGATCCATTGACAGCAATGGACACCAGCCTAGAAAAATCTGGCAAACAGGTTTATAGAATAAATTATCCCCTGAACCGTACTAAAAATGCAGCTAAGAAGTTTAAACAGACTTCTAAAAGCCCATCCTGAAACCCTGATCTCTGACCCATACTTCTGCATAGAAAACAGGTGCTATCACTTCTGACCTCATCCTCTGTAAGAGAAGCATGGCACATTTGAGGAAAGCCTTGCTCTCTCTACTCCAGATCTCTACATACAAAAAAACTCCCCATGGCTTAAGACTCTCGGTAACCCCCTCTTCTGCCTACAAAGCAGAAGCAACCATCTCCTTCTACAATAGTGGGACAATCCTCACCCAAGCCTCAGATCACATCCTAGAGCTATTTGAGAAAATGTTCTCCTTAATCAAAAAAGCTGCAACCACGAATATGCCCTCCCCCTCCCAAGGCCTCTATAAACAGGTGGGCAGCATGCACTCGCTTTCAAGGGGATCTGAGCCAACCCCTATCGCTCTCTATGCCTCACCACATTCCCACCTCACACCAAGTGCAAACACTGCTGAACCATAAAGCCATGGTAACCATTTACTTCCTCTGACCTTTCCGCCCACCAAACTCTCGCTACAATAGATAGGAGTCCCAAGGACTAAACCCAATATCTCAGACCTCAACCAGTCACTGTCCCTGCCTCCTTCACATCACTCCAACCACCTACTAACCAATCATAAGCCCTCGGACTCCTCCGATCCTATATCACTGCTCACACATCCCCCTGGCCAACAGCACTGTTTCTACCCAGAATTCAGTACCACACCTGCTATACTCCCAACACTCCAAGATCTCAACGTTGAGGCCACTCCCCCCCACGCCTCTCCCCGCTGGCGAAACCTACCTGACTAGCACAGATTCCAACACCCCATTTCCCCCTCTCCCCTTACGACAGGCCCCTACTTTATCCTCGCACATCCTTCTAGCATCCAGGATGGATGAGATCGCACAAATGTTACATCGAATGAAGAAAGACTTGCATAGTCTTATACATCTCACCATTAAGTCGACCAATTACGGGATAAGTAAGAATCTCTGTTCTACTACGCCTGGCCATGAACAACTTAACTCTTTCCCTTCTAAGCCTCCCCACACCCATCCCATCCTTATCCGCCCGAAGCGCCCATTGCTGAGATGGAGAACACTTCGCTATCCCAACGCACCCTCTAGACTCATGAGATCCTCTGATACAAACTCATTATCGAAGGAAAATATTGAATCTCTCCTACTATCATACAACCAACCCTCTTCACCATGAGAGCATTGACAATCAGAGTTAAATCCAATCTATCTCTGCAAACCCACACAGAGAAGTTAAATCCAACCACAGAATGATTAATAAACATAACCTCAAGAGAGTTACACTTACAAGACTTCTAAGGACATCCCCAAATCCTTTTTTGTATACATCCTTCTCAATTGTAGATCGGCTGGTAGATACGCAGCGTACCTCGCAGATCTCATCCTAGCACAGGATTTAGACCTCTTGATCCCGACAGAACTTAGCTAAATGAGTCCTCTGCACCTATTATCGACATTCCCGTTCCTCCTAGTTACGATATCACCAGACTAGATAAACCCATCACGCTAGGTGGAGGCATCGCTTGTATTTACTGTAACAGCCTTTCAGTTAAACAGTTAGAGCTCCCTGCTCTTTCATCATGTGAATATCTATGTATTGAGATTGCCTGCAATAACAATCCCCTCTGCAAATTGCACACGTTCAATCATCCGCCTGGTGATGACCTCTCCTTTGTAGAACAAATCATGGATATCATCACAACAAACACTGGTCAACATGGCACTCGAATCTTCCTCATGGACTTTAACCTCCACTGGAGGGACCTGAATCTTTTCTTATGGAGCTTAACTTGATACAAATTTGAGATAGCTCCACACACAACAAGGGGAAAATCTTATCATTGCAAAAGGTAATTCTACCCAATTGGAATCTATCATCCCCTGTTATTGGTCTGACCAACACTGCATCACCTTCTTCATCACCATTCCCTTGAGAACTACCACACAAGTACTGAAACCAAAAATTTGGAAAAGAAATATTAGAAATATCAATCTCACCAAACTGACATCACCCAGTGATAACATCCTAGTACCCCCTAAAAGTATGGTAGATGTACAAGAGCTCACAGACCACTATACAAGCTACATGAAGAATATTCTTGATTCGACTGCACCCTTACAACTAAAAAGACTACCCACAAATTCGCAACCATGGTACAATGATAGCCTCAATACCGAAAGACGAAACCTTAGACTAGCCGAGCAGAAGTGGAGATCCTCTCCAACTCAAACAGCTAAGATCTCTTAGGAATACCTATCACAAAGCATCATAAATGCCAAAGCACACTTCTTCAGAAACCAACTGGACCAAGCCAAAAAACGTCCAAAAAAACTATTTGACCTGGTCAAGCATTAATCTGAGGGCCGACCCAATCTCTTCCCCAGGAGATCCAGTCTACTACCCAATAGTGAAGAATTTGCCACCTTCTTCCTTGAAAAGACAGACAATTTGAAAGCTGACCTTCAGATAATATGACATCAATGCCGTCACTCACTAGACACTAGATTCTCCCCTACTGGGATAAGTGAACCCAGGTACCTTCGGGAGCGCATCCTAAAAATGAATGCCTCCTGGAATTCATTCGAAACAATTGAGCAAAACGCATCTCAAAATGCTTACAGACTTGAACCCCTCAAAACACTTCATTGATCCACTTCCCTACACCCTCTTCAACGACATCAAAACGTCTATACTACCACTCTGGCCTAAGATTGTAAATGCTTCACTATGACAGGAAAAAATAACAGACTGCCTAAAATCCGGACAGGTCACCCCCATCTTAAAAAAACAATGGCTGATCCAAACAACCTTAACAATTTTCGCCCTTTCCACTATCCCAACGCTGGCGAAGGTTCTTGAAAAATGTTTTTATGTCCAACTATGTAACCACATTGACCAATTTCGTCTCTTTGACTGGCACCAATCTGGTTTCCACTCTGGGCACAGCACTGAATTGGCCCGGACACATTTAGTGGACGATGCTCTAAAAATGTTGGATCGAAACAAATCATGCCTACTAATCCTCTTGGACCTTTCCTCGGCCTTTGATACGGTTAAGCTTGACTACCTACTCGATTTACTACAGCACAGGATGTGAATATCACAGTCTGTCTTAAATGGGTTCACTTCATTCCTTCAAAACAGAACGCAAAAAGTCAAGGTAAATCAGTCCCTTTCCAAGACCGGTCACACTTTGGGTCCCACGAGGCTCCTCTCGCTCACCCACTATCTTCAACCTATTCATGGAGCCACTAACATATATTCTACTGTCATCTAACATTCACCATCATCTGTACGCTAATGATATCCAATTGTTCTTGAAAATCTCATCCCCTGAAGATATATGATCCCTCAATCCTAGTCTTCAAAATACCCAAAACTGGCTGTCATGCAACCACCTCAAACTTAACACTCAAAAAATTGAATTCCTCCTAATCGCCCCACTCAATCAGATACACACTAGTAATGATTGGATGAAGCAGCTAACAGCATCAATTGCACACCACAAATCACTGAGTCCGCAAGATCGCTTGGAATAATCCTTGACAAAAACCTTAATATGCAGCAGCATACTAGTGCCACCACAAAAGGAGTAAACACAAATGAGCATACTACGAAAACTAAACCTTTCCTCCCTCAAAATGACTACAAGTCGGCCGAGCAAGCACTTGTGATTCCCAGACTGGTGTATGGAAGCGCTACCCTCGCAGGCCTGCCCAGATCCACAACGGCCCCATTAAGGGCCTCCCTTAACTCTGCTGCAAGACTCATCATGGAATCAAAAAGGAAATATCACATCTCCACCTGACTTGAAATCCCTTAACTTACTCCCCTATGAAGTAAGAATTCGACTGAAAAAAAGCGTGTATGACGCACAAAGCTCTGCACTTCAACACCTCACATTATCTCGCCAATAAGCTTGAACTGTCGGGAGGCTCAAGTAAAGCCACAGCGTTGCGTCAGGAAGTAAACCTACAACAGAGCTTTCTCTGGCATCGCCTCCAGAATCTGGAACTCTCTTCCCCCTGAAACAAGATTGACCCCCTCCACTACCTCCTTTAAGAAAAAAATCAAACTTTTATTTATGAACACATTTCTTGAATAGATCATCCGAATTCTGCTTCATGAGCTTATTATTCTTTTATCTTGTATGTGCATTTGCTGTGCTTAATGATTTCTATGTCTTTACCTCATTTACTTGTAAAGCGCTCTGATATCCGCAAGGGTCACGTTCGCGCTATATCAAACTTTTCAAATATAAAATAAATTCAAAGCATATCTCCTGAACCTTATTACTTTACATCATTTATATTCACGGGGATACAATACAGGTTTGCAAAGTTTTCCAAAGGGTGTAGGAATAGGGAGGGCATTCGTTTTGGCCTGTGTACTCGAGCTTCTGCAGGACTTGACTGTGACAGAACACACCTCAGAAAGCACAGGTTGTGTGTACTAAGCAATTTTTTTTTAAGGCAGGGTAGTTGTTAGTAATTTCTATTTAGAAGTTTTCACTTAGCAATCAAATTGTACAGGCTACTTAAAAACATGGTCACAATAGTAGTGGAACATAGACACAAGTCAAGTATTTTTGTTGTATTTTTTTAAAAGTCTATTTGTGAGCAAGTCTTTAATTTTTATAGGGGCAGTAGAAGCAGAGCATACAAAAAAGACTAGTATTCTTGCCACTTCCTGAAAAAAGCCTGGGGGTGCCTCTATACTTTGTGAAGAAAAAATACCCAACTCCTACAGCTAGATACCATGACAGTAAAATAAAATAAATGACAGTGTATCTTTATCACAGGCTAAGGCATTCAGACAGTTTTCACTTCATAAACAAAATGCCCATGTATCAGTACCATCAAGCCTACAAAGCAAATATACTGAAGAGCACTCAGTGGCTCTTAGTTATCCTGTTGCATCTGTTGTCTAACAAAATAACTTCTTGCTTCCCAATTGCCAGAATCTATTGGGAACACTAATGGGACTCAGTCCAAGCAATGGCTAATCATGAAAAACCCATGGAAGCCGATGGCTATAGAGAGCTTACCCAAACCCCACTCTCAATCAGTACTACTTCTTGTACTTTTTTAAAGAATGGGTGACATAAGGGCAGCCAGATAAAGCTCAATGTAGCCAGGCCTAAATATTAAACTGGCTTCTATGAGATCTGTTTAAGTTTGGTGTTTAACACTTTTTTCCTTCCCGTGACTGACTGGCTCTTCCTTCATATAAGGTTAATTACTAGAGCTGTGTCTGTACTGGAAAATATGGTGTTTCTGTTACTCTCCCCTGTTTGCAAAAATAAATAAAAAATGGAGGGACACTAAGTTATTGCCCCATGAGCCCTCTGTGGCATTGAAACACACAAAAGGCGATGGGAGGAATGCCTTCAATTTGTCTAACCACTGGGAATCGCTCACGTAGCATCACAACCCTTTGTTATTTTGCACATCAAGCCACCTCAATTTGGACCCAGCCATATGCAAATCAGTCCTGACCCTGCTCCTCATGGGAAAAGTCCAAACTGCAGGGGCGGCTCCTCCACTAAGGCGGAGGAGCGTCGCCCCACTTCTTTAAAGCAGCGCAAAGTAAAAATAAAATGATAATAACAGCTGTCCGTTTATCTTTACTATTGCAGTTGTACTGCAGAGTAGCCCCATTGATAGGGCTGGGCGGGTCCCGCCTCCCCTGACTTCGAGGCCGGAGGAGGTGTGGTGGCTGCACCTAAAGTGCGCATGAAGGTTTGGCCGGCCGTCTCGGGCCGGCCAAACCATCATGCATGTGTTCCACAGGCTGTATTACACAACCTTGGTGGAGAATATGCACAGCCTCCAAGCCCCTGTCTGAGTGCCGAACCACGGCGCTCAGACCAATCACAACGCTGCTTAAGGCAGTGTTGTGATTGGTCAAGGGATTCTGGGAGGCTGGGTGCTTCCTGCTGGAGAAGACACGGCGACCTCCAGGTAAGTTTCCTTTTCTTTTTTCTTATTTTTAATTCCTTCCCGATCCCTGCCCCACCCCGCCTGTTTGGTAGCAGCAGCTACTGCCAACCCGAACTGCCAAGCTAGGCCCTCCCTGAACCGGAACACAAGCAAAATAGGACTGGTTTTGCCCTATTTATGGGCTCATCAGCCGGGTTTAGCTTGATTCCAGTGACACAGTGAACATGGGACCCACAGCTGGGCGTACCCATGCCACTTAGGGTGGTACATGGCACACAAAAAATGATTGCAAGAATGCTTGCAATTTGTCAAACCACTGGCAATCGCTCTGGGTAGCATACCAACCCATCATTCTTTGTCTCACCAAACCACTTCAGTTTTTTGATGTTCTGCCCCCCGTGGCATTCCAAATGCTAAGGTTGCCAAGCGGCAAGGCTGCCTGGTCTTGCTCCACCATATGCCTCTTCCTCCACTACTCTACACTTACTGTCTCTATACCACTCTTAGGGGTTCTTTCTCACCCAGCTTTCTTTTTTAGTCATTGTTTTCGTAGGTATCCCTTTCTCCTCCCCCTCCCACCCCCTTTCTACTTTTCTATCTCTTGCTCTTAAGAGGGAAATTACGCCTGGTCACAACACAGGACAGGGGTGCAAACACTGGCACACATTAAGCACAGCGAGCAACCAGGCAGAGATGGCACACAACCAGGCAGCGATGACACACAACCAGGCAGCGATGGCACACAACCAGGCAGCGATGGCACACAACCAGGCAGCGATGGCACACAACCAGGCAGCGATGGCACACAACCAGGCAGAGATGGCACGCAACCAGGCAGAGATGGCACGCAACCAGGCAGAGATGACACGCAACCAGGCAGAGATGACACGCAACCAGGCAGCGATGACACGCAACCAGGCAGAGATGACACGCAACCAGGCAGAGATGACACGCAACCAGGCAGAGATGACACACAACCGGGCAGAGATGACACACAACCAGGCAGGGATGACACACAACCAGGCACCGATGACACACAACCAGGTGATAAGGAAGTGAAAGCAGATCCCTCCCGGACTCTAAACACAGTAGAAAAGTAATAAACTGATGAATAAGACGCTGTTTGTGCATTAAGGATGGAAAATGTTATAATCCACTTTGCCTATGAATATTTTTGCTAAAGTACAATTACTTTTAATTTGAAAAAGTCTTTCACGAAGTTTCATCTGTGTGCGTCTGGTGTTGTGGTCATAGAAAGAATGTTCTTCTGACATTTCTGACACTGCCTGCGATTTTGTGACAAATCTGTACGAAGCAACGAGCCACGTGCAGGCCAACGGGGGCCAGAGGGCAAATAGTAGTGTTTGCATCAAAAAATGTCATCAGAGCCCTCGAGCAAGCAAAGCTACTTCCAGCGAAGCCTCAAATTTGCATTTTTTTCTTCTTAGTCTCAGCCAGAAATAACCCTTAAAAAGTTATTTGTAAAGGGCGGAGGAGGGGGCGCGGGGGGGCTAGAAGGAACAAGGAACAGGCGGTAAGACACGGACGATCACAGTAGAATGTAAAACGGAGGTTTGATAATAAACAATTCTCAATAAGTCCATGCGTCATCGACGTAAATGTCTCGCGGCGTCTAGCGCGCGTGCGATGTTTTCAATCCACAAGAGGAGGTCTCCTGGGGAGCCCGATGATTCGTCCTCGCCTACACAGCGGGGTTTCCCTCTTTCCCTCAGGCATTAGTCCCTCCTCTCAGTAAATACCAGTTTCCAATAAAACATTCATGCAGCAGATTGCAAAATAACTTTTCTTTATGCTCTCTTCCTGTTTCCCTAATGCCATCCACTTGTGGACCAGGAGGTACTTCACTAGAGTTATCTGGTGATGTGGTTTTGTAAGCGAGAGGGGACTAGGAGTGACTGGTGTTACCTCGCGAGAGTTATCTAGAGATGTGGTTTTATAAACGATATGGGACTAGGAGTGACTGGAGGTGCCTCTCAAGAGTTATCTAGTGTTGGGGTTTTTTAAACGAGAGGGGATTATGAGTGACTGGAGGTACCTCGGGAGAGTTATCTAGTGATGGGGTTTTGTAAGCGAGAGGGGACTAGGGGTGACTGGAGGTAATTCACGAGTGTTATCTGGGATGGGGTTTTGTAAGCAAGAGGTTACCACGAGTGACTGGGGGTACTGAACAAGAGTTATCTGGAGATGTGGGTTTGTAAGCGGGAGGGGACTAGGAGTGACTTGGAGGTACCTTGTGAGAGTTATCTGGTCATGGGTTTTGTAAGTGAGAGGGGACTCTGAGAGACTAGAGGTACCTCGCGAGAGTTATCTAGTGATGGGGATTTGTAAACGAGAGGGGACTAGGAGTGACTGGAGGTACCTCGCGAGAGTTATTTGGTGATGTTTTGTAAGCAAGAAAGGATTAGGAGTGACTAGAGGTACCTTGCAAGAGTTCTTGGGTGATGACATTATTTAAGGGAGAGGGGACTAGGAAGGACTAGAAGTACCTCATGAGAGTTCTTTGATGGTGGCATTTTATAAGCAAGACAGGACTGGGGGTGAGTTGAGGTACCTCGCAGGAGTTATTTGGTGATGGTGTACTGTACTGAAAACCACATATGACAGTGGAGATCCCTCCACTGGCAGACAAGGGGTAAGAGGTTGGGGCGTGAATACCTCCTCCCAACTATAACTACAATACAAAACTAGTATCCAGGCTTGTTAAGGCTCTACAAACTAATTGCACCTTACGTGGCGTATGCCACAAAATGCGGGAAGGAAGCAATTCCTTTTTGTTATTTAGCCCTCACACACCCTATTGGTGTCATGCTTCATCATCGGGTTTACCCTAACTCCTAAAGGTCAGGGTGGGCTCGACCATATTTCAGGGAGCTCTTAAGAGATGTAGGCCAGGGGGACTTAAAGATATAAAAATCCTACTCCATTCCCTAGGTATCCCTTTTATTCATGGGGACGTAGTGGATATTAAAATAGGATTAAAAACTGGTCTTTTTGGAGGTTATGGTCCTATGACCCTAATTCTCTGCCAACATGTTTCAGCCCAAAAATGATGGCCAAATAGGTCCTGGGCTTTCGTCTGGGCATACCAAATATTCCCTCCCTGGTGTTGACTGAAGTTGTCATATATATTTGTGTTAGAGGTACAGGTAGCTGTAATCTCTTCTGAAAATAATGGGGAGTATACTTATCTCCCTTTTGTTCTGTACGAACAAATATCCGCCTGTAAGGAAAACACAAAGACAGAGGACATACAATTATGCATTACAGTAATCACAGTCCTGATGCTCAATTGCACCCATCATGTATAGGTGCTCTTGTGTCTTTCATTCCACAGTCAATATTTTAGTGACTAATAGGCAGAGCCAAAGTAGATCAACTGATCTTCTCTTGCTCACTCAGCGGTATGCGTAAATACTCCACTCGATTCAATTCTCAAAAAGTATAAATCACCTTGTCCCAAAGTGAACCACACTCGCCCTCAATAACCAATGTATAAATGACATTCACTCGTACATGCCGGCAATAGCCACCAATACTAAATAAATAAATTAATTAGACCTCAGTGACAGCCTTAGTCAAGGTTTACACATCCGTTTCACCACATTGTTGTTAAACGCGTTTTTTTTTCTCTGCTCTTACCTAATTAGAAGGGAGCAATTGTTTCTCATGGATCACGGAGGGGGAGCCTTGTAGTCAAATGCTGTTTTGAAAAGTAAAAGTAAAGAACTACAGCGTTAGGACTCCCTGTCTCCCAAAAGCCCAAATACACATTACCTCTGTCTGAAGTTGTGCACGAGATCAGGACTTACTACATCAAAGGTCCTTCCCCGTAGTATGCCTATTTGGTATCCGTGTATCCCGGCATTCGCGGCACGCTGCTTCGCGCGTTCGTTTAAGTAAACAGGTCGTATCGTATGAGCGCCGATCTGTGGGCGTGGGAATGAGGCGGGACGCTGGTCAGTCACGTCATTTCCTGTGTGCGTATAGGAAATGACTGCAGAAACCCCATGGGATTGTGGGAAATGTAGTTTTAATGCCCCGTGTGTGTAGTTCCCGTGCGTCTGTTCTCAAGGAACCATCCATCAATTTTCCATTTCATGGAAAGTGTACTCAGCCGGTAGCTGGTAGGAAGGAATAGATTATTGTGAGAGGGACCAAAAATATATTGTCATACCAATTCACACTTAAGATTGTTCCCCACATAAGGATTTTTTGAGATACTGTCATGTGTGGAGCTAAGTGACTCTTTGGGAATACGATGTCAGTATGACGGAAGCGTCCCTCTAATCATGGGTCAGAACAGAGTGGATGCCGATATTGGAGGGCCTATTTCCAAACAACTGGTCTAGCATCGGGATAAGTATGTGCCTTTGCTACAGTGACTGGGCAACTATAACCTGACGGGCGGAAAAAAGATGACACCCATGATCAAGGTTATGTCATATGTCCCATTTAATTTCTATTCAACGCATTCCATGGGATTGAGTCATTTAAACCTTGATTATCAGTTCCCAATTTGTAAACCCAACGTTGCTCTCTCTCAAGGAGTCTCTTGGTGATGTTAGGTCCCTCTTTCACCTTTTCAATTATTGTCCATTGTAGGTCTTTGTCACTATGATTCTTCTCCAAGTAGTGAGCCGTCAATTTTGTAGCTGTGATTGCTCTTCTGATTGTGCTCCTGTGTTCCCCGATACGAAGCTTAACTTTACGGGTTGTCATTCCGACATATTTGGATCCACAAGGGCGCACAATCATGTAGACCACATTGGGGGTGTTACAGTTCGTGTGGTCTCTTTGTTCCCAGTCATATTTCAGGCCCAGGTTAATGTTCGTGGTGTGCTTTGTGAAGGGGCATACCGCACAGTTTCCACAGGGAAAATGGCCCTTCACAGGTGGTCGATTCCATAAAGTTAGTTGGCCATCTCGTGTGGGTTCCCAACTATCCGTGTGGACAAGCGTGTTCCTTATGCTTTTGTTTCTCCTGAACGAGAACATTGGTTTCTCGAATGACATCCAAAAGACTTGCATTTGAGAAACCAATGATTCCAACTAACTTTATGGAATCAACTACCTGTGAAGGGCCATTTTCCCTGTGGAAACTGTGCGGTATGCCCCTTCACAAAGCACACCACGAACATTAACCTGGGCCTGAAATATGACTGGGAACGAAGAGACCACACGAACTGTAACACCCCCAATGTGGTCTACATGATTGTGTGCCCTTGTGGATCCAAATATGTCGGAATGACAACCCGTAAAGTTAAGCTTCGTATCGGGGAACACAGGAGCACAATCAGAAGAGCAATCACAGCTACAAAATTGACGGCTCACTACTTGGAGAAGAATCATAGTGACAAAGACCTACAATGGACAATAATTGAAAAGGTGAAAGAGGGACATAACATCACCAAGAGACTCCTTGAGAGAGAGCAACGTTGGGTTTACAAATTGGGAACTGATAATCAAGGATTAAATGACTCAATCCCGTGGAATGCGTTGAATAGAAATTAAATGAGACGTATGACATAACCTTGATCATGGGTGTCATCTTTTTTCCGCCCGTCAGGTTATAGTTGCCCAGTCACTGTAGCAAAGGCACATACGTATCCCGACGCTAGACCAGTTGTTTGGAAATAGGCCCTCCAATATCGGCATCCACTCTGTTCTGACCCATGATTAGAGGGACGCTTCCGTCATACTGACATCGTATTCCCAAAGAGTCACTTAGCTCCACACATGATAGTCTCTCAAAATATCCTTATGTGGGGAACAATCTTAAGTGTGAATTGGTATGACAATATATTTTTGGTCCCCCTCAGAATAATCTATTCCTTCCTACCAGCTAACGGCTGAGTACACTTTCCATGAAATGGAAAATTGATGGATGGTTCCTTGAGAATAGACGCACGGGAACTACACACACGGGGCATTAAAACTACATTTCCCATGATCCCATGGGTTTTCTGCAGTCATTTCCTATACGCGCACAGGAAATGACGTGACTGACCAGCGCCCCGCCTCATTCCCACGCCCACAGATCAGCGCTCATACGATATGACCTGTTTACTTAAACGGACGCGCGAAGCAGCATGCCGCGAATGCCGGGATACACGGATACCAAATAGGTGTACTACGGGGAAGGACCTTTGATGTAGTAAGTCCTGATCGCGTGCACAACTTCAGACAGAGGTAATGTGTAATTGGGCTTTTGGGAGACAGGGAGTCTTAACGCTGTAGTTCTTTACTTTTACTTTTCTAAACAGCGTTTGACTACAAGGCTCCTCCTCCGTGATCCATGAGAAACAATTGTTCCCCTCTAATTGGGTAAGGGCAGAGAGAAAAAAATGCATTTAACAATGTGGTGAAACGGATGTGTAAACCTTGACTAAGGCTGTCACTGAGGTCTAATTAATTAATTTATTTAGTATTGGTGGCTATTGCCGGCACGTACGAGTGAATGTCATTTATTCATTGGCTATTGAGGGCGAGTGTGGTTCACTTTGGGACAAGGTGATTTATACTTTTTGAGAATTGAATTGAGTGCGAGTATTTACGCATACTGTTGAGTGAGCAAGAGAAGATCAGTTGATCTAGTTTGGCTCTGCCTATTAGTCACTAAAATATTGACTGTGGAATGAAAGACACAAGAGCACCTATACATGATGGGTGCAATGGAGCATCAGGACTGTGATTACTGTAATGCATAATTGTATGTCCTCTGTCTTTGTGTTTTCCTTACAGGCGGATATTTTTTCGTACAGAACAGAAGGGAGATAAGTATACTCCCCATTATTTTCACAAGAGGTTACAGCTACCTGTACCTCTAACACAAATATATAGGACAACTTCAGTCAACAACAGGGAAGGAATATTTGGTATGCCCAGACGAAAGCCCAGGACCTATTTGGTCATCATTTTTGGGCTGAAACATGTTGGCAGAGAATTAGGGTCATAGGACCATAACCTCCAAAAAGACCAGTTTTTTATCTTATTTTAATATCCACTACGTCCCCGTGAATAAAAGGGATACCTAGGGAATGGAGTAGGATTTTTATATCTTTAAGTCCCCCTGGCCTACATCTCTTAAGAGCTCCCTGAAATTTGGTCGAGCCCACCCTGACATTTTGGAGTTAGGGTGAACCCGATGATGAAGCATGACACCAATAGGGTGTGTGAGGGTTAAATAACAAAAAGGAATTGCTTCCTTCCCGCATTTTGCGGTATACGCCACGTAAGGTGCAATTAGTTTGTAGAGCCTTAACAAGCCTGGATACTAGTTTTGTATTGTTGTGATGGTGTACTGTAACCAGGAGAGGACTAGGAGTGATTAGAGGTACCTCGCAAGAATTATTTGGTGACTGTTTTTAAGCAAGAAGAGACTAAGAGCAACTGCACGTACCTCACAAGAGGTGCATGATGATGGCATTTTGTAAGCGAGGAGGGACTTGAAGAGAATGGAAATACCTCGCAAGAGTTAGTTGTTGATGCCGTTTTGGAAGTGAGGAGGGTCTAGGAGTAACTGGAGGTACCTTACAAGAGATATTTGGTGATGCTGTTCTGTAAGTGAGCGATTCCAAACCATGTATATCTTTACCTGCTTCAACAAATTACAGGTGTGTTCAAAATGGTGAAAAAGGAAGGTATGTGATATTAAAAGCATTGCTTATGGACCTTACACATATGTTATTCGAATGCCCTTCTACTCACCGATTTTGGTTACAAGTCTGGAAACAGATAAATGAAATCTTCCACACACAAGTACATTTTACTCTCACCAATATTTTTCTAGGAAATATTTTGAAGGACTGGTCTTCCCACTTGGATAGCATTCATGAACCTGATTTACTACCTGCATTTCAGCAGATTACCAGGGCACGGAAAGACCCAGCTAACATATCTTTTCAGGCTTGATGGTATGGGGGCTATAATCACAGACTTGACAGGGCACACGTCAATCTTCTTTGA
Organism: Calotriton arnoldi; assembly: GCA_963921515.1. Classification (NCBI taxonomy): domain Eukaryota; kingdom Metazoa; phylum Chordata; class Amphibia; order Caudata; family Salamandridae; genus Calotriton; species Calotriton arnoldi. The sequence goes on from CAWUFW010002109.1 coordinate 1,309,040, forward strand.
TTACCTGTGACAAATTTCCTGGACTCAGCTGCAAAAAAAGCCTGATTGCATAACCCTCGGATTGAAGAGGTACCTAAACCTCCATGACTCTTTTACTATCAATATAGTTCATTGTTCTAATCTACTGTTTTTTGTCACATTTTGATGCTTATGTTTCAACAATGATATTATATATTTGTAACTTTCTCCTGATAACATATGGCATATGATGCTTTTCTCTCTTTTCTATTTTCTACCCTTCTATCTTTCTATCCTATAACCGTTTTCTAGAGCGTAATAAGATTTTTCATGCTCAGCACACCATATTGTATTTATATGCCTGTATTTTCTCTTAGTGTGATAACTCAATCACCAAATAAACTTTCTATTTTAAACTTAAAGCATTGCTTATGTCCTAGTTTTTACAGAAAAACCTATTCTCATAGAACTTTGTGACCATCACAAATTGTTTTGGCTTTTGTGAGAAATACCCCAGGGGTACCAGAAACGACTGCTACTTGTCACACCTAGAGGTGGGAGCGCCACAGAAAGTTGAGCCAGATGCCTGGCTCTGGCTCAGCTCAATGTTCTCTGGGAACCTCAAGCCCAAAACGAGTCAAGCTTTCACATGAGGCACTGAGGCCTAGCGGCTAGGGATGCTGCCGTCCGTGAGACATGGGGACCCAGATCTGAATCCCTTCCTTGGCTCAGAATCCTGTGAATCCCTGCAAATCTCCCTGTGCCAACAAAAAAACACTTGTAGTGTAGCCTGTATTTGTTGTGATGCACCATTATGTCCTCGGGCAAGGTTCACACAATGTTAAATTTCCGAAAATAAAAGATGGATTCTGCCTGTTACCCACCATGGTAGTCTTTCTCTCTGTGTTTTGTACCTTTAAGTACTCTGTTCAGAGCGTGTTAGGTTCTAAATAGAATGTTGTCTTTGAAAAATAATTGGTTGACTTTAATGGAAAAGCTGATGGGCTGTGCAGTGGGTTCCTCTTACTTCTGACAATAAAAACTTTGCCTACTGCCATCTTGAGTCAAACCTCGTTCATACCAGCCAAAGCGCATACTACATTTTTGACGACGATTGGTATGAACCCATTGTATTGGAGGAACTCCTGCACTCATAAGGTATTGTTACTTTCTAGCCTTATCGTTGCTCTACAAGACTCTCGCCTCGTGTTCTGACTATTATTATTGCCACTTCAAAACATTTGGTTTTAGTTTCAAACGATTTCTGAGTTGAACAATTACAACTGCCTTGCTTGCGTCTACGGTCCCGAGGAAGACGCTCAAGATCTTGCAATCAGCCTACCTTGTCTGCCGTAGTGATGGAAGACCTCAGGACAGCGCAAGGGAAGTGCATTCTTCTTGTTGTACGCAGCACTCGGCCATGAGCCGGTAGCGATGGAAGAGCTTCCCCGGGCCCTCGTTCTGCATTTGGCTGTCTCGCGATGGTGCCCGTTATACAACACAAGAGACAGTTCCCTAAACTTGATCTTCTATACTTTGCGGCTGACATTTGCTGTTTCAACGGGCACGTTGCAGAGGCATTCTTTGTGGGTGTGGTCTTTCTGATGGCTCCTTTTAAGTTTTGCCTTGTTTTTCCACTTTTTGAAATTTATTTTCTTGGAGTTTTATATAGCACAAACTCGACCCGCAGGTATCGGAGCGCCTTACATGAGCAACATTTGCGTTACAGATGGACACATTCATTTTGTTAGGCACGGGGGAGATTACGAGATTGGCCCAGAATCTCAGGATGTTGAGTGTCCCTGCAGAGACTCGAACCTGGTTCCCTAGCTTCGAGTTCGACTGCTCTAACCATTAGGCCACATCCTCTCCCACTTCTCTCGGCATGATGCTACTGGAGATGTGACTTCTTACAATTCTACAATTTCTTTTTGATCTGCTGCCTACTCTTCATATTGTCTGCTGTGCAAACACTAGAATGAGTACCTAAAACTGCAGCTCCTCTTAAATATTGTACTTCATTGAATTTTTGCATATCAAGTGGGAGTGTTATTAGCTAATATTATGTTTCACCGGTGATTCAGACATCATACTGGGTGTCAGCATTGTAATTTTCTTTGCTTTTTTTCCTTTTCTGTGTTTTTTTTTTAATGTTTGGTTTTGCATTTCTGTCTCAAGAACAATGCAAAATATTTCACCACCGCCTTTTTTATCGTCTCCTGTGGATCCAATATTATGCTGGCCCAAATGGAAAAAGGTGTTTATTAACTATTTAAAAGTCTGTGGCTCTATTTTTTTCACTTTGAAAGAAAACATATATACTCATACATTGCTTAGGAGCTAAAGGGCAGGATATTTTTGAGAATCTCTCTGAAATTTCGGATGATGCTTCAGATTCAGCTTTCAATTCATCAAATGAATTTGATACAGCTTTATAAAAATAGATAGATATTTTCTTCCAAAAGTTCCTACCATTCTAGAGCATTATCATTTTGGCATGAGGGAACAGTTCGTTGAAGAATCTGTTTGAGGTATATATTACAGTGGAAGAACGTTATATAGACCAGTTTATGTTAAAATGTAATATTGATAAGGTTAGGAAGCAGCTCTGACTTAAGGACAATGCCAAATTGAGTGAAGTTATTACCATTTTTGCTGAATGCATTGAACATTCCTTAGCATGTGCCAATGAATTACGGAAGCACAAAGATTCTAATTCCTCAGTGCAAAAATTGTGTCTTAGCCCAAAGTACTTCCCAAATCATCCATTTTCTCTAAACCCCAATTTTTCTGTTTTCGTTGTGGTAAATCCAATCATCTGGCCAACAGCAAAGAATGTCTTGTTTTCAACGCTGTTTGTAAGGTTTGTGGTAAAAAGGTAATTTTGCCAATTTTTGTAAAAGTGCTCCTCTGAAAGGTAAGGTTAATGATGTTTGTACAGAAAACGAAGACATTATTCTAGAAATCTCTGACGATGTTAACTTAGTTTGATACATGAGTACATCCCTGTGATTTGGTCTCCTTGGATGGTGTTGCTCATAACATGGTGATTGATTCTAGAGTTCACCTTTCATTAACATCAGATCAAGATTTTGCTTGTTTCTTCATAGAAAAGGTGGTTTTGCTCAAGCCTGATCTTATTCCATTCAACTATGGGGGTAAACCTATTGATCTAGTAGGCTATTTTGAAGCAGTCATTGAATTTAGAGGGAATTGCACAAAGGGAAAAAACTTGGTTCTGGTTAAAGGTGACACCATTTTAAGATGGCCTCATGGAAAACTGTTAGGCATTTATTTAGATCACAATGCTTCTCCACAAGCTTTGGTGCACAAAATTGATTTGCATATTTTTTTGTCCTGATTTGTTGGTTAAGGATTTTCCAGAAGTTTTCTGTGATAAGGCTGATTGTGCGAAAAGTTATATGCACTGTATCTGATTACATTTAGTGCCAGTCCTGCCATATCTAAAGTAAGAAGCATTCCCATATTCCTGCAGGAACAAGCTAAGAAAGAGTTAGAACGTCTCAAAAGTGACGGTACTATAGAAAGTCAAGGCTACAGAGTGGCTTGCTCCAGTTGTGGTTGTTTCTACGTCTAATGGAGATATAAGATTGTGTGTTGACCTAAGACAACATAATGAGAGGGTGGTAGAAGATTATTTTCCATTACCGAATATAACTGAAATGATTCGTTTGTTGGCTAGAACTAAGTATTTCGCAACTTCGGACCTAATGTCTGCTTATCACCAGGTCAAATTAACAAAAGACTCAAAGAATTCCACTTTATTCATTACTCCTTTTCAGAGTTTCAGGTTTAATTGCATGCATTTCAGTTTATGTTCTGCAGCTGCAGTATTTCAAACATTGATGACAAATTTGCTAGGTTACCATCCTTATGTTAAATTTTTTCAGGATGATGTTTTAATCTTTAATGATACTCGTGAAGATCATTTGAACTTCATAAAGCAGGTTCTTAATATCTTCAAAAACCGTGGTATTACTTTAAAATTGATTAAATGTAGGTTTTGTGGTGAGGCCATTTAATCTAAAAAAATAGTATTCGTCCCAAGGAGGAGCTTGTTAACAATATTTCGAATTTGTCATCGCCTTGTAAGGGATGACAGACTTTTATGCCTGCTTCATTCAAGATTTTGGAAGTAAAACACATGTTATCAGGAGATTATTGAGAAAAGATGTTACTTTTGAATGGGATGAGGAATGTGAAAGGGAATTCAAATGTATCAAGAAATGTTTAGTTGATGCTCAGTCCTTAAAATGTTTTGTTCCAGGGAAACCTTGTTATCTCAGTACAGATGCTTTTTGGACGGTCTGGGGGCAACAAATGCAGGGTGGCAATGGATCATAAGGTGCTTTTGCATTTAGGAGCCTGAGAGGAGCAGAATGTAGTATTCTACTACTGACAATGAAGCTTTGGCAGTTTTCTGGGCTTTAAGCAAGCTTAAGCAGATTTTGTGGAGAAATAAGTTTGTTGTTTGTTCTGATAACAAACCATTGTGTGAAGTATTTGCTAAGAAAGGTCTGGATGGAATTTCGGCTCGCATTAGCAGATGGAAAATTGCTCTGCAAGATTACTATTTTGAAGTTCAGTATGTTCCGGGAGTTGACAATAAAGCAGCTGATTGTTTGTCGAGATTGGTGTCTGACTCTGTGAATGAATGTTAGTCTAAAAGTTGCTGTTGGAAAGAGGATGATTTCAGAGTATGTACTGTTATGTTGGGATCTGTTTCACGTGATGAGTGGATGTCAGAGCCGGATAAGGATGTTGTGTTGAAGAGATTTCATTGTTGCTTTTAAGAGGAGTGAGTGACATCAAGTTGGAGGGTGGTGGTAAAAGGTGCAACAAGATCTTTCATGCACTCTTCCTGGAAGATGCAGTGTTTTTAAGAGGTTCTAGGTAGTGGCTCAGAAAAGACAAAGAGAAACACTGTTGGCTCTGGCTCATGAAGGTCATCAGGGTATGAGCAATAATAAGGAAAGGTTGAGCTAGTCTTTCTGGTGGCCTGGGATGGATCTTCAAGTGGAAAGATTGGTGAGAGAATGTGTCGATTGCAAGCTGATCAATCAATCCAAGAATTTGAGAACTGCACCCATGGTGTTTAGGGAACTTCCTGAACATCCTTGGGATGAAGTTGCTTTTGATGTTGTGGGACCTTTGTTGGCAAAGAGTGGGAGAATGTATTTGTTTGATCTAATGGACATGTTTTCGAGATGGCCGTAGGTGAGGATTGTTAGTGACATCTCAACGTCCTAAGTCATTAATTTTGTGAATGAAATTTTTGCCACAGAGAGTAATCCAAAGTGTCTGTTGACCGATAATGGGGTACCATTGACTTCTAAGGCTATGTCTGAATATTTAGGTTTAAGAGTTATCACACACAAGAAACCAATAGAACGGTTGAGAGATTTAATTGCACACTCAAAGGATGTACTGGTGTGTACCAATTGAAACACCTGTGTCTGAAGGAATGGACTTTATTTTGTATGCCTTGAAACAGATTTATTTTGTAGTGCTGTGAAACAGATTTATTTTTTAGTGTCTTGAAACAGATTTATTTTGTAGTGCCTTGAAACAAATTTATTTTGTAGTGCCTTAAAACTGATTTATTTTGTAATGCCTTGATACAGATTGATTTGGTAGTACCTTGAATAAGATTTATTTTGTAGTGCACTCAGACTTTCACAGCAGCCATTTTAGGCGTTCTATTTTTCTTTACCCAAACGTCCTGTAACCATCCCAGATATTTCCCATTAGTAACACAAAACATATGGTCTACAACATATTAAGTCAAAAACTACATTTTAGTGGAGGCAACCGCTCTGCTGTTTCCCTCTTAAGTAATTTTATTCTTTCTTTCTCTCTCTGTACTCAACCCTACCTTGTTTTCCCTCCTCTGTAAAAATTAATGTCATTATTCTCTTTTTGCTTTAGTGGAAAAATTCAAGGTTTTTACATAGGGATTAAAGATGTAATAAAGTGCATTTTGTAAGAAAATATTGAAAGTGTACGTCTTTTTTAGTAAATATTTATTTTAGTAGCACTTGATTTTGGTTCTGGTTAGAAGTAGAGGATGTTGATGGAGCATGAAGTGTGGACTGGATGAGACTTTGCTACTTGGATGTTCTCGGCAGTTTGGTCCTGTTGGTAGGACCACGAGATTCAGTTGGATGGGACAGTGCATCTTGGATGTAATTTTTGACTGTCCTGTCCAGTTCCTAGAATAGTTGGGTCTGGATGAGAAAGTGCACCGAGGGGTCAGGGTGTGACGATGTTACGTTATCTTAGCAGCATTTGGATAGTGTGTTTCATTATTAGCATACCGTCTTCTAGTATGATTTGGGACTGTAAAACTTTCTTGCTCTGGGGGCCATCTTCAGAGGTGTCTGGGATTTCCATCCATCTGCTGTGTATGGGTGTTTCAAATTATGAGATTCCATTTTACTGGCACCGCGTGTTCTTCAACCTGTGCCTTAAGGTGTCATTTCCCCTTTTTTTCCAGAACATTGTGAGGCCTCCGTTTCATTTTCAGACTCCCCATAGGGTGAAGACTGAGGGTCCGTTCTTCGCCATAGGAACGCTCCCTATGTCTGGTGCCCTGGCGAATCCCATGATCCCCATTTTATTTTTATTATTACTCATTGAGTTGCTTCATTATCTGTGGTTTAAAGCTTCCTGTGAAACTGATTTCCTCTTGAACCTTTAACTAGGTGGCCATCATACATAGGCTCCTCCCATTGTTTGTTCACTACTTGTGGAGTTGTGGGCTTTTTACACCCTTGGATCCATTTCCTCATACCACCCTGTGTTTATTTTCTAGTAAGCTGCTTCTCCATCAATTAATAGCTCTTGAGCAAATTCCTAATGATTCAGTTCTTCTACTGAATCAGTGTCTTCTTCTCTAGAGGGTATGCCTTCTTCTGCATTCTCCATCAGAACTTCTTTTCTTTCTTTTTATTCCCTATTTTATTCTCTTTTCGTTTAGGGTAACTCCTTCTACAATTGTCCTAACTGTGTCCTGATGATGACCCTTCTCAGTCTCATCTCCCTAGGGTTGAAACATCAACAATTCTTATAGCGTGGACTGTCTTTCTGAGGTTGAATCAGGGCGTTACTTCACATGCCCCTTTCTGTATAGCGTGAGATCTCACAAGAACAGATCTAACTTCCTCATTGTGCGTTTAACTTTTTACGTCACCTTCTCTGCACGTTTTTTTATTCATGTGAGCAGTGCAATCCACTTAACACTTTTTGGGCCACCTCTGAATCTGATGTTATTTGTTTAAATTTTCATTAATAGTTTTTTCTGAACCCCTTATGGATCCTGGTCATGTTGTATGAAATTGTGGAAAGCAGTTGTGTATTGGCTATAAATCAACACAAACGTTTTCATCTTTTTGAATTCCTACAGGGCAACTGAAGTACATTTTTTTCAAAACTTGAATAATTTCTAAATAACCCCAAAGGAACCACTCCTCTTTGAGTGATCGTAATGATAGCACCCTGGAATGCTGAAAAGCAACAAGATATTACTACCTGTTCCGTAGCATATATTTGCAGAAGCCTTGCTCATTATGTTGACATGAAAGCATTTTGTTTGCTGATGCTGGAATTCTCCTGGGAAAAAAGTCATAAAATCGGAACTATATATCCTTGCATTTACAGCAATGTTTATTTCTTCTGGCCCGGTATTTTTGATGACCATTTTTCAGCTTTGGCACAAGATATAGGCAACATTTCACCTGCAACACAGTTATTTTTAGGTCTTGTTGAAGACCTATTGTGGACCATAGCAATGCTTCCAGTGGGCTTTGGATCAGCCCATTACACACTTTTGGTTTGCTTTCTTGTCACCCATCATGTGCTTTTTCCTATTTGATGGTTTTCCGCTCTCCTCTTCTGTTTGTAGCTTCTTTACCGTCATTCTGGTTAGATGACTTTAATCCGTTCAACTCTCACATTCAGGAAACTTTCTTTTTTCTTTTGCTTTTAGTACTCCATGGGAGTGCAAGTGTTTGTGTTTTCTTGCTCTCTGCCTCGTGTTGTGCTTCCCCTTCAACCCCCAAACCTACCTTCTTCGTGTTGCTCACCCCTACCACCCAAGCTCATCTGTTGCTTCTCCTACCTTTCCCTGTCTGCCTCTCTTTGAATGTATTTTTCAGGCCCGCCACCCCATGCTCCTCTGTTGCTTCCCTTGCCCATCCCAATGCAACCCAGTGAGTGTTTCTCCCCCCCCCTTTTTTTTTAGGTCTCGCCTACGCAGCGCATGCGCTGCATAGGAGGACCTTTAGCCGTCGTTCAGCTCTTTTTCGAAGCACATACTCGTGCTTGTGGCGGCATACAGCTTGCGGGAGTGCGCAGCGGCGCGCCACAAGCACGAGTATGTGCTTTGAAAAAGAGCAGACTGCGCGCGCACGCATACATGCACGCACCACTCCCGGGCAAGAAATATCAGCATTAGTGAATGTGCTTTAACATTTCCGCATTGCTTTTAAATATCAGCCTTATATCCGCATTGCTTTAAAATATCTGCATTAGTGAATGTGCTTTAAAATATCCGCATTGCTTTCAAATATCAGCCTTAGTTATTCACTTGTGCACGGCTCTCTTTCGTTTTTTTTTTATATTAGCCATTCACGCACGCACCACTCCCGGGCCAGAAATATCCGCATTAGTGAATGTGCTTTAACATTTCCGCATTGCTTTCAAATATCAGCCTTATATCCGCATTGCTTTAAAATATCAGCATTAGTGAATGTGCATAGCCAATAGGTCTCGCCTTTGGGACCTTATAAGTGTTTAGCTATGCAACAGTTGATGTTGTTGCACCAAGGATATTGTGCTGGATAACTAAACACTTATAAGGTCCCAAAGGCGAGACCTATTGGCTATGCCAATGCTTGTTAATCCCTGTCTGCACCCATCCATCTTCTCCACTGATCCCCTTTGCACTTGCTGCTTGGAGATGTTAACATTTCCACCCACCCTACCATTGCACTCCCACCCCTCACCACAGCATCCATTTTTTAATGATTTATTGGAGGGCCCAGCAGCTGCAATTTGCTGCTGAACCACTCCTTTTTGTAAAAGGTGTGTAGGAAGGTGGTTACCCTCACTTTTTGCTGGTGTCATTATGGTTTACTGACTAGTCTGACTGGGATCCTGCTAATCAGGACCCCAGTCTCTGTGCTTCTTCTCTAAATTGGACATGGTGAGTACTTGGGTACCCCCCCAGGTTGGCTACTGATGTACCCTTGTAAGTCCATGCGGTGATGGGGTATGATTCCATGCACTGTAAAGCTCCTCTGGGAGGCCCTCAGTGCTTCCCGGTACCAGTCTTCTAGACCCGGACAGCAAACTATGGCTACTTCTGACCAGAGACATGATTCGGCCCTCCTGCTGCTGAGCCAAGCTCGAGCAGGGGAAGGCAGGACAACAGATTTCCTGTCACAGGGAGGTGTGACCACCTCCCAGACAGGACTTAGTGTATTGGGACAGGGTGGGGGCGCTTGCCAGCTCCACTAAACTGCTTTGAAGGGCACATTTGGTGCCCTACTTGCATACTCCAGTTGAAACCAGTTCAGGGAGCCGTTGGCTCCCGCTCTGGCGTGAAACTAGACAAAGGACATGGGTGTATCCTCCCCACTGTCCAGTCCCTCCAGCCCCTCCTCTGGGAGGGACCGCTGAATCGTCCCAACGCTTTCCTTAGGGGTACTTAAGGGCTTACCTGTGGGTGGGTCCCTCTATTCGTCGTGGGACAATATTCAGATCCGAAACCACTTCATCTTCATCCTTCTGGGCACTTTTGACTTCGCTGGACTTCGCTTTGGGAACCGAGACTGCAACTGGGAAGACTCCTGCTGCACCTGGTCTCGTCGTCCTGCCAGTCTTCCGCGTCATCTGTACCTGTGCTCCATACAGGTTCTTCTACAGGCCTGTGGACATCCAAGACTCTCAAAGGAATTTCCCTTGAAGTGAAGGAGTCACTTCCCTGCATCTGCAGGCACCGCAACAAAGCTGACCGGTCTGTTGTTCCTGACCTCCTACGGACTCCAAAAGGCTCAGCAACACAGGTGGTGGTTCTGCAACTCCCTCGAGGCCTGCACTGTCTTCACAGCAAGTTTGAAGCCAGTATCCCTCGTTGGAACCGCTGGAGCAGTACCCCTGTGCACTGCGTCGACTTGCCGTTGCCAAGGTGTAGGAAACTGGCTCTGTATATACTATAACAAAGTAAGGTATAGTGTGCACAGAGTCCAGTGGAACCCCAAAGGTAGGCAGAGGTAAAAGTAGATAATACTTTACTCTCTATTTGTGGTAGTGTGGGCGAGCAGTAAGGCTTTATCAGAGGGTAGTGCTAAGCATTTATTGTACACACTCAGGCAAGAAATGATGTCGCACACTCAAAGACTGAACTCAGACCAATTTGTTTGTATAAAAATATTTAGTTATATTTATTTACTAGAACCAAGCACGCCTGGCGCAGGTAAGTGTAAATTGTACTTTTCAAGGCAGGTTGAACAATACAAGCAAGCTGAATGAAAATGACTTTGTTACAGGTTTGTAAATACTTTGAATACAGTTGAAAATACTGATAGATTACTTTTGATTACTTTACAGATTACTTTATGGATTACTTTTTCTACTCAGTGTGATATGCCTAGATAACACACTGGGACATTCCCTAGAGAAAAGGTCAGTAAAGCAGTTTTGATACATTTGCAGTTTTCTTAGAGTACAAACCAACTCCACACTTTGAACAATTTTCAAAGAAAAGCAGCCAATGCAATCCTATGGGAGGAAATGGAGTTATTGGTTTACAGGTAAGTACTTGGTTGTGGCAGTTGGGTTTCTGGGGTTAGAACCAGGGCTCCCCCAGGGTCGAGGATGCACTCTCAAAGCACCCTCAGAGCCACTAGGGCGGCTGGGTGCAGAGTGCTGAGGCCCAATGTTATTCAATGGGGGATAGAGGGCCTCCCGTTGGTTGCTGCTCACGAGCAGGCCACAGGGTTGTGGGAGCAAAGCTCCTGGTGTTAGGCTCAGGGCAAAGGGGGATCCGAGTTAGCACACAAGGTGCACCCACAGTGGCACGGGGGCGGCTGGGTGCAGGGTGCTGTTTTGGCGTTGGGTGCCCTGTTCAATGAGGATTCTCCAGTTGCAACAAACACTGCAAGCTCGGGGACGAAGATCTTCTGGAGGTGAGCACTGATTGGAGAGGTAAATTGGAATCCCTGGGGATGCTGGGACACCGTTGGTTGGGTCACCCAAGGCCGTGGGACGTCGGGTACAGGGGTGTCTTTAGGTGTCGGGTTTTGTTACCAGCTCAGGTCGCAGTCGGGGGGACCCTCCAGAAAGGGTCTGCAGGTGTTGATTGGAGATTCGAGGCAGGTCAGAGATCACCAGATCTCAGGTCAGGATCGTCGGGGGGGCCTCCTCGTGGTGTTGGGCCACTCGAACTCGGGCCGTGGGCGTCGGGTGCAGAGTGGTGCAGACTCGCAGATTTGCCGTAGCCAAAGCCTCTGGGTGCGCAAATCCTGTGCTCACGGGAGAAAAAGTCTTGGTTTGGGAAGGCAGGGCTGGTCCTCCGGGTTCTTGGGGGCTGCTGGCTGCAGGACACACCGGGATTTTGCTGGAGCAGGCTCGAGGTGGGGACAGGCCGGTAGGGGTGGGGCCAAGTCAGTGGGCATCCTCCTCTTCTTAGTTCAGCACAGCTTCTTTGGTCCTTCTTCTTTTGGTCGGTTCTTGTCTGAGGAGGCCAGGTTCAGGGTTGCCCCTAAATACTACATTTAGGGGCGTTGCAGGTAGGTACAGGTCAGGACCAATGGGTCCCTTCCTTTGGGGTGGGTACACCCCCTATTATGCCACCCTCTAGTGGGAGGGGGGTATATGCCTCTCTCTGGTTGGCTGGGTCCCCCATCTGCAAGATGGCGGGGACTGTGAGTTGTGCTTCACCTCGCCTCCCCCACCTGAGGGGTGGGGTTGGCAAAGGTGGGCACACCTCCCTTCCTCACTTGGTTTTCCTGCGGATTCTCCCGCGCAAAGTGGGGGGTCAGAACCGGTGGGGGCCAGTTGATGGAAGCAGCAAATGGCTGGGGTAGCTCGCAAAGGCGGCAAGCCTTTGAATCTTCCCCTTCGTGGACCCTGCCCATCCTGGGGGAGGAGGCTTGGCACCACGTCCCAGGATGTGCATTGTTTCAGACCCCCGAGAGCAGCAGGCTCTCGACCCAGGGGTCCAGAAACATGTCTGGTGGTGGCAGCTGGCGAGCAGCCACTCAGCCAGGACACTAGTGTTAGGTCGTTTTTCAGGGGGCATCTCGAAGATGCACTCTGAGTGCCTTTTTCATTAAATCCCACACTGGCATCAGTGTGGGTTTAATGTGCTGAGAATTTTGATACCAAACTTCTCAGTCTTCAGTGTAGCCATTATGGTGCTGTGGAGTTCGTAATGACAAACTCCCAGTACCATATACTCTTAATTGCATTACTGCACTTACAATGTCTAAGAATTGGCTTAGACACTGTAGGGGTACAGGGCTCATGCACCTGTACCCTCACCACTGGTAAAGTGCACCCAGCTAGAGGGGTGGCTTACCTATACCAGGGCAGTGGGTTGTAGGCATGGCGCACAGGGATGTGTGCCATGTCGACTCTTCACTTGGTTCTGCACCAAAACATTCAGCCTACCATGGTAGTGTGTGTGTGTGTGTGTGTGTGTAAAGGTACAGGGCCTCTAAGAGTGGCACAGTAAGTGCTGCAGCCCTTGGAGGCCTTTCCTGGCCACAGTGCCCTTGGTACCTATGGTCCCAGTTACAAGGGGCTTACATGTGGCCAAAGAGTGCCAATTGGGTTTTGTATTAATGCAGTTTAGGGAAAGAACATAGGCCCTGGGAACCTGGTTGGCAGGTACCAAGGGCGCACTCAGTCAAAGCATATCAACAGTTTGGCAAAATGTGGGGGTGACCATGCAAAAAAGAGGGCACTTTCTCACACAAGGCTTGTTGACTCTCTTCACCAGAGATCTTCGGGCTCCAAGTAGCTAAAGCCTCAAGCAACTCCTGCGACCAAGATCTTCGCCTGCACCACATCCTCTGCACCGTGGGCCTTCATCCTTTAGTGAGCTGCTAGAGGTCCTCTTGCGACTGCTGTGCCTTTGGCCCATGGGTTCTCTTGAGGGTGGTCTTGGCGCCAGTGGGCTCCCCTGCTTGCTTGGGCCTGCTCTGACTTACCTGCTCATTGTGAGTCACTTGGATCTTGCTGCTCCCGACACTGCACCTTTTTCGACTACTACATTGGTTGCTGTTGCCAAGGCTTGCTGGTGCCCCTGCCGGACACTGACCCCCTGGCTCTTGACATCCGACATGGGACAGCTTGTAAACGGCTCCTGGTCTTCCACAGCATTGCCTGGTCCGCACAGCTGCAACTTCAAGGGCACCGTCAACTCTCCTGCATCCCCTACATCGGTGGGCATTCGTCTTCCGTGCCTCCTGGTCACTCCCTGAGTGGCATAGACTCTGTCCCCTCTGCTTGCAGGTACCTCTCATCTTGAAATCCACCTTTGGGTTTTACCGGACTCTTTCCCGTTCGCCAGTGGCATCTTCACTGAAGTCCTCCATTGTGGTCTATTGATGTTTCTGACGTCACTTCGCACCTATGCACCCGGCTTCCCTGGTGTAGGTATCCTGGTTCCTGGGGTATCCACAGGTGGGGTGACTCTCCAACCTTCCATCTTTCATGGGGTTTCTTCAGGGTCCACTTGGAAGGGTCCTTCTTCTTTAAAACTGCACCTGGACTTAGCCATTGACTTGCATTGAGCACGCTGTAGTGTTCCCACTCTGCACACGCCTCATGGGGTTCCTGGGTACTTACCTTGGGTGATTCCTTGGGTCCCCGGCTCTTCAACATCTTCTGGGTCCAGTCCCTACTTAAGGCGTGGTTCGCCTTCCACTATTTTAGTAAATGGTTTGTTCTCCCCCTGGAGACCACTGTGTATTTGTGCTACTTACGTGTTCTTTTATTAAAGTATTGTGTGTATTGTGGTTATATCTCCGGGTAGTAGATATTGCAATGTGTGAGTGTTTATAAAAAATACATATTTTTATAACTACACTGTGTGGTTCTTTTTCACTTAACCTATACCATAAGATTAAGTTCTGGTTAAACAAGCTGCTTTACACTCCTTCTGGACTAATCCTGAAGGCTCCTCTCCACAGCTACCACTTAGAGAGCTTTCTAAGGTTGTCTAAGACCACTAAAATCACCATAAGGGTTGTCTGGATTAGTAGGGTGCTACGCTTGCATATGTGAGCACCATATACTTAGCCAGCCTCCTACAAGGTGTATTATTTTTTTTTCACTTACTGCTCTAAGATGGGCAGATGCCATTTTGGAATTGTAAATAAAAATAATTCCAGCTGTCTCATGCAGTGTGCGCGTGCATGGCAACTCATACCCACATATAGCTCATCACGCTAAGCTGGCATTGCCTACCAACATCATTGTGTTTTATTTTATTTTTGCTGATGCTGCCAAGTATCAACAAACATGTATTTATTATTTTTCTTTTTGCTGATGCAGAACAGCATCATCAAAAGCATTGGCAAAGCCAAAAATGATTGGTCGTATATGCATGCCGGGTTCTGTTGCACACGCTTTGTTTAGATATACCCAAAAGTGTTTGTTGTTGCAAAAAACTTTTTGACTCTGTGGAATATCTTGTATTAGATTATTTTATGAACTCCCGGGCAAAACTGCTACTAAACTGTATGGTTATCAGGTCATTAAGCTAAAAGACTATACTAGCACCATTACACTATATGGCACCACTTGGCCGTATTTTGAAACATAAGTCTAGGCAGGACACCCAGGGCACTATTTTAAAGAGTTGTCTCTCTTCAAAACCCCCCTAGATCTTAGTGCAATAACGTACGTGACCAAAGGGGCATGATCAGAGATGACAAACAGGCAAACTGGTCCAACTGCTTCCAAAGTCTCTGAATAGCTACGGGGAAGGAAATGTTGGTAGAAAAAGCAAAGCATTGCAGAGTACAGCGAGTGAATCAAACAGTCAAACGCGTCCCCTGCAGCGCGTAAACCATGCAGCCAATCACGTCCCTGCAGGGCATCAACCACGCAGCCAATCGCATCCCCAGCAGCGTGTGGGTGGATACGCAGGAGGATGTGTACATATACTCCCAACTTAAAGGGTGCTGAAGATCAGCCCAGCACAGCAGCACCCAGGGACAACTCTGTTCAGCTTCAACGACATGTGCTTGTTTAACCTTCAGCAGCGAACTGTGATGGAAAGTAAGAGCCATCTCCATCAGCCGGCCTATGACTGTGATGCTGTGGTAGTTACATCAGAGAAAGTGTGGCCACAGCAGACCTGTATGGCGGAGGAGGAGAAGCCAACATCTTCAAGGGTTGGCAGAAGAAAATCATTAAGCGAAAAGGTGAGAAAGAAAGCGTCCAGGTCCTGGGACTGGATACTGGGGCGCCCCACTGAAGAGGAGCGAAGACAAGGTAAGAGTTGTCAAATGGCTTGGGCTCCTGGTCCCATAGATGGCAGAAGTACCTTTGCATAACAAATGTAGATGTCCAGCCCTGTTTCCTGGCACTTCCAATCCATCCTTCTACTACACATGGACAAGTGCGAGGTTCTTCATCAAGCGAGGCACTTATATTTACCAGGTTATACCCATGACGTTTAAGGGTGAGGTGGGGCAAGGATATTGGATGTATGGGAGCCTCTGATTGGGACAAGGTGCTGATGTACCCTGGGAGGCGGCCAGTAGAACCCGCTCTAGGTTAATGCAGTTAAAGATACTACATAGTGTCTATTACTCTAGGGCCCTGAGGTTTGGAAGAGCTACCATGCCTACTCCAGAAAGGTACCCACTGTCAAAGCTTGAAAATGACAGTCTTTTGTGATGAATTTAACAGGATGCTGGCCATAGTATTACGAAGGGAGAGGGGACTTGCCAAGATCAACAACACTAATGTGCTTGTGGAGGAAACTAGATGTTTGCCAACCTGGGTTTAGCTGTCTCACCTGGAGATGTGGCACACGGATGGGTAGCCTGACCCCTCCATTAGTCGAGGCATGGTGCACAAACATGGACGGGTGCATGGCTGTGGAGAGAATGGTGTATGCTGCCAGGGGGTGTAATGAATAGTTCCAGAAGATATAGGGACCCTGGGTACATTACGTAGGGCTCAAGTGTACTATGGCCAAGTGGAAACCGAAAGTGCAAACAATGGTTGGGGTGAAGGATTGCAGCAGGGCCGGAGGCCTCGCGCCTCCCTTGTATGGCAACACTAGATGTGGCATGCCCCAGATTTCTCGAGTTGTATATTCAAAGCGTGGGTTAAGGACGTGCAGGATGTGGTGGTGCCCTGTGGCATGGATGGGTAGTACTGTGCCCAGCGTTAGTAGTAGTACGACATGCACAAATGGACAGCATTATCTGTTGAGCACTATGCTCTGCCCTGCTGGCCACTGATATGCTCTCAATCCTGGCAATATGGTAATTATTGGGCAAAACAATGTGGCAGAATTACATGTGTATTTCCTTATAATACATGTCAGCCTGCAATCCTTGTATAAACACCTGTCTCCTATTTCCTTTTTACTGTCAAGATGTGACATCTCGTCACCTGAAATAAAAAAGGATTGTTGAGTTGTGATGTCACGATTCCTACTGCCAGAGCAAGCTGCCAAGGGAGAAAGTAGGCCATGGAGAATCATTATATATGAGATAAAGTACCCACTGCCATACATTATAAAGATATTGCAAGTCACCGAGCAGTTCCGTGAACATATAGAGGAACGAAGATGAAGCCGGAGTTCCTTTATAAGGTGATGGAACTCTGAGATAACTATGAATATATCCTTATAGTGTACGGCAGGTACATTATTCCTTATAATACATAGTCACACAGTTGCCTTTCCCACAAACTGCTTAAATTCTCTGTGTGTCATTCTTTCTTTTTAAAGAGATAGTATGCTAGCAGATGTGAAGAATAAACGCAGAATCAGTAGTGCAAAATGAAACACCCCAAAAAGCAGTAAGATATTTGTAGCAAAAAGATATTGGAATCAGTTTAACACAAGTCAAATTTTAAAACTGGTATAGCTTAGACTGTTTAGAAAAATGCAGAGATTCTATCTTTCCTGGTAGAAGGTGGTGCAGGAGGTGGTTTTGCTTCAAATGTTCTTGTAGTTGTCGCTTCACATCCCTGGTATAGATTTTAATGGGAAATCATTGACTTTTGGTTCTGCCTATGGTTTGATTAGGAGGTATGTGGATTTGGGACGCGGGTTAAGAGTCCAGGGACAGGTCACTTAAGGGCAGATATGTATATTGTGATATCTTAAGTGAGTGAACCTTCTCAGCAGTGGCGGCTGCTACGGAACAGAAGTGGTGAGGAAAAAAAAAAAAGATCACTTACCTGCTGGCCACCGCCACTCCTCCATCCTCTTCTGTTTGTCAACTCCCTGCAGCACACAGGCTCCCAGTCTCCCCTAAGCCAATCACGATGCTGCTGTCATGCTTGTAATAGTATTACCAGCATGACAGCAGTGTCGTGATTGGTCTGAGCGGCCTAGTTTGCCGCTCAGACAGTGCCTGGGACTGTTCTCCACCCGGCTGTGTAACACTGCCGGGTGGAGAAATGCTAAGTGTGCATGTCAGTTTGACCATCCTAAGATGGCCAACTAAAACGTCAAGCGCACTTATGGTGCCCACCACTCCTCCTCCCTGCTCCGTGATGATAGCCCAGCTCCGCCCCGCTCTAACCTGACTTGGTACTGAAAAATAAAATGATAATAATGTTGTGTGTTTATCACTTTATTTTTCGTTTTTGCACCGCTCAGAGAGCAGTGGGACGACGCTCCTTCGCCTTAACGGAGGAGCCGCCGCTGCTTATCAGGTTGTCTGAACTTGATAAAATGAGTACCACTGAGTTAGGTAATAATGACACAGATTATTGAAGTCTAAAGAGACAATCCAGTTTGTGGTGCATGCGGTGTAAATTGTCAATGTTATATCAAATGCCTGTACAATCTACTGAAAAGTTTGATTTTTACCTATGTTCATTTTGTGGTGTGTGTATTGGAAAGGGCTTGTAAAGTTCAGCTATCTCTTCCTTTGGCCACACAGACATGTAAACACAGCCACCCTGAGGCCAGTTCATGACCCCGCCCACTGCTCGAAAACCTCAGGCCAGCAGCTGAGACATGAACTCAGTGCCAACCACAGAGAGCCTTTGTATTTTTACTGGCAATCCAGCCTTTGGTTCAAAAAATAGCATCAGGTCCAGGAGGGGAATACCAGCTTTACAAATCCTGTAGGAATGTCCTGTGGAGTATTTCCAAGAATCCAGGCTGCAGAGTTTCTGTTACTGTTAAGGCCATGGTCTTTTAACTTTTTCATGTCTCCCATGCACCCCCCGACCCCCATGTGAAATAATCTTACCTGGGCCCCCCAAAATGAAATAACAGATTCTCACAATCATTCTATAAAATGTTAAATGCTGCAAGCAAGATGAGGAATTGTATGGAGCTTGCGTGCACACTTTCTAACTAATATAGGGAAAGCAATATTTTGCTATAGTGTTTTTCAACTTTGCATGCTTGATATCTGTAAAACAAAGCAAGCCAAATATTTCCCAGACCCTATGTTCTGTCTTACTTCTTTCATAGAATACATCCGGTTTATGAAATTGAAACCCTTAAAGAGGGTCGAAGAAAAAAATGACAGAAATTGATGTTTATACATTCCTTGTATTTGCCCACTTACAATATCATACTAAGTTGTCAGCTGACTTCATGTCATGTGGCGGTTCCAGCCAGTCATGGCTTTTCAGCGATAAGCACTTTGCCTACTTAAGTTTTGACCTTATGCTTACAATGTGAAATACAAAACTACAAGTCCCAAAATGCAATTTGCTATTAACTAAAATACCAGGACTGGCTAAAGATGGTTTATGAGAAATTGGGCTACTTGGCAGCTCCGATCATAGTCAACTACAACATTGCAGTTTTTACTGCAGTTTTTCATTTTTAAAAGTGCAGTGACGTACATTTTTCCATCATGCTGCTTGACGGATCAGTCACTCTAAAAGTGCCCACGTATTATTCTTTATCAGAAATGGAGGGGGCCTTTGAGGGTTATTTTTAAGCCCCTATTTATACTATGCCCCTAGCCTGGACATGACTGACAGAAGAATTAATGATTGTTTATTACAGAGTGGCTCCCTTCTACTCTTTTGATTCAGTAAAATCTAGGAGATGTTTTTAAGCATGTGTGTCTGTGCTCACCAGGTGCTTACTAAAAGCACGTCTTGGCCAGAGCCTGGTGTCCATGTGTAGTAGAAGGATGGATTGGAAGAGCCTGGAGCCATGAATTCTGGTCCTACCCCAGTTTGAAGACCTCTGCTCTGCTGTAAGCTGCTATGTGCATCCACTAGCAAGAATATGAAATGGCTGCCGCACAGGCCATTGGAAGTCTCAGACAGCACAGGGCCACCGAGTCATAACAAAGCAAAGCTGAGCTGCTGTGGAAGATGACACTAGAGGTTTTTTACACAAAAAAATGCGACGGGGTCGTGACCTATTAAAACTTAAACTAGATTCTGTTGCGAGAAAACGCCCATCCAATCTGCTCACTTCCTTGTTGATTTTGACAGTTTGGACCCCACATCCTCTCCAAATCTTTCCTGATGTGGACATTCTTATTTGAAGTGCTATCCTAGGGGCCCATTACGATACCCGGCGTAAAAGAATCCGCCAGGCATGGAAGCGGCAAAAATCCGCTCGCACACACCGTCTGAACACCGACCACGCCATTACGATTACACAAACCGAAAACCGCCATCGGCGGAAAAATCACACAAAATACCGCCCGCCATCGTCCGAGTCGGAGTCAAACCGCCCGCCACGGACGGAAACACGCACGACAACACAAAACCGCCCGCCCTCACGGCCGACACACCGCACGTGAGATTACGATCGCACCGCCATGAGCGCGGGAAAACTACAAATATACCGCCCGCCTGCGCAAACAACGCCGATGAGAATCGACACGGCAGAAGCCATGGCGCCCACGTCCCTGCACAGAAACCATCCGCTGACAAAAACAATCGCACACAACATGGCCAACAAGTCCACACAGCAAGGCACGCACAAATACACAAGCACAGTACACATCCCGAAAACACCCCCCTGGACAAACAAAAACTACAAAGGCCAGAACCCCAGACACAACACACCTGAAAACAACAGACCATGAGGACACACCCACATAGGTAAGTACAAAAGCAGCACTCCCACAGACCACAACCCCTTGCAACATTGCAAACTAGAGAGGAGAGGAGAGGACACAGTGACACAGCAAGGACAGCAGCACACCACAGAAACGCACACATCACAACCACCACCACCACCACCACCAAACACCGGCACCACAAACCCCCTGCACATTACACAACACACACCGCACCAGCACCACAAACACCATGGCACCACAAAGAATGCCCAAGTTCACGCCCATTGAGCTGACGGTCATGGTCGACGAGATCATCAAGGTGCACCCACAAATCTATGGGAACCTGGTCCAGCACACACCACTAGCCACCAGAAACAGAATGTGGAACCGGATCGTAGACCAGGTCAATGCAGTCGGGACCCTGCCCAGGAACAGAGTCGAAATAAACAAACGGTGGAATGACGTCAAGAGCCTGGTCAAGAAGAAGGAGACCAAGAACAGAGAGCTGGCAGCCGTCACTGGCGGAGGGAATCCCGCGCTCTTCAAGACCTTCAAAGCGTGGGAGGAGAAGGTGCGAGTCATCATACATCCCGAGATCCTCGCCGGATTAGCAGGGGAGTGGAGGCTGGTAAGTACAAACTGATGTATACCAGCACACCGCTATGTACTCACATGCACTACCACCATGCCACAGCTCCCAGGGACAAACACCCCCATATCCAGCACACAATACACAACACATCACACACACATGCAACAGACACCACCACACACAGCCCAAACAGAACAACTGTAAGATGCGTGGGGACATGTGTACACTCAGCCAGCCACGTAACCACCAACAGGTCCCCAAATATGCCAGAAGCGCCACAACGAGCACCCACCACACCCATGTGTCCGCCACAGCTGCACTAACCGACAAGTAACAGGTAAGTGGCAGGAACACAAAGTGCAGTGGGTGGGAGGGTGGACAGCCCAAGTACAACACACACCAGGCCCCTAGTCCCACAGCACAGCAAGGAGGAGCATCCCCCACACCCACAGCCACGTGTCAGCCACCGCAGTGCACACCGACAGCCGAAAGGTAGACATCACGGTCCACAACAATCGGTGTCAGTGGGTGTCCAGCCACCACCACGACCCACAACACCCCCCCACCCCCACAGACCTGCAACATGGAGCACCCCCGCTTAGAACCATGTGGCATCCAGTACAGTGCACGCCCGAACAACCTGCAGGTGGGAAACTGGACAGGGCTGGATTACTGGAGGCATGAGGACCGTAACACGACCAACACATGGGACATGTCACGTAGCAGACGAACACGCAGCACCGCCCACCGTCACGAACAAGTGAACAATGTGCACACGGACATGAACCACAGACTCACACCTCACATGACCCATCACAGACACAGCAACACCCAAGGAGCCACGTCTGCATGCACAAGCCACACTGAATATAGTACCACACGGCAGCCACTGTGCAACTCATCACACACAACCGAAACACCATTGAAGTCCTGTCCATGTAGCCCCTACTGCCTGTCAACCACACACCCCACAACTACGCCTATGTAAGACAAACAACACTAGACGCAACAGAGCGGAACAACATAAATGCACACGAACACCACTGAACCCATCAAACACACAGACACACCATGCACATACAACATAACATCCATCCCATCCGTCAGCCCCAGTCTCATGAAAGGCATGTCATCCGCACAGCTGCCACACATACAGCAGTCACGCTAAGATACATGCCCATGACCAACCATGTGCCAGAAGTCAATGAAGCGCACGACACACTGTGAGCAACAACACACAACATGGGCCACACCCCCCCACGAGCACTGCAGTGATGCACATGGCACAGGGCAGCACGCACACCAAGGAGATGGGACAACTGCAATACGTTGGCTGGCACACAACCATCACTCACTCATAACGATGCGTCCAATGCCATGTCCAGTAATCACAACAGACAGCAAATATGCAGGCCATGTCAGGCATGCACACACCTCAGACCATGCACTGTCATGCTGCCACAACACATGTCACGTTCGGCACCCATGGCTCACAGCATGTACCCCAAAAGCATATTCCCTCCCAAATGCGAATCTGGGGCATGGCCCCCATGTTGCCATATGCGGTCCTAAGCGTTCCATTTGAACCCCAAAAGCATATTCCCTCCCAAATGCGAATCTGGGGCATGGCCCCCATGTTGCCATATGCGTTCCTAAGCGTTCCATATGAACCCCAAAAGCATATTCCCTCCCAAATGCGAATCTGGGGCATGGCCCCCATGTTGTTATATGCGTTCCTAAGCGTTCCATTTGAACCCCAAAAGCATATTCCCTCCCAAATGCGAATCTGGGGCATGGCCCCCATGTTGCCATATGCGTTCCTAAGCGTCCCATTTGAACACCAAAAGCAAAGTACAAACCAGATCCAGGATGGGCCAGGAGCCCGCATACACCAGAGTCACAATAAGTAGGGGCACAGCAACACACCCATCGGCATGGCCAATCCGTCCCATGCCACATGTGCACAGCACACAGTCCCATTGCCAAGCACACACAACTACAAATGGTACAGCCACACACACGCCTCCGGGAAACCCATGTACGAGATTGCACGAACTGTGAATGTCAGACGACAAATACATACTTCGCCAGGTGCAACACAATAACAAATCTCATTCTCTCCACAGGTGACGAACTGCTGGATGCTGGGGATGGAGACAGCAGCCAGCACAGCCAGCCTACAAGCCCCCAACGAGGACACACGGATGTGGAGGATCTGTCCACCTCTTCGGACACGGACCACCAAGCAGGCCCATCTGGTGTGGCAGGGCCCAGCCGCTCCCCAGGACCCCTCCTACCCACCAACCCATCATCCAGGGCTGCTGAACATTCCCAGCCCCCTGCTGCCACTGTCGTTGCGGCCACACCCACGGTCATTGCGGCCACACCCACGGTCATTGCGGCCACACCCACGGTCATTGCGGCCACTACCACTGCCGCAACCGCCACCATCGCCGCACCGACCACCACCGCCGCCACCACCACCACGTCTTCGCTGGCACCAGCCCCAGCGCAGGTGGTGGCCCGGCCGACTGGATCCACCCTGGGAGCCACAGCGAGGACCGTGGTGAGCAATGTGGCTAGTGGGCAGGCCGGTGGCAGCAGGACTGGTAGGAGGAGCAGGGTCAGGGAAACGCCAGCCTCCCCTGGGAGCCATGCCCTGCCTCAAATGGCCAGAGTCCTTGGGGCCTATGAAGAGGCCCAAGGACAATGGGCCAGGTCAGCTACAGACACGCGTGAGGTGCTGGGGGTGCTGAGGTCCATGGACGCCCGTATGGGCCAACTCGTGGACCTCATGGGCCAGCTGGTGGTGGCGGTGAGGTCACAGCCAGGGACAGCAGCTCCCCCTCCGCCACCACCTGCCGGGGCGCAGGGTCGAGCAGCAGTGTCCAGTTCCCCTGCGTCCACAGCCAGTGAGCACACCTCAACCACCAGCATGTCGCAAGCAGGCACCCCCCTCGCAAACGTGGAAGGGGCCGTCCGAAGTGGAAACAGATCTCCCGGGAGGACTTCGCACGCTCCAGACGCAAGTGAGGCAGCCAGCCAGCCTTCCTTGACCACCCACTGCATTGACTTGGACTACGATCCCACTCCACACAGCCATCTGGATGGCATGTGTGTGTTGGACTATGGACATAGAACCAGTGGGTACACCCTGAGCATCACGCAGCCATGACCGACAGCTCATTGTCACTGCACGCACCACTTTTGTCATCACCTTACACACAATCACATGTCACAGTTTGAAATAAATGCACCTCTTACACAAACTGCTGTTTGTGCCCTGTGTTTTATTTGTACGGAATACAACGGCCACCTTGGGCGGAAAGGCACCTGATGCGTGGCATGGCAATGGAACCGGAGGGCCTGTAGGGACCTAGGGGTGGGAGACAGAACAGGAGCACATTCAATGAGTGTGTCACACACCCATCACACAGTACATGTCAACAACTACAAGCAATGTACACACATCGCACAGAGCAATAGGGCACAATGCCACAGCCACCAACAGTGGCATACAACCCTGGCCATGGAGCGTTGACACACAGCACGCAGTGAACAAACGGCCACCCTGACACAGCACACACACACCTGCACAGATACAGCCACATCAGCCGTCGTACATGGACACTCACCGTCAAGTGAAGTAGTGGGCGATGAGCTGCTGCCGCACATTACCAGCTTCCTCCTCTCCGCTGTCCTCCTCACTCGAGCTGTCCTGGTCTGCGGGCTGGGGCCCTGGTTGATCTCCGTCATCCACGATGAGGGGGATCTGCTTCCGAATGGCCAGATTGTGCAGCATGCAGCACGCCACCACTATCTGGCACACCTTCTGTGGGGAGTACGCCAGCGCACCCCCGGTGCGGTCCAGGCACCTGAACCTGGACTTGAGGAGGCCAAAGGTACGCTCGACCACACGTCTGGTCCTCCCATGTGCCTCATTGTAGCGATCGTCTGCTGGGGTGCGAGGATTCCTCAATGGACTGAGCAGCCATGCCCCATTCGGGTACGCAGAGTCACCTGGGTGTGAGGGACACAGAGAACCGTTGCTATTCCAACTGGACAGGGGACAGCATCGCACAACCAGCACGCTACACCACTCCACATACTCACCGACAATACAGCCACGATCCTGTTGCAGATTGGACATCAGTCGTGGCAAGATGCTGTTGCGCATTATGTGTGCGTCATGGGCCGAGCCTGGGAACTTTGCACACACGTGGGTGATCACCATGTCCGCAAGGCACACCACTTGCACATTCAGGGAGTGCGTGTGCTTCCTGTTGCGGTACAGGTGCTCAGTGGCCTGTGGTGGAACAAGGCCAACATGTGTGCAGTCAATGGCTCCAACGACGTGTGGGATTCTGCCAAGGGCATAGAATGCACCCTTCACTGCCGCCAATTCACGAGTCCTGGGGAAGCGGATGTACCTGTTTCGGTACAGCATCATGGCTGCCAGTACATCCCTCAGCACCTTGCTGAACATGGGCTGGGACATCCCTCCTCCACTGCCCACTGTGTGCTGGAATGACCCAGTGGCGAAGAAATGCATGGCGGCCATCACCTTAGCCGTGGGGGTGACAGCTGTCGGATACACCCTGCGGGGACGGAGATGGGGTTCCAACATGGCACACAGTCGATGCAGGGTTGGCCTGTCCAGCCGAAACTTCCTAATGACCTCTGTATCGTCCATGTCCGCCAGCAATTGGTATGGGCGGTCAATGTTCGGTCTCCGCCTAGGGAAATTGGCAGTGGACACATGTCAAAGCAACACAACACATAGCAATTTCGCATACACATCACTGACATGACTGAGCAAGCACATGAGCCACAGCCCAGCTGTCAAGCTGGGACGGCACGGCCACAATACACTTACACAGGTCTCCCAACAATGGCAATGGCTAGTGATACAAACCACTGCCATGTGCATGCACATGGGGATCTAGGCCCCAATGACTTGCGGGGCGTGCTGATGGGGACTGACTGCATATTCGTCAAGCGGCAACGCCACGGCAACATGAATGTCTGCTGAGCATGGAACTGCTTCCGAGGCTGGATGAGTATGGCACACGACGACGACGATGTGGGCACAGGCTGAGCGGCCAAAACAAGTGGGACCTGTGGCACGAGGGGATATGAGACAGTAGTAGGTGTCAGCACTGCACCCTATGTACAGCACTGTACGGATCACACCTCCCGAAACATTGACAGGTGTCCACATTGACAGCCCCATGCCAAGACGGCTGTGTGCTTGCAGTCACACGTCACAGGTGAGAGGTTACATTGCACGTGCCAGGTGGCAGACGTACATAGTGGGAGCTGGCATGTGTGTGCATGTGTCTCCTGTTCAGGATCCACCAGATGGGCGCTGACTCTGTACTGACCATTGGACACAGCATGTTCCGTGGAAGGCTTGTGTGTGTGGGATGGTGGCACTTGATGTGCCTCCGTTGGGTGGGGGGCCATGCACAGGGCGGGTACGTCGATGATTGCGCATTGTTGGTCACGGTGGGTGCACCCACTAAGATGTGTTGCCCTGTGTTCAATTCCTATGTCCGCATGATGATGGACTGTAGATGTGGGCAGACTACACATTGGTCGATGTGCTGTCTATATGCATGTGCCTTCACACCAGGCACAGCTGCCCCTGCACATGTGACCCCTGCTGGACTCGCTGCTGGGTCTGTGGAGCTGATGCACCTTCTGTGCGTGGGGCGGACAGCTCTCCTCACTTCCCTCATTGCGCATGTCATGACTTTGCCGCAGGTGACATGGATCATGGAGGGCCCACATGTACGCGTGGGTAGGCTACACATGATTGTTCACTGGTCGCCACCCCCAGTCAGTGTTTCGAATGGGAAGGTTGTCGTGCTGGTGGTATGTTCGATGTGGCGGATGGGCGGGCCTAGGTGCGGGCTTACATTCCGGACATGGGGGGTAGTTGGATTGGCGACTAGTTGCAGTACACACGGGACACGTCTCTTCCTTTCCACATCTGGGTCATCCCTTGTACTCACTGACAGTGATACAGTCATCTTCGCCCCAGCCCTCATGTCCTCCCCTCGCTCCCCCAATATGCATGTGCACCTGCGAGGCTAGCGCTTGCACAGGCAGCCCCAAGCTCGCACCAGAGAGGGCAAGGAGTGTATGTGTGGGTCCAGTTGCACGAGTGGGCTGTCTCAGGGTATGATGTGTTGCGGGACGCCGTCCACCTGCGTGGTGCCCCAAATGGAGACCCGGCCTGCATGGACTATGCATCACAGTCTTCGCCTTCCGGATCCGCCACCTGCGACACCCAGTGGCTGTGGCTGCCCTTGCGGCCAGGCCGCGTCCGTCTGTGACTGATGGCCCACACATTCACTCTTTGGCCTCTCTGGGGAGGGCTCGGGGGTGGTGGCGCACGCGCTTGCACTTAGTCGCAATGGCATGTGGCGTGGTTGGTATAATGGGCAATGGATGGGATGGTGCGAGCCACCTCCCGTGACGTCAGTGCTGCTCGTGCTGTGGTGCGTCCCCCCTACACTTCCATTTGACTTGTGCCATGCTAGACGTTGAGGTTCTATTGCCTGCGTGATATGACCAGGAGGAGCGCGAGGAGACCTCTCACACACCATGCTCCACTGCCATCCCGTGCCCTGTATCGCCTGTGCGGATTGACTATGTTGGGGTTACACCTGGTCGACTGGGGCTGTGTGTGCCTTGTCAAGGGGCATGGCGGGCGCACAACAGGATCCAGCTTGTCCACAGAGGGTGGGCTGAGGTGCGCCTGGTACCGCTTTGTACGTGTGCCCGGCTGCTGTGCACACACGTGTTCACTCCCCCCGACAGGTGTCCTCTCACAATGCCCAGGGAAGCGGTGGTGTACTGTTCATGACCCCTCCCGACACGGCGTGCTCCAACTTGGCATGTGCGCATCTACCCGTCACACCCACCCACCTGAGCACTGCGTCCATACGACTTCACACGACACATGTGTGTCTTCCACAGTTGTGCTACTCATTTGCGTTGACATCCAATACCAGTGGACTACATGGTCATGTCACGACTGCCGTGTACTTCACATACTCTCATCCTCTCTCATTCGTACTTGTGAAATGAGTCAGCGGAGACAGTTTTGGTTTCAAACATTATATTGAGTCTTCTGTCCTCTGTGATGCAGTATAGTGGACACTACTGGCAGCGGAATACATGTTGAGGATATACTGAGCATGATTGCAAATGGGATAGGGTGTGGGGTTACATGTGATTGGCTGTTGCATGTGGGATGTGGGCTTCAGAGTTACATCTGCTTGGCCAAGGCTGTGCTAATGTACATTTACGTATAGCTGCGGAGCTGCGGACTTTGACACAGACGGTATACATGTAGCCTACCAGACCGCTTGGCATCATGGGCACAGTCCATCTCAGTTCCATGTGACAGGTTTGCTGCGGTTGTTCCTCATGCACGCGTGCATGTGTGATGACATCAGGGCATGTGCTTGCGTGCATGCAGCGGCGTGCCACTTGTTGTTGCACTGTGGTGGTTACTGGACATGTCACAGTCACTGGGGTCGTGTTGTTGTTGTATGCACTTGTCGTCCATGCAAAGGTCCTGGTATGGGATTCCCGGGGCGGGGGTGGGAGGGGTGCAGCACCCACAGACTCCAGGCGACCTATTCATGTCCACTGAGCGGTGTGTGTGTCCATGGGCGCTGGATCCATGTCGTGTCCTGGTTGTTCGTGCAGTTCCGTCCATGTGGGTGCGATACACAGACCCCATGCCACTGCCTCCCACGATGCATGCGGTGTTCCTGGATGTGATGGGGAACAGTGTGCATGTCCCGGTCATATCCGATGTCATGGCGATGTCGTTGATGGTGTGGTTACAGTTGCCGGTCGTTTGGTATGGCTGTTGTGGTGGTGACTGGCCAGTCCGTGCGGAAGCTAAGCATGGGTGCGGGGTTGGACATCATAGGTCAATCGGGGAACCTGCGTTGTGGTCCGACGAATTTACAGGTTGTCAGGTATGCGATGCCGTCCAGCAGGGCTTCCATGTCATTGGTGGTGTACATGTTTGCCAGCCAATGTAGCGGATGGTGGCTGTCAAGGTGTTGTTCGTAAGTTGTCCCTTGGAGGACCATGATGGGGCATGCTGGGTGACATTCGATGTAGCTGTTCTCGATGATCCGTCGTGTGGAGGCACAGTGGTCCCATTTCAGTGCGGGTGCGATGTTGGCCACATACGCCATGCCCCCATAGGCAGAGCAGGCCCTGTCGTGTGCGTCCAGAGGGAGGAGTAGTGGTAGCAGGTCCGCCTTTAGACATGCCGGGTTGGAGAGGCATATCTCCACGGGATGCTGGTAGGGACACCTCCGACAGTAGAAGACGGGCATGACGCAGCTGAACAATGTGATGCGGTAAGTCAGTCGGTAACTTACGTTCAGCAGGGACAGGAGATCGCATCCCAATATATGTAACAGGTTGGTTTTGTACAGCTTGAGCTGTCCGGCGTAGTTGGGTAGGTGTGTTGCGGTTGCCATTTCGCAGCGGTGCGTTGTGGTGGCGTGCTCCGGCTGTGTGTGCAGTCTGCAATGTGCACGCTCCGAGGTTGCTGTGAGCTCTGTGTAGTCGTAGGGAGACAGGACTTGTGTTCTGTTGGCTTGTTTGGAGGACACGGGCCCTCATCCCACATGCTTCTCAGACAGTTCAAGGTCAGTGATGTGTGACTCCTTCCAATTAACTTGCATGTGGCCGACATGGGGGAGTGTTTTCTTCTTTCTTCCCCGTCCGTTGTGTGCTTCTGTGATATGCGCTATCTGCCCTGTGGTCGGTCTCCTCGGCATGCCTGTGTTGGTCTATTCTTGGACAATGGCTGTATTCACCGGCTTCTGTCGTAGGGCTGTGGTTTCGGAGTTGGAATGGAAGGTCATTCAGTGCTGTCTGCTCTCCCTTGTGTGGGCGGCAGGCTGCCTTTCCGCTCTGCGTTGGGCCTTGTGTGTGAATGTTATTCTTGGGCCACCTGTTGTCGGTCCCCGGGCTCTTTGGTGTTCCGTTTTATATGTCTTGTTCATATGTGCAGGGTGGTATGGGTGTTTCAGTGTGGTACTGGCGTTCCTCTTCCCGAAGGGGCCCTGCTTCTCCTAGTTGGTGTTGCCGCCGCTGTGTGCTACGCCATGTTTGTTACACTGGGGTGTGTCCTGCTGTTGCGTGACTTCACTGACATGTGTGCGTCGGTTGTGTGGCGTTGGGTGTTGTCCGTGAATTGGGCGTTGGGGACATGTCTGTGGCAGGCCTGTCACGTGTCATGTGCGTTCGGGGTGGGGCTGATGTGTGTGCTGCTTGGTTGTGTCCCTGTGTCTGTGTGCGACGCATGCATGGCGCTGCGGTTGGCCTCTGCGTTGTGCGCATGTGTGGCGGCGTCATCGCCGCTTTGGGGCCGTGACGGGGTCGTTGGTTCCTAGTCCCAGGTGGTGTGTACACATGTGTTACGCGATGTTACGATTTGGCCTGTGTGTCATATGTGGATGCAATGGTGGATGTGTAGTGTACACGCGCTGGTGGGGGGTTGTCCGCTTTTTCCGCCCTTGCACTGTGTGCGCTGTTTGCGTGCACTTGTTGTGTGTGTGCCTACCTGCGTCTCCGCGGTACGTTGCGTCCTTGGTGGTGCATCAGCAGGAGCATGGGGAGGGCCTGCAGTGCTGGATTCATGCTCGGGGAGCCGCTTCTTCGTTGTCCGTGCTCGGCGTCCGTGTTACCGCTTCGGTTTGTCGTACGGTATCTCTTGGCCGTGGGAGCCGTTTGTTTGCGGCATCGTAATTTATACGCCGGGCGGGACGTGTTTCGTCGGACGGTGTGTGTCAGTTGGGCTGCGCCGCTACGTGTACGGGCGCACTTTGATGGCGGTCGGTGTTGCTGGCTTGCCGGCGGTGTTTGGCCTACTTTTCGCATCGTAATTGGGCGGGCGTGTGGACTGCTGCGTGCCGGCGGTAACTGGTGGTTTTTGCATCCGCCAGCACGGCGGTTGTGCTTCCGCCCGCCATCGTAATGGGCCCCCTAGTTTGTAGAATCTTACAAAAGTTATAGAAAAAAAATGTTAAAATTACAAAGTAAAAGAAAAAAAACAAGATAAGTGCTTTTGTAATATCTTATTACACAGGGAAATTAAATGGTTAAAGTCATATGAACAGTAACATTTTCATAGGCAGTATAAGACCATGCCATGCTTTGGGGTGCATCAAGTAATACAATTCTTGAAGAAAAATGTATTTGAGAATAATTTAAAGTTACTTGACTCATGGTCGGGAGAGGAACATGGCGGCCGCCGTCTGAACGGTCGCGGGAGCACCTCCTTAGGCTTTGAATGGCGGTGGGGTTTTGAAACTCGAATGACCTCCAGAAAGCAACCCTCCCAACGATGGAAGCTTTTTAGAGTTTGGATTATAGTTTGACTCATTCTGTATTCTTTTTTCCTTCGTTTGTTGAGGCTTCTTGCTCTCCGCGGTGGTGGGCGGGGGTGCTCCTTGCACAGCCAGGTAGCGGCCGTGGCGGTTAACGCTCCAGTTATTTCAGCTCCTCCAGGCCGTGTCCGCGTTGGCGTTGGCGTTGGCGTCGGCGTCGGTGTCAGCGGCAGAGAGCGTGGATCGGCGGGATGGGACTCAGGCTGGAAGTGGCGGTTTGCAGCGAGTGAGAGGAGACGAAGCGGGCTTCTTCCCTTGTTGGTGTGTCGTACCGGAGCAAGAGCCAGAGGGAGAGAATATAGCCTGAAGCATACATATTCTGCCTTCTTGGAGCAGGTAGGCGAGCTTGGCTTTCGGGATAGTGGTTCAGTCTCTGTGTGGATTGCTGAGAAGGGTGTCATTTTTTGTGAGCTCCTTTCGGATTGTATGGAGAGGAGGGTCGCACTTCAAGAGGGATTATCTCCCCCCCAAGCATCAAGATATTCATTGCGGGCAAGGGCGGCCTACTTGACATCCAATAATTTAATTATTCATTCAATCTTACCACAGCGGGTATCACCTCCAGTGGCAGAAGTTAAAAATTGGAAAAATCGACGAAACATGTAGGGGGACTGGTTTACCCACAACGTCAGGGAAACCTAAATCTCTAAGAGGCAAGGTGAAAATTCGGGACAAGAAAGTGGCTAGTACTAAGCCCAGAATCACACCATCATTGAAAACTTTTTATCAAGTAATGTCCCTTTCTTCAGCGAAAATACCGCCCTCGCCCGCTTCTCCTGTTGGGGTAGACGGGGTAGACGCGGCTTCCGAAGCTTTGTTTGGGTCTAGCTCTGAGCCCGCTCCTGTCTCCCCTATGGTATTAGTGATGTCCACTGTACCCCCGTCTATTGTTAAGGTTCCGAATATGAATATGAAGATATCGGAGACTATTCAGTCTGAACCTCAGGATAAAACCATCTCGCAGAACTCTGTTGATTTAGTCAAACTTGTAGATGGATCGATTAGTTCGAAGTTGGAGGTACACCCGGTCATAAATCTATCTAACAGATACTCTGTGTTAGGTCAACAAGAGGAGACTGATTTGAGTCTGGGGTCGGACCAGGGGGGCAGGGAAGAGCTCAGGAGAGGCTGGAAAATCTTGAGAAGACCGGGGCAGAGTGTACGGAGGAGTTGTGTAAGGGGCGGAAGGAAGATCTCAGTGTTACTGTTGATTCGGGAGGTAGAAATATACCCCTCTCCTCTTCGTCGAATTCTCATTCTCACCCCCACTCTCTGGCAGATGTTCTTTTGGCCTTGAAAGAGGAGATTGCGAGTCGGTTTACTATCTCAGAGGTAAATCAAGCTGAGCTGGTGAACAGGTTCACAGTCTCAGAGGCAAATCAGGCGGCTATACGATCTTCATGTGATATACTCGCGAAGAAGTTGGAGGAAGTTACAGCAAGAACTGATGCAATTGAAGAGGAAATCCCTAGGATGATGGGAGCAATTGAGTCCACTGCTTCTCAGTTGGAGGAATTAGTTATACAAAACAGAGACCTTAAAGATAACCTTGAAAGATTGGAAAACCAATCCAGAAAAAATAATTTGAAATTTTGTAATATTCCAGAGCAATCGAGGGAGAGGATATAAAGGGGTTTTTGATTTCTTTATTGAAAGGCACAGTCCTTAAGAGTTTTCCGAATGTGGATTTAGTTCATGAGATTCAGAGGGTGCATAGGGATCCCTTTAAAAGGAATATGGGTAGACAGAAACCCCGGAAAATTCTTGTAAATTTTTTATCATATTCTATTAAAGAACAGATTCTCTCGGCAGCTCTTAGAGAAGGGGTCCTGTCTTCTCCTCTTACTGACTTATCTCCCTTCACCTTTTCTATAAGGTCAGACATATCTCACATAACGGCTGAAAGACAGTGGGAACTGGGTAAAAGATTGGCAGAATTGAATAGCTTGGGGGCAAAGGCCCAATTGAGGTTCCCGGCTACATTGCGCGTTATGTGGAACAATCACATGCACATGATTCGATCAGTAAAAGAAGCAGATGCACTCATAGCGAATATTCAGCTAGAGAAGCAGGGAGGGTTGTAGGGTGGGGAGTGGAGGTCGTTTTGAGAACTCGGTTTTCCCACCGTCAGTTTTTTCAAGTTATTATGTTATAATAGCCTTGGGGGGATGGTCCCGAAAAGGCGTTTGCCTATTGGAAGGTAGGGTTCCTCAGGGTAGTTGGGGATTGGGGGGCAAGGGGGGTCAGGAAGGGTAGGGAGGGAGATGGGGGGAGCACAGGGTGAGGCACAGGGTGGGGGTAAAAGGGTAAAAAATATTCCTCATCTCATAGGTTCAGTAAGTTATATTTTGTTCTTTTTGATTTAATTAGAGAACTCCCTCGAAATTTTGGTACAAGGTATTCAAGCTGCGGAAGAGTAAAATGAAGGGGGGCCGAAATATTCAATTTATTTCTTGGAACCTGAATGGTCTGAGATGTCCAAGGAGAGAAAGATTGATTTTCAAATATTTAGAGCTGTCATCAGCTCAGGTATGCTTGTTGCAGGAAACACACTTAAATAAATTGGAGTCTGAAGCTATCTTTTCTAAAATCCCCTGGATTCAATGTCATTGTCACTCTCAGCAATCATTAAATTGTCGCGGGGTCGCAATCCTGGTTAAGAAAGGTATTAATTGTAGGATGAAATCAGTTCTGACAGACCAAACAGGTAGATGGATAATTGCCCAGTTAGATTTTGAGGGCGAGGAGATCACTTGTTCATCTTTTTATGGTCCAAATACGGATGATCCTTCTTTTCTCGTTAGGCTTCAGGATAATTTAATAATGGCAAATCCCCCTTATAATAGGAGGGGATTTTAATGTTCGCCTTGACTTGGTAAAGGATCGATCTAATCTGAGACATGTTAAAGGGTCCTCGCAGTCTCGTAGGGTCATGAAAAACTTACTTTCCAATATCAATTTGGTAGATTTATGGAGAGTTAAGATGGGGAGGTTAGATGGTTTTACTTTTTATTCTAAAAAATATCATCACTCCTCCAGGATTGATTATGTCTTGATAAATCGAGAGATTATAGATAATGTCGTTAGTATATCTGTACTCCCGAGTCATCTATCGGATCATGCTCCTCTTTTATTTTTATACTCTACAAGTAATATTTCTTCACAGTCAAGATGGACTTTGGATAGGACAATGTTATCAGACCCAGGTATTATACAGGCAATTAAAAAGGTTTCTTTGGAATTTTTTTCTTTTAATCTAGGTTCTACTACAATAGAGTTTGTGTGGGAGGCTTATAAAGCAAATTTGAGAGGGGCTCTACGTAGTCTAATAAGCTCCAAGAATAGGAGCAGAACTTTAGAACTACAAGTTCTGGAGGGTAGAATTTCAGCTCTAGAAGTAGAAAGGAGTTATATCCCTCAGGAGACCCCAGGAAAATTCGCTCAGATAGAGAAAAAACTTGAAGGGGTAAGGCAGGATTTAAGGATCCTTCTCGACATCAAATGTAAGGCTCAGTGGCAAGTCCGTAATAGGAAATTTTTGAATACGGGGAAAGAGCAGGGGCCTTATTGGCTTGGAAGGCTAGGATAGATCGGGCAAAAAACACCATTAATGAACTCATCATTGATGATGTTGGTACTATATCTGGTAAGCCTGTGGAAATGCAGAATTGCCTTTTGTCCCTGTTCTCGAATTTGTACAAGGAGGATATTGATCCCTCACAGGACTCAATAAGCCTGTGGTTAAGAGATAAGCTCTTGCCGGTTCTTACAGAATCGGCCAGAGATCTTCTAGACTCACCTATATCTATGGAGGAGATTAGGGTCCAAATAAAGAGGGCAAAAAATAAGAAGGTGGCGGGTCTAGATGCCCTTCCCAATGAAGTTTATACATTATTACTCGATGAACTCCTCCCAATACTCCATACTCTATTTAATTCAATCTATAGCTCTGATGGGGTGATCCCCTGTTCTTGGAAGGAGGCTACGATTGTTTTAATATTGAAGCCAGGAAAGGATCCCATGATGGCTGATTCTTATCGTCCAATCTCCCTGCTGAACGCTGATTATAAGATCTTTATGAGTATTTTGGCAGGGAGATTGGCAAAATTAGCACCTAGTCTGATCAATATTGATCAGAAAGGCTTTATGGTTGGGAGAGTCCTTCAGGAGCAAACACAACTACTTATTGGCAATATCGATCTTGCTGAAATAAGGGGGATCCCCTAGCTGTAGTCGCCTTAGATGCCGCTAAGGCTTTCGATCGTGTCTGTTGGAAATATCTTTGGGAGTTGTTGGAGGTCATGGGTATGGGCCCAATCTTTGTGCAGACTTTAAAGAAATGTTATTCGGGGCTTCAGCTAAGATTTTGTTAAATGGTTCTCTGACTCCAAGTTTTGTAATCCAGAGAGGGACAAGACAGGGATGTCCTCTGTCCCCCTTTTATTTAATATCTATATTGAGCCTCTTGCCCAAGCGATCAGGTTGGACAATATTATATGTCCTTTTGAATCGCAAAATTACCAGTGTAAAATTGCTCTTTATGCGGACGATGTAATAATTTACACTGGAGACCCTGATGTTTCTATTCCGCGGCTTGAAATTTTGTTGAGGGAGTTCGGTTTAATCTCAGGATATCTTGCCAACTCGGCTAAAACCGAGGTTATGTGCTGGAACACAGTGTATAGTTACGGTCCTACAAGTAGAGAATTCAGGTATCTAGGGATAAAAATCGTTAAGGATTTGAATGTAATCCCTCAGATTAATCTGCTGAAAATAGAAAAAGATATTGACTATCTCTTTGCCAGGTGGAAAAACCTCCCTTTGACGATCTATGGGAGGGTCAATCTGGTAAAGATGTCGGTATTACCTAAATTAACTTTTCTTTTTAGTGCGGTCCCTCTTATTTTCCCTCAGAAAAATATTAGTAAGATTCAGGGTAAAATTGGTAGTTTTGTATGGGGACAAAAAAGTGCAAGGTTATCTTGGAAAAAACTAAGAAGGAAACTCTTAAAAGGTGGTTTAGCACTCCCAGATATTAATGGGTATCTATTGGTATCTCAATTTAAGGGTGTAAGGATGTTGTTGGCTACTCCTGATGAAACTAAGTGGGGCAGGTTATTGGGTGAATTGGCCTTAGTAGAGGGAGATAGTGGACAAAGGGGGTTCCTATACAAATTTGGGACACCCAGATTTTTCAAGCGGGTACGTCTTAAGGTTTTAAAAGCTGCTTTGATCACCTGGTATAAATTAAGACGTATTTGGGGTATTGGTTATTTTTCCTTTTTTGCACCAATTTGGGATTCTCCAGGGACCCCCCTTTGCCTGGGTGATAGTTTGGCAATGCCGATTAAAAGAGCTGGTTTGGAGAGGTGGTTTGACCTGGTGGATTCAGATGGGGTTCTCCCCTGGGAGATATTGCAAGATAAGATCGGTCCCTCTTTTTCTAGGTTTAAGTACCTCCAGTTAAGATCATGGTATGAGGCGGAAGCTCGAGAAATAGGAGGGAATTGGGAACTCGAGCAGTTATTTCAAGATTCACGCCCAAGGAAGAAAGAAATATCTCTGTGGTATTTGAGCCTTTTGGAAGCAGAGGATCATGAGGCCCCTGCTCAGTCATCGGTGTGGAATTCTTCCCCACTTGATCAGGACATTGAAAATGTTTTTGAATTTTCTTTCAAGTTACTGTACAAATATATAAAGCCTGCTAGGCTAAAGAAAAATCATTTTTTTGTCTTGAACAGGCTTTATTATACTCTGGCCAAAATAGCTAAATTTGCACCTGTTCCAATCCCAGTATGCCCGAGGTGTTCTTTTGATAGGGCCGACGACATTCATATGTTTTTTGAATGTCCAGATTTGGTTTTTTTTTGGAAAAATGTGGGTGTGACTTTGACAGCTATTTTTCGAATACATATCGAGATGGATCTTCATCTAGTGGTTTTTGGTGTAAATAATTATGTTAAAGGGCGGCTTTCTCAGACTCACATTGGTTTGTTACTTTACCTTGTAATTTTGTCCAGGAGGGAGATCTGTATAAGATGGAAAGATCCATCTCCCCCAATACAGAAAGCTGGTTAAAGGCGGCATTATGCATGGCCTGTTTAGAGCAAGAAGGGGTATCGGAAACCGATAACATCTGGTTTCCTCTCCTAAGTTGGGGTCGTCACCTGTACTTGATAACTTGATAATTTGATAAGATTTTTGGCGGGTCCAATGATTACACCAGTCCTCAGGCACGAGAGGAAGGCCATGGAGTGCCAGACAAAAAGCAGTAAGTCGGGGGGCTCCCAGTAATGTATAAGTCGGCTTGTTAAAACTGCTAATGTCTTTGGTGAGATGAGGACAAAAACAAAAAAACAAAAAAAAAAGTTACTTGACTCATATGCAGTGAAAACGTTGGGCGTGGAGTGACAGAAAAGTGGGGTCTCTGTGTGTAGTTTGCTGGCTGTCGGATAGTAAGTTCGACAATAGAATCCCTACAGAATGCATGCACTACAGCATGCAAGGTACACTCTGGGGCACGCCGGGTAGGTAGGGGCACAAAAAAAAACAAGTGGAGCCCTTCCTGGGCTCCATCCTTCAAGGCCAGCAGGGCTTGGAGGGAGTCACTAACATGCCACATTAGTGTCTCAGAAAGGCAGCCAAGTCTCGAATGGAGTCACTTACAATATATGTTACAATTTTAGGGCACTTTGTAACAATATACATATCCAGCGGTTGAAGGGCATAAAAAAATCTTTTGGAACTGTGATCCTGGGTGACTGTAAACTGGGTGGGAAGGGGTCAGTGAATGTGGGGGTGGGGTCAGAGACGAGGCTACAAAGAATTAAATACTCAGCAGCTGTTTTGTTGACCTGTCAACTTCTGTTAAACGCATATAAAATATAATTAATGAAAATAAAAAAATAGAAGCAAATTAAAATAATTGGTGGGCAATGTACTCTTTTACGTTATGACAGCTCAGTTGGTTAATGTGATCACTGCAGATGTGTCTGTGTGTAACTAGACAGTCACAGAACGGAATCCTGGTTTTTGCAGTGGGGAATAGTGACATGTATTTATATTGCTGCGAGGTACCAGCCTGGGCTAATAACACTGCCAGTACGGAAGTCATTATTTTTTAATTACACTACACCGAGTATAAGATAGGCTTCCACAAAATGTGCAAAGAATTTTAGTGCTTAAGCTATAGCAAGTGCTCTCATATTAGTTTTTAGTAATATGCAATCAGACTGTACCTAGTGCAACCGTTTTTTGTAAGTTTCCTTTAGAGGAAGACACTCCGGAACTCCGCTGGTACCGCCCTTGTAGTACCCCTAAAAAGGATTTACCTTTGCCACCATAAAGCCTCAAATGACTCTGTTAATTAAAGCCACACACTGGCTCCCAAGCAACCTATGGATTTTCTGATTACAATTGCACACATATTCATTTCTTTCAGGTAGCAGGGACCCTGCTGAGAAGACTTGCTTCCTCTTTCCTTGACTGCCACTTCCTTGATTTCACAGCCCTGGACACCCCCCTCCTTTCCTTTCATTCAGAGGCACCTCAAAGGTCGGCACTGACCTGTCAGGGATGGTTGTTTTTTTTACAAAAAGTAGGGGGACTCTTAAAAGCACAGTCTCACACAAACGTTAATAATACGACGAAAAATACATATTGCAAGCCCCCACGGTAGCGCTCTGAAGCAGCACTGGAGACCCTCGGGAAAATCATGTAGGACTTAGGTTCGTGTACTTGTTGTCCCGAAGGACTGTTGCGACTCACGCATTGGATTTTTCATAAAGAGTGTGAGTAGGTGCAGGAGCTGTGCACTCTGCAGGGGGAAGCAGATAAACAAAGGGGCTAGCCCAGTGAGGTCAGGTGGGCAGGTCCGAATCCCAGCCTCGGCTCAACATCCTGTGCTTAGGGCATATCACTCAATGTCACTGGGCCTGTAATCTGGTTGTCTTGTACAGCCCTCTACATACCTCATTCCATGTTTGCGCAATAAGAACTGAAAAAGAAGATGAACAGAACAAATTTAGCTAAATCAGTCGAAGGCAGAGACTGAAATCTGCTTCCTGTCCGGCAGATGGCGCACCAGCTATGCTTTCGATGTCTCCACAGTACCTCTTTATCGAAGACGCGGCCCAGGAATCACAGAACAAGCAGAAGCCAGGGCTTTATGTGAGGCGGGTTGTTCCGGGCCTGCCCGGCAGTAAATAAAGACTGACTTTGAAACAGGTCCCTACTAGGCCCTATATTCTTCTCCTTAAATTTACAGGCAAAAACACTGACCTTTTTTCTCAACATTGGTTGAAAAAACACTTTAGGTAAGTCATGTAAGTGATGTAGTTACTGTTCCTGTTTACATTTCATACGTTTACTTTATCTTCCCAACTAGTATTTGTTTGTCCAGAGGTTGTATTCTGTACTTTCTTCATGCAATCTATAAAGGGCCGGACAGGCCTTTTATTCTACCGGGCATTTCCCCGCTGGGCTGCATGCCCTGGAGGGTGGATTTTGGGGCAATGTGGCGCTCATGGTACCTCTATGGCACGGGGTGGCTTCAAGAAAGAGAGACGGGGGAGGTAGAGAGAGAGTGATCAGAGTAGGAGAAGGAGAGAGAGAGAATGAGTGGAAAGAGTGAGATTGCGCGAGGAGATGAAAGGAGCCGGCTGATTTCTCCATTTTTGCCAGGGCTGCTTTGGTTTCCCGGTCCGGCCCTGAATATACGACTCTTTTGTAATGAATGGTTTGAACTGAATCACCTAAAAGGTGTCTGTGTGAGTTCATGTTGTGGGGGGATGTTCATGACCGGGCTCTTTGAGAGCTCTGGGGCTGTGGGAGTGTTTCTCACAGTGATAGTCAATGGGTCATAAAGATGTTCGGGCTACATGTTCATCCAATCCTTGGCCTCTCTGCAGAGTGCACAGAGGCAGGACCGGCCTTCAGCATGTGCAAGCTGGGCCTACGCCCAGGGCGCCAACTTCCAGAGGGGACGCTGGAGCTCCCTGCAGCAGTCTTCCTACGGCTTAGGTCGAAAGAAAAGTCTGTTTAAACGCTTTTTCAGAAGGCCGCTGGC
Source organism: Calotriton arnoldi (assembly GCA_963921515.1). NCBI lineage: Eukaryota > Metazoa > Chordata > Amphibia > Caudata > Salamandridae > Calotriton > Calotriton arnoldi. Next base: position 1,349,369 of record CAWUFW010002109.1, read on the forward strand.
GCACTTATCTGCTCTTTGTTTCTTTTTAGGTCTCGCCTACGCAGCGCGCATGCGCTGCATAGGAAAAAGACCTTTTGGAATCGCTTCGGCTTTTCAGCCAAAAACGTGCACGCCATTGCCTTCAATGGCAACGCGTGCACGTTTGGCGATTCACTTGCGGGTGCGAGCTTTGGCAACATCTGTTTCTAATTAACTTGGAAACAGATGGTGCCCTTGCTCGCGCCCGCAAGGGAAACGTGTGTGCTCTGGGCTGCACTGCCCCCACCCCTCCCACTTGTTTATTATCGCTCTCGCGCGTCGCGCGCACCACTCGCGGGCAGCAGCCGCATCTACCGAGAAACTCGACCAGCAAAGGGCGTGCGGAGTGTCCTAAAGGGCACTGTCCCGTTCCCACTTCGGGGACAGTCGGCGTAGAACAATTTACCATCTTTCGTGGTTTCATCGGGCTGCAAAGGGACTATTTACCCCAAGACTGTAACTAATTCACCCACCTCCTAAAAAACCCTTCTACCTCTGTGGCCTGTGCCCTCGCCCCTGACTTCGGGTCCTAGTCCACATTACACAACGGGGAGGGCACCTTTCGTAGAGCACTTAAGGGCATCAAAGCGGCTATTTACCCCAGCTACCACAACCTTCTTCTGAAGCAGAGGCTCGGCTATCTATCATCTAGAACACAGACCCCCTCAGTGCTGTGCCCAATCACGAGGGATAGGTATCATCATAGAACACCTTGTCTGGGGCCCCTGGCATGCCATCTGCCGAAGTCAAAGCGTCGATTTGTCCTAACGTTTTCAAAAATGCGCTAGATGCGCAACCATTCATGTCCTGTCAGCAGAAGGTTATTCGCCGACGTGCTGTAACTGTCGTCTCGGTCCAGCACGTGTAACACCCTACAGCTCTCTGGTTTGCCCTACCCTCGGGCGCTGGTCTGCACGCACACCCGGCTCAAGGACTCTTTGCGGAAGTCAGATCTGCAGGCTGCAGAATGCCGGTTTGCAGCCCGCAGAAGTCATTCGAGTGGCCCCTCATGGTCGGTATTCTGTGCTGACAGTACCTGAAGCAAGAGGGGGGCTGAGGCGCTTGTTAGAAAGTAAGACGTTTGATTTCTATTTCTGCAGATTGAGTCACGTAAATGTGCAGTAAAAAACGAAATCGTCCCATACACCTAAACACCCACATCATGCTTCATCCCCTTTGTGGTTAAGCAAAGCTCTCTGTCCTGACATAGACGTTTACAGCGCCGAGTGTGTTTGTATATAAAACACAACAGTGTCTATCGGCTGCAACCTGGCGAAGGACACTCCCTAAAACTACCTCCAGGCGGGTGTCTGGGCACGCTCCCCGCTGCCCACCACAGGGGTTTGCGATGCGGGGTGTAATTTCACACCACAGCCCAACGCAGCAAACCATTGCACAACAGCCTGACTTTGAACGTGCCTGCCCACTAAAATAAAGCTCTCCAGTGGCCATCAAAACGGAATCCACCCTGACTTCTCACTGACAGACTCTCTCACTGACAGACTCTCTCACTGACAGACTCTCTCACTGACACTCTCTCACTGACACTCTCTCACTGACACTCTCTCACTGACAGACACTCTCACTGACAGACACTCTCACTGACAGACACTCTCACTGACAGACTCACTCTCACTGACAGACTCACTCTCACTGACAGACTCACTCTCTCACTCTCACTGACAGACTCACTCTCTCACTCTCACTGACAGACTCTCACTGACAGACTCTCACTGACAGACTCTCACTGACAGACTCTCACTGACAGACTCTCTCACTGACAGACTCTCTCACTGACACTCTCTCACTGACACTCTCTCACTGACACTCTCTCACTGACACTCTCTCACTGACACTCTCTCACTGACAGACTCACTCTCACTGACACACTCTCCCACTCTCTCTCACTGACTGACAGACTCTCACTGACTGACTGACTAACCTTCACCCTCCTGTTATTTATCCCCCCCATAACAAACAAAAAACACAACAAGCAACCATTGGGACAGTCAGATACAAGTTGCCAGCATTGAAAGGACAAAAAAAACTTAAGACATTATTTTTAATACTTTTTTAATATGGTCGTTCAGTTGTACATAATGCTTTTTTGGTCATATCTAAGGTAACAAAAATGCTTCTGACACTTCTTTATTATAACTTTTCAGCATGCTGCCGACTTCTGTACAACACAGCTTAAAGACATAGGCAAAGTCAATATCTCTGGCTAAACACTTATAAGTTCCCAAAGGCGAGACCTATTGGCTATGCCAATGCTTGTTTTCTTTTCCCGGCACTCCTTTAGCTAACCCCCTCACTTTTCTTCTCCTGCTTCCATATTTCACTACATAAACATTTAAAAAGGATGAGTGTGAGGGAGTGCCAGATTTGGTTGCTCTATGAGCAAAGGACAGCCCTGCCCAGTCATAGTCAGCCATGTACTATTTGTAATTATCTTTTTATGTGAAAGTGTGATTGAGGTATGTGCACTGATGAAATGATAACTGCCAAAAGAAATGAAAATTCTGTGTTTCTAGGTGAGGAGAGAAAGTGTGTGAGTAAGAGAGAAATGGAGGGTGTGGTGAACAGGAGGTGATGCAAGGAAGTACATTCAAAGGGAGACCGCGAAAAAACTGTGAAGAGGAAAGAGATAATGTGAGATAAGCAGATGGAGATTTCAGAAAGAAGTAGAGAAAAAAGTGTGTAATGATCTAACAGAGTAGGACGTTGCAGAGGAAAGTGGTGTGAAGGGGAGAACAGGAGTGATTGAGAACCTCCGAAGGTCACTACCCCTGGCACAGACTTTAGTATTGTTTAATTCACAGCCCAATAAGTTCAGAGTTGAAACATTTTCAGTTCTAATTCATCAGAACAATATCTTTGTTACTCACGTATTTGATACCATTACTAAGCATTAGTAAAGTGAAGAGGTCGGCTTGTTTTAGGCATATATCCGTAGTTGTGTTATATGCCTAGATGCAATAATAGAAAAATCACAGCGAGGTACCCAAATTCTGGCCAATGGGGAACAGATGTGGGCAAACCAGCAAATAGGGAGTGCAGAGGCTGAGGGTCTGGCCAGGCTTCAATCCAAGCCATGAACATGTCAGACATGTAAATCATGCTAAACCTTGTAACACATGATAAATACTCTTCCAAATTGAAACAGTGTATTTCTTCAACATGCAAAAATGTTTAACTTTAGTACATTGTAAGATGTTAAAGCATGTGCCAGAGAGGTTTTCGCACGGTGCATATCATGAACTGACATGTTTCACAGTGTTCTCAAATGTGATGATGTAGGAAAAGCAGGCACAGTGAAATAAAGTTGTTGGCTAGGATGACACAATTTGGTTAAGCGGAGAAGCTAGGATTGAATTCACCTTTCCTGGTCTCACATTGTGCAATCCAGCCACTTGATGGGTATCTCTTGCTCTCCTCCATTTTGCATCAAAGGTTAATGCTTTGTGTTTAATTGTTTGAGCAGCTACATCAGTGCACCATGTTAAATGCACATTATTACATGTAAAATCTAATGAAACAAGAACTCTTTCTAGAAAAATATTCAAAGTTAGGGAAAGGTAAGGTACTCTATTTTAACATTGACAGGACCTGCTTATCCAGTCTTAACAAAGAGACCCATATCAGGGGAGGCTGAACACTTCCAGTGACGGTATTTAGACGCATCAACAAAGCACAGTTCTGGGCGACGCCAGGGAGTTCACATTACACAAGTGAAGTGCAGAGCTCAGCAGCTGGCAGATGCTCACACAGAGCCCACTCCATGTTGGCTGTTTGCATTATTCATTAGCCCCTGGATGTTGGGGCAGTAGGCCAGGCTGGCTGACCATCGAGGCGCTGCAGAGTGCTGTGAAAGTGCTTGGAAAGGGATGCTTCAAACCGTCCGCACTTACGACCGACTGAAATGCCATTAGCACAGCATCGGTCTCTGAGCTCTTTACCAGTACATCTGCCAAGCGACCTGAGTGCCTGGCAACACCTCCTCTGCTGCAGGAGGGGCAGGAGGAAGGATTGAGACTGAGGTGAGAGCCTGAGTGGCAGAAACCACATGAAGGCTCGGCCGTTGTTGGCTCAAGGGTCTCAAAGGACCCCACCTTGGGCTAGAGCCGAGCATCTGCTTCAAACCTTCAGTGGCTCGCTCACTCCTGTAGGAGAATGGCAACTTTGTAACTCCAAACATTCAGAATAATGGCATCATCTTTTGATTGAACTCCAAAGACCTGAATCTCCGGTACAGTACTGTGTCTGACTCCGTTCTCCCTATTCAACACCTCCTGTCCTACTGACCAGTGGCGGCCACCACAATAAAGAGGTGGGGGTGGATGGAAGGGGCGTGGGACAGCGCGGGAGGGGGAGCTATGATAAAAAAAAGGAAAAAAAAGAAAAACGGACCTGGAGCTGCCTCCCGTGTCGTGCTCGTCCTCCTTCTTCCTGGTCCCAGAAGGCACTGAGGCCACGTCACGGACTCCCTGCAATCCCTGCGCTGCTTTCATGTGAGAGCAGTGCAGGGATTGGTCTGAGCAGACAGGAAAGATGCCCTGCTCAGACCAGGGAGTCTGTGCGGGTTTCTCCAGCCTGGCTGCTTAATGCAGCTGGGCTGGAGAAACCTAAGTGCGCATGTGTGTTTTGGTTGGCCTGAGATGGCCGGCCAAACACATATGCGCACTTGAGGAGTGCACATAGCACGCCTCCTCCCCATGCCCCGCCCCTCCCTGCGTAAGCTGGCTCAGAGCCGGAAAATGAAAAACAAAACGATGACATTGTTTTATTTTTTATTTACTGGCTCTGATCCAGAAAGTGGGGCGATGCTCCTCCCCCATTGCGGAGGAGCCGCCCCTGCTTCTGACCATTTCTTTTCACTTTCATGAAGCTCGTTGCACTCCACCCTGAAACCGCCGTCAGTCAGCATCCTAAAACACTCAATCATGGACCTTCTTCTTTCCACCTATCACGTACGTTCCTTGGTGGCATCATCTTCTCTTCTTGGTTTATCATGTCATCTTTGTGCAGACCGTACTCGATGCCCCCTCTCATTTCTTGCTCCCTTCAGCCAGATCTTGGATTCCCCCACAGACATGTGCCACTTGATGGCTCTCCGCTCTCTCAAGCTGGATTTCTTTGAAAAAAAAGTAATTTACTTTTCTGCCACCTTTGAGCCCATTCCTATAAATTTTCTCGTTGCGAGCACGACTCCAGCAGCATTCACGAAGTAACCCTGGTCTTCACTTGAACCCCTCCAATGGCAAGGAATCTCTCAGAACTGCTGCATCCTCTGAGGCCAGGTACTAATTAAAATCTTTGCTCAATCAATCCATTCTGATCAAGACGCTGACCACTGCTCTAGCCTTCAGCAAACCTCATTACTGCAAGAACCTCCTTGTGGGTCTCCCCATACGTATTTAACCCATTGGATAAGGGATTACATTTTGCCACAAGAACATTGTATAACCTCTCCAGGCACAACGCTGCCTTGTAGTATCACCATCACCAGGTTGGCAGGCTGGCAGCCAAAAGCCTAGACAAGTTTGTGACCCCAGGCTTCGAAATGCCCCACAGTTCATCCCCAAACTAGCCTCATGTATAGATGGTACAACCGTTCCTACTCAAAATCTATGTTAATCCAGTCAGACCTCCTAGTCCAACCCAGAGCTCCATGTGCAGCATAGAGCGACTGACCCTTCCATCTGTTGAGAACCCTCCACTGGAAGCCCCTTCCCATCCACCCTGGCCAATTCCAGAGCTCCATGTGCAGCACTGAGCTTCTGACTCTTCCATCTGTTGAGACCCCTCCACTGGAAGCCCCTTCCCATCCACCCTGGTCAAACCCAGAGCTCCATGTGCAGCACTGAGCTTCTGACCCTTCCATCTGTTGAGACCCCTCCACTGGAAGCCCCTTCCCATCCACCCTGGTCAAACCCAGAGCTCCATGTGCAGCACTGAGCTTCCGACCCTTCCATCTGTTGAGACCCCTCCACTGGAAGCCCCTTCCCATCCACCCTGGTCAAACCCAGAGCTCCATGTGCAGCACTGAGCTTCCGACCCTTCCATCTGCTGAAACTCCTCCACTGGAAGCCCCTTCCCATCCACCCTGGTCAAACCCAGAGCTCCGTCTGCAGCACTGAGCTTCCGACCCTCCCATCTGTTGAGACCCCTCCACTGGAAGCCCCTTCCCATCCACCCTGGCCAATTCCAGAGCTCCATGTGCAGCACTGAGCTTCCGACCCTTCCATCTGTTGAGACCCCTCCACTGGAAGCCCCTTCCCATCCACCCTGGTCAAACCCAGAGCTCCATGTGCAGCACTGAGCTTCCGACCCTTCCATCTGCTGAAACCCCTCCACTGGAAGCCCCTTCCCATCCACCCTGGTCAAACCCAGAGCTCCGTCTGCAGCACTGAGCTTCTGACCCTTCCATCTGTTGAGACCCCTCCACTGGAAGCCCCTTTCCATCCACCCTGGCCAATTTCAGAGCTCCATGTGCAGCACTGAGCTTCTGACCCTTCCATCTGCTGAGACCCCCCAAAGGAAGCCCCTTCCCATCCACCCTGGTCAAACCCAGAGCTCCGTCTGCAGCACTGAGCTTCCGACCCTTCCATCTGTTGAGATCCCTCCACTGGAAGCCCCTTCCCATCCACCCTGGCCAATTCCAGAGCTCCATGTGCAGCACTGAGCTTCCGACCCTTCCATCTGCTGAGACCCCTCCACTGGAAGCCCCTTCCCCTCATCACTACCTCCTCTCCCTCCCTCTTCCTCTGATTCTCTCTATCCATCCTCCCAGTCCCTCTATCCCTTCACACTCCTGTCCTGTCTCTTCTCCCCTCCTTCTCTCCCTCTAATGTATCTCCATCCCTTTTCAACTGGCCCTACCTGCAAGCTCCCCGTTTGCCTCACTTTTTCCTCACCTCATTTCCCTTCATCACACCTTCTTCCTCTGCTGCTTCTAGTTCTTCTCCGAACCCCACTATCTCTCCCCTTCTCCTCAGACCACAACAGCCTCTCTCACCACTTCCCACTCCTTCCCTCCTTTACCCAGCACCCATTTCTCTCTGTACGGCCTGTCCACGGTTCTCTACCAGATCCTCCTTTCCATTTCCTCCCTTGAAGATTTTCCTAATTTCATCCCACTACAGACCAGAAACACTTACCTTAATCCCAGGATTATAATCCGGGCCACTGGAGTTATGCGATTGTGCGGCTGCTGTTATTTTCACATAATTATAAATTTGCCGCGTCTGCCACCTAATCCATCCTGCTGCATAATCTGCAGATTTTAACAAAAAAAATTGTTTCTAGCTCAACCGGCTCAAAAGTTACTAAAAACACAGCGACGTGTTGCCGCTCAGAAGACTGCCCTTTGCAAATGTTGTTCTGTAGCTTATTGCTTTGTTTAGGTTTTAAACTGATTCTAATGAGTTGCAAATAATTCCCAGATAGTCTTAACAAGTTTTAACATCTCAAAAAAACGAAGTAATACTATCCCAAAATGTGCCGCATAATGCTGCATAATTTGCCTTTTCTTGACGCATAATTTACTCAACCCTGCCGCATAATTTGGCCCTCCCCTGCCGCATAATTCCAGTGGCCCTGATTATAATCCTAGTAGAGTGAGTACCCTCACCAGGCCTAATATTTACTTCCAGTAAAGCCCCAGCACCTGTGCCATGCCCCCCGCCCCTCGGTGAGTCTTGTCTCAGCCCACACCCCAGGGTTGAGGGCATTGGGCAACCACTGCCACCCCCATCTCACACAACACTCGTTGTTCCAAGGAGCAGGCCTGGGCGGGCCCCCGCCACTGCTCTGCTATTTGTGATTTAATTTTCATATCCCACCACAAGGGAGCTGCTGAATGCGGCCATTGACCACTCTTGGTGCGGGGAGGGGGGGGCGCCAGGGTGGACCCCTCTTGCTGCCCCTTAATGACGTCACACCTATAATGGCGACGAGGCCTCCTCTGCTTTCCCAGCAGCAGCTGCACGTTGGGATAATGCCTCTGGGAATGAGGCGGTGGGCCATCTCCGCCCCACCCGAACCTCTCACACCTAACTGCGCCCCGCCCATCGTCAAAAGCAGTATTTTTCAGATGAGGCATCGTGAGCAAAAAAAAGACCCTTTCACAGCGTGGCGCAGGCCGAGCACGTTTTTCCGCCCCAGGGGCCTGGGATTGGCGGGCTGGACACGGAAGAGATTCGCCATGGAGGGGAGGGACGGGGTGGGGTTGGGTTGGGGAGTGGGGGGGGGGGGGCTCAGTCGCCTGAGAGCCCTCCATCAGGCCGCACTCAGGAGTCAGCTATGAATAGGCCATAACACAGCTTTCAAGGTGTACTAAATGGCTTTGCAGTTAAAGCTCACAGTTTTCCGTTTTTTCTGTTTTTACACATAAATGCAGATGGAAAACTATCTATTTCCCTATCCGTATTTGTTTTTAAGTACGGGCAAATAGAGACATTAGATCTTTTCAGTGTCTCACTGCCACTCATCGTGACCACCAGAATAATGGGCGCGCAAACTGAGAAGGTAGGGTTTGTTTATGGTGTTTAATAGCTTCAGCATTGGCTGAGAACTGGTACCACAATGACTATTTCACTATTCGCCCCAAAAAGCTAGCTTACACTTAGATTATTTCCCATGTCCCTTTCCTCCACGTAGTGGCCCCACAGGCTGCATTATTTTTTTTAATTTATTTATTTATTTAATGCGATTTTATATAGCGCAAACATTACCCGAAGGTGTCAGAGCGCTTTACAAAAGAACCAGTTGCGTTACATAAGGACTTTGGATTACATGAGTTACATAAGAGATGCAAACAGAAAAAAATTGCAAATGTACAAGTTGTAAAGTCACTCAAGGAAGAGATACAAACAGATAAACTCTAAAATCACATAGGAATGGTAGTAAGTACAAAGGTCTACTACATATACTAGTGGTTTGAGTTATATATATATACAAATTGCAAATTCACTCAGGATTACATTTAACAGCGATTAGGCTTGGACAAATATATATTACATATTTACAGAGCAGGAAATTCTTGCCATCGTTCAGCCAGGTGTTCAGGTGGTGTTGCACTCAAGGGTGGTGGTCTTGGGTCTGGAGGGATCCCTGAGTTGGAGATGTCCATAGGGGTAGACGGCCGGATGGTGGTGGGGGAAGCAGCACGCTGGATCCCCGGGCCGATCCCGAGGTCATGCTGGGCTCCATCCCATGTTAGACTTGCGTATCTCGCGCCGACCGTGAGCGGAGCTGCGGTCGCTGTTTCTCTCTCGATTGGCCGCCATGTTAGGGGCAGGCAGGTATACAGTGGCTGAAATCAGTGGTTAGCAGTTAAAAATCAAATCCAATTAAGCCTATTTAAAAGCAGATCGCGGTGATCTTTAGTTTTAGCTGAAGTGACTGGCTTTCCGCGTATGGCCGCACATCTAGGGATCACGATCAGCCGCCATGTTAGGGTCAGTCAGGCAGACAGGCAGATACGCGCATTCACACTTGCACATTACACACACATGCAGCTCTGACTTCGGAAGCCAGGCGGGCTGTCGCTGCCAAGGCAGAATGCTGTAGCAGCATAGACCCCAAACTCTTCCCAGGTCCTCCTTCGCCGGTGCCAATGTGCACAGGGTTGTCGTGTGGCTCCTTGCGGTCAGGGTGTGGTTTCCCTACAGTACTGGCATAGGTCTGGGGCAAGCCGGATTCTAGTTCTGTAGCTCCTCTTATGGAAGAATAGTTTCTGCTTTGGTTCCTGTAGACACTCCCTGTTGGGGCCTGGTGTAGTGAGCCCGACACTAGGATACATAGTGTCGAGGGCCACAGTGGCTTCCGCCCTCATTCCGTGCTATGCGGTGTTGGCCAAGCATACACACGAGCTGGAGGGATCTCCCGCTGATCTTCCCGCCAGTGACCTTGCCTTTAAATGGCACGCTGCAAGGACTCCTGCGGTCAGAGCTGGTCATGAATGTGACCAGATGTGGAAAGTCAGAGGCAGCACGGCTTGGCATGGCCAAACCTTGTCTCCTGTCAGAGTTTCCTAAAGTACTTTCCAGTTTTCGCCAATGCTAACCCTCAAGTGTACTTTAAAACCTACCGCCTGTCACAACATTTTGTTAACAGTTCTTAATACATGGTACATGTTAAGAAAAACCACTACCAGCTTTGATAGTCATTGAGGGCTCCCTATGCGAGGGTATGTTTACATTTCTTCTATTTGGGCCCATAGGAACCTAGGGCTGGACTCGTCCGCAGCTCTCGGGAAGTGAGAGAACAGGAAACAAGCAGAAGAATAAATGGAAGTGGAAAGATGCCCAACAGAAAAGAAAGTGCTATATCCTTCCTGAAGGTAACAAGGGAGGAGTCTAAGGGGCTCATAAGGATGGCGGAACGATCGACACCGCCGGGCCGGCGGTGGCGATCGTTCCGCCATCGTCATGAGATTTACCCCCCGCCACATTATGATGGCGGTGGGTATCGCGGCGGACGGAAAGTCCGTCCGACGCTTTTCCGCCGGCGGCAATCGTCACGATTGCCTGCCAGGCGGAGCAGGGGCACTAATATGGTGGCGGTGCCTAGCAGGCACCGTCCGCCATATTAGGATGTCGAGTTTGGAAGGCCTTTCCATGGCGGCAACACCGCCATGGAAAGGCTGGCAGGGATTGCGTCCAGGGGCCCGTTGCGGGCCCCCCTTGTGTCTGGGGGAGGTGGGGTGCACTTATTTCGCTGCACCAAGTGGCAGGCACCGTGTGGTGCCTGCCATGTGGTGCAGTGAAATGCCAGGCATGCGATTTTAACATCGCGGCGGTGCTGCGGTCTGCAGCACCCGCCGCAATGTTAAATTGCAGAATGCGACCGCCATGGTGGCGGTTGCATCCTAATTCGCGTTGCGGGACCGCCGCATGTCTGGCGGCTGGTCTAAACACCGCGGGGATGGCGGGCGGGCTCAGGTCCGCCCGCCATCCTAATGAGCCCCTAAGTTCGAAAAGTAGAGCGTTACAGTGTTTAGGATCGAGGATTGTAAAAATTGACCCCATAGCAAGCCCCGCAAAAACACAGGAACCTTGAGAAGACATTTTAAATCTAAAAAGTGAAGGGTTCTCCTTGAATTGTAGCAGCATGTACTGGGCCTGACTCATCGGACACATAAGAGCTGTGGGCTAGAAATGCAAGGTTTCTAGGGCATCCTTGAATGTGATTTTACCTGGTTCCGGTGAGAGGCTCAATGGTAAACAGTCAGAATATCGAGTTTTAATTGTCGACTTGAACTAATATCGAGTGCAAAATATCGGGATACAAAAATATCGACTGTCAGAATATCGTGGTACAGAATATCGAGTCTAAGGTAAGTAATATCGTTTTTAACAATATCGAAGTCATTAATGTCGTTTTAAAAAATATCGAAGTCATTAATATCGTTAGAAAAAATATAGTTAAAAATATTGTTTATTTAGTTAGTGTTATGTATTTTAGTATGTATTTTAAATGTATGTGTTCTATTTTGTTGTCTAAGTATTGCATTTGTTTTTTAATATATGTATTACATTTTTAGAAGTTATTAATTTTATTTAAAGTAAATTTTGCGTTTTAGTTCCGGGTTGTGGGTTTATAGGGGAATAGGGTGGGAAGTAATTTAATTATAATAAATGTATTAATCATTTTTAGAAGTTGTTAATTTTATTGTAATAAAATTTTGCGTTTTAGTTCCGTAGCGGGCTGTGGGTTTATAGGGGAATAGGGTGGGAAGTAATTTCATTTCAATTAATTAATTGCTATTTTTAATAATTAATATTTATGTATTTAATATTTTTTAATGTTGTGGTAATTAATTTATTATTAATTATTTATTATTTGGTTGTCAATTATTATTAATTAATTGGTAATTATGTTAATTGTGTCATTTATTTAGGAGCGGGTTGTGGGTTGATAGTGGAGTAGGGTGGGAAGTAATTTAATTTCAATTTAATATTTTTTATTAATTAAAATGTATGTATTTAATATTTTTTATTGTTAATTGTGGTAAATTTATTATTAATTATTTATTAATTGGTTGTTAATTATTATTAATTAATTGGTAATTGTGTTAATTGTGTAATTTTTTTAGGAGCAGGTTGTGGGTTGATAGGGGAGTAGGGTGGGAAGTAATTTAATTTCAATTAATTAATATTTTTTATTAATTAATATTTGTGTATTTTTTTGCAGAGTTTTATATAGCGCAAACTTGACCCGAATCGGGTATCAGAGCGCTTTACATAGCACCAGTTACGTTACATTAGGACACACATTCATTTTTGTTAGGCACGGGAAGATTAAGTGATTTGCCCAGAATCACAGGATGTTCAGCGTCATTGCCGAGACTCGAACCCAGTTCTCCAGATTCGAGGTCGGACGCCCTAGCCGTTAGGTCAACTCCTCTCCGATTTATTATTATTTATTTAATAGTTTTTATTGTTAATTGTGGTTATTAATTATTTTATTGTTTGTTAATTATTAATTAATTGGTAATTGTGTTAATTGTGTAATTTTTTTAGGAGCGGTTTGTGGGTTGATAGGGAGAGTAGTGTGGGAAGTAATTTAATTTTAATACATTTTTAAATATTTTTAATATAATTATTTAATGTTATTTTATAGTGTTTATTGTGTGAATTAATTTATTAATTGTTTTTATTTTGCTTGTTAATTGTTATGAATTAATTAATTGTTAATTAATTGTTAATTGTGTCATGTTTTACAACATTGGTGGTGTCATTTATAGGGGAATATGGTGGTAGGTAAATTATTTATAATTAATTATTTGTTAATTAATGCAAATTAATTAATTCAATATTAAATATGCTAATTGTGGAATTATTTTGATGTGTGAGTTGTGGGGTTTATAGGTGTAAATGTTGGGAAGAATTTTTTTTAACATTAATGATTTGTTGTTAATTGTTAATTTATGAATGCAAAATTAGTTATGGAAATTGTGTAAATATTTTTAGGTGTGTGTTTTGGTGTTTCTTGGGGTAGAGGGTGGAAAGTAAATTAATTTAAATAAATTAATCAATAGTTGATCATTAATATTCATTTATTAATTTATAAATATTTTTGGTAATTGTTTTGTTTTTATTTTGTTTGTGGTTTTTGGTTCAATAGCTGTAATCTTTGGTTTTATCCTCTCCGCTATACAACACTTTCCCTACTGTTGCATTCATTAGAGTGGGAATAGTAATCTATTCCCCTCCGCTATCCAACACTTTCCCTACCGTTGCACTCGCTTGAGTGGGAATAGTAATTTTTACCCCTCTGCTATCCAACACTTTCCCTACTGTTGCACTCACTGGAGTGGGAATAGTAATTTCTACCCCTCCGCTATCCAACACTTTCCCTACTGTTGCACTCACTGGAGTGGGAATAGTAATTTTTACCCCTCCGCTATCCAACACTTTCCCTACTGTTGCACTTGCTGGAGTGGGAATAGTAATCTATTCCCCTCCGCTATCCAACACTTTCCCTACCGTTGCACTCGCTTGAGTGGGAATAGTAATTTTTACCCCTCTGCTATCCAACACTTTCCCTACTGTTGCACTCACTGGAGTGGGAATAGTAATTTCTACCCCTCCGCTATCCAACACTTTCCCTACTGTTGCACTCACTGGAGTGGGAATAGTAATTTATTCCCCTACGCTATCCAACACTTTCCCTACTGTTGCACTTGCTGGAGTGGGAATAGTAATTTTTACCCCTCAGCTATCCAACATTTTCCCTACTGTTGCACTTGCTGGAGTGGGAATACTAATTTTTACCCCTCCGCTATCCAACATTTTCCCTACTGTTGCACTCGCTGGAGTGGGAATAGTAATTTTTACCTCTATGCTATCCAACACTTTCTCTAACATTGCATTAGTTGGAGTGGGAATAGTAATTTTTATGCCTCCGCTATCCAACACTTTCCCTACTGTTGCACTACCTGGAGTGGGAATAGTAATTTATTCTCCTACGCTATCCAACACTTTCCCTACTGTTGCACTCCCTGGAGTGGGAATAGTAAATTATTCCCCTCCGCTATCCAACACTTTCCCTACTGTTGCACTCGCTGGAGTGGGAATAGTAAATTATTCCCTTCCGCTATCCAACACTTTACCTACTGTTGCACTCGCTGGAGTGGGAATAGTAATTTATTCACCTCCGCTATCCAACACTTTCCCTACTGTTGCAGTTAATGTAGTGTAAAATGTAGTTTTAAAAATTAATACATATTTTAATAATTTAATTTATAATATATATTTTTTGTTCTTTTATGTTACAGGTGTATGTGTGTGTATATATATATATATATATATATATATATATATATATGTATTTATAATTTTTAATCTATTCCTAACATTTTATAATTTATTAAAATAATTATTTATTAATTATTATTACGTAAATATATATTACATTTTATATATGTATGTTTAATTTATTTTTACATTACATTTATTACTTATAATTAAAATTTTGTAATAATTCTAAATATTTTTTCTTAAGTTATATGTATTATTTAATTTATTTTACATTATTTTTTATACATTTAAAAAAACGATATTTTTTACTTAGATATTTTCAACTATATATTTTTTCCGATATTTTAGTACTTACCATTATGTAGATAGGATGTCGATATTTTTGACATCGATATTTATGTCCCGATATTTTGGGAACATGATATTTTGTCCATCGATATTTTGTCAGTGATCCAGGTTCAATGTGGCCATAGGGGCATCGGATGAATCTGCGATTGGCCTCTGCATGCCCTGGTGGTAGAACTGGGCAGAGTTACTAGAATAAATGCTGTTTACTCTGCCCAAGCCTTTCACAGACACCAGCCTGTCGAGAATTCATACAGTCTCAGAGTAGACCATTTTGTTTCTTGATGGCGAACACCATGGTTGGACTGTGGAGAAACCGGGCCCCCATAGGATGTAGGCTGCCCATAACTGGCACCAACAAGGCAAGCAGATCATCCACGCAAGCTGGGCTACCTTGTGACAGGCCAAACGTGGAAAAAGACCTGAGATCAAACAAAGCAGGAGGTTAGCGAGTGTCCTGATCAGGGAGTGTCGATGTGCAGTTAGTTGACCGTGCGAGTGTCCTGATCAGGGAGTGTCGATGTGCGCTTAGTTGACTGTGCGAGTGTCCTGATCAGGGAGTGTCGATGTGCAGTTATTTTACTGTGCGAGTGTCCTGATCAGGGAGTGTCGATGTGCGCTTAGTTGACTGTGCGAGTGTCCTGATCAGGTAGTGTCGATGTGCGGTTAGTTGGCTGTGCGAGTGTCCTGATCAGGGAGTGTCGATGTGCGGTTAGTTGACTGTGCGAGTGTCCTGATCAGGGAATATCGATGTGCGGTTAGTTTACTGTGCGAGTGTCCTGATCAGGGAATGTCGATGTGCGGTTAGTTGAGTGTGCGAGTGTCCTGATCAGGGAGTGTCGAGGTGCGCTTAGTTAACTGTGCGAGTGTCCTGATCAGGGAGTGTCGATGTGCGCTTAGTTGACTGTGCGAGTGTCCTGATCAGGGAGTGTCAATGTGCAGTTAGTTTACTGTGCTGTTCGGAAGGATACTTAATATTCTTGTTCTTGTACTGTCATGACACGGTAGCAAAAAGATGATACACTCACTCTGGATAAGGTTGCCAGATGGTTCTATGTCTTCAGGTGAACCATATTCAGTCTCATTTTTCCTTCACAATATATTGTAATCTACACGTTTTTCCAATTTTATTCATTGATGAAATAGAGGTATACAACTCCCAGAATGCTTTGGGTTGCTGAGTGAAAGTTTATGACGGGAACACAGTGGTCCATATTTATAATGTTTTCATGCAGCGCAATGCAGCAAGCTACCTTGCTGTGTGACTGGGAAAGGGGTGGAATGTGCTGTATTTAACATTATACGGTGCATTCCTGTCTTTTCCTAACGCTGGTGCACTTTTGGCTGCCTAGCGCCAATGCAGGCACCCTTGCGTCTTAGTGCAAGGATGCCTTTGTTGTAGGCAGGAATTGTTTTTGTTCAGGAAGGGACGCTTTCCTGCACAAAAACAATCCTGAGTCATTGTAGCACACGTAGAAAGAGGAAACAATGAGGCAAAATGAAGACATCTCTCCTGCTTACGTCTCACCTGGGGAGGCGTAGCATTTTGACGCATTCCCAGGTCTTCCACTAATGGTAAATCCAGGATTGCGCCAAAATCCATAGGTGGATCCTTGGGAACACCCACGCTCCACCCATGGAATGGCTCACTGGGGGAGAGTAACGCAAGGAAGCGATTTGCGCTGCCTTGGGTGACTCCAGATTCATCAAGCCACACAGGACCAAGCGAGGAGGCCTTGCGCTGCTTGACAAAACTCGCTTAGGTTTTGCGTGGCCTTTGCGACCCTTTGCGTGGTGCAAGGGCGACGCAAAACCTTTCATAAATCTAGCCTGGTGTCTCTGATGGCATGGACTTATCTGGTAACCTGAACAGTGAGTGTCTTAAGAGACTTAACATGGCCTGAATATGGTGGCACCGTTGCAGGTGGCAGGTGTAGCACCGTGCACTGCCCCTTCTGATAGCCACTTCGAACATGTGGCACAGAGTCCCCTTGACCTGCACTTGTTCCCTTGGACAAAACAAAGCCTCTGCTGTGTTCCAGGCCCCATGTGTGGTTGAGGCTCTGGACATCAAGAATCCTGAATACATTCTGCCACTATCCTATGTTTATCGGACATGGGATCAAAACCTGGTCCAAAAAGCTGTTTTCCTGCAGATTGGAATTTTACGGATTTCACTGTTTGCACGTACATGAGTTATTCACAAACTGATGCTGATTGGTCTAATTAATTGTGATTACACTGTAGCCATGATAATACTTGCTCTTAGGTTATATAAATATATGTGTGTAGATAGCAGTTGTTGTATAGTGCAAACCTAGCTGGGAAGCAGCGGCCCCCTGAATAGTGGGCGAAAGCTGGAGACCCCGGTTTACATCGTTTGCACTGAGGCAAGCAACCGTTAGCTGCTATGTGCTTCTCAAAGAGATCCCGTCACCTTCTTTCTGAACTGCAGGTGGGTTATAACAGTTCTGATGTCAATGGGGTGTTGTTCCAGATCCGGGGTGTGTAGATGGAGAACCCCTGCTTTCTGTTTTTTTTCTTCATTCTGTAGTTCCCTGGCTCCTAGTTTGGCGTTGTCCGCCTCAGGGGGAAACAATTAGATCAGTCATCCTGTGTACCCAAGAGGGTGTGGCATAACGGCCAGAGCTGCCGACTTTGGAGCTTGGGATCCAGGTTCGAGTCTCAACGTTGGCTCAACATCTTGTGATTCTGGGCAAATCTCTTAGTCTCTCTATGGACAGCGCCCAGGTACCATCACAGGTGATTGGCCGGGCTCTACAAATCTGAGTATTTATTTACTTATCTCTGTGCACTTCTTCCTTTTCCAGTGCCCTGTGTGCTCCATAAATTTTCCATAAAACATGCTAAAATAAGCTGCATAGAACAGGAAAGCCAATGCTAGTCATGAAACCGAGAACCCATTCATCCAGGGGGTGGCTGACAGATTCTGCCATTTCAACTCAGGGGGTGGGGCAGTCACATTACTTGTTTCCATAGCAACCTGGTGCTGTTCTAGAGAACTAATCAGTCATGCTTTACTACATATTTCTGGAGGTGGGTGGAGAGCAGCACACATTTGTATCTGTCCACAGTATCCCTGTAGCTAAAGTCATATTACCTGTGTAAAGGAAGGTATTATGTTTGTTCCATTTCATGCTAGCTTCCTCATACATTACTGTCATGACCAGAATTCTTAGGAGGGCTGCCAAAATAGTCAGCGCCCTTTCAGCAAATTATGGTGGAGAGGTCCTAATACTATTTACATAACACAACAATTATTCATTTTTGCAGAGTTTCCCACTATCTTCACCTACATTCAAGAGTCCTCCCCACAAACATTACCTGGTGCTGAAATCTGAAACTTTTTATGATGCTACTGTGAAGCCGTATTGTGTAGGACTCTTCAATTTTTGCATATTTTTTTAGCTTTTGCACGAACTATGTAAAGCTGGTGACTTAATAAGTGAGATTTATTGAACACCTTCTAATGTTCCTTAGCCACCAGTGACACACCATCCTTGATATGTGCTCTAGTGATCTGCAGGTTCACAACAGCTCCCTTTGCAGCCATCTCTCCACTGATCTTGGACAATAAACTTGAAATGCGTGGACTCACTGAAACATGGCTACTCTCCACCCCCTGGTTCATGCATCTCCTGGAGCCCTTATTGTGTAAGGATCAGGACATGGTCAAATAAGGACAACCAGGAGAGTCCATTAGCGACTCAAGTCAGTAGGAGGAACTTAGCTGAGCCACTGACGTGGACCAGACAATCAAGGTAACATGGACTGAGGCATGATTGACGGAAAGTATGGAGGACCGATCTCTGGTGACTAGGGTACAGGATAGAGAGCGGGACTACCAGGACAGAGCGGCACTCAGACTGCAGCGATTGGCTATAAGGAACAACCAACCAGAGGTGGGACACTATCTTCTAGGTCCGTGTAAGTGGCAGCAATGGGAGGAACTGTTCACCTTTCAACTTCCTTTAGTTCTATGGTTCCCACTGTTGTCTGTGTTCACTCATTTTTTTTGGCATCCTTGCACTTGTTATCTTGTTTTGTTACCCCTTTCTTCGATTTCCTCTCTCCTTCAGTGATTTTGGTCGATAAACCTCTTGTCTGGATTCCACCTGTTGAGAAGTTCACGCTGTGCTTCCTCCATGCTCCTGGTCCTGGAGTAGTTTTCTTGATGCACTGCAGATCTTGTCATTAGCTCGTCCATTGTGTTATCAGGTGAACTTACTACTCCGTTGTTTGTTGAACTTGTTTTCCATTACGTTGGATACCTAAAGTTAACATTACCTAGTTCATGTTCAGACATAGTGCGTGCAACCTCCGGTGATCCAGCAACACGAACAGGCTATACCTTTCTCTACACACTCCACCTGAACTAACATTGCACTTGGTGTTTGAACAGCAATGACAGAGCCAGCACTCGACTCTCTGTATCACACTTTACCCTTAGTCCTATTTTGCCTTGGAGATATTGCCACTTCCAGGGTTAGATCTCCTCGCTCAAGCAGATCTCCTGGGCAGGAGGTTTGGTGGACTAGAATTTGACCAGGTCCTGTCCTTCGCTACCTGAAGCCTGATGTTTGTGAGGCCATCTACCCCAGCATGGACTCAGATGTTAATCCTTTCAGCCCATCACAAAGACTCCGGATGATTTACAGGTTGCCAGACAGGGAAGGAATGTCTTACTGTCCAAAATTAGCAAATTGGGTAAACAGAGGGACGTGGGACTGGTTGGATTCCCGGTATGTACGACTACACCCTCACGCCTCTAGCTGAAACACGGTGGCCTACTGCTGGGATCTTTAGTTTAGGCGAATATGGAGTCGGCACTGATCAGGAAGTTTGTGTGGCTCAGTCTGTGGTTGGATCTGGTAAATCTCGATCAGGAGATGGTAGAGATAGTATGTTGTAAGAGCTCATTGGAGCGTCCCTGAGAATAATTAAGATGGGAAGAAGAATATCATTGTAGAAACCCGGTGGAGGAATGGGAATTCATTCAGGGGCAATGGGGGTACCTTGATGGGCATCCGGAAGGATGCAGGGGCGGTGGTCCCGAACAGTCATTGTGAACCATAGCGTTTAGTTAATCACTATAGCACGACAGCTGAGGATGATGGGCGTCGGGGTTCAAATTATTATGGCGTGGGGCAGTTGCGTAACAATAGCCCCTGCAGCTTCCACAGTGTGGGGGGGCAAGCTCCGGGGGGGCCCTCCAGCACTGTGCAGAGGTGGCAGGACCCTGGCCTCATAGCTCCTGACTGAGTCTGGAGCGTGGGGGCCCCCTCCATGTACTTTGCAGGGGGCCCCCCTCAAGTTTCGCTACGCCACTGGGGTGGGGATCATTTGAAGATGGACAGTGTTGGAGACTTAAGAAGTGAAGAGGGAGGAGGTGGGGAGGGGAAGTTGGTGTGAGGATAGAGGTGTCTGTGCCAGAGCCTTGCCATTGTGCAGCAATCCCGAATCTGAAACAGGCAGAACACAACAATTCATGAGAAGAAATGGGCCCATCTGTGCATGTTGTGGTGCACATTTGAGAGTGAACAGCGCTTCATACCAGCTGCACAGCCAGCCTGCTCCTCTGTGAGCTGGTAACATGGAAGAGGCTCTACTGAGTCTCCAACTCTGTCTTTGCTCTTACACTACAACAGCTGATCGCTGTAAAGACCAGTGCTTTAAATGAGCAGGTGCTGTGCGGGACCGAGCACCGGCACATCTTTAATGTGAAAGGGTGAGCACCGGCACTTCTTTAACGTGAAAGGGTGAGCACCGGCACTTCTTTAACGTGAAAGGGTGAGCACCGGCACTTCTTTAATGTGAAAGGGTGAGCAACGGCACTTCTTTAATGTAAATCCGTATTTGTAAAGCGCAAACTACTCACCCTTACGGGTCTGAAGGCGCTGGGGGCCGTTGTGGAAATTAAGTGAGCTATTGCCCAGAGTCACATGGTGCTGAGCTGCCTCCGGAGCCGGGGATCGAACCGTGAGCCCTGTGCTCCGAAGTCAGCTGCCCTGGCCGCTGCACCACACCTGTGAAAGGGTGAGCACCTACACTTCTTTAACGTCAGAGGGCGAGCACCTGCACTTCTTTAATGTGAAAGGGTGAGCACCTGCACATCTTTAATGTCAAAGAGTGAGCACCAGCACTTCTTTAATGTGAAAGGGTGAGCACCTGCACTTCTTTATTGTGAAAGGGTGAGTACCTACACTTCTCAGTACTCCGGTCATACATTTAATGCCAGCCTACCGGCACTTCTCAGCAGCAAACGGATACTTTTACTAGTGAGTATAAGCACTTCTATATTTCCATTTCAAGCACTGGTAAACACATAACCAAACCTGCTGGATTTTTCAGTCCTCTCTCTGTCACTGGGACTTGAGCTCTGGTTTACAGTTGTTCAGTCCCATGGTTTTAGGGGTTTCCCATTTTAAAGGCCAGGCACCCCTAGACAGACTGTTTTGCAGTCTGCGGTTGCAGACCTGGTATTCGAGCCCCCCGTTAAACCCCGACAGAGCAGCTGCCTGCCAGGGAATACGCGGGCCTGAGACCGGCCTGCAGCGCTGCTCTGACTTGTTTTATAGCGCTGTTGCCCGAGCCAGAGCCTTGGCACTTGGAAGCGGTCAGGCAGCTGGCACACTCAGATCAACGCTGTTCTGCAAGAGAGGCTGGAGGCCATATCACTGGTGCACGTGTTGAAAGATCAGAGGGTTGAGATATGTCGTATGTCGCAGTTCGCGATACGCACATCAAATCAAAACAGGATTTATAAAGCACGGCTAATCGCCCGCAAAGGTATCCAGGTTCTGAGGGTTTGCTTCTTTCAGGTGGGTTCAGTTGAACAGCCAGGTCTTGAGTCGTTTCCGAAATTCTAGAATCCGCCTTGTATCTTCAGACACATCGATGTAATGAGTTGGCGAACAAAGACTATTTTGTTGACCCTCAGGGGCACGTTGTTGGTTGTGTCTAATTAATATGAGCAATATCATAATTCTACACAAACTACTATCCTGTTGTTGGCATTGGCCAATGGCACAGCGCCCAGGGCATTTTATCTTGACATTGAAGCATTGCAAGGAGGTGTGCATCTTTCTGGACCGCTTGTCTTAAACATTCCCTGGGCTCAAATTTATTTAAATGGAGTTATACTTACACGATGGCCGCCTTCTCCTGCTTGTGTCTCCTACCAAATGAAGGCAGCTGTCCTATTTAAAAATGAGTTAACACCACAGCGTCAACCTGGATTGTGACTGTCCCAGCAGATAAAAAGCGCCAATGCACTTCGGTCAAAGTCAAAATACACTTTGGTCGGCTGAAAGCCATAAATGACAAATAAAATACATACAGAATAAATACATTAATAAAATTCATCATTAGAAATGCAACTACCAGTCACACAGCACCACCTTGTCTGCCGCTTCATGGCGCTATCTCGTAGTCTGGTGTTAAATGGTAAGCTCTAAAGGAGGCACTTCTCAATCCCTACTCCATAGTTACTACGTCTCAGGTTATGTGATCAGTTATTTCATCATGAATAAATTATATCATGTTGTGAATTAATCAGCAAGCAATTCTGCTGATAATGGTGCCATTGAGGTTATGAGTGAACCGATTAGTAATCTTATTGTTAAAAGAGCGGCAGGTGATGTCATACGGTCAGCGGTGTTATTGACAATGTCACTGGTTTATGCAGCGTGAACCGACCAGCAAAGCAATAGAGCACTGTACACTAGTGGTTGTGATGCAATGCATCATGGGATGGTGGAGGACAGAAGGGAAGATTCTCTGGTATTGTATCTGTTATAGATTCACATGCTTGAATCTTAATCGTCGTCATGGTGGGAGTACCACCATCACGAAGGGTAAGATTCAAGCTTGTGAATCTATCAAAGATGTCAATACTGGAGAACCACACTGTACAGGTAAGTAACTTGTTTCTTACAGCCACAAATGGGGGGTGGGTGGTACGCAGGGAAGTGGGCTTCTGGCTGAGGGGTTGAGGCAGCTGGAGCAGAGAATGGGGGTAAGGTTGTAGCTATGGGCATGTTGGGGGCCACCATCTGAAGGTTTGATAACGGGGGCTGCACTACGAGGGGGCTTTTCTTGAAGAACCACGTACACTGTAAAAAACTAACCATAAGCGCTGCTTTTCTTATCTTTTTAGGTCTAGTTTGAGAACTTAACGACATTGCAACTAAAATATGCACACAACTGCAATCGATATGTGGTCATACTTGGGCAGTTGTATCTTCATCTACTGAAGTGAGATGACACTGTGTGGGGTGTCTGGGGTCTTTAATCCAGGGTTTTTTGAGGAGGTTTAGGTAAAGCAGGTAAGATTACTTAAGGAAAAGGAAACAAGCACTGGTAATACCCAGGGCCACTGGAATTATGCAGGATGAGGTGACCAAATTATGCAGCAGGGTTGACTAAATTATGCAGCAAGAAAGGAAAATATGCAACCTAACGCAGCACATTTCATAATATTATTTCATAATTTTGTCATTTGTTCACATTAACACTGGGCAAAGGTTTCACTTCATTAGTGCCCGTTTAACATCCAAATACAGGAATATTCAACTGCAAGATGACCAGTCAACCTTTGACTAGGGCCTTCCACTGTGTGACACAAAGGTCGCCGTGATTTTAGTAACTATCATCTGTTTTTTTAAATCTGCATATTATGCAGCAGATGAATGATTATGTGGCAAATCCATACTTAGGTGGAAAACGCCACAGCCACATAATCACATAATTCCAGTGGTTCTGGTAATACCAATTGAATTTGTGCAGCAGTAAGATTTCCTCAGCCTTCAATACGACGAGGTGAACAGGTTATTTCAGGGTATCAGCAGTGAAAGCTTCTGTCCCTCAAAGAACTGGAACAGAACAGTTGCATCAGTGCAAGCTTTCCTCCTTCACAGACCAATTAAACCATGTGCATCTGCAATGCAAGCATGCTTTTCTCATAGCCCAGGTACAGCATGGCAGCGGCAGCTCAACCTACCATTCCCCACAGAAGATGTACTCTACTGTAGCAGCCTGCAAGCTTCCCTCTCTTATAGAGCAGCCTGCAGCATTGCAGCTCCCTCACAGCACCAGTACAGCACGCTCACGGCAAGTCAATCTCCCGTTCCTCACAGAGGATGCATACTACTGTACCAGCCTGCAAGCTTCCTTCCCATAACGAGCAGGCAGAAGCAGTGTAGCTTCCGGGCAGAGCTCAGCTCAAACCTCCGACCCCACATAAGATGCTCACTACTATACCAGCTCTGCAAGCTTCTGTCGCTCAGAACATGCAGGATCAGTGCAGCTTCCTCACAGCATAGGTACGGCATGGAAGCAGCAGCTCAACCCAGTGGCATCACTAGTGTGGGTGTGGGGGGTGCGGACCGCACCGGGTGACACCATCACATGGGGTGACTCCGTGAGCCTCTGCTTCAGCAGAGGCTCACGGCGTCACCCCATGTGATGGTGTCACCCGCCCCGGTGCGGTCCGCACCCCCGCACCCCGGACTCGGGAGTTACCGCACTGGGTGACACCAACCCTAGTGACGCCACTGGCTCAACCTACTGTCCCCGTCGGAGAATGCACTCTACTGTACCAGCCATGCAAGCTTCCTTCCCTTATAGAACTTGCAGGAGCAGTGCAGCTTCCTCACATCACTGGTACAGCATGCCAGCGGCAAGTCAATCTCCTGTCCCTCAAAGAAGATGTGCAGCACTGTACAAGCACTGCAAGCTTCCTTCCCTTATAGAACTTGCAGGAGCAGTGCAGCTTCCTCACAGCACAGGTCCATCATGCCAGCGGCAAGTCAATCTCCTGTCCCTCAAAGAGGATGTGCAGTACTGTACCAGCACTGCAAGCTTCCCTCTCTTATGGAACAGACAGCAGCAGTGCAGCTCCCTCACAGCACAGGTACAGCATGGCAGCGGCAACTCAAACTACCACCCCCCCCCCACTGAAGATGCGTACCGCTGTACCAGCCCTGCAAGCTTCCTGCCCTCATAGACCAGGCAGCTGCAGTACAGCTTCCTCGCAGCACAACTACAGCATGGTAGTGGCAGGACAAACTCCCATCCCTCAAAGAAGATGTGCAGCACTGTACCAGCACTGCAAGCTTCCTTCCCATATAGAACTTGCAGGAGCAGTGCAGCTTCCTCACAGCACTGGTACAGCATGGCAGCTGCAACTCAAACTACCACATCCCCCCCCCCCACTGAAGATGTGCACTGCTTTACCAGCCCTGCAAGCTTCCTGCCCTCATAGACCAGGCAGCTGCAGTACAGCTTCCTCACAGCACAGCTACAGTATGGCAGTTGCAGGACAGAATCCCATCCCTCAAAGAAGATGTGCAGCACTGTACCAGCACTGCAAGCTTCCCTTTCTTATAGCACAGACAGCAGCAGTGCAGCTCTCTCACAGCACAGCTCCATCATGCCAGCGGCAAGTCAATCTCCCGTCCCTCAAAGAGGATGTGCAGTACTGTACCAGCACTGCAAGCTTCCCTCTCTTATGGAACAGACACCAGCAGTGCAGCTCTCTCACAGCACAGCAACAGCATGGGCATCAGCTGTTCAAACCGCCTTCCAACAGGCTAGTAAAATGTATCCAGGTGAACAATCACCGACAGTGTGATAGCTTCTCAATCGTTCAATCAAGCAGTATTGATTGTTTGATTAGAATTATAAAATAATGTGACCAGGTGTTCAGAGGTACCACGCGAGGCTAAGTACAATCATTGCTAAAGACAACAGGTCTATTTCGCGTATTGAGTGCTGACTAAAAAAACATTAAAAGGAAAAAAACCTGCTGCAGTGAAAAATCAAAACAGAAATGTTCTTTTTTTGTGTACAGTGCATCAATGAAGTAAATAATTTAATATGTGGTAATTCAGTGTATGTTTGAGATGTAAAATAGTCCCTCGTGCTTGGAAATAAAAGCACTCCCTAAAGCGCGGAATGATGCATTAGACAGCCAATAGCATGAGATGCGAGTATTATATCTCTTTGGTATAACAGAATTGAAACAGCAAGCCCAACCTGCACCCCAAGGAGCGCTGGCAACGCACCTCCCCACACAAAACCAAACCCCGACTAGAAGTCCAGATAGAAAACAAGCTGGGCCAGTATGCCCAGGAAAAGTGTGCACCTCCACTACCACCGCTGCTTCAAAGTGGCAGTCTCCAAGACCAATGTAACTTTTTCGCAATGTGGAGAGCACCACCCAGATGCTGTTTGAAAAATTATTGTCCATCCAGTGTAAATGTCAACAATTGGTTTCTTTATTCTTCATTGTTGCCCATAAACCAACAGCCAACGCGTTTCGTCCATAAAAATGGACTTCATCAGGGCTTGAGTGAAAAAGGAAACTAGGTCATGTGTTCAGAAAATATATAAAGGGTAGTAAATAGAATAAGACCCCACCCGAACAGGGTCAAGCACAGATTGAAATCGTTCCTGAAAATAGAACAGATGGAGAGAGCCTGATCGAATAATTCAGGCTAAAAATATCCAATCCATCATACAAAAGTAAATAGCATTCAAATATAAGCGAATAGTACTGAAAGGCTCGACATTCGGGGAGGCTTCATTTTTACACGCTCGGGCATACTGGCCTGTTAAATAGTGCACTGACCCTGGATCTAGGAGGGTCCAACGCTTATATTTGAATGCTATTTACTTTTGTATGATGGATTGATATTTTTAGCCTGAATTATTCGATCAGGCTCTCTCCATCGGTTCTATTTTCAGGAACGATTTCAATCTGTGCTTGACCCTGTTCGGGTGGGGTCTTATTCTATGTACTACCCTTTATATATTTTCTGAACACATGACCTAGTTTCCTTTTTCACTCAAGCCCTGATGAAGTCCATTTTTATGGACGAAACGCGTTGGCTGTTGGTTTATGGGCAACAATGAAGAATAAAGAAACCAATTGTTGACATTTACACTGGATGGACAATAATTTTTCAAACAGCATCTGGGTGGTGCTCTCCACATTGCGAAAAAATTATATCTCTTTGGGTAGAGCCCAAATCCGTTTATCTATATTCTCTCTGGGTAGAGCTCAAATCAGTTTATCTATATTTTAAAGAGTTTGTTAAAACCGGTCTTGTACACAACTGCTATGTTTGCACAGTAATTCAGAAACATCCAAAAATACTAACTAGAGGGAAAGCAGAGAGCGGGAGACCCAGCACTAGAGCGAGAACCGCTAATGGTACGAAATGGAATGAAACATGGCGAAGCTTTCATTAACGCCCCACCAATCAGATTGCTTAAAACAGGTCTGTGAAGTTTCCAGAAATGGCGCCTAACACGTACGTTGTAAACATCCGGGAGCGCGTTCCCTCGCGGCGTGGACGCGCATGCCTCAGTTTCTCCCTCCGCCATCTGAACCGGTGCTCTTTAATAGATCTAGCTTGTTTTGTGAGAACCAGCCCTCTGGCACTGACCTCAAAGGCCTCGCCACGGAGGAGCCAATGAGCCCCCTCGTCTCGTGCTGGTAATTGAGGCCTTTTCACAGGCTTCTAAATGCTGCCTCAGTGCCCTCAACACAACAAACTTTTTAAGTCCCTGCCCGAAGCATCGGGCCCTCTGCCCACAGAGACGAGAGAGGGATGAATAGGTTTATTATATTGTCGGAGGGCGGGAACCCAGGATATAAAGAATAGAATAAGAGATGACCGCGCCTGCTCGGACCGGAAGGGGCCGGACTTCCGAAGGAGAAAACAAGAAAGAAGTTTATAGCGCTACGTTTATAGCATTAGGTTTACAGCACTATGACATATTCAGGTTCTTGTGGTTGCGCGGTTTATAGCCATAGCATGTCGTTCTGCGTGGATACATTTGTATCTTGTGCGACATCTCATGCAGAACACAAACATTCCGCTCAAAGTCTCTTCGGAGATATTGAGCGTGTATATGTATACAATTCGGAACACTGCACTTTTTGTATCATGTGCTTGGTGGTGGCACAGATACCGGCAGACTGTAAACAATGCACTTTTTGTGTTATGAGAGTTGTGGTGGCGGAAATACCGGCAGATTGTGAAGACACCACTTTTTGTATCATGATCTTTGTGGTGGCAGAGATACCTGCAGACTGTGAACAATGCACTTTTTGTATCATGTGTTTGGTGGTGGTAGAGATAACTGCAGACTGTAAACACTGCACTTTTTGTATCATGTGCTTGGTGGTGGTAGAGATACCTGCAGACTGTGAACAATGCACTTTTTGTATCATGGGCTTGGTGGTGGCAGAGATACCTGCAGACTGTGAACAATGCACTTTTTGTATCATGTGTTTGGTGGTGGTAGAGATAACTGCAGACTGTAAACACTGCACTTTTTGTATCATGTGCTTGGTGGTGGTAGAGATACCTGCAGACTGTGAACAATGCACTTTTGTATCATGGGCTTGGTGGTGGCAGAGATACCTGCAGACTGTGAACAATGCACTTTTTGTATCATGTGCTTGGTGGTGGCAGAGATACCTGCAGACTGTAAACACTGCACTTTTTGTATCGTGCTTGGTGGTGGTAGAGATACCTGCAGACTGTAAACACTGCACTTTTTGTATCATGTGCTTGGTGGTGGTAGAGATACCTGCAGACTGTAAACACTGCACTTTTTGTATCATGTGCTTGGTGGTGGTAGAGAAACCTGCAGACTGTAAACACTGCACTTTCTGTATCATGTGCTTGGTGGTGGTAGAGATACCTGCAGACTGTAAACACTGCACTTTTTGTATCATGTGCTTGGTGGTGGTAGAGATACCTGCAGACTGTAAACACTGCACCTTTTGTGTCATGAGAGAGTTGTGGTGGCGGAGATACCGGCAGACTGTAAACACTGCACCTTTTGTGTCATGAGAGTTGTGGTGACAGAATGCGGTTTACGTTCCTTCGTGGGCCCGGCCTGCCATTGGGTACTGGCCACTGTCCCGGGTGACGCATCTCTGTAACATACCACCTGCAGCAGCCCAGAAGTCACCAACCAGTGACCTGAAACATTGAAGATTAACATGGTGGAGGTTTAAAAAGTCCCAGGAAGTGATCAGACAGTTCAGTGTATCCGCCCCCCATGGTCAAGGTAACTGTCTGACCATCAGAACACACAGTAGGAGCAAGGGCTCCATATTTCCTGGTCTCCGGGGGCCGCGGTCTCTCATTGGTCCATCAGTAGCGGTGCCAGGGAGTGCTATTTTTTTGTAATTTAAATTGTAAACTCCAAGAGGAAATGACTTAGTTACACGCGTTATGAGGAGATTACATTTATTGAGCTGTGTACGGCTCCTCAGCTCTTATTCAAGACTGCATTCCTAGCTTTGGGAAGCTGGTCGGGAAATGTTGGAAGAAAGCCTTAGATGTACTCACGTCAGCCAGCACTGAAGGCTCAGGGCGGTCCCTTGGCCTAGGGGTCTTGCATCACGGGGCTGAAGTCCTTCCTGACTCTAAAACTTCTGTTTCAGGCGATCAGAAAAGCCCCTACTCTAAACCTGCTCTCTGCTTTTGGGCCAATTCAGAACGTGATTCGACTTGGGCAGTTACAAGGAATTACATCCCTCTACACATCTGCTCATGTAACTAGTGACCATAACTTTGTGGTGCTCATAAGTCTAAAACGTTGTGCCCGTTATGGTCTTTTCTCTGAAGTTCTCTTTTCTCAGATTTTTGTAAAATAACTTCTCAACTGCGTCAGGCGACAGGCAGTTGCTTCTGTTTTTACTAAGTATGAACGACATGGACATTGGTGCAACTTCTGTTAGCTTCTTTAATTGTTACTTGTGTGATATATTCATTTTATTTATGCTTTCAGTTGTTCTTTTTTTTGATAAACACAATCAAAATAAAAAATTGATTTCACAGAAAGCACCAGCCAATAATCAAGACACCATGATAACAGAGGAATATGTGCATTGATCTGGACAACCCAAATGGCAAGGACATACAAAATCAAAAAGACAAATTTTGGAGCATCCCCAACGAGACTAAACCATGCCCCCAACCACTTCCCCCATACCCTACGATACTTCTTAGGGCAGCCACGCGCTGCATGCATTGTCTTCTCCTGCGCGGCACACCAATCGACCCCGGCCCGCCATTTCCCAACGGTGGGAGGATCAGGGCATTTCCAAGCATTCGCTATGTCCCTCTTAGCCACCACCAGTGCCGTGGTGTAAAATAGCTTTTCATTTCGGGACCCATCCAGCCCGTCTGTGATGCCTAAGATCGCATGTTTCGGGTCATGTGGGATCTCCCACCCCAGTACCTCGGTGAGTTCCTCCTCAATGTCTCCCCAGAAATGTGCCAAGCGCGGGCAAGTCCATACCATATGGAGAAAATCGGCTGGCTCGTGACCGCATCTAGTGCAGGCGGGGGTCGGCTGGAGCCCCGCGCGATGTAGGCGCGCCGGTGTCAGGTAGGCGGCATGCAAGAAATAAAGCTGTATCATGCGCAATCTGGCGGAAGCAGTGACTGTCCTGGGGGCCATAAGGGCATCACGCCAGTCCTCCTCCTCCAAGGTGCCCATCCACTCCTCCCATTGAGTCCGCAGCCGATCAAGTGATGTTGGGGTATTGTTAATGAGTGTCTGGTAAATGCGGGAGATGCCCCCCCTCCCCAGGTCCCCCAGCATGATTTGTGCCTCCGGAGGGCTATGGTCCGGGAGTCGTGTACCGGTCGTGAGGTGCGCTTGAAGAGCATGGCGCAGCTGTAAATATCTATAAAACTGCGAGTGATGTAGGGAATATCTAGCTTGGAGGTCCTGAAAGGAGCGCATGTGGACACCCACCCAAACGTCACCCAGTTGTGAAATGTCTATAAGGTCCCAGGACCGAAAGCCCTGTAGCCCATTGACTTCCCTGAGCCAGGTACCCTGCCACAAGGGTGTGCACTGGGTCAATGTGTGGGTCCATTTGGTGTGACGCAACGCGGCCCGCCAGGCCAGGAACACGGAACGCATCACTTGTGGCAGACGGGACTAGACAGGTGCCCCATATAGCATCGACTGGATATTGAACAAGCCCAACTCACTGAGTTCCAGCCTATATGCCGGATCAGACCATCCTCCGTTGAACCAGTCGTGCAGGGAGAGCAAACGTGTGGCCAGGTAATATAGGTATAAATGGGTCATCCCTAAGCCCCCATCAAAGGAAGGGATCCGGCAAACGCCTAGGGCCAATCGGGACCTGCCCTTCCCCCAGAGGAATTTGGAAGCCAGGCTATTAAGCTCCCGGAACCTCGCTCTCGGGAAATTGAGGGGGGTATTTTGAAGCATGTAGAGGAATCTGGGAAGAATCATCATTTTGAAAAGTGCGACCCTTCCCATGGGATTCAGAGGCAGTGATTGCCATTTCGACAGGTCCGCCCTAGCCCGCTTCTCCCGGGGAGTGACATTAAGAGCCCAGCTGAGTTCAGGGAGTAAAGTCACCCATATCCCTAGATACTTAAATGATTGGCGGCGGAGCGGTATGGTGGACTGCCAATCAAATCACTCTCTGGACATGTGAAGGGGGACCAAGACCGATTTATCAGGATTAAGCCGGAGGCCGGAGGCCTGTTCAATGGACCGGAGGATCCGGAGGCAGTGAGGGCCCGAGTTCACGGGGTCCGCTAAGTAAATCAGGACATCGTCCGCGTAGAGAGCGATGTTGTCTGCTTCTGTATTGAGCCAATCCCAACCCTGCACTTGTCCGCTCGAACGTATCAGGGCCGCCAAGGGCTCCATCACCAGGGCAAAGAGCAGGGGAGAGAGGGGGAACCCCTGCCTCGTTCCCCTGCAGATCGGAAAGGGTTCTGATAGAACCCCGTTCACCAGGACACGTGCCCTCGGACGAGCGTATAGTACGCGGATGAAACCGCGAAAGCGGGGTCCGAAACCCATCTCCGCCAAGACGTCGTCCAAGAACCCCCAGTCTACCGAATCAAAGGCTTTCTCAAAATCCACCAGGAGGAGTGCGAGGCAGGGGGTGATCAAGTTACGGTGGGCCAGGGCTGAGTGAAGCCTCCGCAGACAATGTCGGGTACCACGCGATGGCATGAACCCACATTGGTCTGGATGGACCAGCGTGTGTAAGTGGGGTTTAAGGCGCTGAGCAAGTATCGTGGCGTACAATTTTAGCTCCGAATTTATAAGGGAGATGAGACGGTAGTCCGCGCACCGGAGTGAGGGTGGCTGGGATTTAGGAAGGACCACGATGGTGGCCATATCAGTCTCGGATGGAAAGGAACCCTTCTCCACTGCCTCACGGAATAGCTGGGCAAGGTGTGGAGTGAGCGTCTCTCGGTACAGGGCGTAGTATTCCTGGGGAAGGCCATCCGGACCCGGCGTCTTGCCGGACGAGATAAGGGTAATCGCTTCCCCAATTTCTTCTTGGGTGATGGGACGGTCCAGGTCTTCCTGAACAACTGAGTCCAGATACGGGAGTTGGCTGGCTCCAGCTCGCAACATATCTGAGAGAGACAGGGAGGGAGTCCCGGCCGTGTATAGTTGGCGATAATACAGAGCAAAGGCCCGGGCCATTTCGGCTGAAGAATTACATACCAAACCGTCCCGGTCTATGATTTCGGGTATTATGCGGTTCGCTCTGGGGTAGGTGGCCAGTCTGTGGAGGAGAGAACCGTTCTTGTCTCCCCATCCGTACACCCTGGCGACGGAGGAGCGCCAGAGGAGTTTAGCCGCGTCCATCGACAATTGTCGAATCTCTTCGCGGATGTGTGCAAGGAGCCTCACTTCTGAGGCGTCAGGATTCAGGGCGGTGGACCGTTCAAGGCGCAAGGCCTGTGCCTCGCGTGAGGTGATCTGATCTAGCTGCGCGCGCCGCTGGATTGTGAGTTGCCCCTTGGCGACTCCACGAATCGTGGCCTTGCCAGCCTCCCACAGGGTGCCCGGCGACGACACCGACCCCTCATTGGTCTGGAAATACTGTTGGAGTTCCCGCCCTACCACTTTTCGGAAGTCTTTGTCTTGAAGGAACCACGCGTTCAGTCTCCATGTCTGGCGCATTGAGGCAGGAGGGGCACCCACTTTGAGCATCACCGGAGAATGATCAGATATACCCCGCGGAAGGATAGCGACGTCTTGGAGCCTGAGGCAGTCAGTCGAGGGAATGTAAATGGTGTCAATGCGCGCATGTGTGTGATGCGCTGCCGAAGTGTGGGTGAATTGCCTAGAACGCGGGTGCCAGGTACACCATGCATCACAAAGCCCTAAAGATTCAGCCCAAGTCGTTAGGTGTTTCGCATACGTCAGCCTGCCGTGGGAAGGGGGCCCAGTCGTGTCCAGAGCAGGGGAAGAGACCGCGTTGAAGTCACCCCCCAGGAAGGTGGAGCCCAGGGGCAGGGAAGCCAGGAGCGCAACGGAGGCGGCTAGGGTCGCAGTCAGCCGCGATGGGGGAGAGTATAATGACACCAAATTAAGGGGAACGCCATTCAGGGTGCCGGACAGGGCCAAGAAGGTGCCCTGATCGTCATGAATGACTCGCGTTGCCACAAAAGGAAGGGAGCGTTGTACCAGGATCGCAACCCAACGGGATCCGCGTGTGAAGCCCGAGTGCCAGACCCTGTCGTAACCATATTGCGCTAAAAAGGGGCAGTGGTTACCCAATAAGTGTGTCTCTTGCAGCATTAAGACCTCCACCCCAAGGCGCTGCGCATAGCGTAGTACCGCCGTACGTTTGAGGCGGTCAAGGAGACCGTTGACATTCCAGGACAGGAGGCGCAAAGATGCACCCTGTTGCAGTACGTCAGCCATCCTGAGAGACTGTCTCGTGGAAGGGGGGAGGCCCCGGAGGGAAGCTCGGCCAGGGGCAGGGACGCCGCAATGCGTGATTGGGAGCCCAGATATCAGTTACCATGTCCCATGATGCCGTGGAATGGGACGTCCTGTGAGTGCTGGTGTGATGAAACAAGGAAGCAACAGAAAACAAAATAAGAAACTCGGGACAACGGCCCCCCCCACCCTTGCCCCGCCCCCAACCCCCACCCTATACTTCAGAAACAGAAGCATCTGTCGCCCTAACAACAGTAACAACACAGGACCAAACTAAAACGCTTGGGAACGTGCGAAGCGTGGAGGACCCCTCCTCATGGCAGGATGTTCATATCCAAGTCCAACAAGAGAGAGAACAAAGTGAAGCCGGCACGTCGCCTCCGGCTGCGGAGCCAGGCCCGGCGGGCAGAGACGGGCTCAGGCTGGGTTGCTGAGAAGTGTTGGGCTACGAGAGAGATCAGTGTCCGGGAGATCAAGCAGAGAGGAGGTGGGCGAAGCTCCCCCGCGACTCGGATGGCCGGAGGAGCCGGAGCGTCTCTCAGTCTGATGATCCTCATGTGGCGGCCCGGGCAGTTGGGAAGGGTTCAACGGGGAGTCCGAGCGGGCCCTCCTCTGCCCACGGCACCTACGTGAGCGGTTGCTCTGGGGCCGAGGATCTGGAGATCCAGTACGGGCGGCCCCACCCTCCGCACCATCCTGCAGAGGAATCTGACCATTGGGCCGAAGAGGACGTTCCTCCGTGGCCCAAGTCCATGCCTCTGCCGGTGAGTCAAAAAATAGGGTTTTATTGGCGAACACCACCCGCAGGCGTGCCGGGAAGAGGAGCCGATATTGGATGTTGAGGGCTCATAGTTTCTGCTTGACCTCGCCAAACGAGCGACGTTGACCCTGGACCTCCCGAGTGTAGTCCGGAAAGATCATGATCGAGTGGTTTTCGTAGGGGAGGCGTCGCTGCCTGCGGGCTTCGGCCAGGATGGAGTCTTGGTCTTTGTAGTTAAGGACTCTCATTATGACCGGTCGGGGCGGCGCTCCCGCCGGAGGCCTCGGGGCAAGGGATCGGTGCGCTCGTTCTATTGAAAACCACGGAGAGAGAGAACCCTCTGGGGGCCAGGATCTCAACCATTTCTCTACGAATTCAGCGGGACGGCCCTGCTCTGCCCCCTCCGGGAACCCCACCAGGCGGAGGTTGTTGCGGCGCGATCTGTTTTCTGCATCCTCGGCCCTCCGATGCAGCTCCTGGGTGTGTGACTGGAGGCGCGCCACTTGCCCCTTAAGGTGCTGAACGTCGTCTTCCACAGATGATATACGGGATTCAGTTTCTTTAATCCGGGCCGTGGCGTTGCGGAGATCCTGCCGGATTAGGGTCATGTCCACCCGGACCTCCGCGATCTTGCCCTCCACCGAGGACTGCGAGGTGTGGATGGCTTGGAGGATGGTGGACAGGTCCGTTGCTGGTGGTGCATCCCTGTCCGCAGTTCCCCCCAACGCCCCAGTGTCCGTGGTGGTGAAGCGGTCCATTTTGGTCTGGGTGGCCGGGGTCTTGGCTGGTCCGTTCCGGCCCATGGCGCCACTCAGTAGGGTAGGGGGCCCCGCCAAGTGTCTCAGACTCGCCTACCACAGGGGGCTAATGGACAGCTCAGGAAGGCACAGGATCTGGGGGGCAGCCTGAGGTGGAGGCGACGGCCCCTCCTGTGAAAGGCAGCAAGTCTTCTAAGACCCTCAATGCTGCCCGGTGCAGGGTTCCACCTCTAATTCACCTTGGGTTTGCTATCAAAATAATGAGGCAAGCACTGGAAACTGGAAGACAAGAAAAAGGTTTATTTCTCATGAGGAGATCACGTCAACTGCAGACACCGGGATGTCTGAGGGAGGTGTTCTGCTGATAACTCCTTTGGCTCTTCCTTTTATACAGGTTTGACACAATGCATTGGTTTCATCAACATGGTTACACAAGCTTGGGGTCCCCTCCCGGGCAGGTTGTCACACAAGCCCAACAGTAATTCTCTTCCCACCCAGGTCAAACAGACAATCTTATCTTGCAGCTGGACCTTGCTTCAGGGTCTAAAACATGTGAGACCGGCCAGATCTAAGAGTCCGTTCTGTTGATAAAAACAGGTCCCATTGTTGGTAACAACAAGTCTTGCTGTTTGCAGTGCAATAAATCATGTTGCAAGAGTCTTTTTCGTGTTTGGAACCTGTTTGTGTAACTAGGTGCAGTGAGGGGTAGAGTGTCCAAAGGTTTGCCTGAAAACAGAGATGAGAGGAAAAACGAGTTTGTGGCAGCAAGTGGCGCTGAGGTTTGTTGCGGCAAATAGAGTTTATAGCCCCCAGCACACGTACCAGGTCGGTCAGAGGGATGCTAGTAAGGGCAGGGTGAAACAAAGGTGACCCACAGAGTACAAAATGGCTGTGATAGATTAAAATGACTGCAACTTATGTGCACATAGAATTTCACCAGACAAGATGGCGCAGGTAATGTTCACGATTGTCGTTTTGCTTTTAACAGTGGCCCCTTTGAACATAACTAGCCAGCTTGTCAGTCTATTTCGATCTCCATAATGTCCTGTATCTCTTGATCATACATTACTCTCATTTTTGTTAGCTGAGTGTCCATAGTCTTAGGGTGCAAGGTAGTTATGCAAAGAGAACACAAAGGTGGTATACAGTGTATACCCAAACAACAACCACATATTGTCAATACTGGGACCAAGAGAATCATTGATATTTTCCAACCCCACTCCTTCAAGATGCCCCAAAGCCAACTTCCAATTGTCCAAGTCTCTGATCCTTGATGAATTTCTGAAGATAGTCTATGGAGATGTTAGATTGCTTCATAGACAGAAGGTGAATTATCAGGAATGTATACACAGCAGCTGGCACCGAAGATGCGGCATGCTCCTCCACGGTCCGCTAGTACCACGTCCAGGACCATGCGATTTTGCAGGGTAACCAGACGGATCGCTTGGAGCTCAGCAGTGTTGTTGGTGCGGATGCCAGCAGTGACGTTCAGGGCGGTCTCTACCGCTTGGGACAGATGTCTGATGGCCCGGCTGTTTGCCATCGGACCCCATAGCGGGACGAGCCATTTTGCTGCGTCGAGGAACTGTGATGAGGCAAAGTCTGCTTGATCAATGTCTTTAGAACCCTTTTCTCGATGATGCTCTGCAGGGGCTGTGTAGGTTGGTGGCAAAACAAAGGCGATGTAGCACGTGCCCCCCCAGTTTCTTGGGAGCCAGGTGTAGGCTTTGGTTCCACAAACAAAGAACATATTGGGTGATGCAACAAGCGCTGGGGGTTGGCAGTGTTCAAAGTCCTTACAATGCTACAGGTGCTGTGACCCACATTCTTAGTCCCACGGCCTTCAATGCATACTAGGCCAGAGACGTTCACCACAGATAGGGCCACAGTCAGTGTTGCAGCAGTTCTTTTCTTCAGGTAGGAAAATGTGGCTCTGTTAGGATTATTGAACACTTGCATCTCCACTCGTTCTTTGGAGGGGACATTAATCTGGAATGTCGCATTGAAGGTGTGAGGGCAGAAGGGGGCGGCTGTCCTTCCTGTTTTGTTTCGCCAGAACTCGTTGTAGAACTGGGCGATTGTTCCGTCGGAAGTGGCATTGTCTTTGTAACTTTCTTGTAGGAGCATCATCCAGGCAAGGCAAGATCCGTGAATAGAAAAGGGCGAAGGGATGAAAGGGATGGAATGTTCAGTGGCATGTGGTAACAGCCCACAGACCCAACGCATATTGCTGATCCTGATTCCCATAGCGCTGTGGTAAATTCTGAATTCTCCCTCAGGCAGTTTCCTGCTATTTCTATGGATCAATCCTTAACTCTTATGAAGTCCTTGAAGTCAGGCTCTCCGACTGACCCTTGTCCTGCCAAGGTGTTATCAGCAATTGCTGAGGTGATTAATCCCACGGTAAATCTGATTTTAAACAATGCTTTGCGGGAGGGTTATATGCCTCCCTGCTGGAAACATGCTAAAATTCTTCCTCTACTAAAAAACCCTACGACTGACCCGGAGGTAGCCGGTAACTACCGCCCTATATCTCTGCTACCCTTCTTCTCCAAGGTTTTGGAGAAATATGTCAATTCCATTATTACTGATTATATTGAGACCAATCACATCTTGCATCCTAGTCAGTCAGGTTTCAGGGCAAATTTTAGTACTGAATCGGCCCTTTTAGAAGTGGTGGAAACTATAAAAACCACGCTAGATAGAGGAGGCAACGCGGTCTTGGTACTTTTGGATCTCTCCGCGGCTTTTGACACCGTGCCCCACAATAGACTGGTGCAAAGATTGGTGGAGGGTGGTGTCGGTGGCCCAGCCCTGAGGTGGATCGAGTCATTTCTCAGCGACCGCCTTCAAACTATATGGTCTCCCCTTTCTCTGCTGCTATTCCTGCTATGAATGTTGGAGTCCCGCAGGGCTCTATCCTGAGCCCTACCTTGTTCAATCTTTATATGGCCCCTATCGCCCTTTTGGCTGAACAATATGGGGCTAAGAACGTATCGTATGCAGACGATACTCAGTTGTTGTTCACTTGCGAGAAGGGTGTTGAGTTTGATGGACATGTAATTAACTCATGTCTCTCAGCAGTTTTTTTGTGGCTGAAGGATAATCAAATGAAATGTAATCCTGATAAGTCAGAGATTATCTTTTTGGTTCTCGACCATGTGAGACTTGGTATGACTGGTGGCCGCAGGATCTGACCCCCCAGGTCGTCTGTGACCATGGTTAAGAACCTTGGTGTTAGGCTGGATGCCACGCTTTCTATGAAGTCCCAGATTCAATCCGTAGCTGGGACTTGTTTTGGGATTTTAAAAATGGTGAAGAATTTTCTTCCCCTGCTTTCTGTCCCTCACAGAAAGACCATTGTCCAGGCTCTGGTTATCTCGAGATTGGACTACGTGAACTCTCTGTACTTGGGACTTCCCAGTTATCTAATCACCCGTCTGCAGGTGATTCAAAACACGGCTGCTAGGGCCATCTTTTTGGCTGGCCCTAGAACTCATTCATCCCCTCTTTTGTTATCCCTGCATTGGCTCCCTGTTCAGAAAAGAATCCACTTTAAAGCGCTGATTCTGGTTTTTAAAGCTTTTAATCAGATAGGAGCCCCTTATCTCAGACAAATATTTCCTCATTACACTCCCCCAACGTACCCTGAGGTCCTCATCTCAACTCTTGATTCCTGTTCCTAAAATTTCTCTTGCTCGGGTCGGAGGTCGATCTTTCCAAGTGACCGCCTCCCACCTATGGAACAGTCTCCCCTTGGCCCTCAGACAGGTTCAGGACCTTCTCACTTTCAGGAAAAAACTTAAGACGTGGCTTTTCCAACTTTAATCCCGTTTGGCAGGTTTTTCGTCTGGCTTTCTTCTATTGTGTTTGTTTACGTGGTTTTTGCTTAGCGCCGGGACACTCCTGGGAGTAGTCGTGCGCTTTATAAATGCCCAATTAACATAACAGTTGGTAGCATTGGTGGCAAGATTGTGCTGGTGCAACATCTGCCCGAAAGAATTATTCCAGAATTCTTTGCGTCGTTCTCGGAGATGTGGCGGTAGTGATACCAGGTAGTGTTCTTTCTTGGTGGTTGGTTGCATGGTGGGTGACAATGTTCTGTATGCAGGTGCATTCTCTTCAATGATCCAGAGTGCGACCATTAGCAGGAGACAGGTGAGAAATGCGGCTACAAGTGCAATTGTCTTTGTGCTGTGCAGGTTAGCAGTCTTGGTGTCTTTGCGGTGGTTTTGCAGGTGTTCAGTTTCTTCCATCATCTTCGAGGAGCTCAACAACTGTTAGGACCACAGACTTTGTCTGGCGCTTTCCTGGTAGCGTTGTTTGACTGTGCTACTGTTCTGAGACCTTGACTTAGTTAGTGGCCTGGTCGTTGGAGCTCCCTCCTTTCGTCGATCTTAGGTTGTACCCTTTCCTGGATGGCACCGTGGGGTCGGGAAATTCTGATAGTTCGAGGGTGTCTTCTTGTGGGTAGCAACTCCGAGCTGGTCGGTCTCTCGCGAGTACTTCCTCTTGCACCTCCACCCCTTCACAGGTTGCCAGGGTTGGAGGGACTCGTTTGCAATGATGAGCGTGCAGCCAGTTTCGTTTTCCTTCCACTCGGTGGGCTGTTCGGGTGGTGATCAGGACTTGCCAGGGGCCCGTCCACCTAGGCTCCAGATTCTTCGTTCTTTGGAAGTTGCGAATCAATACATGGTCGCCTGGCTTTATTTCATGTCCCGGGCCCCTGGATACGTCAGGCAAGGCTTGCTGCACCTGTTGGTGGATAATTGTTAGCTCGTTTGTCAATTTATGCAAGTAATCCGACATTAATATGTTCGGGACATCGTTAATGGAGGTGGGTCTTGGTGCCGCCCAAATGCTCATAGGCCTGCCGAAGACCACCTCATACGGGGTCAGTCGGTGTTTGGTTGGGGTGGAGCGCATCGATAACAATGCCAATGGGAGGGCGTCGGGCCATTTCAACCCGGTCGTGGCAACTATTTTGGCTAGTTTTAGTTTTAACGTTGCATTGTGTCTCTCTACCAGGCCCGCTGATTGGGGGTGGAAGACGGCATGGAACTTTTGTTTTACCCCCAACCCTCTCAGTATGTTCTGTATCACCTCGGCTACGAAGTGGGGGCCGTTGTCGCTCCATAAAATTCTGCAAAGGCCGTATCAGGGGAAGAATTCTTTCAGCAATACTTTTGCAGTGGCTAAGGCGGTATTGTCGCGGGTGGGATATGCCTCCACCCATTTGCTAAAAGCGCACACAACCACCAGGACATATTTTAGACCATGGCATCTCTCTAGTTGAATGTAATCCATTTGAAGGATTTCAAAGGGGTGGTCAGGGACTCAAACCCTCCCCGTGGTACTACTGTCCCCTTCCCTGGGTTGTGTTGTAGGCAGACTATACATTGTTGTACTAGGCGTTTTGCAGATTCTGCTACCTTGACGTTATGCCATACTCTGGTGATTAGTTCAATCATGGGGGTGGAGCCTATGTGTGCTGGTAAATGTGCCATGGTCAATATGGGGATGAGGTAGGCATTGGGTAACAGCCATTTATTTCCGTCTTTAGTTCTCCAGCAATCTTCCTCGTCTTTTAGTCCCACCTTTTCCCACTCGGTCAATTCGTCGTGTGCCTGTAGTCTGTATGTCCCTTACAGTGGTCCTAGCGTCAGTCCATCGTTCAGCTTGTGACCTGGTCACATACATTCGTGTCGTAGTTCTGTCTCCTGCCGTGGCTCGGGCAGTAACGTCTGCTAGTGCATTTCCCTGTCCAATGAGATCAGTCACTTTCCTATGTGCTTGGCATTTTATCACTGCTAACTTCTTGGGGAGGAGGACTGCTTGCGTCAAGGCGGAGACTAAATCTCCATGCAGGATGGGTGTACCGTGTGAAGTCAGGAACCCTCTTTCTTTCCATAAGATCCCAAAATGGTGAACCACCCCGAAGGCATATTGGCTGTCGGTGTATATGTTAACTGTTGTGTCAGTCGCTAAGATACATGCTCGTGTGAGGGCAATGAGTTCTGCAGTCTGGGCTGAACGTTGGGGAATACGGGCTGTTTCCAGAACGGTTCGGGCTGTGGGGACAGCGTATGCAGCTGAGGTGGTGCCGTCGGGGAGTTTGATGCACGAACCATCCACCCATAGTTCTCCATCTGGTTCTAGAAAGGCGGTGTCTCTGAGATCTATTCTACTCTTTGTTTGTTCATCGGTTAGTGTCACACAGTCG
This sequence comes from Calotriton arnoldi, assembly GCA_963921515.1. Classification (NCBI taxonomy): domain Eukaryota; kingdom Metazoa; phylum Chordata; class Amphibia; order Caudata; family Salamandridae; genus Calotriton; species Calotriton arnoldi. The sequence goes on from CAWUFW010002109.1 coordinate 1,390,532, forward strand.
TGTAGTGGAGTCACGCTAGGATCATTTTTGGGTAGGGGTAACAGTGTGGCTGGATTGAGGGTGGTGCATCGCTTTAGGGTAATGTGCGGTGCTAGCAGGGTCAACTCATATCCTGTCAGTCGGGCGCTAGTCAAGTGTTGGGTTGTGGTCTGGTTTAGTAGTGTGTCGACTGCATGGGGTACTAAAACAGTGACTGGATTGAGAGTACTATTCCTTCGCTCTGGCGTATCGATACTGCTGCAGCTGCCACAGCGCGCAGGCACGCTGGCAGCGCTCTGGCTACTGGATCAAGGGTGGCAGAGAAATATGCACAAGGGCGTTGTTTGTGACCAATTGATTGTGTTAGGACAGACAATGCACATCCTTCCCTCTCGTGCGTGTAGAGGAAGAATGGTTTGGAGTAATCCGGGGTTCCTAGGACAGGCGCTGAACAAAGGGCATTGCGTAGTTCTTTAAAGGCTGACTGGCATTCGGGGGTCCAGGGGTCCAGGGGAGAGGTGAGGGGATGTCTTTAGCTAGGAGGGAGAGAAGGGGTTTGACAATGAGGCTAAAGTTCGGTAACCACTGACGGCAAAATGAGGTGAGACCTATCAAAGAGCGGACTTGTTTCTGATCTTTGGGGACAGGGGTGTCTAGAATTGTCTGGATCCTGTCAGGCGTGAGTTTCCTCCCTTTTTTGGATAAAAGGTGACCCAAATAGGTCACTTGTGATTTACAGAACTGCAATTTCTTTCGGGAGACCTTGTGACCATTCTCAGCAAGAAAATGGAGTAGTTTGATGGTGGCGGTGACGGCTATTGGTATGGTGTCCGCTGCTAGAAGGATGTCGTCTACATATTGTATTAGTGCCACTCCATCTGGCAATTGTATGGCGTCTAACTGTCTTTTAAGCGCCTGGCTATAGATGCTTGGGCTCTCAGTGTACCCCTGAGGTGCTCTGCAAACTCTGTACGAACGGGAGTTTAGGGTGAATCCAAATAGATAGCGGCTGTCCTTGTGTATAGGTATAGAAAAGAATGCATTTTTGAGGTCAATTACAGTGAAGGTGGTGGCAGTGGAGGGGATTAAAGTCTAAATTGTCGTGATGTCGGAAACTACTGGGTATTGTGGCACTACGATTTTGTTTATCTCCCGCAGGTCAATGATGAAGCGGTAGGCTTTTCCGTCTCCCTCTCCCTGTCTCTTTACAATCTGTAGTATGGGACTGATACAAACGTTGCTCACTACTTCCTCTACCACCCCTGCCTCTACCAAAGAGTGTATGATCTCTGTCAGTGCCTTCTCACCCTCTGGCGATATTTTGTACTGCGGTACTTTCGGTAGGGTTGCGTCCTGTCGTATTGTTACGTGTACTGGGTCAATCATCATTCGTCCTACGTCTGAATCAGCCCTAGCCCATAAGTGTGATGGCAAAGTGTCCAGTAGGGATGCGTCAGTCTCGGAGATGGGAAACATGTGCTGAGAAGGGTTCTCTCTATGGCGCTGGGGGTTGTCATACAGGACGACACGCACTCCGTCTGGTGAGCATCTGATAGTCGCATGGAAGTGTTTCAAAAGGTCGAGACCCATAATGGCGTCTGGGGTGTTGGAAGAGAGGAGGAATGTCGTTTCGACGCTATTGTTGTCAAGGTTAAAAGGGATCGGTCGGGACAAAGGGTTGGTGGAGGGCGTACCGTCAAATCCTATTGAGGTCACATGTCAGCCTGACAAGGGTGCCCTTGGAATCAGTCGTTTGGATAGTGCACTACGTGTTGCTCCCGTGTCTACCAGAAATGGCGACTTTGTGCCCAGGACCTCAGCGGTAACATAAGGGCCTTGCTGATCAACATAGAGCTCGACTGGATCCTCCCTTGCCCCTGGCTGTCCTATGCAAAGTCGTACGTATTGTCATAATCTGTCTGTTGGTACTGATTCTGTTTGGGATGGTCGAATGTGTTCACTCTTCCTGGCCTTTCCTCGCTTGCTTCACTCGCGTACCCTCTCCCACGTCCTCTTCCTCTCTGTCCACTTGCTATTTCCCTCGCCCCTCTGCCCCTACCAGCTCCTAACAAAGCCGGGCATTGGGTTTTCCAGTGTCCATATTCTTTGCAAAATGCACATTGATCCTGTCCTAGGTCTTGGCGTCCTACATATGATGTCGATGAATTGTTTCTAGGTGGCTGTACTCTAGGGGTATTCTGCTGGTATCCTCCCCTATATTTCTCCCTTCCTGTATTCGCCCCCTGGAGTTGTGCTACCATTACCCTTTCCTTCAAGTCCTTCTTTTTCCTTTCTGTAGCCCTGTCATTTTCGTTTCTCTGATGCTCATAGTACTGGGCCATTTGGAGAATGGCCGCCGGTTTAGATGCTGCCCAACTACTTTCGCTGGCTTGTAATTTCTGGGATACATCTGGCAGTAGTCCTTTGACATAGTTCTGCACAAATAAGTGGTGTCCGGTTGCGGTGGACATGTCTTGTCCACTGTAATCGGAGAACACCGTTTCAAATCTGGAGAAATACTCTGAGACATCCTCTTGTGGTTTCTGGCGGCACGCGATTACTATGGACCAGTCTATCTTTTTCTCTGGGATCAGCGTTTTCACTTTCTGCACTATTTTGTCAGGGAGGTCCAATATTGCTTTAACCGGTTTTTGACCAGGGTTCCGCTGTTTATCTAGTGTGTTGAGTTGTTCCCAGGTATGACCAAGCAGTTCGGCATGGTCTATTTTCCTAATCTGTTTCCACACATCTGCTGGCAAACATAACCCGAAGAACAAGTCTATGTCGGCAAGTGTCATTTTTGTTGATCCCAGATCGGTACCTAGCTTGGTGTAAATCCGGTAAAGATTTACGGAACGTCAAAATGTCCTGTCTGTCCCATGGTTGATACACCCAATTGTAGACCACCCTTCCTCTAGCGTCTTGATGGTTCATATCGTCATGAGTCCCTTGTCCTCTAGGAGGTACCCAATAAGGGGCAGCTTCTTTTATCGGCATCATGCTATCTTGTTTTTCCACCGGGGGTCCTGCTATCTTAGATGTCCTGTCCTTATCTATCCGTCCTTGTTCCACGAGGTGACGGAATACCTCCAGTGTGGATGAAAAGAGTTCTGTAACATCGTTGTCGCCTTCATCTCCGGTGTCTACCTTCCTATAGAGAGCCACTAGCCGCTCGGGCCCTACATCTTGGTACTTCTCTTCATATGCAGTAAGAGTGTGGTAACAGAGACGTACAATAAAGTATCGTTTGCGGTTTTCAACATAGGAGTTGCATATGTCAGTTACATACTCTTCTGTCTCCTTCCTATCTATGAGGGATTTAACTATTTTATCAATTCCTGCTCGCTCATTTTTACTTAATCGCGGGACCCTGGGCGCTCCTTTTTCTATTGATCCTACCTCTACTACTGTATCCTTTGATGAGGCATTTGGTGTGGGTGACTCGGTGGGAGCAGAGGCGGTGGAGACTGAGGCGATCGTGCCATCTCCGGCTATACTTTGGTGGTCCTGGCGTTGTACTACGGGATGAGTAGGGGCGTAAGGGGGTGGCATGTATATGATTGGGGGACCTAACAATAAATCATCATCTACCCTTTGTTTTGCTGGTAACTTGGGGTAAAGAGTCGAGGGCGTTCTAACAGGGCATTGACCTGATATTTTTGATTCCTGTTCCTTTTTATCGATTTCCTTTTCTTTTAGTTTTTCTTCTAATCTTTTACAGGCTTGGTAAGCTGATTTTCGCGTTTCTTTATCTTGTCTAGCTTCGTCCTTTTCTTTCTTTGAGCTGCCTCTTTTCGCCATAAACCAAAACTGTCAAACATGGCTGGTCTAGTTTTCTTTTTGTGGAGAGCTAATTCTAACATTTCTATTTTAGCGGGATCGAAAGATCGCGTCAGTGGCCACTGATTTACCCGGTCCTTCCTAGTGTATTTATGCCATAGTTTGCTATAAGCTACGGTGGCTAATCCATACTTTACGTACATGTCCTTGTTAGGGGTGCCTTCCGGCGGTGCCAGCTGACTGACCTCTAACGAACGGTCTGGTCCAAAACAATTACAATCAAACAATCTAGAGAAAACAGGCATGACGTATTTATCGGTCAAAAATGAATATCTCAATCAATCAATTTAGACAAAAAGTCTGCACTACCTGTCCTTCGCTGCCTGCAAAGAGAGAGAATATTCCTATTCTTCGTTGTTTGCAAGCAGGGAAATGTCGCAAATAACTCAATATCAAAAAAGGAATACTAGTATTTCAATCAAACCATTCAATTAATCAATCAATTTAAGTCGTTTTTTCACGACCTTACCCGGACCGTATGGACGGTTCTTCGTCTTCCCCTTCCAGCGCCTGGTTGTCCTCTCACTCCAACAATCAATGCGGCGTTCCTCTAAGGTCCCAGTCAGGACCGCAGGTCACTCGAGAGAGGTCCGTTCGGAACCGGTGAAGTTCAGTCGATCGGCAGCCAGACCAGGGTCTTCTCAGGCAGGTATACCCCCCCAACCGTCGTTAAGACCTCTCTACCGGACCCACGCGTCGCTGATGGGCCCCCACGTTTGGGCGCCAATTTGTGAAAGGCAGCGAGTCTTCTAAGACCCTCAATGCTGCCCGGTGCAGGGTTCCACCTCTAATTCACTTTGGGTTCGCTATCAAAATAATGAGGCAAGCGCTGGAAACTGGAAGACAAGAAAAAGGTTTATTTCTCATGAGGAGATCACGTCAACTGCAGACACCGGGATGTCTGAGGGAGGTGTTCTGCTGATAACTCCTTTGGCTCTTCCTTTTATACAGGTTTGACACAATGCATTGGTTTCATCAACATGGTTACACAAGCTTGGGGTCCCCGCCCCGGGCAGGTTGTCACACAAGCCCAACAGTAATTCTCTTCCCACCCAGGTCAAACAGACAATCTTATCTTGCAGCTGGACCTTGCTTCAGGGTCTAAAACATGTGAGACCGGCCAGATCTAAGAGTCCGTTCTGTTGATAAAAACAGGTCCCATTGTTGGTAACAACAAGTCTTGCTGTTTGCAGTGCAATAAATCATGTTGCAAGAGTCTTTTTGGTGTTTGGAACCTGTTTGTGTAACTAGGTGCAGTGAGGGGTAGAGTGTCCAAAGGTTTGCCTGAAAACAGAGATGAGAGGAAAAACGAGTTTGTGGCAGCAAGTGGCGCTGAGGTTTGTTTCGGCAAATAGAGTTTATAGCCCCCAGCACACGTACCAGGTCGGTCAGAGGGATGCTAGTAAGGGCAGGGTGAAACAAAGGTGACCAACAGAGTACAAAATGGCTGTGATAGATTAAAATGACTGCAACTTATGTGCACATAGAATTCCACCAGACAAGATGGCGCAGGTAATGTTCACGATTGTCGTTTTGCTTTTAACACTCCGAAGCCCTCCGCCACTCGACCTGTGCGGCCGACACGGAGGCGTCCGGCAGGAAGGCAGAGAAATACGCCAGGGAGCAAAGGCGGGCCACCGGGGAGGATGACACTCACAATTCCCCTGGATTCGCTACTCAAGCCTGGGGGCGGGGAGGACTCAAGAGGGAGACCCCCACGCCGCTCGATAAGCGCGGCCGAGCACCCCCTTTCCCCACAGCACCGACCCGGGTGGCAGAACCGGCAGGACCAAAATCCAAGGGCAGACCGAGGGGTCGTGGGCCCGATGAGCCCAGGGCCACAGCACAGAGGGCAAGGAGGACACCGCCCCCACCAGAGTCACCTCCACCGCTCGAAGAAGCGGCCGACACCACTCCACCGCTCCCTTCCCCCCAGGACTGAAGGCTCCGTCTCTGAATTAAGGCCTCCCACAGAGCGGGACCCAGAGAGCCTGAGGGAGGATTAAGAGGTCTCAGGCAGGGCCCTCAAGGCCCCTCTCCGCGATGGGCCGCCCGCGCGCGCGCAAGGGGGGGCCCCTCCCAGATAACCCGGGACCCTAACCCGCCGCCGGGACTTACCGCCGTCGAAGTTGTGCAGCGCCGAGCCTCCAGACAGCAGGCCTCCCCTCCAGCGGCCGACACAAGCAGTGGTGCGCACGGGCACAGGCCGAGGGCGTTCAGCGCCGGTCGCGGACAGCGGCCTCAATCGGGCACGGGTCGCCTAGCCTCTCGAGCCGCAGCCAGGCATCCACCAGCCTCCACTGCCCGAAATAGCGGTCGAAGGTTTCACTCCGCCGCGGGACACCCGGGGATGGCAGCAGGAGTCTCCGGTAAGATGGAGCCTGCCGGGCAGCCCCGCGCCAATCGTGGCTCCACTGGGCCGACACGCCAGGCCGGGCCCTCGCAGCCGCCCGCCTCCAGACCGGCGTCACCAGTGGGGGAGCACAGGCAGCTCTCCGGAGCCCGCGGCACACCGTCGGGCCTCCCAGATCTCGGGGGCCCCCCTCAGCTCCTCCACAAGGCGCAGGCCGAGGATCAGCCCAAGAGGTCCAAAGGCCGCAGGGCACGCCGTTCAGCGCGAGCGATCCGCCATCTTGGAAGCCGGTCCCCGCCGGCCAGCCGATCCCGTCATGGAGGCGCCCCACGGATGGAATTCGAGCAGCCAGGGGTGCATCCAGAGGTGTGACGGCGACTTAGCCAGCGATAATAAGGTCAGATGGCTCTCTTGTTGGGTGGATCACGGGCGGATGGCGGAGGGGTCCGAGGGCGCACTCAGGGTGCGACCGCCATCTTGGCTCGTCAAGCTTTCAGTTGTTCTTAATGTTGTTTTAAATTCATTGTTCTATGTTAGCATAGACATTTGTTTGTCTTTCAAACTATTTTAATTAAAAAAAACAAAAAAACATAGTGGACAACAGTGTTGAGTAAGCGAGGGTAAAGCCGAGGACATTTTAGGGCTGCATATCAAGAGGAGACTTTAAATGTATGGTTGGATATTGATGATGACCCCTGAGACCTGAAACTCCCTAGTATGTGTATTTGGAAGAAATGTTTCTCCACTGGCCAAAGAATTAAAAGGAACCAATCAGTAGCCTTGCTGGGTGCATCTTGCTTCAGGGCACCAAGAGTGGCCATTGGAGCGTTGCAAATGAATGAATGAATGAATGACTAAACTACAATGATGATGATTGAATGAATCAATGCAGATAGTGCACATCACCATCACAACAACCTGTTGGTGTGAGTTACCCTACCTGGCTTTCTCCCATTGTATAAAACACCTGAATTCCTTTCTTTACTCTTATTTTTTGCACTTTTTCATTTACTGTAACCTACACCAAGCTACTACCTATAGGAACCACAGCATAAAGCCATTTTACGCTCACAAACCCTGTGATTTGCAAAAATCAAAGGGCTTGCGACTGCGCAATGGCTTTTTCTTTGCTTTACTACACCCATTTTGTGAGTTGGAAACACTTTGCCAACTCGCAAAATGTGTTTGCCATCCACTCTGAAGCACAATTGGAAATGGGTGTGAAAGGGGCATTCCCTTCTAATGGCGATTCGCAATGATAGTTAACAGGGGTTTGTGCCCGCAATTAGTAACTGGTTTGCAAAGGACACCTTCCCCTTTGGTAATCCTGTTGGGTAACCTGAGGGGGTCGAGGTGTAAAGGGGGTGTTTGCACTGGTGAAGAGAAGCATCGCGCACTGGTGAAGAGAAGCTTCACGCACTGGTGAAGAGAAGCTTCGCGCACTGGTGAAGAGAAGCATCGTGCACTGGTGAAGAGAAGCATCGTGATGAGAAGCATTGTGCACTGGTGATGAGAAGCATCACGCACTGGTGAAGAGAAGCATCACGCACTGGTGAAGAGAAGCAACGTGCACTGCGCACTGGTGAAGAGAAGCAACACACACTGGTGAAGAGAAGCAACACACACTGCGCACTGGTGAAGAGAAGCATCACGCACTGCGCACTTGTGAAGAGAAGCATCATGCACTGGTGAAGAGAAGCATCACGCACTAGTGAAGAGAAGCAACACGCACTGGTGAAGAGAAGCATCACGCACTAGTGAAGAGAAGCAACACGCACTGGTGAAGAGAAGCATCATGCACTGGTGAAGAGAAGCAACATGCACTGCACACTGGTGAAGAGAAGCAACATGCACTGGTGAAGAGAAGCAACACACACTGCGCACTGGTGAATAGAAGCATCACGCACTGGTGAAGAGAAGCATCACGCACTGGGGGAAGAGAAGCATCACGCACTGGCGAAGAGAAGCATCATGATGAAAACAGTGCCGTGGGCCATCAAGTAACATCTTTCGTCACTCATATCCTGGCTGGGAGTAGGTGTCAAAGGAGGTTGGGGTGGGGGGCTTCAAATAATCCCTCACGCCCACCCCTCCATTTCTGATAAGAGATCACACTGTGAATACTTTTACTCTTTAGGGAGACCGTCCTGCTCATTGCATGTTATCAATTGTTTATTTGATTACATTTCATAATGGATAACTAAACAAAACTGCGTTGTTTGAATTGTTAAATTTGTTTAGTGCTACCAATTTTATAGAATGAATGTGAAACATATGTTTGCCATTCTGAGGGGTCCCTATGACATTTTTTTTAACACGAGGTGGAGTGGCATTAAATAAACGTTGAAGACCAGTGCCTTACACCAAATTTCAAGGAATCCTATTTTCTTTGCCACTAGCCAATACCTTTTGATTTCATTAAATGATATGTATAATATACTTACTTATAAGAGCTTTCAGCCACCTCTCTTCATCCATTGGTCTCTTATTGTGTCATTCACATTATAATGCAGCAGGGATTTCCAATGCTTGCTGTAATAAGAGCTACTTAAGTTCAATAAAAATCATCCCGGTCTACTAATATTAGTGTTGTAATAGTGACCACATCAGACAAGATTTAATTAGTGGCCACCCCAGGGAAGATTACCAGCAGTGATCACCTCAGTCCATCAGGCCCAGTTCCCAGTAGTAATGCAGCAACTGTATTGTCAATGTGGAATGCCTCTCCGAGGATATACTTAATAGCCATAGCTGCAGTGCCCCTGGCACCAACGTAATTATATTACTTGTAAGTCTCCAAAACGCTGTATTAATTTTCACTCAAACATGAGCCTTAAAAGTATATTCCAAATTCTGCCATTTTGCCTTCAAACATCAGCTTATAAGTTCTGAAAAAATTACAGAGTTTTGTCTTAAATACACGCTTTTTAGTTTTGGTATTCATCAATGCTACTTTTATTATTTAATTGTCAAATATGGGTATTGGCTATTTTTTTTTCTTTATTATTACCGTTATTCGCTGTGGCAGTCAATTCTTCTAAATTCTTGGTTTTTGTATTTGTTTGGGTTGTTCGTTTCCACACCTATCCAGTCCCTTTAATATGAACCAGCTGGACTCTGCTCATTGGGGCAGGCTGGGACGCTGCGAGCCGTGATTCGTCCTTTGGGGCAGGCTGGGACGCTGCGAGCCGTGAGTGGTCCCTTGGGGCAGGCTGGGACGCTGCGAGCCGTTATTGGTCCGTTCCCGCGGGTGGGCGGGGCCCGCCGCTGCCACTGAGGGCACAGTGCAGCCACCTGCTCAGTGACAAGAGCTGGCCGCTGCAGGCAGCTCGCTGAACCCCCCGCGTGCATTTATCGACCCTTTCCCTGGCTCAGCCTTTTGGCTAGCAGATTTGTGGTTGTGGCTCCTTCCTGCGACTGGGCCTAGAGCACTGCAATCTACTTTGGAGCAGAGAAGCAACCGACGCGGCCTCCCGGTAAGACTGAGTGGATGGATGAATGCTTACATTGAGGTGAGGTGGGGCTCTTCTGGGTGATTCAGATTTAGAAAGAATGAGGCACGGGGAGGCGAGTCGTTCACGGGGGAATGAAAATACGGAATTAATTTCTTAATGTTTACAGATATGTAAGCACAGTTCTATGAGGCAGCATGTAGCGAGTGGATGCACCAGGCTGGCTTCAGGGAGCTAGGAACGGCAGAAGAGATAGACTTGATGCTCCTGAATTGCACTGAAAATCAATGCATCTCTGGGACTAAGCAATACACTAGTTGCCGAAGATCACACGGTGCACTGAAGGGACAGTCTGGATTACAGCTCCGTTCGCCCGGTGCCACCGTTGGAAGTTTTGTAGCCGTGTGCTTTCCCACCGAGAAGGCTGTAGCGCTGCACTGACAAACCTTTCACGAGGGGGCAGGCATTTCTGTTGTATTGTATTGTGATTGCATTAAGTAGCGCTCCATGCCCCAGATAAAGCGTCGAAGAGTGTTAGCAAATTAATTTCTGACAACACTGGAAGTTACTTAAGGAACTCTTAGATCTGTTTGTAATGTACACTAGTGGTCTATTTATTCTTGTGCCGTTCCGATGTTATTTTTGTAGTGCTCTATATTATTGTATTTAAAATTAATAGAAGTGTTCTGAAGTGAAAGTGCTGTAGACCCGAAGGTAACGTATGGAATTTGTCCCTTCAACCATGACCTCATTTCACTGGCGCCCTATGTTTTCAGTTATGGCTAGCTCTTAAACAACAATATCTCCCGCAAGGCGCTAGGTTGCCAAGCATGCCTAGCACAGCATTGCAGTCCCAAGTGGAAGTGACCAGCCGTGCCCCATTCACAGGCCCCCTAGCCTAGCACCCGCTCCCACTGGACAGGGGACTGGGGGGTGAGTGCTTGCAGCTACTCCCCTCTGGTGAGAATAAGTTGCTGATGGGCAGTGAGGGTGGGGGACTTTTGTAAATGTATTTTCGTTTGTGTAACACAGCTGGAGAGTGGTGGGAAATGTTATCCTGCACATATGGGGTCTGGTGGCTTAGTGAACTAATGTCTCTGCTGAGGGGCCTGTGTTCAACCTCATGGTCACAGGTTCGATTCCCGGTGGGCCCACTCAGCCTTTAATCCTTCTGAGGTCGATACAATGAGTACCATTGAGTTTGGTAACAATAAACATCTGCTATTGAAAATGAAATTCGTACTTGTAAAGCGCGCTGCTACCCCAACTGGGGCGTCGAGGCGCTGTACGCATACCGCTGTGGAACCCTTCCTGGCTTTTCCCTGTGAAATGTCCACTCCTGGGCACCCCCAAGGTGAAGCCAGGCATCCCAGCGCTGGTGGGGCCGTTGTGGAGATTAAGCAAGCTATTGCCCAGAGTTGCAGAGTGGGACCCATGATTAGAATAGGCACCGAGGCGAGAATTATCAGGTCTGAGGAAATTGAGCCCAAGACCCGCAGAGGCGGGAATTGAACCGTGGTCCCGGGCCAGATCTCTGCATCAGGGTCTGCCGCTCTAACCATTGAGCCACACTTCTCCACCAAGATGCCCTTCAAGGCGAACGAGCACTTTACAAATACACATTATGGTATGGGGGAGTCAGAATAACTCACAATGACGCCAAATCTGCCCCCCAACAGCAGTATTTGGTGAGGGACCCCTAAAAGATAACTTACACTGGCTGCTTCCCGGGTATACAAAGACCTCTGAGGAGTGGAGTACCTGCTGAGTCTTCCATCACACGCTGACATGGGGTGGTTATATCAGAGGACCGCCCAGGAGCCACCAATTGGAAGCGAGGCCTTTTCGTGTGCAGACGTCCCTCCCTTACCCCCTGCTCCCCACAGATGCGGCCCTCTTCTTCACTGGTAGAGTATCTCTGTTGTTACCATGCACTAGCCTCCAAGTAGTTGTTTTTTACCCAAACTGGCATCCTGGCAAGGGCATCTCACACTGGCATCGGATGCAGAGGTCCCTCAGACTGGGCAACTATCCCTCTGCACCCCTCCATGGAAAGTTGGCCTAGGAATGAGATCTGAGCGGCGGCTCGGTGAACCGATGCATCTGTTGCAGGGACTTAATGTTGGCCCCCATTTCACCGGTTGTATTCCAGATGGATCCACTCAGCCTTTCATCCATCCAAGACTGGGAAAATGAGTACCATTTGGTAACTATAAGCAGCTGTATCTATCAACAGTGCCACGACATCTCACTGGGCCAACTTACGCTTCTGCTATATCCGTGCCAGTGAGAGATGTGCTGTCGCTCACTTACACCCCTGAGAGCTGCCTGCGGGGGACTGCCTCAGCTTTACATGCGCTTACCCCTGTCACTGTCCCTGTCACGTGGAACCCATTGCACTGCTCTCAAAGGGAGCTTTGTGATGTCACTTAAAATGGGCAAAATACATTTTTCGATTCAACTGTAAGAGGAAGTGAATCCCCCTTTTTAAGAGATCCGCTTTCCCCACCACTAATTGAAAATAAGCATTGGCAAAGCTAATTGGTCTCAACTTTGGTACCTGATGACTTTGCAAGTGATTTTTAGCGATGTTGTGCAGCATTGCTAAAGAAGATTAAAAAGTAGCTTGTGGCGTAGCCACCCACATCACTTTGCAGGTGCGCTATTTACTGATTCAAGTTGGCGGGTAGGAGGGAAGCAACACTGGGTGGAAACAACACGGGATGAGAGGCCGAAGCATCACTGGGGCGCAGGGGTGGGAATAAACACGGGCTTGTGCTGTGCACAGGAACACGGCGCACGGGTAGAGAGAGGAGAAAATCAAATACGCAAGAGAGCATTATATGGAGTGTGCAGGGGAGAAAAGCAAACAGGCAAGTGAGAGAGAAACCTGTGCCTGGGAGGAGAAGCAAGCGGGTGAGTAAGCAACGCAAGGGAGAGGCGCACACCAGGGTGCGCGCATCACAGAGGAGGATGGCAGAAGCACATGGGCGAGGGAGAGCAACACGAGTACAGAAGGCGAGAGAGAGCAACACGAGTGCAGAGGGCGTAAGAGAGGCACAGTTAGCTGGAAAATGCATGCACTCACGTGCAGTGCTTAAGACAAAGCAAAAAAGTAGTTCGCTAAAAGAGAGCAGTGGAAGGACACAAGTAAATTGACAATGTTTCAAGGGAGGGACAGACACAAGACGAACTAGGCAAGCCATCAAATAATCAGCAGGCAAATGAGAGTGACAGTAAAGCCAACCTGTGGTAAGCGAGGGGTGGGGTGCAGGCCCCTGTAGGGGTCTTGGTAAGCCTACAGTATGTCCCGTAATTGTCTTAATGCAGTTATGGCTTGGATGAATGCAAACTTCCTCAAACTCAATGCTGATAAGACCAAGGTTATTGAGTTTGGGAAGGGCCCCTCAGTTTGGAATCAACTTTGGTGGCCTGCGGAGGCTGGGAGTTGTCCAGCCCCGGTGACCAAGGCAAAGAACCTAGGCTTTATATTCAATAGTGAATTAAAGCTTGGGAAGCAAATCAATCAAGTAACCTCTGCCTGCTTTTTCACCTTGAAAGTTTTGCGCAAAATCTTGCCATTCATCCCATTCACTCTAAGGAAAACGGTAATTGGAGCCCTTGTACTTTCCCGAATTGATTATGGGAATGCAGTATACTTGGGTATAGACAAAGGCCAAACTGCTAAATTGCAATCTCTGCAGAATGCGGCTCCCCGCGTGCTGCTCACTCTCCCCAAATATCATCCCACGTCTACCAGTATCAGACAGCTCCACTGGCTTACCATCCCGGAAAGAGTAAAATTCAAGGCCCTCTGCCTAGTGCACAAGGCGCTCCACGGAGGCGGTGCCATTGACATTCAAAAGCTATTCTCCTGGTACAAACCTCTGCGAAGCCTGAGATCCGCCGACACAGGGTTGGTACTGGTGCCCAGAATAAAAAAGGCTAGATGGGGTGGTAAGAGCTTTTCACATCAAGCTGCTAAGTTGTGGAACTCCCTCCCCTCACAGCTGAGACTGCAACCCAACAGGACTATCTTCAGGAAACAGGTTAATACCTGGCTGTTTCCTAAGTGCTCTTAAATAAGCAAGCATCTGGATCAGTATGAACTCACCTCAGCGCCAAGACGCCTCGGCAATCGAGCGCTCTATAAATGCATAAAAAAACAAAAAAACAACGAGACAGTTGCACTGTCCGGTAGACTCGACCTAAAAATGACTAACTGCGAGCAGTCACGATGTGAGACATTTTATGAGATGGCCACAGTGGCATTATAAACAGAATGCCACAGGCTGCCAAGTAACTTTTCAGATTTCCACCCTGCCCTCTTGATCTAGTCCACATTAGGATTGGGCAAAGTTTTAAATACGCCATCAAAATTCATGATTCTCTGACATTTTCGCATTACAAGAAACTTGCACTTTTCCACAAAATATCACATACGTGATTTTGTTATCCGACTGCATACTGCTCGTAAACAAAATCCTACAACATACCAGCAGGAGATAGTTTCACCCAGAAAATGTCTTGCCAACAGACATTTTCGCTTTCTGCCGGTATCTCGCGAGATCTTTTTACACGAGGAGCGCTCAGGTAAACAAATTTATCTCGAATGCTACAAAGTTGTTATTTTGTGAAACTTTCATGGAATTTCATGACATATTGTGGGGGAAAAGTACGGTATTTCACACCTCCAACGCCACACCGAGCTTCAAGGCAGCCAGACTCAAAGGGATGAAGTTACAGTATTCACACTGTAGCTATGCATGACGTCCACAGCTTCAAGGCCATTGCAGTGGTGAAAAGCACTATACAAAACATACATTACACTTCATTGCTATACCTCTCCTGACAGAACTGGGGAACCCCTTCCTGTTTGCCAGCTCCCAATCTACCCTGTCAAAGGGCAGTGTGGGTTGTAAGAAAACCAGTGATTTCACAGGTGCCATGTGAGGTAAACATATATTTGGCTACTAAGTGTTGGGCATCGTAATGCCATTTTGGCATGTTATATTCTGCTAGTCCGGTAAAGATCTGGGGCGTATTATACACAGGGTGCTCTGCTCTGCCCTGGGCATACACTGGATGCAAACCTGGCCACTGTGCCCTCTCACAGATGATGTGCTGCCCCAAGGACAGCTTTGAGCTCGCCTCTGCCCTGGGGCAGCTCATGAGTGAAAGGTGGACCAGCTGATGGAAGTTGCCAGTCCGTTGCACAGCGGAGCCTGCATTTCAAATGGGGACTCAGGTCTGTATGGGGCTGTCCTTAGCTTCCATTGGACCTCCTTTCCTCCCTTGTAGGGGTCGCCCTCAGGGGGGCGCAGCAGGGCTGGACTGGCCGTAGCGGGCACCGAGCGTTTCCCCGGTGGGCCGCTAGGGTGGGGGCCGGTTTTGGGCCTCTGGGGGGCCGTTTTTGTTACCGGGGGTCGGCAATATCAGCCCCCTGTAACAAAATCGGCCGAAACCGGCACTCGCAAACTGCTTGGCTGCACCCCCCCTCACCCCAGGGGGGGCCGGCCGAGCAGTTTGCCAGGGCCGGTTTTGGGTTGCCAGTCCGGCCCTGGGGCGCAGTGACCGTGTGCCACCTCTGTGAGGCGCATTCAGTGCGGCTCCTGGTGGCCTCTTTGCCTCTGCGCCATATTGAGGCCCAGGCGCAGAGGCAGGGTGTTTTTTCTAATTAGCATGTGCTCAAGACCTCATGCTGATGAGGGAACGCCCCTTAGAAACGCGCCACTGCTATATGTACTTCAGGTGCGCTGTGTACTACACAAGGGGCTGTGCAAGAGTGTGCTGCGGGCCCGTGTCCCCTTCTTTAATACCGGATTGCCTTATTGCGCCCCCGGACACTTTAATTACAATTGTATTTAAATAGTGCTTACTACCCCTAACAAGGCCTCGAAGCGCTTTCTGCGATAATCTCTTCCAGAGTTCTGAAAGTCCCTGAAGACCTGTCTATTCGGCTTATCAACTGGACCCTGCCAGCGCCTGGATACCCTCATGGGTGACAAGTAGCGCTCTACCAATCTACGGATTGATTGTTGATGTAAATGGTCCATGGAGCTTTTAGTGAAATAGATCAAAAGTTTATGGATGGAAATACATTCCGGGTTGAATGAGTTTAGCAAGCGGGCATGGGGCGCGGTCATCATTCTCACAGAGATGTCTGTGAGTAAGTGCAGCAGCGCATGTACTTATAGGAAAAGATAGTGAGGCCAGGCGCGGCTCCATGTCCCTTCCGTCTACTCACAGGTCCTACATAGTCTCCAGCTCTACTTCTTCTTACTCAGTGTTGCAGTTTTCTCGTTTCTGCCTCCGGCCTTTTCGAATTCATTTACTGTTTGGTGTACAGCACCGCTGAGTGCCCTATTAATAATTACTTTTCTGTGCTGAATTCCACTCTGGTGCCCTGATAACCACTGAGAACAGCCGCGGGGCACGTTGCGTGCCCGCGGCGTGCTGGCCTGCCCTTTTTGCGACACAGCACTTGCAACCTTTTCTCGGAATGGATACAGAGGACCCTGTGTGTGCCAGACTTTGTGTCCACACCCCTGGGGGTGGGTGGATTTGTGAATTTTTGACTTCAATGGAATTTCTGTTAACAGGGTAAAAGTCAAAGTCGTCCTGTTTTGTGCGGATTGCGTTAATCAGGCCGTTAAATTCCACGGAGAGCGGTTTAAAAACTTTGCTGGCTGTGACCGGCTACATTTATATTTATATTGTGGATAGATGGATAGATGGATAGATGGATAGATGGATAGATGGATAGATAGATAGATAGATTTGTAATATGCACAACCCCGGACTAAAGCGTATCTCTGCTCCGCAGTACTCACATGTAGGCAATAAGGTAGAACAGGATTTAATCTTTTCAGAAAGAAAGCTTGGGAGAGTTTTTCAACCAAGTTACGGGGGAAGGGGTTCTAGAGCCTGGTCCTTCAGGGTGAGGGGTAGCTCTGCTGTCTCGGGTAGTTGGAAGCCAAACCTGGTGTCTGTAGGTGCACGTGGCAAGCACGGCTACTATACTCTGGCGTGCTGCTGAGCGGGAGGAAGGTATGAGTCCAGAATGGTACAGGGGTCAGGACTGGCCACTTTATAGCCATCATGTTTACCCCCCAAAGCTGTTGGAGTCGATAGGGTTGTTTTCAAAATCAAGTGATCAAGTGGTGGTCTTAAACAGTTTGCCCTACCTACATTAGATTAGGCAATACATTCAAATGTTTTAGGAATATAATACATTTGAAACTTTACAAGGAGAAAAAATGTACAAAAACGTGTATGAGAAAAACGATTACACAGTGGTAGCACTTATTGAGTGTATGATCTCACAAGGGCTTTTAAATAGCTGTATGTGTCCGTTCTTTGTGTTTGCTGCTCCGCTTTGCTGCTGTTATGAATACGCAGGCAGCAGCTGGAACATTTTGAAGGAAGGGGGCGAGCCCGGCAGGTTGTGTTTTGTATTTCTGTGGGGATCTTCCTGCACATAAGGACTTTTATTTAAAGTGGCGTCGGCCTGTTTCTACAAAGCTGGGACTATATTTGGAAAAAGCCCTTTACTTTCATCCTGTGGAGGAGGTCTGGGTGCGGTGGCTTTTGGGGTGGGTTGGGGTGTGTGGGTACGTGCATTCCATTCCTTTTATATTTCGTATGCAGAAACGTATTTTTGATGCTGGAGAGGTCCTTCGGGCTGTTCCCCCCCTTTTTTTTTTTTAAAACTCTTTTTTATTAAAGAACAGTGTGGTTGCATAAGTACATGACATTGAAAACATTGGTACAAACATGACTGGATGAAATGCAAGTTTAAAAAGCATATTGGTTTCTTATTTCTTATTGCATGCAGGTTGTATTAATCCGTTAGCTCTTGATTGTCAGGAGTAAGGGGGGCAGGGAGAGAAGGGGGCGTGCAGATGTCTCCACTATACGTATTCCATTTAGACCACACCCCGGACCATTTCTTTGGACACCCTCTAGAAACATACACAGTTTTTTCTCTGAACATGCACCAGTCCATGTCTCGCTTCCATGATGGTAAGTCAGGGGCCTCCCGCGCCCCCCACATTCTGGCGATGTTACGCTTTGCTATCATGTACCCCAAGGTCACCCATAATCTCTCTTTACTACTTAAGTCGGTAGGCCCCCATATATTAAGCAAACACGTCCTAGTTTCAAGGCCCAGCTCTTGACCCACAACCTCCGTCATACATCTCAGCACACTCGTCCAATATTTACGAATGTTGTCACATTCCCACAGAATATGTAGAAACGTGCCCTCTTTCCCACAGAATCTCCTACAATCCGAGTCCTCTCCGTACCCCATTCGGGCCAGGGCTGCCCTCAAATAGTACACTCGATGCAAGATTTTTAATTGTACAAGTTTAAGTCTGGATGAGATTGCAACTTCCCTTGGAGAGGCGAGCGCCTTAATCCAGTCCTCATCGGCCAGTTCTAGCAGATCAGCCGTCCACCTCTCTCGAAGCTGCATAAGGGGGATCCGCTACATGGTTAATTAGTTTACGATAGGTAAGAGATATTGATTTATTGGGCATATAGCCATCCAGGAGCCTGTCCTCAAGTGGCGTTGCTTCCGGGCGGGTTTCCCCTAACGGGATACATGCATTCAGGGCATGCCTCACCTGATAATACCTGAATATTTCTGATCCTGCCAACTCATATTCGCGTTGTAACGTAGAAAATTCTACCACTTTACCCTCCTTCCATATATCGCCTACTTTGGATATTCCGATAAGGTCCCACCTATCAAAGCCCTTGGAGTTTACAAGGGCGCCCAACAAATGCGAGTCCCACAGAGGGGTTGCCCTCGTTAGTTTGGGGCTGTTCCCCTTTTGATTCAAATTTAAAAAATGTATTTGTAGGGGACGGATTGTGGGGTAGGAGGGCAGGGAGGTTAAAGGTTAGGTATCCGTATTCAACAGAGGTTACTTTTGCCATAGTGTTTACCTCCATTTAAAATTGTTGCCTGCTTTTAATGTTTTAGGTGCGGCCATTTTAATAATTATTTCCATTTTAATTTTGTTTCAGACAACTCAAATTTGTTTCAACAATTTTCCTTCATACCTTTTTGTTTTGCACATTATTCATTGACATTTTTCACGTGAGCCATTTCTAAATGCCTTCTATCTGATCCCAGATTCCTTTGCATTTCTGGTCTGTGCTGGTGCCTCCTTAGTGTGCGGTGAGCCTGCTGTCTGGTGCCCTCAGGTATGGCGCTGCCTCCCCCTTGCCAGTGGCCTTGTCCTGGCTGCCCGTCACTTCCGGTATCCAACGGAAGTCCTGTGCATTGAGCACCGGCTGTTACGGATGTGTAACTTTCTCCGGAGCTAACGTCGTTCTGTCATTCCTTATACTTTGAGGTTCTCAAGAAGCTCTAGTGCAAGGATTTTCAAAGTACATTCAACATGACATTTTACCGTTTGGGCGCTCCCTCTCCAGTACCAATAAGCCACTTTGGATGCCTTTTGGTGCAGTCCGGTCCGTCTCGTGGTCATTGCGATGGCTCCTATACACGGTTGGCGACAGTGCCACTGAGCCCTCCGAACAGCCAGCGACGATGCGCAGTGCATCCATGCAGGGACACACTAAACTTTACCATTTTAGTGTTCAGCCCCGCTAAGTGAGGAAGATAAGCTTGCAGGTTTCCAAATAAAAGCTAGTAAATAACACCTGATGGGAATAGCATGACAGCTGATGGGTGAGGGTCGAGAGTCGCCCAGAAGCCAAACTAAATTACAAAGTGAAAGAGAAATGACGACATGGGAAAAAACAAGCATTGGCAAAGCCAAATGGGTCTCCCTTTTGTATTGTAATTGCATTTATATCCCTGACGAGGCGTCGAAGCGCTTTTTCGGCGAGTAGCACGCTACTCCGGGACCCATAGAGGAATAGTGTTGAATTAAGGGACCTGTTTGTCCCAACATTGCCTGACGCCAAATGCGATGCAGTGCGCGATATGAAATTCGTTTTATTTATTTAAATGTTTACTTATCTGTATTGGGCCTTAATCCGTAGTTTACTACCCCCCGCCCTGCCCCACGTCACCGCCCGACCGGCACTCCTACCACCGACCGCGCCTGCTCACGAGCCTTCCCTGACCAAGGCACGTTTAAAGCTGCAGACTGGAGCCAGGATATAAAATTCATGTTGCCTTCAGATTACAAACACGTTTGAGCCTTGGGGAAGTCCTGCCCACTGCTGACCCAGAAACCGCAACCGATGTCAAGTAAACAACATCACATCTTGACTTGACTAAACATTTTTTATCGTAAAAGTGCTAAAAAAAAAAAAAGGGCGGTGGGGAGGCAATGTAGGATTTTGGGGTGGGGGGATAGGGGGTAACAACACAGGAGCGAGAAAGCAACACTGCGGGCGAGGGCAGAACCACCGGATCCAGAGAAGAATGTAGGGCAGGGGAGAAGCACAAACGAGAGTGAGTGAGAACAGGGGGTGGGGAGAAGCAGACGAAGAGGACAGTAAACTGGGGGGAGAAGCACGTGAGAGGCAAGCAGTAGTGTGCACAAGGGGATCTCGGGGAGAAGCACCACGAGCGAGAGCACCACATATGTGAGAGCAACACGGAGCGTAGGGGGCAGGCATTTAAGTGTAGCACACAAGAGAGAGCGCGGGAAAACACATGCACTGTCATGGAGTGCTTAACAAAAAAAGAAAGAAAAGTTCCTTGTGAAGTGAGAAGTGGAATGATACAAGTCAGCCAATCAGAGAGATGGTAAAGAGACTAAGCTTAAGGTGAAGGACAAACACAAAATGGACAATCCAGGACAAGGAAAAACATTGCATAAGAATCAAATGATTGAAACAATAAAGCCAACCTGTGGTAGGCAGTTATAGGCTTGTTCTTGTTAAGCGCACAATATGTCTTCTGGCGCTGTCTGGTAGGCGAGACCTAAAAGAATGCAGACAGTGAAAGAAGGAAGTTAGAAGACAAAAGAAAAGAAATGATGAAACCGAGCTTGAAAGGGGAAAATGAAAAAAGATTGTCAGAGACAAACGTGAATGAGAAGAAAGCGAAAACGAGAGCTGCATAGACAAGTAAAGTAAATGAAAGACAACATAAAGTGAGAGGAGCAAAGAGGATGATAGGAAAATGAAAAGGCACTAAAAAATAGTAAGTGTAAGATATTGGAGTATTAGTTGAGTGGGGGTAACTACCCACTTCACATAATAATCTCAATCCTATTTAGGGTGAACCACTAAAGTCACTAAACCTGAGCTCAGCCACCTGGTAGCTATTGCACTGAGCAGACAGGCTTAACTTGGAGGCAATGTGTAAAGTAGAATATTTTATTGATGGTGCATACTCTGGTGCTGCTGCGGGAAACTGCACCTTGCACAGAGGTCAACATATTTCGCAGCTTTAAATACATAACAAGGGAACAGCTCCAACAGAGCGTCTGGTCCAGGGGAGGGTCAGAGGTACTGCTGTGGTCCACGGGTTCTTATTCAATGTTCAAGTCCATCCTCCTCGTAGCCATCAGGAAGTGCGTTGGCATGAGCGTTGTGAAAGAGGGATTTTTGCCCATCTCCCCAGGGGAATGGCTTTGTTCTAATGCGGAGGTGACTGTAGGGGACAAATTCTGGTCTCTCGTGTGAGTGATGCTGCATCTTTAAGTAGACATTCAGCATACAGACAGCAACACCAGGGAGAGCAACCACAAAGGTTAGGATCTCCCAGGTACGTGCTAGCCTCACGACGCGGCCGATCGCCCGACCTCAACCAATGCGTCCCACCCACCAACAGCACGACCAGCAAGACGGCGTGTCCGGCGCAAAGTATTTATGGAGTACCAAAACAGTATAAAATTCAAAACACAACACAAAAAACCCAAACCAATTAAAAAAGAATAGAACAAATTGTAATTATAAAATGACACCAAGGTGACAACAACTCAATAAGGGAAACCGTAGATATGTCATTTTCAAGGTTTACAATGAAATAGAGCCAAAAAGCACAAAGTGCCAATGATAGTCAGTGGTCGCAGTAGACCAGGACGTAGGTGCAATTTGATGCTGACTGTGATGGAGAGCGGGCCTGATACTCTGACGTGGTTCATTCTGGTCAAAAACGTTTGCTCTGGCTTTAGTCCTTTAAGTCCGAGTCCACCATGGGAGTACACATCTGAAGCCTCACCGCACTTCAGGGGAGGCACTTAGAGACTCACAGGGTGTCGGGAAGATGCTGCCAGCAGGGTCCAGTCCAGACCCGGTTGCCACAGATCAGTTGTGTAGTTGCAGGAAAGAACTCTTGTAGCTTGTTGAATCGCTGTAGCTTGAACAGAAAGTCAGCCTTATGACCCTCGGAGTCCACTTCTTTGTCCTGGGTACAAGAAAGCAGGTCCAGTCATTTAGGGATCTTCTCAGGTCACAGACTGCATGTCCAGTCCTCTTTTGATGTTCACAGGTTCAGAAGTGTTCTGAAGTGGGTGCCTGGAGATGCTACAATTAGGCCTGCCACCAGCTAGTGGGTGGGAATAATTCCTGGGCATGCCCTAACCAATGCAGTAAAAGTTCCAAGGGCCAACCCTACCCAATTTGAGCATTTCCAAGACAACGAAAGTCTTCGGCCGCACTAAACTTGGGCTTTGCGGGCTGGGTGTGTGTGTAAGTGTGTAGGGATTGTACTGGGTTGATTCTCGTGCCCTCCTACATAGAACATTAAAATCCAGTTTGGGGCAGCCACTGTCTCCCAATAAACCCAGAGAATGAAATCTAATACAGTAAAAAAGGGTTTCCAGCACCCAGACAGTGGATATACAAGAATTGCTTTGGCATCATGTCTCCCTTCCTCTTAAGTGCACACCAATGTGTTAAATGCAGGCCTGTACAGCAGGATTGGGCATTCAAGCTGAACTTGACAATGTAATGCCAAAAAGGATTCTGACAGCCCAATCCTGCACCTTCCGTTAAATTCAGAAGAGTCATCTCTCCCAATTCAGGTCAGCCTATTGTTTGCTCCTGGAAGGCACATCACTTTTTCTTCATACATATTCAAATGCTAATTACTGGCTGGCAGATGTGGGAGAGCAAATGCAAATGTAGCCTCCAGGAACTTCAGGCAAGGAACAGGTAACTTTCTAAAAGTTACTCCTCCTTAATATTTATCAGAAAATCTGACTTCACCATTGAATTGGACTTTTAATAACTATTAGAAATAGTTGTTTAATTATTTCTCTAGCTAGTCATATTGTTGACATAGAGTATTAGGATTTGTAATCTGTTCTCTGGGTTTCTACAGTGGACGGACAGCTAGGCCTCCCATGGTGAAAAACAGCTTTTGGCTGCTAGTCACTGTAAGGACATGTTAAAATAAATTACTACATGTCCTACATTTCAATACCATGCACCCTGCCGTGTAGGCGACAAGGTCTACATAGAGGTGACTTATTAATATTTAAAAGGGAGGTTTTGACCTGTCAAAATGTTTTTTTAACAGGTTGAATAAAAATGTTTAAACTGCCACAGTCCGGCTACTATGGGCCTGAAGCAGTGTTTTACACTGTCACTGTAATAGATGGCACAATAGGTGCTGCAGTCCACTAGTGACATTTGATTTACAGGCCCTGGGTACATTTTGTACGATAAACTAGGGATTTACAGGGAAGTTAAATATACCAATTAGGAATATGCCAATCCGACCACGTTTAAAGGGGGGGCACAGGCACTCTACCACTGGTTAGAAGGGTTAAAGTGCACAAAGTTCTAACACCAGCAAAAAATATAGGGTCCAGCAAAAGGAGAAAAATATAGGATGACTGTAGAAAAGATGGATGTTGTACAGTAAGAAAGGTGGAAACAAATTGAAGGGAAAGAGCAGGGTGGAAAGAAGAAGCAAATAATACAAGATGAAAGAAACACAAGTGAAAGGGAGAAAGGTAGAACAAAAAAGTAAAATGAAGGGTAGAGAAAGCATTAGAAAAGGAAAGAAAGGTGTTTGAGAATGATAAAAGAAAGCAAGGTGGCGCTGAAAAAGAAATTCATAGTGTATACAAAGGCAGAGAAATATGAAAAGGTGTATGGAGAAAGGATAGGAGGAGTGGAGAAATAGGCTGATAAACTAAGGGGAAACTTAAAATGTAGAGAAAATATGAAAAAAGGGCACAGAGAGAACAAGATAGGGGAATGATGAGAAGCATATACACAAGGATGAGAATTTGTCAAACACTAGTGTGGGCACAATTAGAGAGAAACAGAGTTAGAGATTCTGAGAGGAGAGACATTGAGAAAAGGGACGATAGAGACAATTATATCTTTGTAGTTAGCAGTAGCTTGGAATGAAATTCTTAGCTGAGCAGCATTACAGCACATGTGCAGAACATGATGAGCTTAGACATAGACCAGGCCTACCGGAACTAAGTGGCGGGGAGGACCAGATTATGCAGCAGGGTTAACTACATTATGCAGGACAAAAAGGCAAATTATGCGGTGAAATGCAGCACATTTTATGAAAGTATTACTTCATTATTTTGTCATGTTTACACTTCTTAACGCTGGGCATAGGTTTCACCTCATTGGTACCAGTTTAATACCCAAATATAGGAATAAGCGAGAGAGGTGACTATTCAACCTTTGCGAAGGGCCTTTCACTGCATGGTGTTTTGCTGGGTTTTTATGTAACTTTTGAACCGTTTGAGCTAAACAATTTTTTTTGTTAAAATTTGCAGATTATGTGGAAAATGCAGCAAATCCATAACTATACGGAAAACACAGCTGCCCCAAAATCTCATCATTCTAGTTGCCTTGAAATAAAACCAGTCCACGAACGTGTAAAAAATTAAATCGGTTTATAAACACGCACTATTTTGGCTTCCAAGAGGTGAAAACATGTATGATTAAAGCATTTTGTGGCAGAGTTCCTGTGTTCTTGGGTAACCACAAGGCCAACCTCTGTACGGGGCCTTCCCAAGTGCCCAGGGTCAGTTTGTTGACACGGAGCATAAACTGGGTGAAAGGGAGAGTGTTTGGGAGGGTGGCAGTGGGTGATGCGACATATCAGCTGCTGTGAGAGTCCTGCATGGCTGTGGGAGGCTGTACCCAGCGTGGAACAGATAGTCACTGGGTAACTGGCTGTGCTGCTGTCGGGGCTGCAGGGGCCACAGTCATCATAGCCACAGAGCTGCCAGGTTAACCGTTTCACTGCTGCTCGGGGCCAGTAGAGGGCGCTCTGCGCATTACTGTTTCCACCACGACTGGACTGGGAACAGCAACTAGCCCTGGCGAAGTGCTCGACTGGCCAGGGGGTGGGGGGGGTTGAGGTACTAGGGGGCTGATATTACAACACTGCTGCAAAACTAGCCACCAGTACTAAAACCGGCCCCCACGGGTCCAAAACCGGCCCCACCCTTCCAGCTCACCAGGAAAACGCCTGGTGCCCGCTACGGCCAGTCCAGCTCTACTTTGCACCCTGACTGGTCTCTCTGTGTGCGGTTTCCATTGTACTCTGCCATCCACCAAGTCTGGATCCTTTAAGGGCATTTCAAGCAAAACTAAGACATATGTGTCTCCAATTTGCCTTTGTTGGGAAGGTAGTAGGAACCTGTGTGCTTCTTGTGGCCAGCGGCATCGCCTGTGGGTTAAATGCTCACCGCTGACATCTCCAGTGAACTAACAGTCACAAGTTTCAATCTTAGCCAGGATGACTCAGTGTTCCATCCTTCTGAGGCCAGTAAATTGAGTACTATTAATCTGGGTAGTCGTAACACCTGTTGTTTACAGTGCTTTGAGACTGCAAAATTGAGATGTAAAGAGCTTTATAAAAAGTAAGTTTTTAATATGATGGGTTAGTCTGACTGATTGACCTAATGGTACTGTAGTCAATGCAATAGCTTGAAGGGAGAGACACTGTTTACCTTTGACGTCACCCAAGCTCTTCACAACGAGGACAATCCCACCAGTCCACCTTCAAGGTTGGGAAAACCATCCTACTCAGCTGCCCTGTGTCCCCGAACTTCTCCCTCCATTCATCTGACCAAATAAATGGAAACCAGTGTATAATAATCCTTTACTTGTAAAGCGCGGACATATCACCCTTGAAGGTTTCAAGGTGCTGGGTTCGGTCGGGGAGATTAAGTGAGCTGTTGCCCAGAGTCACATGATGCCGAACTGAGCTGCCTACGGCACTGGGGATCGAACCGTGATCCCGCACTCCGGAGTCAGCCGCTCTGGCAGCTGCGCCACACCTCTCCCTTGTATATTGAATAGGGACCCGGTGTAGGGCTCCCTCCTTTGTCACACTGGGATTCTGTCATTAAAGAAATGAAATGAAATGAAATTTGTACTTGTAAAGCGCACTGTTACCCTAGGGTGTCCTGGCGCTGTACGCATACCGCTGTGGAACCCTTCCTGTCTTTTCCCTGTGAAATGTCCACTCCTGGGCACCCCCAAGGTGAAGCCAGGCATCCCAGCGCTGGTGGGGCCGTTGTGGAGATTAAGCAAGCTATTGCCCAGAGTTGCAGAGTGGGACCCATGATTAGAATAGGCACCGAGGCGAGAATTATCAGATCTGAGGAAATTGAGCCCAAAGACCCGCCGAGGCGGGAATTGAACCCTGGTCCCGGGCCAGATCTCTGCATCAGGGTCTGCCGCTCTAACCATTGAGCCACACTTCTCCACGAAGAGAACCCCAGACCGAAAAATATCATGCCTCAAGTGAATTTTTTTTTTTTCAAACGGAGAAACATACTGTAGAGTATAGTGGAATGGCGAAGATTGGAGTAGAGTGTCGTAGAGTGGAGTGGCAGAGTGTTGTGTATTGGAGTGGCTTAGTATGGAGTAGCATAGAGTGGCATACACTGGAGTGGCATAGAGTAGAGTCGACTGGTGTGGAGAGCAACGGCATAGAGTGCAACGGCATAGAGTGCAACGGCATTGAATTTAGCGGCATACAATGCAGCGTCGTAGAATGCAGTGGCATAAATTAGAGCGGTGTAGAGTGCAGTGGCGCTGAGTAGAGTGGTGCCGAGTAAAGTGGCGCAGAGTAGAGTGGTGCAGAGTGGGGTGGTGTAGAGGTGAGTGATGCCGTGGGCAATGGTGCAGAGTATAGTCGAGTGGCATAGAGTGCAGTGCAACAGAGTGGTGCAGAGTAGAGTAGCATAGAACAGTGCAGAGTAGAGTATAGTGCAGTAAGGTGCAAAGTAGAGACGAGTGGCATAGAATGCAGTGGCGTAGAGTGCAGAGTAGAGTTGAGTGGCATATAGTGCAATGGCGCAGAGTGGTGCAGAGTAGAATAGCCTAGAGTGGTGCAGAGTCAAGTATAATGCCGCAGAGTGCAGTGGCATAGAGTGGAGTAGAGTAGAGGGGCGGAGAGTTCAGTGGCGGAGAGTGCAGTGTTGCAGAGTAGAGTGCAGTGACATAGAATGCAGTTTTGTGGAGTGTATTGGCATAGAGTGCAGTAGTTTAGAGTAGAGTGGCTAGAGTGCTGTGGCATAGAGTGAAGTAGAGTGGCGTAGAGTAGATTGTTTCAGAGTAGAGTGAAGTGGCATGGAGTGGAGTGGTGCAAGGTAGAGTGTAGTTGCGTAGACTGGCATAGAGCGTAATGACGTAGAGTAAAGTGGTGTAGAGTGCAGAGTAGATTGGAGTGGCGTACAGTGGATTGGTGTAGATGAAGTGTTGCAGAGTGGCGTAGAGTACAGTGGCGTAGGGTGGCGTTGTGCAGAGTAGTTTGGTGTGGGCTAGACTGGAGCGGTGTAGACTGCAGTGGCGAAGAGTCCACTGGCATAGAGTAGAGTGGTACAGGGTAGAATAGAGAGGCGTAGCAAGAAGGTGCATGTAGTGCAGTGTCGTAAAGTGAGTGGTGCAGAGTGCAGTGGCATGGAGTGGTGTCAAGTGGAGTGGTGCAGAGTAGAGTGGAGTGGCGTAGAGTGGAGTATGCATGGTGTGGTAGCACATTGCCACTACAGACAACACATTTTCAATTGAAATTACTATTACATTTGCACAGACATACCGTTTTACTAATAAAACTATATAGTGCACAACCGAAAATATGTGGAAATTGCATCACCTAGAGTAATGATTTGTTTTGATTATATTAAAGTATTTGTTTCCAACGCTTTAGAAATAACAAAAAATGTGCTTTATCTGTGTTCTTAATTCTGATATATTCTGAAATACTTACACAGTTCATTTGAATGTTGTTGTGTGCTAGAAAAAAAACTCTTTCCTACCCCCAGTATCCAGAAAGATTGTCACATAAATCCTCTCACTTTGAAGTCAGGGAAAGAAAAGTAAACAAGCACCCTGGGACAATAGGGCCTGATATTTGACCTTGGCCTTGGAATGCACAGCAAATGTGACAAGATAAGAACAAGATTTAAAGGCCTGTTTACAGAAAAGGAGTTCGAGGAAGAATACAGTAAACATGCTTTAGGCAACGGGAGGGACGAACTGAACTTGGAGAACCTAGAGCAAATAAAGCCAGCAAATAGAAAGCCAAAATGTTAGTTACAAACCACAAAGCCAATGGTGATCAATGGGCGGAGTGCATTCCTAGGTCAACTTTCTGAAAGTCCCCAAGATGGCTTTAGCAAACCTGATAGTTGTGCTGTCTGGTAGGCTGTGACCTAAAAATTGCCACTCTAGATAAGGGCAACCGTCAGCAAATCCTGCTTGGCTCTGCTCCAGTCTGAGCTGCCAGGCAGGGCCCTTCTGACCCGCACGGCCCCTGTGCATTTCAAAGATGAGAGTTGGGGCCACTTAGTTTGTGGGTTCTCTGCTAAGCCGGATCTAGGTCCTGAATGGTGCAAAGTCTCCCACTGTGTCCTGCTGCAGTATAGAAAGACCGGGGCATACAGTGCCGCCCTGTGCAGAGCAGCAGCTTGCCGGGCGGGAGAGCGGGACAAGGGGTTGGAGGTTTTTCCTCTCCCAGCACCCAGCCCAGAATGCCTCATCGCAGGACATTATTTTTCTGATTTTCCTAGTTGGGAACATGAGTCAAAGGTCAAAGAGAGCACATCTAGACAATGTCCATCAGACTCAGAAGACGGGAAGCGAAGATACACTCGGTCTCTTCAACAGATGCATTAACCCAGTCTGCTATCTTACAGACACTACACAACTGTGAGCTGCAGGTTACCTGCTACCTCTGTAGTAAGCTGAACTATTTCATACTCATTCAAACATGTGACCGGAGATTACACACCGATCAAACATGCTAGATGCACAGATGTCTACAGTAGACACCCTAATGTTTTGAACGGTGCATGCACCTACATAATGTTTCGGTGGCCAAGTCATTATGTCTTATTTTTTTTATTTTTTTGCCATGCTGCAGAGCAGCCGTGATGCTGTACTGCACTGGTAAAACAACATTGACAAATCCAATAAGTCTGACGGACGCGGCCTACTCTCTACCAATGCTGCTTATTCCGGGACATTTTAAGGATTTTGGTGGCCCTGGGCCAAACATATTTTGGTGGCATCTGTTCGGAACTGCTTTGAATTTATGATCGAATTTTACATCTGAATTCAGGGATAGTGATGTGTGTTTTCAATATTGTGACACAGGAGTAGCTCACTAATATTACTACAAATAATCTCTGTGACACCCTCCCATTTATATACGAGGTCCTGTTTCGATCTGAAAGAAACAATTTTTTAATGGATGCATGTTGTTGGAAAAAATTATTTTCCTATAACCTATATTTAAATAAAATGAAGGACACATGATTTAAAACAATATGTATAAGAATCATTCAAGGTCATCAGGGCAGGACTGTCTGCAGCACACAGACATGGGTCCTCCCCCTCCCCCCCTTAAAGGCTGGCGCCCTGGGCCAGCGCCCACTTTGCCCATGCCTTAAAACGTCAGTACCAGCATTTCCCGGAAGGGCTGCAAAACGTTTAAATAGACCTTACGGACACTTTTAGGAGGAGTGTGTATGCGTTACATAACCAGGCACTGTAGAGGCACTACTACGGTTGTCATTTCCGGCACTCTTCGTGCCTTGTTCGACAGCTGCGTGAGTCGAGGAGCTCTGTTTGTGAGGACTGAACGGCTGCAAACAGTTTATTGCCGGCACAGTTCCCGAAACATCTCCCTTTGACCGCTGCCAGTTCTCGGGCCTTCGTGGGGTGGCGCCACCACCACAGCCTGATGCCCTGCTGGATAAGAGCTTTTCCAGGATTTAGGGGGTGGAGCGGAGGGAGCGTGTCCTATGTCCAGCCTCACCCACCGCCCCTCCCCCCTTCTTGCCATGCTGGAGAGATGGACAGATATGGCTTGTAATGAGGCCCACGGAGGCAACGTGTCCTATTTTAGTATCGCCCACTGGCATGCATTGGAGTGATGGCATCTCTAGACTAGAAACAGGCAGTGGCAAAAATAAATTACAATTTAGCTATGGTAAAAAAATGTTGGTTGGATAGCTCTCCGGGTCCATGAACCTGCTGCACAATTCCATCACTGGCCAGATTGCCCACATTTTGGTCGACTGAAAACATGCATGTTTGTTGGCAGGGTCCTGCTGTTGCCTACAAAGCTCCAACCCTCTCCCCCCCCTTTGAGGGCTCCTCATCAAGGACTAAAGAAATATGACCACAACCAGCGTCAAAATGCCGGGCCTGGTGGCTTAGTGGACTAATGTGTACACTATAGGGCTCTGTGTTTGACCTCATGGTCACAGGTTCAAATCGAGGCAGGCCCACTCAGCCTTTCATCTTTCTGAGGTCGATAAAACGAGTACCATTGAGTTGGGTAACAATAAACATCTGTTATTCAACGCCAAGAGACCCTTCTGGGTGAATGTGCGCCTTACAAATACATGTTGTGTTATCCTCTTCCGATGGAGCCGCCCTGGCTCTCCTTGCTGTTCTGCGCCCTACTGAAAGCCAGCTGCATCTACAAAGCCTTCGCGACAAGCACCCCTGCCCCCCTGACTGACAAGCAAACCATCTCTGGTGGGTCTTGGCACAGCCACAACTAGGACAGCATTAGACTAGAGACGAGGAAGGACCATAAAAGGGCAGTAGGGCTCTTCCATTGATGCACCCAGGGTCTGGAATAATATCCCAGTATCCATCAGGACCGCCCCAACTCTGCTCCAATTTAGGAAAGATCACCACATCAGGATGCAGGAACTATCCACCCTTGCTCTAGAACCCTGCTGCCCTCCACCCACTCGTTGGCGGACTCCTTGGGTTTGACCCTGAACTGTGCTCAGCTGCCTTTCCGCAATGGTGCAGCTACACAGATAGTATGTACTACACACACAGGTTGCTTTGAATTTTGTTGGAAGGACATCAAATGCATAAAACACATTTAGCTGCAGCATATAGTCACAGCTTCCCTCGAGAATTAAAATGGAGATAAGAGATTGTGAAAATATCCTTTGTAAAAGGCAAAAAACGTACGTTTTTACAATTCGTATGTTGCTTTCCTAATAAGAAACCGAACAAAATGGGTTTGCACCAAAGTTAATTTCATCTCCCCATTTGTTCCAAACCTAATTTAATCTTCTG
This sequence comes from Calotriton arnoldi, assembly GCA_963921515.1. Classification (NCBI taxonomy): domain Eukaryota; kingdom Metazoa; phylum Chordata; class Amphibia; order Caudata; family Salamandridae; genus Calotriton; species Calotriton arnoldi. The sequence goes on from CAWUFW010002109.1 coordinate 1,421,639, forward strand.
TTCTACATTTGTTTCATTTATCATTAGGCAAAAAAAGGCAGACTCATTTCAGTTTGCTCCATGTTTTGCTACAAGCAACATTCTGAGATTTGTATTGGAGAAAACTGTGTTTGCAACTTTCTATGTGATGCAAGCAGCAAAGATTAATGTATCCCGACCTTTTATGTCTAAGCATCAGGTCAGATGTTTGAATCCTGTTAAGGTTGATAAAAGGAGTACCACTGACTGCAGCGATAGTAACTCCTCATGTTGGCAGCTCCGTTCAACATCTGCTGAACCAAAGCAGGCACGAAGCGGGAAGAACTGCCGACTTCTTATCAGCCAGACCCCGGCCTTGCTGCATGCCCCCTCCCCCCTCCCCCTCCCTGGTTACTGATTAATCTCCATAACCATACTTGTGTTGACTTTGGAAAGTCAACTCCACCTCTGGCTAATTTTGTTAATTTTTACTGTGTGTCCCGCAGATTTAAAGTGACAGTGTCCCTCATTTATACATCCATGACTTCACGAGTCTGGCACCCTATAGGGGGGGGGGTGACATAATGTTTAACAAAAAAACATCAAAAAACAGAATTGGCTTTTAAATAAAAGGTGTATTGATATTAACCATGGCAGCAAAACTCGTGTTATCTACTTCGGGATGATGAAATGCGGAGTAGATCTCCCCCACCTCTTTCCAAACCCACACACTACTGCAGACACTCTACTAAACGTCCAGAGGAGTCTTTCTTTCTGTCTCGCTCTCAAACACACAACCGGACACACGCACGGACCCACAAACTGAACACACATGAATGTAATCCATATCCCGCTGTTATCCAGTCAAACACGTCCCGTCGAGGTACACGCACTCCTGCAGGCTCACCCCAGCACAGTGCTCAAGTCACACACATTCCTGCACTCTCTACCAGTACCACCCTGCCTTCAAGAGCAGCTCACACTCTTGCACACACCCGCACTCTTCCGAGGAGCTACACACATTCCTGCAGTTTCAACCCGCCACCGGCTGTGCACGTCACACACATTCCTTCAGTCACTCGCTCCCCATCCTGCTGTCAGAAGTTATACACACTCCTTCAGTCTCTCCCACGCTGCTGTCGAGTCTCAGACGTCCCTGCTGTCTCTTCCCACACCGCTCTCAGAAGGTGCACACAATCTAGAAGTCTGGTGTTTCCCAAACTTCGGGACCCCAGCCGCTAAAGTCCAAACAATATCGATGCCTTTAAAGTCTGAATTTATTTGTCACTTTGCTGAGTTTCAAAGACAGAGGTCAAATATCAGGCTATGTCTTGTGACAAATTGCTGCCTTTTTTAACATTGGGATTCGTGCCTACAGACCCCTCTCACTTTACAGTCTGGGAAAGAAAAGTAAAGTGAATTGTGTGACAGTCTTGCTGGGGTACAGAGAGTGTAAAAGGAAAGGCCCTAGTTGTAACACACAGCAAAATATAAATACCTGAAAATGAAGTGTACACATTCAGCAGTTAGGAAGCAAAATTAAGTTTTTGTAATTCTGAAGTGTGATGTCAAAAAAGATTTTAATGGGATCAAAACAAATCAAGACACCTGGTGATGCATAAATCATAAATATTCACTGAAACGCGATTTCCACACATTATCATTTGTGTTCAGTTTAGGTTTATCAGTAAAACTTGCTTTGCAAATTTAGTGGCCATTTCAATGGAAAATGTGCTGTCTGTAAATGACGGTCCCCACCACGCGATGCTTTAGTTACATTCAAATATCGCCCACCTCGTGCTAGGTGGGTCACGAAAGCTTGTCATTCTAAAAATTGGGGCGTGGATCTAAACATTTTGGGAAGCACTTTTGTAGTCTATATCAGTCTGCTGTCCAGTCCAGTCCAGTCCCAACTGTTTCTGCAGTTTCTCACCACTACAGGTCTCAATACGCACACACGTTCCTGCAGTCTCAACCTCGCTGTTCTCAAGAGTCACCCATGTTCCTGCAGTCTCTCCAACACTGTTCTCAAGTCGCCCACATTCCTGCAGTCTCTCCCACGAGTCACCGACGTTCCTGCAGTCTCTCCCACATGGATCTCAAGAGTCGCCCACGTTCCTGCAGTCTCTCCCACGCTTCTTTCAATAGTCACCCACGTTCCTGCAGTCTCTCCAACACTGTTCTCAAGTCGCCCACATTCCTGCAGTCTCTCCCACGAGTCACCGACGTTCCTGCAGTCTCTCCCACGTGGATCTCAAGAGTCGCCCACGTTCCTGCAGTCTCTCCCACACTTCTTTCATAGGGCCCGGAACGCCTAGGATGCTCCCCGCCCCGCTCCCTGGTTCACCCACAAATACTACTTGATACTTCCAGAGTGTGGGTATAAACGGCCATGTTTAATTATTTCATAACACACATAAACATGACAATCAGTAAACATTATTCCAAATCTTATTATCAAATCCTAATCACACTTTTAATATTTACAATGCATAACTTATCACCTATTAACTTGCTCCCAGCACCAAGGGGCCCTCAGGCTCGCATCCTCAATTGAGAACCACGCAAGGCGCAACCCACCTGCGTCCTTGAGAGGTGAGCCCCCAGCCCTCCGGTCCTTGTCCGCCAATTCCGGGGCCCACCCCTCTACCACCAGGCTCCCGAGGAGGCTCGTAGGGAATAAACCGGGCCGCTGTCCCCTGCCCTAAATCGTGACCTGGCGCCCTTGCCTCCCCAGCCGGTGTCCCCATTCTCCCTGCGGAGAGCTTACCGTCTCTCCCCTCAGTGCTGGCCTAGGGAGTATGTAAGAAGGACTCCCGTTAACCCTGCGAGTCAATGCTCTGTGGCCTCTTTACCGCCTACCACTCCCCCCCAAACTCCTGATAAGCGGGACGGGTGGGTGGGAGATTGCTGACCAGCTTACTCCTGGGGCCTGCGCGGGAAAGAGAGGACCCTCGTTGCGTCCCCGAGGCCTAAATAGGCTGATGCTCCGCCCCCTTCCCGCGCCGGGTCCCAGGCCGGAAATCGGTCCAGGTTGACCCGGAAGCACTTGGCTCCAGCTGGTCGTCACCCATAGGGCTAGCCCCCTGGCAACAACGGGGGCGGGGATCCCAGCGGCCGGGCCCTAATGGCGCGCTTGCTTATCCTCGCGCTTTTCCATAGGGCCCGGAATGCCTAGGATGCTCCCCGCCCCCTGGTTCACCCACAAATACTACTTGATACTTCCAGAGTGTGGGTATAAACGGCCATGTTTAATTATTTCATAACACACATAAACATGACAATCAGTAAACATTATTCCAAATCTTATTATCAAATCCTAATCACACTTTTAATATTTACAATGCATAACTTATCACCTATTAACTTGCTCCCAGCACCAAGGGGCCCTCAGGCTCGCATCCCCAATTGAGAACCACGCAAGGCGCAACCCACCTGCGTCCTTGAGAGGTGAGCCCCCAGCCCTCCGGTCCTTGCCCGCCAATTCCGGGGCCCACCCCTCTACCACCAGGCTCCCGAGGAGGCTCGTAGGGAATAAACCGGGCCGCTGTCCCCTGCCCTAAATCGTGACCTGGCGCCCTTGCCTCCCCAGCCGGTGTCCCCATTCTCCCTGCGGAGAGCTTACCGTCTCTCCCCTCAGTGCTGGCCTAGGGAGTATGTAAGAAGGACTCCCGTTAACCCTGCGAGTCAATGCTCTGTGGCCTCTTTACCGCCACAAGGGTGACCAGGGCCCACAGGTCCTTCACCCTCCCCACCACCGAATAAGTTCTGTACAAAGGACCATATTCCTCTGATCCACACATCTGTCCCCATGTCCGATAAATGTACTCCATCATGGTGAAACATCTGATCCCCAGTGATCAGTCTGTGGGGAATGTGGCACAAGCGGCCCTGTCCAGTGCACAGCCTGGCCAATTCCCTGTTGAGGCGCCTAACCGACACATTCAAGGCTCGTGGTCGCACATTGGTGCCCCATACCCGGCGTGGTATCATACTGGACCAGGCTATCCGAGCCAGCGGGAACATTCTCCCTAACCATGCAAAGTCCGTCAGTAACTCCTCTCTGACCGCTTGGCGCCCAAGGTCCACCATGTCGTTGCCACCTAAATGCAGAATGATCAAATCCGGGGACTGCTGTCCCTCGTGCGCTCTTGTTTCTTCCACCAGTTGCCGCAGCTGCCGGATCGCAGGCCCCCGACGCCTCGCCACAGGATCGTCACCCCGGTCAGACCCCCGGTCTCGCCACTTGCCGCCGCTGCAACCGGACCGTGGCGCGCCGCACAAACGAGTGTCCCAACACCCATACTACCTTCGAGGGCATACTAATGACGGGGAGAAATGGAAAAGTTAGCGTAATCTAGGCAGCATATCCCTGTTTTTCATAATAGTTCCGGGCGCACATAGCGTTTAAAACACATTGAAGTCCAGCGCCCCACCCTTTTCACAGTCTCTTCCGGTAACCCTGCTCCTGCTGCGAGGGTCGCTGCCCCAATCCTAAATGAGTGTGAAGAGTACCCTCCGTGCCCCAATCCTAAATCAGCCATTGCTCGGCCGAACACCGCCCTGAATTGGTACCGTGACAAACAGTCCCCCCGCTCTTGAATAAACTGGGCCTGGCCCCCCCCTTGCGGGCGGATCCCCAAATATGCTTCCATCCTGGCAACCGGGCATACCGTTGATCCAGGCGCCGGACTAAGGCGGATCGTGCACCCCTTTCCCAAGGGGTCCGTTTTGGACCTGCGCAGCACCACCACCAGCCCCTCCCGCACCATCTTTGTGTCCCGCCATTGCAACCCTCCCGTCTGGTCAGACTTTGATGATCCTACCAACTCCCCTAACCGGAAAACCCCATAAAAGGCCAGAGAGAAGGCGGCCCCAAATAAGGTGCTCTCATATTCTGAGCAGCATATTGCCCGCAAGGTCCCCAGTATGCGCCCCAGTGTGTCTACATCCAGTGGCCTCCTGCCATCCTTTTTAACCCCTTCGAGCCTGGCCCAACCTGCCAGTGCTTTCCGCACTAAGAATGTAGCGCCCGGATCGCGCTCGCCCGCCAGCTTGGCAAAGAAACCCACTGCAGTTACATGTGCCCTGGCATAAGAAGCAGGCCTACCCTGATCCCTCAAAGCCTGTAAGAAGCCGCTGATGGCCTCTGGACTAAAAAGGCACCCCAGCTTTACGCGCTGCACAAACATTCGGTATGATTTGAAATGCTGCTGATAAGTTCTCCGGGTGCGCTCGCTCAATGAGGCCCCTACTAGCCCTGCTAAGGCGGGGCTCCAATCCTCCACAGAGATGTTGGGAACGCTGTCATCCGGTCCTCCGCCTGTGGATGGAATCTCCTGAAGTCCTGTAACTTGAAGCGAGACAAAGCGTCAGCAGCCTGATTCTCCACGCCTGGAATATGCGCCGCCCTGAACAGCAAGTTCAACTTCAAGCAAGCCAACACCAAATGCTTCAATAGCCTTAGTACATGCCTACACTTTGCCCCTTGTCTGTTAATGGCCTCCACCACTGCCATGTTGTCAGACCAAAAAACCACAGACTTGTCCCTGAAGACTTGGGCCCAGACCGTCACTGCCACCACAATGGGGAACAGTTCCAAGAAGGCTATGTTCTTTGTCAGCCCCTGCTCATGCCATGCTGCAGGCCAGTCCCCCCTGCACCAGCGTGACCCCAGCACAGCGCCAAAACCCACGCTACCCGCTGAGTCCGTGAGTAAGCCCAAGTCTGCACTAGAGATGGTCGGTGCCGGCCAGACCACCTTACCATTAAAGTCACTCAGAAAACTGCGCCACACCTTCAAGTCCTCCCTCACATCCGCCTGTAGACGGACGTGGTGGTGTTTCTGAGTCATCCCTGCCATTGCCCTTGCGATTGACCTTGAGAAGGGCCTCCCCATCGGGATGATCCGCAACGCGAAATTCAACTGGCCTACCAGCACCTGTAGTTGGTGCAATGTTACTTTGGGTCTAGCCAATGCTGCCTCTATTGCCTGGGAAAAAGCCTCCACTTTGTCTGCTGGTAACCTGCATTCCCCTACCACTGTGTCAATCTCAATGCCAAGGAAAGACATGCATGTTGCCGGCCCCACCGTCTTCCCTTGGGCCAATGGCACCCCAAATTCCTCAAACATTGCCACTAGGTCCTTCAAAGCCTGCCCACATTGCCCCGACATCGGGGGACCCATGACCATGAAGTCATCCAAGTAATGCACGATGTCCCTGTGACCTGTCCTGAAAGTAAACAGCCAGTGCAGCATGGAACTGAACATTTCAAAATACCTGCATGAAACCGCGCAACCCATTGGCATGCACTTGTCGTAATAGAACTGATGTTGCAGCTGAAAACCTAACAAGTGGTAATCCTCGGGGTGTACCGGCATGAGTCGGAATGCTGACTCGATGTCCGTTTTGGCCATGAAAGCCTTGGGCCCTAAGTCACGCAGCTTCTGCAATGCCGTGTCGAATGAGGAATAAGTCACAGAGCACAGGGAAGGGTCTATGGCGTCATTCACTGAGGCCCCCCTCGGTGCTGATAGGTTATGTATCATCCTGAACTGGCCTGGCTCTTTTTTGGGGACCACCCCCAGCGGTGAACATACATAACCAGGCAGCGGGGGGGCCGGGAATGGGCCAGCTATCCGCCCCAGGGCTCTCTCCTTACCAACCTTTTTGAGATACCACAGCGTGATGCATGCGCGCTGATAAAAGATTGTTGCAATGAGCCACTGGTGGCACCCCCTGTGCTGGAATGCGAAAGCCTGTGGAAAACCCCTGAAATAACGTCCTGGCTGCACCCCTGTCAGGATACTGATTCAACCAAAAAATCAGCCTCCCTATCTTAACTGGGGTGGGTAACTTATTGCTGCGATGGCTTGTGCTCCCTGCCTCTCTCTTTAGATTTCTTGATACACTTAAACTCCGGGTGGGAGGGGTGGCCGCAGAATGCGCAAGCGTGCTTGAACTTACATGTCCCTGCTGGCCAAGTACACACTTTTCTGTTAAAAGCCCAGCATGTCCCTTTTTTCTCGCCCACCCCTCCCTGCGAAGTCCGAAAGGGCTGCTTCATTGGCGCCTTATTATTAATGCTTTCCAACCATACATTGACCTTGGTCTGATCCCACCCCATGTCTGGGTCCTCTACCTTTGCCCATCTGAAATCCCTGTCATAGTCCATCCAGGCAGTCCCCCCGTACGTTGCGTGAGCTTTCAGAATCTTGTTGGCATAGCAAATCAGTGGAATTGCCAGCTCAGGTTTCTTCTCTAACAACACAGTGGAAAAAACATTGAAACCAAACTGCCAGTTAGTAATTGATTCCTCCACCCAGGGCTTCCTCTCCTTGAAGGAGCTGTCCTTTCCCTCTTTTCCCTTGTTTTCCAAGTCCCGCCTTTTTGGCCTGATTAAGGCATACATGTCTATGAACTCTCCCTTCCAAATCTTCTCCTTCATGTCCTGCGACACATGCACCGCCAATTTACTGCGCTTTGATAACACGGTCTCCTGGCCCCCAATTGCCTTTGCCTCCGCCCCTGCGCCCTTGTTTACGCTGTCGACCGCCTTACCTGTTGCGGTCCCTGACGTCGACTCAGCTTGTGCGGGGGCCACTTGACCCACCGCCAGAGGGATAACCTTCGTTACTTTATCTTGCGCTCCACCTAGTAACGCCACCTGTTTGCTAATCTCATTAAGGGCGCTCTCTGTTGCTGATTGTGGTGTCCAGGGTGCTACTGGTACACTGGAGGCTGGAATTGCTGCCCTTGGGGCCGCCAACTGGGCCAGCAAAGTTGCTACCGATGCCAAGATACTAGCCGTGGGATTCGGCCCCTCCCCTGTCGTATTCTTCAGCTGATCTGGGGCTAGTGGCACCCCTTCTCCCGGTGTTGATGTTGGCTCAGGTAATCTTCCCCCCTGCCCCTCCAGTGGCACCGGTACCGTGACTGGCGTCCCTACTGGCACTACTGGACTCAAATTATTGGGTGCTAAGGCTTTCAATGCCCCCCTGATTTCGGCTAGTATCGCCCCGACATCGTCCCGCCCCCCCTCCTGTGGGGCTGATGGCCCAGGCTCGGGCTGCGGGGGGATAAAGGGCTCCCTAGGCTGTGGGGGCTGCTCCTTATGCCCTTTGTTGTTAGGCCCCTTCTTATTGCCCCTAGGGGCCTTGGTGGCCTTCCCTTTTTTCTTGCCCGGTTGGGTTCTGGGCCTCTTCTCCAGTGGGGGGAATGCTGACCTGGGAGTGACTGTGGCTCTCCGTGGGCGCCCTCCCCCCTCACTGTCCGGCACTGGCTCAGGGACCTGGTCCTGATCAGGCTCCTGCTCAGGCACTAGCTCCTCATCACTTCCCTCCTCTTGGCCCAGCTTAGCTAACACTAGTTTCAACAGCTGGGCCAAGTCGGGGTCCCCCCCTTTCCGTTTCTCGTTGCGCCCCCTCGCCGGCATCGTGTGCAACCCCAACCCCTTATCCCTGCTTTAAAGCTGCCTGCTTTGCACTTACACCGCACTAGATGGCCGATTGTCCCTTTTCGCCGCCTGCCTCGCTCTGGAAGGCACACTGCCACAAGGCTCAGCCCGGCCCTACGATGCTCGCGCTGCTAATCTCGCTGTTTTTTCAAGCCCTAGGCGGCCCGCCAATGCCTTGCCTCGGACGTTACACTGCCACCTGGCTCAGCCCGGCCCTACGATGCTCGCGCTGCTAATCTCGCTGTTCTTTTCCAGCCCTAGGCGGCCCGCGAATGCCTTGCTTCGGACGTTACACTGCCACCTGGCTCAGCCCGGCCTAAGATGCTACCCTGCGCTGCCTTCCCTGCGCTGCCAATCTCGCTGGTGAAACCTTCTACGCTCTTCCCTGCGGTAAGGTACAGGCTGCCGAGGACTGCGCAACGCTCCCGGCAGCCGGGGAGGGCCGATGGCGCCTTGCTTCTCCTACAGCCCCCCGATTAACCCGCACTACCACCGGCCACCCGCGGCTGCCCGAAACCCGCCCAGGACCCGACACCTTACCTCCGCACTCCTGTGCCCTATCAGGAAACCCCAGCGATCGATGCTGCTATCCCGCGTTGACGCTTCGTCCAGGACCCGTCCGCCTCCACAATCCGGTCACCGACGTCCTCCGGGCGATTACTGCTGCTCTCCGGCGTGGACGCGTCGTCTGCCCCTGCAATCCCTGTTGCTCGCCCGATCCCGAACGTCCTCCGAGCGATTGGCGAAAGATTGCTGACCAGCTTACTCCTGGGGCCTGCGCGGGAAAGAGAGGACCCTCGTTGCGTCCCCGAGGCCTAAATAGGCTGATGCTCCGCCCCCTTCCCGCGCCGGGTCCCAGGCCGGAAATCGGTCCAGGTTGACCCGGAAGCACTTGGCTCCAGCTGGTCGTCACCCATAGGGCTAGCCCCCTGGCAACAACGGGGGCGGGGATCCCGGCGGCCGGGCCCTAATGGCGCGCTTGCTTATCCTCGCGCTTTTCCAATAGTCACCCACGTTCCTGCAGTCTCTCCAACACTGTTCTCAAGTCGCCCACATTCCTGCAGTCTCTCCCACGAGTCACCGACGTTCCTGCAGTCTCTCCCACACTGTTCTCAAGAGTCGCCCACGTTCCTGCAGTCTCTCCCACACGGATCTCAAGATTCACCCACGTTCCTGCAGTCTCTCCCACACGGATCTCAAGAGTCGCCCACGTTCCTGCAGTCTCTCCCACACGGATCTCAAGAGTCGCCCACGTTCCTGCAGTCTCTCCCACACGGATCTCAAGAGTCGCCCACGTTCCTGCAGTCTCTCCCACACGGATCTCAAGAGTCGCCCACGTTCCTGCAGTCTCTCCCACACGGATCTCAAGAGTCGCCCACGTTCCCGCAGTCTCTCCCACACGGATCTCAAGAGTCGCCACGTTCCTGCAGTCTCTCCCACGCTTCTTTCAATAGTCACCCACGTTCCTGCAGTCTCTCCAACACTGTTCTCAAGAGTCACCCATGTTCCTGCAGTCTCTCCAACACTGTTCTCAAGTCGCCCACATTCCTGCAGTCTCTCCCACGAGTCACCGACGTTCCTGCAGTCTCTCCTACACGGATCTCAAGTCGCCCACGTTCCTGCAGTCTCTCCCACGCTTCTTTCAATAGTCACCCACGATCCTGCAGTCTCTCCAACACTGTTCTCAAGAGTCACCCATGTTCCTGCAGTCTCTCCAACACTGTTCTCAAGTCGCCCACATTCCTGCAGTCTCTCCCACACTGTTCTCAAGAGTCGCCCACGTTCCTGCAGTCTCTCCCACACTTCTTTCAATAGTCACCCACGTTCCCGCAGTCTAACACTGCCCTCAGTACTCCCATATGTTCCTGCAGTCTCTACCTCATTGCTTTCAAGTGTAGCTCACTCTTCCACACCCTCACTGACTGAGAAGCTGCACATATTCCTGCAGTTCAACCCCCCTCCACTGTGCTCAAGTCACACATGTTCCTGCTCCCTCTGCAGCCTCTTAGCAATCACCCATATTCCTGCAGCCGCTCCCCCGCTCTCTGAAGTTACACACATTCCTTTAGCCTACACCACACTGCTCTTGTCACACACATTCCTGCAGACTCCGCAGACTCCTAGCACTCACCCACATTTCTGCAGCCTCTACCCACTTTTGCTCTTAAGTCACTCACTTCCCTGCAGGCTGTCCCACTCTGCTCTCAGGGGTCTCACACGTTCCTGCAGTCCCTTCCACTCTGCTCTCAGGGGTCTCACACGTTCTTGCAGTCCCTTCCACTCTACTCTCGGGTCACACACGCTCCGGCAGTCCCTTCCACTCTGCTCTCAGGGGTCTCACACGTTCCTGCAGTCCCTCCCACGCTGCTCTCAGGGGTCACACACGTTCCTGCAGTCCCTTCCACTCTACTCTCAGGGGTCACACACGCTCCTGCAGTCCCTTCCACTCTGCTCTCAGGGGTCACACACGTTCTTGCAGTCCTTCAAACGCTGCGCTCAGGGGTCACACGCGTTCCTGCAGTCCCTTCCACTCTACTCTCGGGGGTCACACACGCTCCTGCAGTCCCTTCCACTCTGCTCTCAGGGGTCACACACGTTCCTGCAGTCCTCCCACGCTGCTCTCAGGGGTCACACACGTTCCTGCAGTCCCTTCCACTCTACTCTCAGGGGTCACACACGCTCCTGCAGTCCCTTCCACTCTGCTCTCAGGGGTCACACACGTTCTTGCAGTCCTTCCCACGCTGCGCTCAGGGGTCACACGCGTTCGCTGCAGTCCCTTCCACTCTACTCTCGGGGGTCACACACGCTCCTGCAGTCCCTTCCACTCTGCTCTCAGGGGTCACACACGTTCCTGCAGTCCTCCCACGCTGCTCTCGGGGCGTCACACACATTTCTGCAGTCCCTCCCACGCTGCTCTCAAGGGTCACACACGTTTCTGCAGTCCCTCCCACGCTGCTCTCAAGGGTCACACACTTTCCTGCAGTCCCTCCCACGCTGCTCTCAGGGGTCACACACGTTCCTGCAGTCCCTTCCACTCTACTCTCAGGGGTCACACACGCTCCTGCAGTCCCTTCCACTCTGCTCTCAGGGGTCACACACGTTCTTGCAGTCCTTCCCACACTGCGCTCAGGGGTCACACGCGTTCCTGCAGTCCCTTCCACTCTACTCTCGGGGGTCACACACTCTCCTGCAGTCCCTTCCACTCTGCTCTCAGGGGTCACACACGCTCCTGCAGTCCCTTCCACTCTGCTCTCGGGGCGTCACACACATTTCTGCAGTCCCTCCCACGCTGCTCTCAAGGGTCACACACGTTCCTGCAGTCCCTCCCACGCTGCTCTCAAGGGTCACACACATTTCTGCAGTCCCTCCCACGCTGCTCTCAGGGGTCACACACATTCCTGCAGTCCCTCCCACGCTGCTCTCAGGGGTCACACACGTTCCTGCAGTCCCTTCCACTCTGCTCTCAGGGGTCTCACACGTTCTTGCAGTCCCTTCCACTCTGCTCTCAGGGGTCACACGTTCCTGCAGTCCCTCCCACGCTGCTCTCAGGGGTCACACACGTTCCTGCAGTCCCTCCCACGCTGCTCTCAGGGGTCACACACGTTCCTGCAGCCCCTCCCTACTATTGGCCATTTCAGAAACATGCTTTCCTGCAGCCTCTACCCACTACGGTTCTCAAGAGTCGCACATATTCCTGCACTTTCTCACCCCATTGTTGAGCTTGACTCACATACTTCTGTGCAGTCTCTCCCATCACTGCTCTCAAGAGCCACAGATTCCTGGAGTCTCTCCCATCACTGCTCTCAAGTGTCACACATTCATAGAGTCCCTCCCGTCACTGCTCTCAAGAGTCCCACATTCCTGGAGTCTCTCCCATCACTGCTCTCAAGAGTCGCACATTCCTGGAGTCTCTCCCATCACTGCTCTCAAGAGTCACACATTCATAGTCTCTCCCATCACTGCTCTCAAGAGTCACACATTCATAGTCTCTCCCATCACTGCTCTCAAGTGTCACACATTCATAGAGTCCCTCCCGTCACTGCTCTCAAGAGTCCCACATTCCTGGAGTCTCTCCCATCACTGCTCTCGAGAGTCACAGATTCCTGGAGTCTCTCCCATCACTGCTCCCAAGAGTCACAGATTCATAGAGTCTCTCCCGTCACTGCTCTCAAGAGTCACAGATTCATAGAGTCCCTCCCATCACTGCTCTCAAGAGTCCCACATTCCTGGAGTCTCTCCCATCACTACTCTTAAGAGTCACACATTCCTGGAGTCTCTCCATCACTGCTCTCAAGAGTCACAGATTCCTGGAGTCTCTCCCATCACTGCTCCCAAGAGTCACAGATTCATAGAGTCCCTCCCGTCACTGCTCTCAAGAGTCACACATTCATAGTCTCTCCCATCACTGCTCTCAAGAGTCCCAGATTCCTGGAGTCTCTCCCATCACTACTCTTAAGAGTCCCACATTCATAGAGTCCCTCCCGTCACTGCTCTCAAGAGTCCCACATTCATAGAGTCTCTCCATCACTGCTCTCTAGAGTTGCATATTCCTGAAGTCTCTCACCACTACCAGACGCCGGTCGACATATCTTGTGTGGATCTCCCTTGCCGGGATGAGAGGAACCCTACTTGCAGTCATGCAATAGGACATTGTTTATTCAAACCAAGAATCAGACAAGTTTATCTGAATTGCAAGACGGACGGCACCTCTACATATCTAATAGTTACTGAGTTAACGTCTGACAAAGGATCTTGAGTGTAGAGACGTACCTAAGGATACTTGCTCATTATAAAAATGAGGCCACGCCTCTGGATCTACAAACAACCCTAAGGGACAAGTGCACCTAAAGATTAGGGACGTTCCCATAACCATCATAATTCTTCCCTCCATACCTACCTCTGGATGCGACTAAAATATTGTTGTGTGGTCCTGAAGAAGGTGACGGGGTATTACATGCCCACACCAAAGCGTGCGTTGACCTTTAGTTGGAAAGCAGATCCAAGCCCACAACACCACAGCGGATAACAATTCTTACTGTATTTCTGCTAAGGCTCGTCTTGATGTATATGTAGTATGCTGGGACGTTTGTAGGAGTGTTGAGTATGCTAGTGCTGCAGTTTGGTTGGATGATAGAATGAGAGGACTGGGTATGAGGGTAGTTGGTCTATTTTTGATGGTATTACTGTGTTTTTATCAAAACTAAAGAAACCTGTGTTATTGCTTGTGTCACAGTACATAGAAAGAATTGTTGAAATGTATTTGTAGACTGCTCATATAAATATGCTGTTTTTCAATTAATTTATATTTATCAAGAGACAATCTGGTTAAAAAAATATATGGAAAGAAGATACAATAAAATTGATCTTATGAAAAACTATCCACATGCTAACATTCCATTATAAATGGGACAGAACCAACAGCATTTATTAGCTGAGTTGAAGAAATACAGGTCTAGTGGGTGTTTTTTTCACTCTTTTAGTAGTGTCTCTCACCACTACTGCTGTCAAGAGTCACACATTCCTGAAGTCTCCCCCCCCCATTACTGCTCCCAGGATTCGCACACCTTTTCTGGCCTCACACAGTTCTTTTCGAGCCTCAGATGCGTGGGATCCGCTCTCCAGAGTTCCAGGCACCCACATGCTGTCAGTTTCTTGCATTGAGTTCATACCCAATGTCTCTCTCACACTGCACTCCAGAGGATCTAGACACATAAGGTGCATAACTGTCTCCATCAGATCTCTGGGCAGAATAACACATGCCTTTGGTTTTGTACAGTTCTTTTCAGATCCACCCTTTTACTGTCTCTCCCTCTGCACTCCGGAGACACACATACACCTTTAGAGACCGGCAGTCTCTTCCTCGCAGTGCCCTAGAGACAGAGTATTGTTTCTTCCAGTCACACACCCATGACGTTTCTTCCACACTGTGATCTAAAGTCGGGCATTCATGCTGTCCGGGGGAATACACCTGTCTCACCCTGGGCATAATTTTGTCTTTAACATTCTGCTCTCTAGAAGAACATACTTTCTTGGTTCTTCCACACACACAGGGATAGAAAGCAGAGCTGTCAAATAGACCTATTGCTAAACATAGTGTGGACTTTGGTTCCACCCCTTAACACCCATTGGCTGTCTTCGACCATCCTCTTTCAGCCATTGGCTTGAGACTTTGTTAATCGTGTCTTGGCTGTGCCTAGTACAGTTTTGGCTCTCTCACCTAATCCTCCTGGCTGTTTGAATGTATCCTTCCACCACCACACCAGTGATTACCCTAAACTGCACGAGGGACTACTTCACAACTATAGCCCCCTCTGTTTACTCTGCATGCTCTCTGTTGAGTGTCTTGCTGTAAAGTGCTAACGTTTCATGGATTAGTCCATTGGTCCCCACAGCAATTGGCTTTGCCAATGCTTGCTATTACTGTATCCAGTTACATATTAATACAATCTCTTTCCCACTTCACTCCAATCAAATACTCTGGACCCCCACCTCTAGTCTAAAGATGCGTTCTGGAGATGCACATTGTACCTGTCGGACACACACTTTGTTGATCTCACAGACACTCAGTGGCAGTTGGCAGGGCGTGGCGGGGGGAAGCCGACAGACGACGGAATAGGCATTATTTATTTATTTAATTATACCTATTCCGTCGTCTGTCGGCTTCCCCCGCCCCACTGCGCTTACCTGAGCCGGCCGCCGCTTAAGACACTGCACCCTGGAGATGCACAAACTCTATATTCCAGGGGTACACATACCTGTAGTATTTCCTATACCGCACTCCAGATGCACACTTTGGTGATCTCTCCTACAGGGCCCTTTAAAGGTACGCCTTTGGTTTTCTCCAAACTGGGCACCATAGACAGACATACCTGTGTTTTACCCACATTCCCTGCACCAAGAGTGGTGAGTCCTGCACAATGCACACACAGTAACTATTTGTACCCGTGGCTTCTCCTGAGATGCACAGACCTCTGGTTCTTCTCACACTGACTACACTACTGAAATGCACATACCTTTGGCTTTGCTCACTTTACACAAACCTTTGATTTCTCTCACTCTGCTGCACTCCAGAAGTGGACATACCTGTGCTCCTGAGAGATGCAGATGCCTTTGGTTTCTCCCAAATTACTCTCCACAGATGCTCAAAGCTTTGGTTTCTCCAACACTACTCTCCAAAGATGCTCAGAGCTTTGGTTTCTCCCACACTACTCTCCAAAGATGCTCAAAGCTTTGGTTTCTCCCACACTACTCTCCACATATGCTCAGAGCTTTGGTTTCTCCCACTCTACTCTCCACAGATGCTCAAAGCTTTGGTTTCTCCCACACTACTCTCCAAAGATGCTCAGAGCTTTGGTTTCTCCCACACTACTCTCCACAGATGCTCAGAGCTTTGGTTTCTCCACACTACTCTGCACAGATGCTCAGAGCTTTGGTTTCTCTCACACTACTCTCCAAAGATGCTCAGAGCTTTGGTTTCTCCCACACTACTCTCCACAGATGCTCAGAGCTTTGGTTTCTCCCACACTACTCTCCAAAGATGCACAGAGCTTTGGTTTCTCCCACACTACTCTCCACAGATGCTCAAAGCTTTGGTTTCTCCCACGGTGTGCTGTGAAAAAACAACATTTCTTAACTCTAGACGACAAAGGCTGCGGCGTTTAACGCATTTACGTCCACATCCTAGAGTTTAAGTGCAGAAATATGCACTAGTGAAAACTTGATGCAACTTAGAAGGCGACAGATAAGTGAGAGAAAGTTAACTGTGTAAAAAAAGAGGAAGGACACATTCGTCCCCAGTTTACCCCCAGACCTGCTTCCCTTTCATACTCCCATCACATGGGGCGAATATCCCTAAAGCACAGGAGGGGAGGGGGCGATAAACGCAGGCACCAAGCCCTACCATCACAAGTGAAGTTTACACAGAGCACTGGATCACGATTAAGTGCCTCGAAGATGTGTGCTTCAGGCGCTGTGCTATGTGATTTCAATGAGCACGATGAATTTGTGTATTTTGTTATGTATTTATATTCAGTTTTTATATGGCATGAACACGGCCCAGCTGATGCTTACCTATCGCAGACTTGGTGACAGAGAAGGGGTGCGCTTCTTCATAAAGCCAAAAACGAGATAAGTAGAGGGGTGGGGCTTCTAAGCGCTGTGCCCTGGGTGATGTTCATGGTGATTCTGTCGAAGGGGAGACAGTGCTCCCTGATAATATGGGTTTTAAGCTCTCTTCTGGAGTGGATGAGGGAGGAACCGAGCCAGATTTTGGGGAATCCAGTTCCGCGTCTTTAATGTGGGGGCGCATAGGGTTTCGGCATGGAGGAGACAGGACAGTGCAGAGAAGGTGAGGGCCGGAGCATGCAGGCCCCAAGAAGGCCCCTCGACATCACTGTGCCACATCTCGAACCCCAATAACCAGTCTCTGAACGCCACCCCCCATTTCTTCCAACCCCACGATGCCTTCAGAAGCTTCCATGGGGTCACAGACCCACCTCTGATAACCTCTGCTGTGTGTGTGTGTATATGTGTGTGTTTGCCAGAGATTGTGTAAGTTTGGTCCACCATGGAGGGAGGTGGGCAAGGCCGACGAATCAGTCCGGTGCTCCCCTTGACCCGGTTACACCTCACCGCTTGACTCCATACAGGCCCAGCTAGAGCATGGGCTGGGCGGTTAATAAGTTACATATTACCCATGGAGCGTGTGCCGCGAGCCCTTATCAGGCCTGGGGCAACGGCTGCTGTTTATTAAGCCATGTTTTAAAGATCCTTTATCGAAAGTGTCACCAGGAACCACTGGTGGAGAGTGACCTGGAAATCACGTGGACCCCGCCCAGGAATGGCCACGTCCAGGAAGGGCCACACCCAGAAAGGGCCTCAGAAAACACTTAGTCATTGGCCAAGGAGGGCCCGCCTTGGATGGCATGTGAGGATGTGCAACGGTGTTCTGGTCGCCACAAGAGGCCATGGCAGAGCGCCGCTTTGTACGTTTCGGTTTGTGGTATTGTGTTGCGCCTCTCCCATTTTGGCGGGATCAATGCGTTAAAAGTGCCGCAGTGGCCACCGCTTATCTGTCTTGGCTTGGAAGGCTGGGCGTGGAGTGGGCACGAAGCCAGGCCAGGATGAGGAGCGGGGTGGCGCCAACGGTTGCTTGGTGTGTCATGACTGTAGCACAATACCTGAGCTTTGTACCACATTAGCGAGCGCTATTGAGGTTCAGCGGCAGGATAATGGTGACCAAAGGTCTTGTAACTTCCTCAGGGACCCATGAGTAAAGATTGGCTGCCCTCAGCAGAGTTCAAGTAAAGCATGTGTCCCGCACACTAAAACCTAAACCGAGACATGGCGCCTGTCGTCTGTGAGTGGCTTCTGTGTGGAAAGTGTCAAACGTTGCGCCATCACACCTACACACCTCAGAGTATTTCTCCAAAGGCCTATCTCCAGGCTGGTGAGGACCTGAGGGTCTGAGCACCTGATACAGGTATCTGTGAGTTACCTGCAGGAGACCCCACCGCACACACCTGAGTATATCACCCAAGGCATATCTCCAGGCAGGTGAGGAGCTGAGGGTTCGAGCATCTGATACATATATCTGGTCCAAGGTTCTGGAGCCCATGGCTCATTGCAGTCTTTCATCTGTAGTTGATAGATCTGTTAACACAGTGAATGTCTCTGAGTTTGCTTCTGGCAGACGCAGAGCTTTCTTCATGTTGGGCCGCATCTCCCCAGGTGGGTTTGGGTTCGGTATAGGGTCGTCCTCCAGTGGTCAGTCTTTTAAATATGAGAAGCTTGAGAACTTCTCTTGTAAACACAAGGAGATGATGGATGGAGCGCTGAAACTGTTCTCACACTCACCCCCAGTCACAGATCTGGGTTGAATCCATCATCGTTCTTTAGCTCACTTCGCCACCCCAGTTCAGACCCAGCTATATGCAAATCAGTCTTGACCCTGTGCCTCATGGGAACAGCCCAGCCGAACTGCCAAGCCAGGTCTTCCCTGAACTGGAAACAAGCATCCTGGGACCGGTTTTGGGGTAACACCAATGACTGTACCGAGGGCTGTCATTGGTTCTAATGAGCCCGCACATGCGCACCATGCCCATGTGTGTGTATATGTATGTTGTGGTATTTGTATAGCACAAACCTAGCTGGAGAGCAGTGACGCGCTGAACCCGGCGAAGCCCAAAGAAAAGATTCATGATCGTTTCTAGGAGCTAGAATACACAGGGGCTGGTTGGTTCCTCTTGTGGATGTAAGAGGTTGTGTGTAGTTTAAAGTCTGTCCTGCGATCAGTGGTCACCAATGCTCGTGTGTATACCTACAGACTGCCACACTTTTATACCATATCCCCTACCTACTGTGCTTTACTCAATTGTACATTTGTATCCATTATATTTGTATTTAGCGCCGGGACACTCATGAGTAGCTGTGCGCTGTATAAATGCTGTTAACATAACATTTATGCGGTGTCCAACAAGCCGTGTGGCTGGCACGAATGCACGGATGATCATCACTTTACACTTTTTCCCCGGGAAGGGCTTCCAGCGGTCCAGAAAAGATGTAGACATGTATTAGAAGCCCTAATCAGCGTCGGATTGGTAAAGCGGGCACTCTGGCAATGCCCGAGGGGCCGGTCCCTGAATTCCAGCTGTGGGCTGCTTTTTTGAGCAGCCTGGGGGGCCGATTTGGGCGGTCTCTGCGTTGTTCGATGCCGCCAGAGGCCCAGTGGGTGCCTGAGTGGCCTTTCTGGAGGTAGATGGGCGTCCATTACCTCCCATTTAGGAACGGGCAGAGGGTGTCACTCCCTTTCTCTCGCTGGGCCGGCCCATTAATGTATGCATACTGAGCGGGGCAGGGGGTCTTAGCAAAAGTGGTCTCACTTGTTTTCAGGTGTGTTTCACCAGTGTAAACTAATCCGTGCATTTTTTTTAACGCCCCCCCTTTTTTATAAAATTTCGCCGAAGCAGTGTTTTGCGGAAAGGCAATATGCAAATGTAGGCCACTTTTTTTTAGCGTGCCCGGGCCGATTTTTAACCCCAATCCAACCCTGGCCCTAATGTATCTCGCGTCATTGCATCATTGCACCGTTCAACAATGTCACTGTCCTCTAAGCTCCCACTCTGTGTTTCAGTGCTAGGATAGTTAAGATTTTGCACAATATATTTAAAAGACATATTAGAACTCTAAGAACGGCAACAAAACGGAAGACTCTGTTGTCTGTGACGGAAGACTCTGGTGTCTGTGAGACGATGTGACGGAAGACTCTGGTGTCTGTGAGACGATGTGACGGAAGACTCTGGTGTCTGTGAGACGATGGTGTCTGTGAGACGATGTGACGGAAGACTCTGGTGTCTGTGAGACGATGTGACGGAAGACTCTGGTGTCTGTGAGACGATGTGACGGAAGACTCTGGTGTCTGTGAGACGATGTGACGGAAGACTCTGGTGTCTGTGTGACATGTGGTGGGAAGCGGCAGACTGGGTGGGCCTGGTGCTTCTTTTCTGCATGTGGACATGAAACACACATGCAGAAATGTCGAAGTAATCACATGCAAGTAATGGGTTTTTGCCACGTCCTATATGCAGTGTAGCATAATGACATGTGTAGAATGTGGATAATATGGGGTTCACCAATGTCGGCCCTGAGGGCCGGATCCATGCCAGATTTTTAAAATAAATACATTTTATCTAAATGTGGAAATGCTAAAAATCTGGCATGGATCCGGCCCTCCAGGACCGAGGTTGGAGAACCCTGACTTATTTTTCAGCGGCTTTCACCGTAAGGTCTTGTTTTGTAGTGTGTAGCATTAACTTGTTCAGTTATTGACTCTTCAATATTTACTAAGCATGCCTGAGTAGTAAACGTGCTGGCGGAAGAGTGTAAGTTATGAGTTCATTCACACACAGTATTATCAACTCATTAATGCACTCTTAGTGTGATTCTACCCAACCAGATTTACTCGAAGCCTTTTCCCATAATATAGGTTTCCTGGCTAAATCCTGTAAATTAACACAAGCTCCTGTTAAACGGAGATCATATTTTAACCCATTGCTTACTATAAATAGGGAAATAAATAAATTAGTGAGGGCCCAGTTCCTGAATTTTTCGTGCGAGCGAAGTTCTTTAATAAACCTATTAAAGAGGAAAAGACAGAGGAAAAAACGCTCCCTAAGACAAATAAAGGAAGATGGAGCATGGATACATCTAAAAGAGGCAGCCTTAAAAAACGATTCCAAAAGGTATTGGGAAATAATTGCCGACTGCTGTGGCACTAGAGTGAAATCTCTCCCTATACCCATAAAAGAAGAGGAATGGAAACTTCACTTGCTAGAACTGTATTCTGCGAATCTTAATTCCTTTAGATTAACCACTGCGGCACCCGATCAGTCTAAAACCTTAGTATCCAATTATGTACATTCAATCAATGAAGTGGCCGGAGCTATTAAGAAAATGAGATCCTCAGGAGCAATGGGTCCTGATGAAATTCCCATGACGGTAATTAAAAAGGAGCCACTTTTGTGGGCTACTTATCTAGCTCCATTGTTTAATCTCTGCTACTCCCAGGGAAGATACCACCATCTTGGTCTGGAAGCATTTTAATCCCTCTATATAAAAAGGGTCCCAGAACGCACCCAGGTAATTATCGGCAAATCGCCCTATTGGATGCCACGGGGAAAATATTTGCACGTAGTATCCTCGATCACCTTACGGAATGGGTGACGGAGAAGAAAGTCCTCCCCATAGAACAAGCAGGTTTTAGAAAAAATCATTCCACTCTAGATAATATCTCTATGCTGAAACTAATTGAGGAAAAATACACAATCTTTCGTAACTCAAATGTATACACGGCTTTCATAGACTTTTCAACAGCCTTCGATAAGGTGGATCGACCCCTATTATGGAGAAAATTGCAAAAATGGGACTGCCCTTACCCCTGCTATCCTTAATTATTGCACTACATTCGCAAACTTGGTGCCAGATACTAATGGGTGGAAATCAAGGTTTATCAGATGTAATCCCTACAGAAAATGGTTTGAAACAAGGCTGCTTGTTAGCACCGTTGCTATTTTCTTTATATATAGCAGATCTACCCGATTGCTTTGTTCAAGCTGATGGAGATGCCCCAAAGATAAGTGGCCGGCCTTTTGCATGTCTTTTGTATGCAGATGATATAGTAGTAATGGACTTAACCCCTATTGGATTGAATAGAAAGTTGATATCACTACAAAAATATACAGTTGGCCACTTTTTGAAAATAAATGTCTCTAAAAGTAAAATCTTAATTATGAAAAGTAACAAAAGTAGAAAATTATGTAACTTTAAGTGGCAAATTGGTCCTGAAATGCTGGAGGTGGTAGACTCATACCTTTATTTAGGGAAACTTTTAACAGGTAGTACAAAGAACAAACCTCATATTGAACATTGCATTTGTAAAGCTATGTCTCATGCCAATGGTTTGCGTATTTTTTACAGCGCTATGGGCAGAAGACATTTTTTACATCTACTGATGGTTTTTAAGGCAAAAATTCCTCCAACCCTGCTCTATGCGATTGAATCAATCCCTGTTAAGGATTGGAGTTTTTTAGATAGGATTGAAGGTCAGATACTACGCAAAATATGTAATTTTAACACGTTAGTTCCAACGGCAGCAATTAGACTGGAATTTGGCTTGTAAGCTCCTATATCCAAGGTTTATCCAGGGTTTTACGCTGGGGATATCAACAAAAAAATAGCGAGCCAGATTCATTAAGAGGTCTCATGTGTTATGAAATCTTCAATGTTAAGGCAGGTAATTACTCCTTTTATCGTGATTTCTCATTAGCACTAAAAATCTTTGGCATACATGAAGAATCAGTGGTCACACTTCCACCATTAGGATTCAAATCTCTCTTAAAGACCTTAAGTGGCAAAATCAGCTTTGATAGAGATACTAAATTTTGCAATTCTAAAGAGAGATTAAAACTAATAGCCAAGACAAACTCACCGAGAATTGCACAAAAATACTTATTTTGGAATTTGGAACACGGAACTCGACGTTTGCTCACTTTATGTCGTATGAATCTTTTACCTCTAAACGATTTAACAGCAAACTGGTCCCAGAATTTGAAAAATGGAAAAACTTGTAATTTGTGTAAGCTGAGCATTCAGACCTTGGACCATGTCTTGTTTGTCTGTCCAGCACTGGCTTCGAGCCGTCATCGTTGGCTTCGACCGATGTTTTTACAAAATTGTGTAAAAAATGTAGCATCAGCCCGAGACTATCTCTTTTGTCCAAAAAATGAAGCAGTGTGTGTAAAACTCTTTAATTATTTTAAGGAGTTTATGTTTATATTTTAAATCTTTTACATATTCTTTTAATTGGATGGTTAACCCCCTGTTTGTCATCTTCTTACGAAGTATTAGTATTTCGTTTTTAGTTAAATTGTATTTTGCACATTGATTGGCTGCTATTTACTGCTATGTTGCACAATAGGGATATGTTGCGTTCGTTTCCCACTATGTACTTGTTGTTAACTACAAAACCTAATTGAAGTGGGACTTTGGATCTATTTTGCACATGAACTGGCTGCTACTAAATTGCTTTTTTGCACAGGTTAGGATTTGTTTCGTTATTCCTTTTTCATGTTGCTAATTCCAAATTGAACTTTTTAGCCGAAATTGAACTCTGGCCTTCTTTTTGCATATGAATTGGCTGCTACTCACTGCCCTTTGCACATTTTAGGATATGCTCTGTTATTCCTTTTTTCTTGCTGCTAATTTTAAATTAATCTTTTAGCTGAAGCTGAATTTTGAACTTTGTTTTGTATATGAACTGGCAGCTACTAAACGTCCTTTGTACATTCTAGGATATGCTCTGCTACTTTAATCCTTATCCTGTTAATTCTAAATGCTATTTTCTGTCGAAATGGCTCTGTGCTTCTGCCCAAATCATTGAAAAATCTTCTCCAAGCACTGAGGTTTTGTATATTATTTTTTAACTTAAATATACCTGCTATTGACCAATACGGTTCTACAGTAGAGGTCTAGGGCTCTGTTTCTGTCGTGTGCTAAGTAGTTTTATTGTTGAATTTCTTAAGTATTTTGCGTACTGAGACAACTGACAATATTGACTGATGTTATTTGAAGGAATTTTAGCCTTGCTAACGCAGGTCTCTGATAATTTTATTATGGCCCGTGGATTGAGTTCTGTTATGTTTTTATTACTTGTAATAATATGCATGTACTTTTATGTGGACCTCTTAGGAGTTCCAAATCTTTAATAAAAAATATTGCACTCTTATACCTGAGAATTAAATATTACTTTGTTACAAACTATGTTTCGTACTATGCGACTTGCAAGGACACATTTGTCTTTTTATAGCTGTCCCCGGGGGCCTCACGCTTGTCTAGATCAAGAAATCCATTGCTCAACCTTGCAAAAGTCAACCGGATGCAGGAAGTCGGGGCGTTGGGCAGGAAGTGACGGACGTGGACAGTGGAAGTAGGGAGACTCCGAGGAGGAATGTGCCCACCTACAGTGACTCCCTTACAGGGTTCTCTTATTATCTGCCCCTAAAAATCAACGTGTATCATTTTCTTGCATTGAGTGCTCATATAGCGCTTCAGAGGGCCTTCAAGGAGGTTCTCTTGAACAAGGCTTCCGATGAGGCCAGATGGTCAATCCCAGCTCTTTCACAGTTCTCGTGCTGCCCTGGTGAGTTCCCAATTCAGTATTTTCTATTTATTCTGATACAAAAGTCCTAAATTTTTAATGGGATCAAAAAAACTACAGGGCCCAGAATGCACTGTCTCTGGGCTGGATGAGCTGCTTGAACGATGGAATTGAGAAACTGACTCGTTGGCGTCTTCCCGAACTTGAAAGGGCCCTTCAGTAAGTGTCAATCTCTCCGACGCTGGTTTGAAGGGACATTCCCTAAACGGAGATCATTTTTGCGGCGATTCTTAGTGTTTTTTCCCTGTTTCCCCTCTCTACGGGGCCTGGCTGGAGGGTGGTGACAGCCGGTTGGTTTCCTGTCCTGACGGCTGCAGCTATCTTGTCTCCCTGTGTTTTTGTATCACACGTATATATTGATTATTTCCACAAATAAAATCAGGGCAGACAGATTAGAGAACACATATTTCTACAAAAACAACGTCTGCAGTAAATCAAAGTACATATGGCAACGCTAAGGCCTATAATACCTGTTAATTAGTTCGTGCTTTTAATATAACATTTTAAATGCAGTGATTATAGGCCAATCGATATGGGTATTCGTTTATTGACTCCAGACTCGACCTTGCTGGGACTTGTGCCTGCGACCTGCAAATCCTGCGCAGATGCTTAAAACCAGCACTCAGCTCGCTGAGTTACCTTATACACTGGACCGTTTAGCTCGGTAGGTTTGATGATACGGCGCAGGTACGGTGCATGGCGGTTTACCAGGAAGAGAAAGTCGTTCATATATTGCTTCGATCACGTATTTTATATGACATTCACTAAGCGGGTGTCCCAAATGGTGGGGGCGAAAAAAAAACGTGTTTGCTGGACTACCTGATATAAGCTACTCATGCATAGAGTCCGGACAACCAGGGCTTTAAGTGGGGCGGGTCTCTCCGGGTCACAGACCTGATAGTAATTAATAACGGGCGTTGAAATGGGTCCCTTTACAGGTAAAAACGCTGATCGAATTCTGAACAACGAATGTAAAACGCATTGTGGTAATTCATGGCAGTGCCACAGTCCTTGTTTAATTTCATGTTTTACTTAACCTTGCACGCTTTAACAGTGTGTGCTTTTTTTCCTGCGTTTTTTTTCTTGCAGCAAATCACTCATGTATCGTGTGTAGTGTGAACTGAGGGAACAGAGTTCCTCTGTGAGTTCATGTTGTGAGTCGGTGTTTATAACCGGGCACGAGTGTTGAGGCCGAAGGCACTGCCAGTTTCTCACAGTGCCAGTCTCAGTGGGTCATAAACAGGGCCACTGGAATTATGGAATGCTGCGGCTGTGCCTTTTTTCGCACAATTATGGATTTGTCGCATTTTGCCATATAATCCATATTTGCTGAATGATCTGCAGATTTTTTATTTTTTTTTAACCGCAGTGACGTGGGTGCGCATGCAGTGAACGGCACTTTGTAAAGGTTAACCGGTCATCTGTCTGTTGCTTTTTCCAGTATTTGGTTGTTAAACTGGTACTAATGAGGTGAAATCTTTGCCCAGTGTTACCATTAGTAAAAATAATGAAGTAACACCATCCAAAAAGGGCTGTATTGTGCTGCATAATTTCCATTTTCTTGCCGCATAATTTAGTCAACCCTGCCACATAATGTGGTGCTCCCCTGCCGCATAATTCTAGGGGCCCTGGTCATAAAGGTATTTAGAATACATGCTCATCCAATCCTTGGCCCCTCTGCAGATCACATAGAGAAATGGTGATGTGATTCTGTGTTTGAAAGAGGAACACAGCCGTCGAAATATTTACAAGGAACAGTAAAAGTGTTCATTGCTTTCACTTGAGTGGGTGCAGTGTGTGTGTGTGTGGAGGGGGTGGTAAAGTGGAGGAGATGCAGGGAAGTACATGCAAGGGTGGAGTGAAAAGAGGGCGCTGAAGACGGGAGAGAGAGAAGGTGTGAGATGCAAGTCGAGGGTTGTCGAGGAAACATGGCATGTCTGACAGAGACCGAGGAGGACGGTGGTGTGCAGGGACATTTTCAGTTATAATTAATCACAACAAAATCACTGTGGAACTCATTTACCTGATAAGAAAGCATTGGCAACTCTGGCTTGTTTTAGGTGCTCGCCCATTACTGTGTATTATTGTTGGATGCGAACGCTGCCTTCGAGGCACCACCATACTGGTCCGGTGCACAGTGGGAAGTTTTAGTCTACATGTTTCAAGCCAGACCCTTAGTTACGTAGGCCACGCCTCATGGATAGATGCCAAGTTACGTTTCTTAGGCCACGCCCCTTTTAGAGACCCCCTCCACACCCCTTCTCACCACTCACCTCTTTTCAGCCGGATTAAAGCCCTGAAGACAACTACGCCTCTTATCAGGTGCTAAACCAGTTCTTCTGTTTCACACTCACCCCGATTTGTCCTGAAAGGTGTAAGACTATGCGGAGGTGCACGTCACCGATGGAATGGACATGATTACAGTGAAAGTGCTCCACGCCTCAAGCGGCCAGAGCCGCCGATTTAGGAACTCAGGAACCGGGTTCGAGTCTCTGCGTCGGCTCAACATCCTGTGATTCTGGGCAAATCACTTATTCTCCCCGTGCCTAAAAAACCCCACAAAAAGACATGTGCACTTGTGTGTAATGTACCTGGTGCTCATGTAAAGCGCTCAAACCTTTGGGTTGTGTTCGCGCTATATAAAACTATAAAATAAATAAACAAATAAATAATCAATTAGTCTGAGGTCCAGAGCATACGTACACTCACCCCTCCTCAGCAGCTCAGCCAGCACGCATATCACCTTTCTAAAAAAAGATGCTGGAGCGCCATCCAGTGGCCGCAAGAGAAAAGGGCAGGTGTGTTCTGACACAAAGAGGCGTGTGTTCCTCTGAAAACCTGCTGCCCACCACCCTTTTCATTATATTCGCACAATTTAAAAACGGAACCAAACAAGAAGACTCTTGGGTTTAGGGGGAGAACGGATAAAATGTTCTTTACATAGATACTGGGCATCTGCAGCCATGATGGGCATTGGCAACAGGGCACAATATTCTTTACTGTACCCACAGTCCAGTGTTTATGCTGTGCCCTGTAAGTAGAATTACAGGTGGCCTAGACCAAAACACATCCAAGGTCCCTGTTTTTACCATGGCACACTGTACATAGCTTGAAAAAAACACTCGGTAGTGCCTTGAAGTAGGGGTGGAGAAAGTAGGAGGCCTCTCCCATGCAAAGTCAGGAAACCTCTCTCTAGGGAAGCAGTGGCCAGATTCCCGTCCGGCGAGTTAATGTTTTATTTCCTTCACCTGACACATGCATTCCTGCATCCAAGTAGTATGCCCAAGATGGGCGCAACTTCAGACTGCTGACAAATGTGTGGCAGTTTGCCACTCAGGAATTCGCTAGCCATGAATGCCACCCGGGGACACTCAAGAAGTGCCCTCGGCAGGTTCACGCTTTGTCAAGTAGGCAAAGTTTAAAAAACAAAAAAATCGCAATGAATTACACTTTGTGCACCCCTGGGTACAAACAATTTACAGGGGAAAACAACGATGGCCTGCTCCCATAAGGTCAATTGAATGCAATTTTATCTCAGGTTAGCAAATGAGAGGCACTATTTAATCGTCCAAACTGTTACTGAGGGTATAGCAGTATGCTTAGTTTATTTTTTGAAGTTTAGTCCTGGCAATCGTCTTCTCAAATTCCGATAAACCTCAGTTCTCACACCACCAATTAGCCATGTCTAGCCTTCAGAAAACACTTAGTGCAGCCCTGAAGAAGTTCCGATAATTGAGCGAAACGTGTTGGCTCTGTTTATGGATATTCTTTATGGGAAAAACCAATAAAGAATATTTTTTAAGAAAAGGAGAGAATTGTGGATGGATTAAATTATTGGAACTGAAATGTGTCTGTATTGAGAAGACAACTGCTAAGACTTTACTTAAAAAAGATAAATGAAGCCTGCTGCCATACTGTCTATAACCGTTTGGAATGTCAAAAAGTGCCTCTCTCATTTGCTAAACTAATGTTTCTATGTGAGGGTTTTGTTGGCAGATAACCCAGGGAGGTGGGCGCAGTGGACGTACAATTACCAAGTGCGACTTATGGACGTGGCATACTCAACCACAACCATCTCTTTACACTGACAGCATTTTTTTAAATCTCACTTTACTGATTTAACCCATGTGTACTGGTCCTGGGTAAATATCTTTGCTTATAACTATTACTCGTGAAAAAACAAGTGCAATAAAGCGGACTCGCATATCCTCCAAGACTGATATGCTATTTATTACACCGTGTTGAGGGAGGACAAGGCCCTACGACCCACTCGAGCGTCACCTCTGGTGAGTGATAGTATATCACATGTGGAGCCTCTGGTATGGGCTGTGACTTCTGTACTCCCCTTGAAACGTTAATCTGTATATTGCAAACCCAATGTAGTGTATTTCAGCCACGTGCTGGTAAAAGTAGCAATTTCAATATAGTAATGTCCACTAGAACCATCCTCTCAGCACTTTACCTCAATTCATTTATTACAAACCAGTCTTAATGATTCTTGTAATGTCGAATATGACGTTGGAAGGGTTACAGCAAAGTATATAACTCAGAGCATTGGAGGGAGATGTGGTCGCGGCTTTAGGAGAACTGCAAAGCTTTCTCGACAGGGGGCCTCTCGTCGCGTCCTTGCACGAGGCCAGTTCCTTTCTGGGCCAACTAATTAAACGTTTGATAAACATGATTTAAACTGTTGTACGAACGGATATAAGCAACAATCTTAACAAAGCAAAGGATTGCCGTCAAAGCCCCTGCCCCCACCCGTGGAGACCGGGGGAGCTGGCATGATTCACGCGGGGGCTTCTGGGAACCGTGCTGCAGCCTTTCAGACTAGGCCTGAGTCAGCACAAGCGCATGGTCAGGCCACCTGCCCCCCCCCAGAGCCTTCGCAGGCATGCTGAAGGGGGGCCCTGGCGGCGGGTGACCTCCCCTGGGTTAATCATCTCATCGTGAGAAGAGGGCAGCTCACCGGGAGCAGGGGTTCAGCGACTCCGACACCCCCACGCCCCGGGGAGGGCAGATTAAGACAGATTAGTTCTAATTTGAGTGGGGTCAGGGGATGGGGGCGCAAGCGGCGCCACCGCTGGAGATCCCTAATTAGGGGGCCAGTGGGCCAAACGGGGTCTGACACCGATTTACAAATGAGGCTGTCACCCAGAATTAGTTAAATGCATGTAGCGTAACGGCCAGAGCTGCCGACCTTGGAGCTGGGGAACTAGGTTCGAGCCTCGGCTTAACATCCTGTGATTCTGGGCAAATCACTTACCGTCCCCGTGTCTGCCAAAAATGAATGTTCCTTGTGTCATGTAACTGGTGCTTATGTGAAGCCTCCAATACCTTCGGGTCGAGTTCGTGCTATATGAAAACTGCAAAAACAATGCACCTCAAGAAAGTTGAGGACAACAGAATGGTCGTGCACCACAAGAGCTGGGCTTCCACCACGCACCTCTTGTTTGGTAGCTGGCCGGACCTCTGCAGTCACGGAAAGTTACAAGCTGCACCCTGGATGCCTGGATGTCTCTTTCCTCCGGTCTTTGCCACTGAAACTCCCTCTGGACGCACGGGGCGGGCGCTGCTCTGAGCTTTCGGTGAACAGGGATTCCCAGAGTTGTGAATGACTCGCCGTAAAGTCCCTGTTTTCAAACTCATGAACGATGCCGGCTGCCTCTAGGCGCTCCATGGGTGTTCTTTCTGGCTTTTCTGGTCAGAATGAATGAATGAAGGGATTTATTGAGCGCGCGGCTACTCATAAAGAGTGTCCGGCACTATGCGTAGCATAAGATAGGGAAGGAGTGCGGAGGGACTAGTGTGTGAAGAGCCAGGTCTTGAGTTTCTTTCTAAAAGGCCCTGTGCCTTCAGTTTGACGCAGTTCTATTGGGAGCCTCTTCCAGGCTTGCGGTCCAAGGCAGTAAGAGGATCTGCCTCCCGTTTTTGCTTGACAGACCCTCAGAGTTATGGCCAAATGACCGCAGGAAGAGCGCAGGTTTCTCTTGGGCATGTAGTTGCGTATCCCGGATGACAGATAACCCGGGCCAGAATGGTTCATTGCTCTATGCATTAGGAGAAGCAGGCGCGGACCATGCAGGTAAGAGCGGTGGGGCGGGGGGAGGGAGTCGACAACGACGACGAGGGAAACTTAAATGAAAAAACAGAAAACCACTTACCCTGCACTCGCCGCATTGCTGCAGCGAGACATGGGCCCGGCTTGGTAGATGGAACACCAGGCATGCAGCCACGCTTTGGACAATTTGCAGTTTCTTCAACAAATATTGTGGCCACCCGTGTCACTCGCGGCCACCTCTCAGCCTTCCATACAAATGAAGAGTCGGTCAGACAGTAGAGAATACAAACCAAAGTTATTTATTAGTATACGCTCGAGCGGAGTCCGGTCTGACCAGCCTCCTCAGATTGCTGCAGAGGGACTGACCTTAGACAACATGCTAAAGCATAAAGTACACTTCCAATGCCCTGAAGACACGCCCAGACAGTAGTTTTCCAGTCTGGGAACTGGTGAACAAAGGAGGTACAGAAGGATGAGCTACGATCCTGGGACCAGGCACACACTATCTTGCATTCAAGGTTACTCCACCTGCCCACACCATTCTGAGCTGTGGGAGCAGGCCTATCTAGACAGAAAGGTATGCAGAAATATAGGCAGTTTATTCATTAGCACAGCAAACTCAACCTTGAAGAAATACACGTACAGAGGGCACATTGGCAGCTGTTTTTTGATGAGGCAGACACGAGATGAGACAGACGTTAGTTTCGATCATTACCCAAAATGGCAGCTAATTCAAAATGGTGCCGCAAATGCTAACTTAAACCGCACAATGCTAGAAGGAGTCGACCAGATGCATTTCCAGTCCAACAGACCCTCGTTTTAGCATTTGCTAACAATTTTGTCTAGTGTTAGGAAACAAATAACTTCTTGCAAATTAGGAAGACTACTATTACATGCTAATACACACATTACCAATATTCAAAAATACCTTCATCTATTGACATTAGGTCGTGGACAGCCTGCATCATCATAGTCGTAGGCTTAGTATCATGTACTGGGGTCTTTGGTGTGGGTGTCAATTTTCCAACACAGTAAGCACAGCAAGCAGGAAGGCAATGTACGCATAGGCAACATGTGAAAATGATACCCGCAATTGCTACCAGAAAGATAAGGATCTTCCACCCTCAGGATGTTAGTAGACCCCAGAACCAACCAGAAAGAGTCCAAGTACCATGCTCTTGGTGGATGTCAGATGCGAGCCTGTGCAACTTCTATATAGCAGCGTATACATTAGGGGCGTGGTCTGGTATGTACACGCAGCAACGGCTGCCAATGATGCGACAGGCCCCTCACCGGTCAGCGAGGATGACGTCTAACACCATCCGGTTCTGAAGAGCAACAAGCCTCGTAGCCTGGAGCTCAGCTGTGATATTGGTCAAAATTCCTGCCGTGGTATTAATGACCCCTTCTACAACTCCGGTGAGCCGACGAATATTAAGGCTATTGGACATAGGGCCCCAAAAGGGTATGATACCCTTCATAGCATCCGTGAACTGCTGCTGAGTAGTGTCTGTCTGATCTATATTTTCTGTATTAATGACCCTTCTAATCCGGAACAGATGGGCACTCCTACGCTGTAATCGATGATCCTTATGATAATTGGGCGTTGCTATGTACACTGGGGGAAGGAGGAAAGAGAGGTAACATACACCTGACCATCCCCTAGGAAGCCAAACATAAGCTTGAGATCCACAAACAAAGTAGATATTATGCGGTGGGAGCAAAGGCGGGCTACTAATCGTGCTCAACGTATATGTATAGTTGCAATTACTCTCACCCACTTTCACCTTCCCAAACCCTTGAACACAAAATCCAGCTGTTGTGTTGACTACTGACACCGGCAAGGCCTCATCCTGAGTAATATTGTATCAGGGGTCCCTTGCTCTCCTGGAGTAAATCCTTGGTGGACACGTATATATTCTAATACTGTGTGATAATCGGCAGATGTCATATTCGTAGTA
Organism: Calotriton arnoldi; assembly: GCA_963921515.1. Classification (NCBI taxonomy): domain Eukaryota; kingdom Metazoa; phylum Chordata; class Amphibia; order Caudata; family Salamandridae; genus Calotriton; species Calotriton arnoldi. The sequence goes on from CAWUFW010002109.1 coordinate 1,453,785, forward strand.
TAAGAATGATAATGAATGTATACCGTAGAGAACAATTCAAACCAACCCTCGCAACTCCCCAGATAAGACAAGGGCAATGATAACAGGCTATCACTCTTATGTGTAACTGAAGGGAGCAGTCCACATATCCAACAATTTGTAACGTGAGATGTATCATGGGCTTGGTGGAGCGTTTGCAAAAAAACATTAACTACGTATGTCTTTCTGTGTTCACCTTTATGAGGGGCCAAAGTAGCAAACATGTGTTCAGGGGGAACAGGCGTTGTACCAATCAAAGAATGCACAGGATATTTCTCCTCAAGGAACCATACTATTCCAAGTACTGCTACCAGGGAAATCCGAACAATCACCATGAAAACTGTTTTACTCTTTGTGGACCAACTGGACCAACCAGACTCATCCCGCCCAAAACGGGGTTCTGCAAATGGCTGTTCCTCCTCAATAATGGGGCGACCAAACCGATACATTATAACCAGAGGAAAGGAAATGCAATGGAGCCGATGACAAGAAAACAAGAAGGGGCAAATGTTCCCAGTGTCCTTTTCACTGGTAGATTCCTATTGTTCATCAACGTTGACGCTGTTAAGCACCGGCGGTGGAGCTAGGCAATCCCGGCTCTTCTGAAGAAATCCCACATCACTCAGGATGAGGTACCCCCTTCCAGGGGAGCACGCTCTATTTATCCTGTCCAATGTCTGAACAATGCACCAATTTTGCCTCTCCCTATTCTACTGCAGCCTAACTTATCGAGTCCGTCCCTGCTAATCTGACTTTTCCTTTGGTGCACTGTTCCTCCGTCGGGGGCGCAGATTGTACCTAGCTACTCCAGGTACCGAAGGATCCGGAAAAAGGGGCTCAGACACAGAGGGGCCAATGGGCTGGGACTCGAGCACAGATGGGCCAACAGAGCGGGGCTCCTTAATAGCTCGTACCTCAGGGGGCACTGCTGCATTCAACACTGCATCATTCTCTTTCTCCGTTTGGGTCCACGTTAGCTGGGCATCCGAGAAGGGGACAAAACGGGGCACCTGTTCCCCCTCCGAGTCCCCGATCCCATCAAGAACCCATTGATCGTAAGGCAGGGGAAAAGGCACTCGGCGGCAGTGATTGGTATAAATCCAGTCCTTTTGGCCGGCGACCTTCACAGCGGTGCGGGTGGCAAGGAGCACTTGTATGGGCCCATTCCACCGCAGTTCCAAACTTCCTTTCCTCTGGAAATGCCTCACCAGGATGTAGTCACCAGGCCGAATATTGTGTCCTGGCCCCTCGGGTGCTGGCGGAAGGGTGTCTTGGATCTGTTGGTGAATAGAACACAGACTTTTAGTTAACTCATATAGGTAATCTACCAACAGAGGGTATTCAATTTCTGAAAACTTTCGAGGTCGCGGGTCGCCCCAAACGTTTGCTGGGCGCCTAAACACGACCTCGTAGGGTGACAGTCCTGTCCTAGAGTGAGCCGTGACTCTCGTAGACAAAAGGGCTAATTGTAAAGCATCTGGCCACTGTAACCCTGTGCTCTCCTGAATCTTTGCCAATTTCAGTTTGAGAGTACCGTTTTACTTCTCAACTAAGCCTGCTGACTGGGGGTGGTGTGCAACATGAAATTTCTGTTTGACATGCAGGCCTTCACACACTAACTGAATGACCTTTGAATTGAAATGGCTGCCATTATCACTCCAAATCAAACGGGGCAAACCGAAACTAAGGAAGAACTCCTTTAGGAGTGCCTTCGCAGTCACCACGGTTGTGTTCTCTTTAGTGGGGTAGCCTCAACCCATTTACTGAAGGCACAAACAACCACTAACACATATTTCAGATTGTTGACACGCTCCATTTGAATAAAGTCCATCTGAAGTACCTCAAAAGGGAAAGAGGGTGGTGCAAAATTACCAGGGGGTGTAGGAGTGCCTTTTCCAGAATTATACATCATGCATATCATACAGTATTTAACCAAATGAGCAGCGGACTTGGGAATGTTGTCATTCTGCCATACAGGGTCGAGTAATTTACAAATGCCCTTTGCGCAAATGTGGGCTGGCCCATGCGCCATAGTGAATACAGGGAGGACATCTTGGAAACCACCCTACCATTACACTAATCCATGAGATTTTACGTTTCAAATATCATTATTGTGTTGACCATTGTATTATGGTCAGACATTCAATCAATTTAATATGATGACAATGTGTAAAAAACCTTAGTGAGGTATGCATGAATGGATGATTGATTGCAGCTAGTATGTTGTGTAAATAGCCATTTTTCTGTAACAAAATGTACACGAGGCTTTAAATTTTAATGAACTTATTCCATAATAAACATTTTTGTATTTTTCCATTCTTGGTGTCACTATTATTATTTAAATAAACCTGTTTTAGTATTGTTGTTGAAGTAGCCCTAGGAATTTCACAGCACATACAGGGAGGACATATGCATCTGGTAACATCCATCTCTTTTTCTCTGACTTATCCATCCAGCACCCATCCTCATCCAAACTTGCTGTGCTTTCCTGCCATACTGCTATCTCTTCAATCATTGCCTCGCTCTGAATCTCCTTCACATTATCCAGCGTATCCTCAAACATAGTAACATCGGGCACCCACCCAGCGGGACCAGCTACAAACATCCTTCTCATCTTCGTTCGAGCTGTCTCCTTAGCTGTCTGATCTGCAAATGCATTCCCCCTACCCACGTCATCAGTAATTGCTTTGTGGGCACTGCACTTTATTATAGCCAATTTCTTAGGAAGTGTCAAAGCAGACAGAAGCCCGTGTATAAGAGGGCCATGCTGGATGCGTGTCCCATGGGAAGTAAGGAACCCTCTCTCTTCCCAGAGCCGCCCAAAATTATGGGCGACCCCAAAGGCGTACTGGCTGTCAGTATAAATATTAACAACCAGTCCCTTGCTCAATTCACAAGCTCGAATAAGGGCGACTAGTTCAGCTGCCTGGGCGGACTGATAGGGAACTCGTGCTGTCTCAACTACCGTATGCAGTGTAGTAAGTGCATACGCTGCAGTGGTGGTGCCATCTGGTTATTTTGAAACAAGAGCCATCGACATATAGTTCCCCTTGGGGGTCAGATAAGGGAACATCAGTCAGGTCTACCCGTCCCTTCGTTTCCTCCTCCGTCCGAAAAATGCAATCATGTATATCAACTTCCTCACTCTCGGAAGGGAGGGGTAGCAATGTGGCTGGATTTAGAGTGGCACATCTTTTAATCGTAATGTGTGGTGCAAAAAGGGTCAATTCGTAACCGGTCAGACGTGCACTGGTAAGGTGATGTGTCTTAGTTTTATTCAAAAGTGTATCCACAGCATGGGGCACCATGACTGTGAGATCAGTATCAAGTACGAGCCCAGCCGATTGCCTTATAGAGATTGCCACTGCCGCGACTGCTCTTAGACAGCTCGGGAGGGCTCTGGCGACAGGGTCAAGAAGAGCAGAAAAATAAGCACACAGCCGTTGCTTACCTCCAAAGGCCTGTGTTAAGATAGAAAGCGCACAACCGGCCGTCTCGTGTACGTACAGCACGAACGGCTTCAGGTAGTCGGGCGTACCAAGCACAGGTGCAGAGCAAAGCACAACTTTTAATTGCTCAAAAGACTGCTGACATTCAGACGTCCAAGGCAAGGGTTCATGCACATCTTTAGTGGTTAGCGCGAGCAAGGGCTTTGTTGGTAATGAATAATTAGGGATCCAATGGCGACAGTAGGAAGTGATGCCAATAAAAGCGCGCACAACACTCTGAGTTTTAGAGATAGGCATTTTCACAATGGCGCTAATGCACTCAGGGGTCAATCTTCTACCCTCCTTCGACAGTAGGTGACCTAAATAGGTGACCTCCTGTCGACAATATTGAAATTTAGAAAGGGACGCTTTATGTCCATGGTGAGCCAAATGTAGCAACAACTTAACCGTACTGTCTTTGCATCCCTGTTCAGTATCAGAAGCAATTAGTATATCATCCACATATTGAAGCAATACATTACCTGAGGGAAGCGTGAGGGAATCCAATTGGGCTTTCAAGACTTGGCTGTATATACTAGGGCTCTCAGTATAGCCCTGAGGAGCTCAACAGAATCTTAAGCTTCTGCCAGCTAGGGTAAAACCAAACAAATGTCTGCTAGCGGGATGGATCGGGATACTAAAGAACGCATTTTTCGAATCAATGACAGAGAAGAATTTAGCACAGGAAGGAATCATTGTCAGAAGGGCAGGAATGTCAGGGACCACCGGGAACTGAGGGACCACTATTTTATTAACTGCGCGCAATTCAATCACAAAACGATAAACATCGGGGTGATCATCAGAGGAACCCGAGGGGGCTCTTTTAAGGAGGGGAAGAATTGGGCTATTACACACATTTGCAGTCGTTTCTTCAACAACTCCCGACTTAATCAGATCCTGTATAATCTGCAACAGCGCTCGCTCCCCTGCTTGCGGTATTTTATACTGGGGAATATGAGGCAAGATAGCGTTGTCCTTAACTTTGATGGAAACCGGGGGTATCTGCAATAGTCCTACGTCTGTATCACCTGTGGCCCACAACGTGGTTGGCACATCTTTAAATTCAGCAGGACGGGGTGCATCTTTGGACAGACATTGTTTAGTACTGACCACGTTCGGGCCCATTGTCATGTAAACACCTTCCTGGGAACAAAAAATTGTAGCATGCAACTTCTTTAATAAATCCAAGCCCATCAAATTTTCTCCGCAGTTAGACGTCAACGAAAATGGCATATCCACAGTAAAAGGACTGATAGTCAAGGCAAGAGGTTTGGGAATGGGGCTCACAACTGGCACACCAGAAAAGCCTACCGAAACATTATTTTGGCCAGACAGAGCTGCCCCGGGGACCAGCGAACGAGAAACAGAGCTATGAATTGCACCTGTATCCACCAAGAATTTCTTAACTGAGCCTTGCAAATCTGCAGTGACATAAGGACCGCGCTGATCTGCAGGTATCTGGACTGGTCCCTCACCCTGTCCTTGCTGTCCTAGCTGTGAGACATCCCTGTCACCTCGTCCAGATCATAATCATCTTGATAATACTGTCTCCCTCGAGGGTCATCAAAATGGTTCTGGTCAGAGCGACCCTGCGATGTCCCATCTTCCTGAACCCTGTCTTGATCACTTGCTCCACGACCCCGTCCACGAGAACCCCGTCCTCTAGGGGCTGCGACTTTCTGTAATAACACTGGACACTCGCTACGCCAGTGTCCCACCTCCTTGTAATACGCACACTGATTCAGCCCTACAGGCGCAGTATCCCTGCTAGTACGGGGAAGCTGCCGGGCGGGACCAGCACCATGTCCCCTCCCATTCCCTCTAGACGCCTGCTGTAACAACACCTTCGTCTTCAACTCCTTGTGCTTCTTCTCCACCTTCTCCTCGTTCTCCCTGTGTTCATAATACTGTGCCATACTCAATATTACAGAAGGGGAGGAGGTGGTCCAAGTGCTCTCCGAAGCCTGCAGCCAAGTTGCGATCTCAGGAAGCAGGTTCGTAACGAATCTGTTAACGAACAATCGGACATCCCCTTCCACCGACAAGCCCTGTCCGCTGAAATCCAAGAACACACCTTCAAACCGAGTAAAAAAATCAGACACACTTTCATCCTTCTTCTGACGACATGCTGTTAACTTGTCCCGATCTACCCTTCTTGATGGAATAAGAGAGTGCATATAGGTAATAATTCGGCCTGGTAAAGCAAGTATCTCAGCCTTGGGCTTCTCGCCCGGCTTCCTCTCCTTGTCTCATGCTTTAATCTCGTCCCAAGTACCACCCAATTCCACAACGTGGTTCTGCGTATGCACTTGCCGCCAAATATCAACGGGTACCAACTGACCAAAGAACATCTCAACATCCGCTAGCGTCATCACTGTCGATGAAGCGGCCTCTGTCAATTCCTTATAATATGCAGTAGGGTTTTTCCTAGGGTCGGGTAACTGAGTCTTAAGGGATAACACCTCACTCCTTTTCCAAGGAGTATAAACCCACTGTTCTTGGAAATGGGCCTCTACCCGCGGTCTAATAACAGCGTCCTACGCGTTCCTTAGCTCCCGTATTTCAGGATGATATAAGGGATGGACTGCTTGCATCGTAAACTGGGATACCGGGGTGTGGCTCTTCTCAAGGAGCCTCCTTCGATAAGCAATCATCGTCGCAACATTACCATAAACTTGAGCCGGAGCCATATCCGCTATGTATACATGGTCCTTAATGTCATACAGAATTCGAGGGGCCGCATCCTTAAAACACTGCTCCCAAAGACCAATCACCGTAGCTGACATATGGTTAAGAGCATGCTGTTGCATAAACGGCTCATAATCTTTCATCACAGTCCATACATCATCCAAATCATAAATGGGACTCCGGGCCCATTGAGAAGCCTGATTAGCCACCATTCTTTTCTCCTCCTCCCCCACATCTGATCGGACCAACGTCCGTCCTAGTCGCTCCTTAAAGTTCATCCAGTCTCTGTCTATAGGTCTACGCACTGGTGTCTCGCAAATCCCTAACATCGGGGAATGTAATAATACAGTGGAGGAAGTGACGGGGGCACCAGGCACTAGCATCGTTAATTGCTGAGTCGTAAGTTTAAGGGCTGGCGAAACAGACACTGAAGCGATAGGTATAGCAGAGGTACTAACAGTCATAGTCGCCGCAGGCGGCGTGGGCAGAGAAAAGGCAGGAGGTGCTGAAGCCAAGGCAGTCTGATCAACAGTAGCAGGATCAGGAGCAGTAGAGACAGAAGGAACAGGTGGCTGAGACTGCGGATAGCAGGGTATATTTTCTGCGGGCGTATGGAGGTGGAGGTCGAGTCTCTAATAATTCCTCCACAAAGGGATCACCTTGTTCTCGGGCAACATAAGACTTGTCACATTGCAATCAAAACTTTCTATCAGCACACTCTATTCCCTTTTCTATTTTCTCTCTATCATATGCTACAGCTTTCTGACTCACTGTCTGCATTCTCCCTTTCCAGGCCTCTTTTTCTGCCTTCATTCGCCTCTGTTTAGCCTCTTTCTGCCACGTTTGAAGAGAATCGAACATAGACTGCCTACTTCGTCTCGCAAACAATTAGTCCTGCAAAAAATTCATTTTCTGCTCGTCAAAGGTGCCAGTCAGCGGCCACTGCAACTCGGCGTTGTCCCTCGTATATTTGTGCCATAATGTACTAAACATAATAGGGCCAAGGCCATGCTTAACATACATGTCAACATTTGGGGTGCCCTCTGGAGGCGTAGGCTGCCTTTCTTTCAGTCGAGCATCAGTAGAACAGCAACGACACCCCACACAAAACAACTTACTCGAGCAAGGCATTTTAAGAGAAAACAAGTTCACTATTTATGCCAAACAGATATTTGCAAATATCTTCACCAAAGTCGGTCCACAGACCTCATCAGATACAAATCAAAATGGTACCATGTTTATAAAGAACTCAAACAAATTCAAGCGCTTGTCCAAAGACTGTCCTCAGACCGCACCAAACACAAATCAAAATGGTGCCATAGCCACCACAAACCGAAGCAAACTCACCATGTGCACACAGGTCGAAAGAATTTATTCTCCACTGCCGACTCTTTGGACCAAACGGTCAGAGCCAAGGGTTTCGCCATTCAGGACCCCAGCCGGGATGACCACTGGCCGAGGCACCGCCCGGTCAGACAGACAGGGCAGCTGCGAGTACCAGACTCTCTCGTGCAGGGATCCCCGGTCCGCCCGTCCGACCCGATGTGGCCCCATCCTCCTCACCCGTCCGCGGGCAAGGAAGGGTCACTCACCCGATGGGGTCCCTGTTCGGGCGCCAACTGAAGGAAGTGACCCGATTAGGGCTACCCGGGTCATTCGCGACCACCTCTCAGCCTTCCATACAAATGAAGAGTCGGTCAGACAGTAGAGAATACAAACCAAAGTTATTTATTAGTATACGCTCAAGCGGAGTCCAGTCTGACCAGCCTCCTCAGATTGCTGCAGAGGGACTGACCTTAGACAACATGGTAAAGCATAAAGTACACTTCCAATGCCCTGAAGACCCGCCCAGACAGTAATTTTCCAGTCTGGGAACTGGTGAACAAAGGAGGTACAGAAGGATGAGCTACGATCCTGGGAGCAGGCACACACTATCTTGCACTCAAGGGTACTTTGCCTGTCCACACCATTCTGAGCTGTGGGAGCAGGCCTATCTAGACAGAAAGGTATGCAGCAATATAGGCGGTTTATTCATTAGCACAGCAAACTCAACCTTTAAGAAATACACATACAGAGGGCACACTGGCAGCTGCTTTTCGATGAGGCAGACACGAGATGAGACAGACGTTAGTTTAGATCATTACCCAAAATGGCGGCTAATACAAAATGATGCCGCAAATGCTAACTTAAACCGCACAATGCTAGAAGGAGTCGACCAGACGCATTTCTAGTCCAACACTGCATAAATAACATTAGTGCAGTCCAGCCTGGACAAAATCAAGGCTAGAGCCACAGTTATCCTCACTGGGACAGAGCGGAAGTGCAGATTTGTTTTTGCCGTACGCAACAGACCAAAACACGTGCCAACTACTGTGTTAATTTTGTTGTGCAAGGTCATCTGTTTATCAAACTTAACTCCCAAGTCGGCTTTAGTGTATGAAGCTTCCACAGGCCGTTGTTGAGCTTCCCTAGGTATTCAGTTTCCACTAGTTTCCCGTGGCCTTACGCTTCATAACTTAGAGCTATAGTTTCTATTAATATATAAGCCTTCCATGGTTTGCATTCACTCCGGATGTCTTCCACGCCTATCTGAGCAGGCCTCTAGTTGTGAACTCATGGTGGTCGTGAGCAGGTTTTGAGCAGGCCTCTAGTTTTGAGCTCATGGTGGCCCTGGGCAGGTTTTGAGCAGGCCTCTGGTTGCGAGGTTATGGTGGCGCTGCATGCCTTCCCCTTAAGAGCTGGGTCACTGGCTCTGGAATGCTCCCCCTGCTTCCTCGAGAGCTCAACCAAGCTATTTGCTTCTCAGGAAACTCTTTTAAACCAACTTACAGAAACGAGTCTGAACTAGTAACGTCTCCCAGCCATCGAGTTACACACGGTGCAGGACTGGGGCAGTAGATAGTAAGTGACACCACCCAGTGGCCTTTCCTGCTCCAGGAAGAGTGCATGGTGGACAGGATTCCGTTACAGGGATGGTGTAGTTCCTGGGTAGGGAACATAAGGTCCAATTGCGTCAATTCCATTCTAAAATTGTATATCAAAGTAACCAACTTTATTCCAACAAACAGCCAGAGACGGTTGCAAGGTGCCCTGCCTGTATTTTAGCTGTGGGGTGTGCGCCCCGCTCTAGCACTCGCATGGCCTTTTGCCTCTATATGGTCACGGAACTCCTCCGTGATTTGGAATATCCTTATAATGTACGGCAGGGGATACTTTATCCCATATATAATAATTATTATATCTGCATAAATATTATTTTGCTAAAAACGTTATTAATATTATGATTATTGCAAGCACTATTTGCTATAGTGATGGGGTAGCACAGTTTTAATGCAGGTCACTCTTTGGGAACTTTTTACAAAACCAAGCATACCCTCTTAACTCCCAAGCTGTCCAGTCCTGGTTCCTCTTTCCATTCTGGCACTTGTAATCTAGTTTCTTAGGTCTGGCATAGATACAGATTGGTGTCTGTTTTCAACCTCATGTTAAAAAATATCATAATAAAAATCCATGCCTGATATATTGTATATCTATCTATATATCTCTATATACACATAGACATAAAGGGGCTTTCAGTCAGCCCTCTTCAAGCATCTGTCTGTTCATGGGCTATTCATGTTTGGCTTCTGCTCGCCACATAAGAATAATCGTGTAGTGGTATTTTTAGGTCTTTTGGCGCCTCTCAGGAGAAATCCACATGAGAATTAATCTAAAGTTCTCTATTAAAGTGGCGGTGCTGCAGGGTAAGGAGAACCACAAACCTCCCCTAATTTGAAGCCTAAGCCCATAAATGTACTAACACTCCCCAGCACACGTCATAGATCTGTGATAAAAACGATGAGTAATGCATAAACAGTAAGCACAATTTCCACAAAGATTACAGATACTCTCTGTTTCTTCTTTTTGTTCTCTTTTATTTTTATTAATTCAGTAGGTCTTCGCAAAATGACACAGAGGGTGTCTGTATTCTGCAGCGTCCCAAGTAAAATTCCTATTGATCCAGTAATTTCATAAAGCTCTGGTGTAAACACGTAATTGTGTAGTCCTCATTCACGGACGCCGTCAGTAATGTGTTGCAGAGTGCAGAGAATAGGAATTTTACTTGGGACGCTGCAGAATACAGACACCCTCTGTGGGTTGGAATTATCACCATAGAAATAGAGTTCGTACTGAGAAGACTTAGCCTTGAAAAAGTCGCGGGACTAATTCCCATGTACGCGACGAAACGCGTGTCGGCTGTGTCATTTTGCGAAGACCTACTGACTTAATAAAAAATAAAAGAGAACAAAAAGAAGAAACAGAGAGTATCTGTAATCTTTGTGGAAATTGTGCTTACTGTTTCTGCTCGCCACAGCCTAGGTGGCATGGGCAGTGGGGCAGCCTGCTTCAGACATTGCCTCTTTTCACTGTGCAGTCTCTGCTTCCATTTGTTTTCATTCCATGTATTTTAAAGTTTATTTTTGTGATGTTAATTTTTTTTTTTTTTTTTGCAAGCGAGAACGCTAACTTTAGATGGTGGCATTTTTACTTTTGATTACTTTTACACGTTTTCTGTCTATTGTATACACGTAGACACACACACCAACCCCGCCCCCCCCTTTTCTTGGCTTTGCCAGTGCTTGTTTCTACGTTCAAAGTGAGAGTGTGGCATTCTGATGGATAAATAAAGCGCCAGGCCTGGACCAGCTGCCCGCCCCTGTGTGAGAGAGGGCGGCGTGTGATCCCCACTGGATGCAACTGTCCCAGCTCTTCCTGCAGCGCCCCTCTGGGCTGCAGCCTGCACAACAGTTGGCTCTGACCTACTCAATTAGAAGAAGAAAGTTTAGGGGTCAGCAATGCCTGGGGTCACTGGGGGTCACAGACTAGGCTGGAAGGAACAGGAAATGGCACTACATGTCTGCATTCTGTAGCTGGTTCCCACCCTGTTTAAAATAGGCTTGGAGCCGAGAATCTCCCCTCCCCTCCCCTCCCCCCAGGATCCCCTGGTCCCTTCTGAGCCCCCAGGCATGTGATGGGACAGCAGTGAGATCTGCATTGTTACTCTTTTCTAGCTGGAAAGCGACTTGATTGTCGAGTGAGTGTCGTATCCTTAAGAAAGTAAACGTAACATTCAAGTGAACTTTATTTGCATTACAAGTTAAGCCAGTCTTACTTATGTTACTGCATGGTATGTAACCAGGGCCACTGGAATTGTGCGATTGTGCTGCTGCAGCGTTTTTCGCATAATTATAGATGTGCCGCATTTGTCAGATAATAATCCATCATCTGCCGCATAATCTGCAGATTTTAACAACAAAAATTGTTTCTAGCTCAAACAGTTAAAAAGTTACAACAAATGCTGTGACGTGTTGCCGCGCAGTGGAAGGCGCTTTGTAAAGCTGCACTGGTCACCTTTCTGTTGCTTATTTCTATATTTAGGTGTTAAACTAGTACTAACGAGGTGCAACCCATGACCATACAGTGTTACCAAGTTTAAAAAAAAAGAACTAATGAAGTGATACTAGTGCAAAATGTGCTGCATTATGCTGCATAATTTGTCTTTTCTTGATGTGTAATTTACTCAACCCTGCCACATAATTTGGCCCTCTCTTGCCGCATAATTCCAGTGGCCCTGCATATAACCAATGTACAAGACCGCAGGATCTGTGCATTATTACTTTTCAGTTTTGATATGTGTGCACCCCTAAATATATTTGGCTAGACATGCTTGTGATTACATCTCATGTATAGCTGTTTTAGAGAGGATATAAGATACTTGGCAGCTGTTTGTCGCCCCCCCTCCCCCACTAATGTGCTGCACTGTGTTTCTTCACTTTCTCTTGGGATTACTTTTTCATTATCAAACAGCTTCAAAAACTGTTACCAATATGTTTCTCTAACTGTATACTTCGCCCTGCAAAAGAAAATCTCATTTGTGGCCAAGTTTAGTTAGATTCTCAGGATGGGCGTCCATTTCCAGCTGCCGCTTGTGAAGTTCGTCTCAATGACTCTGAGCGGGGCGTCACCAAGGTAAACCCGGCACTCCTAATAAGGCTGGAAAATCTTCTTTCATTAACAAAAAATGTCATGGTAAGAATTATACTGTACATTTTTCAGTCGTTTTATTTGGATTGTAAACCTTTCCAGTGTTGTCTTAATAGCCTAGAAGGCATGTAGAGGTTTTCCTGTAATGCTATAGCTATTTTAAAATTACCAGATGCACTTTAATGCCAGGCAGAGACATGCATAGTTTATAGCATGAATTGAATTAATTTGCATATGAAGGTCTTAACTTTGGAATGTCAGGATTTTAGTCTTTTCCAGACTGCAGGCCTCTGCCATTTCCGAGTAGGGACCGAATAGACTGATCTTCTGCACACAGCAGACATTTTATCTGTGTGCCATGCAGTGAAGCCCCCTGGCGGGCAGTGCCCTGGATCAGGGTAGCAGACCAGCCAGATATATGTGAACCAGTGTTGGGGTGAGGTTGGAAGCAGAGCCTTAGATCCACACATAAGCTGGTGCCCCGCTCCGACACCAGTGGTGTCCAGTGTCTAACACTGAACCTAGTTCCCACTGCCTGGCACAAGTAGTGGTACCCACTAACACTAGACTAACATCACATCTGATACCCAATGGCACCAGCATTGGTACCCAGTGGCTGGAACCTAAGCTACTTACAACTGCCTGATGCCAGAGCTGAACTCAAGCTGCCAAGCATCAGTGGTAATACAAAACACCTAATGCAGGAGCTGATGCCCACTACTTAATGCCAGGCTGTTTCCCCACCTTTTGTACTGGCTTCCACTGGAGCTGAACCAACTGGCATATATCGGTGCTGATACCACTGTCCAAAATCCATCACTTGGCACCATAGCTGACATCTGACTTTGTCTGAACTTCCATCTACCAACCAGAAACCTTCGCTCCGCCTCCCTCGCACAGACGCCGCGCATCTGCCGCAGCCACAGCCGAGGCCGCTCCTTCCCCCAACCCGCCGCCAAGTCCTGGAACGGCCTTTCCCTCCACCTCGGAACATCGCCCTCGCTGGTGGACTTCAGGAAGAGACTCAAGACCTGGCTGAGCCCAGCAACCCAGCGCCGGGATACCCTCACGGGTGATAAGCTGCGCTTTACAAATACTGATTGATTGAACTAACAGACCTGACGCACACTGCCTGGCACCACAGCTCACAGCAGCTCACACTCACTACGTGAAACTAAAGCTCTTACCCACTGCCTGAAATCACAGTCGATACCAACTTAGTGATGCCTACGTCCTGGCATCAGAGAGAATACCTGCCTGACCCTAAAGCTGGCACAAGCTGCCTGACACCAGAGCACTACGTCATGCACCTTGTTTTACATCAAAGCTGAGCGCTGCTGTCTGATAACAGCTGATGCCAGTGGTTGAAGTGGGCGGGATCTGTTGGGAAGGACTTTACCAAACCTGCCCAGTGTAAAACTGGAACCCACCTCCTGACCATCCCAGCTCAAAGCAAGTGCCTGCCATTAAAGCACCTGGCTTCAGAGCTGATGCACACTGCAGGATGCCACAGCTGATGCACACTGCTGGGTGCCACGGCTGGTGCACACGGCTGATGACCACTGCTGGGTGACATGGCTGATGACCACTGCTGGGTGCCACGGCTGATGACCACTGCTGGGTGCCACGGCTGATGGCCACTGCTGGGTGCCACGGTTGAGGCACACTGCTGGGTGCCACGGTTGAGGCACACTGCTGGGTGACACGGCTGATGCACACTGCTGGACGCCACGGCTGATGCACACTGCTGGGCGCCACGGCTGATGCACACTGCTGGGCGCCACGGCTGATGCACACTGCTGGGCGCCACGGCTGATGCACACTGCAGGACGCCGCGGCTGATGCACACTGCTGGGCGCCACGGCTGATGCACACTGCAGGACGCCGCGGCTGATGCACACTGCTGGGCGCCGCGGCTGATGCACACTGCTGGGCGCCGCGGCTGATGCACACTGCTGGGCGCCGCGGCTGATGCACACTGCTGGGTGCCACGGTTGAGGCACACTGCTGGACGCCACGGCTGATGCACACTGCTGGACGCCACGGCTGATGCACACTGCTGGACGCCACGGCTGATGCACACTGCTGGACACCACGGCTGATGCACACTGCTGGGCGCCGCGGCTGATGCACACTGCTGGGCGCCGCGGCTGATGCACACTGCAGGACGCCGCGGCTGATGCACACTGCTGGGCGCCGCGGCTGATGCACACTGCTGGGCGCCGCGGCTGATGCACACTGCTGGGCGCCGCGGCTGATGCACACTGCTGGGCGCCGCGGCTGATGCACACTGCTGGGCGCTGCGGCTGATGCACACTGCTGGGCGCCGCGGCTGATGCACACTGCAGGGCGCCGCGGCTGATGCACACTGCTGGGCGCCACGGCTGATGCACACTGCCGGGTGCCACAGCTGAGGACCACTGACTGGCACCAGAGCGGGCGCCCAGAGCCTGGCTTTGAACCCACTTGCAGAGCTGGTGCCCTCTGCCTGACTTGAAACGATCAGTAATGTCTCCCCTGACTCGCACGGCTGGGCAGGCCTGACTGAGCAGGTTAGGAAGAGAGTGAGGGTGGGGGTCAAAGGTTCCCTAAAGTGGGCGCGGCTACATTCATGCGTTCTCCTCTACTGACTTCTGCAGAGACGCAGAGCATCACTCAATGCCCATCCCCCTTCCTCAAGCGCACTTTAGCATCGTGCTGCACCTGTGGGGGTGGTGGTTTCCTCAGACCTCTGTACTGGGGCAGGAGGGCTGGGTCAGTCAACGCAGACTTCTCTGTGCCCTTCCTCTGCCCCCTCCACATCGCTGTCAGAGCCCCATGTGCTGTGGACGGCCTTTGTGGGGAAACGACCTTAACGCGGTCAAAACACCGCAGTACATTTAGATCGCTGCTTTTACAACGCAAGTCGTTACCACGACTTGCACTGGAGGGCGCTCTAGACTAAGGAATAGTGTGATTTACTATTCCAACACCTTCCCTACTGTACGTAGGCTGGAGTTGGAATAGTAAATCATACTATTCCTAAATCCAGCGCAAGTCGTGGTAACGACTTGCGTTGTAAAAACAGCGATGTGATGTACCGCGATCTAAATGATCGCGTTGTTACATCATACATCCCCTTTGTGCTGCACCTGTGGGGGGTAGTGGTTTTGTCAGAGCCCCGAGGTCTGTACTAGGGACAGCAGGGCTGAGTCTTGGGGTGGGACAGCGGAGGATAACGCAGACTCCTCTGTCCTCTGCCACCGTCTCGTAACTGCCTGCCCTGCTCCCCATGTGCTGCACACACCTGTGTGTGTGTGTGTGGGGGGGGGGGAGAATGAGTGGTTTCCTCAGACCCCTGTACTGGGGCAGCAGGGCTGTGTCTTGGGGTGGGACAGTGGAGGGTAACAGACTCCTCTGTGTCCCTTCCTCTGTCCCCTTCCCATCGCAGTCAGCACCCTGGCTATGTGCTGGAGACGGGCATCCCGCCCTTTTCCTTTGCCAGGCGGGCGGCGTGCCCAGTAATTTGTACAACAGCTGTAACAGCTGCGCTGTGCGATGCCCAGAGTTTCGAAAGCCCCTTGGGGCCGGGACATTCCTGGACCATGTGCAGACTGCAGCCCGGGGCACCGGGCTTAATTCCCACCCGTACTTTGGTACGGGGAGGGGGGGGGTCCGTCCCTTCAGACCCTTGACTCGCCCCGCCTCCACTACACATGTGGTAAAATCACTTTTGGGCCTCCCCGCATACGCAGTACCTATAAACCTTTGTGCCTCACACGTAGCGTTACAACATGACTTCCGCACATGAATTGATGGAACACCACTGGCCTTGAGTCTCTGCTTCTGCAGTGTCGGGCGGTGTCACTCATAGAGCCCGGACCCCCCCAGGAAGTCCCCCGCCCCAACCTCATGCAGTCCCACAAACACCTTGCCAGTCCAAGCGTGTGGGTAAAACGGCCATGTTTAATCAACTTCAAACATTCATAAACATGACAAAACATTTATAAAATTCACATTTATAAAGTCAATCTTTACACTTTTATTATTTACAAGCCTTATCACTGATCATAACCACCGGTTATGCACTATCTACTTACTCCAGCACCAAGGGGCCCTCTGGCTCGCCTCTCCTAACTGAGAACCACGCAAGGCGCAACCCACCTGCGTCCTTGAGCGGTGAGCCCCCAGCCCTTGGTCCTTGTCCGTCATTCGAGGGGCCCACCCCTCTACCACCAGGCTGCCAAGGAGGCACGTGTGACCTGGCGCCCTTGCCTCCCCAGCCGGTGTCCCCATTCTCCCTGCGGAGAGCTTACCGTCTCTCCCCTCAGTGCTGGCCTCGGGAGTATGTAAGCAGGCCTCCCGTTAACCCTGAAAATCACTGTTCTGTGGTCTCTTTTCCGCCGACCCCCCTCCTATTCTAACCCAAACCACTAATCTAAGGGACGGGTGGGTGGGAGATTCCAGAACTCTGCTGCTCCTGGGGGTCAAGTACAGGCGAAGAGGATGCCCTCAAGGGGACCCGGGGCCTAAATAGCCACCCCCTGGCTCCCCCCCTTCCGCTCCCAGGTCAGGCCGGAAACACGTCACGGCCGACCCGGAAGCACTTCATTCGGCCAGTAGCCAATAGGGCTACTGGTCCGGGCTATGGGCGGGGTGTGGCGTGGGACCGGGGGGGCCGGGCCCTAAGGGCGCGCTCACCAAGGCCTCGCGCTTTTCATAGAGCCCGGACCCCCCCAGGAAGTCCCCCGTCCCAACCTCATGCAGTCCCACAAACACCTTGCCAGTCCAAGCGTGTGGGTAAAACGGCCATGTTTAATCAACTTCAAACATTCATAAACATGACAAAACATTTATAAAATTCACATTTATAAAGTCAATCTTTACACTTTTATTATTTACAAGCCTTATCACTGATCATAACCACCGGTTATGCACTATCTACTTACTCCAGCACCAAGGGGCCCTCTGGCTCGCCTCTCCTAACTGAGAACCACGCAAGGCGCAACCCACCTGCGTCCTTGAGCGGTGAGCCCCAGCCCTTGGTCCTTGTCCGTCATTCGAGGGGCCCACCCTCTACCACCAGGCTGCCAAGGAGGCACGTGTGACCTGGCGCCCTTGCCTCCCCAGCCGGTGTCCACATTCTCCCTGCGGAGAGCTTACCGTCTCTCCCCTCAGTGCTGGCCTCTGGAGTATGTAAGCAGGCCTCCCGTTAACCCTGAAAATCACTGTTCTGTGGTCTCTTTTCCGCCACTAGGGTGACCAGGGCCCACCGGTCCTTCACCCTCCCCACCTGCCAATAAGTTCTGAACAAAAGACCAGATCCCCTTTATCCATACGTCTGTGCCAATGTCCGACAAGTGAACGCCGTCTTTGTGAAACATCATGTCCCCTGTGATCAGTCTATGCGGAATGTGACACAAGCGGCCCGGACCTGAGCAGAACCTGGCCAATTCACGGTTGAGGCGTCTCACTGATACGTTCAATGCCCGAGATCTGACTCCAGTGGCCCATGTCTGGCGAGGTATCATGCACGACCATGCAATCCGAGCATGAGGAAATGCTCTCCCGATCCAGGCGAATTCAGTCAGTAAGGCTTCCCTGACTGCCATGCGTCCCAACTCCACCATGTCGTTGCCGCCCAAGTGTAGGATCACCAAATCCGGGGACTGCTGTCCCTCGTGCGCCCTAGTCTCCTCCACCAGCTGCCGCAGCTGCCGAATTCGCAGACCGCCCACGCCGCGCCATAGGAACGACGCCCTCATTAAAACCGGTGGTTTCGACACTCGCTTCTGCCTTAGCCGAACTGTGGCCCGCCGCACGAACGAGTGTCCCAACACCCATATCAACTTTGAGGACATACTAATAGTAGGAAGAGAAATGGAAACGTCAGCATGGTCAAATCAACATCTCGGTCCTGTGTTTTCCAGCAATTCAGGTCGCACATACCGCTTAAAGCAAGTTGATGACCAGCGCCCCACCTTCTTGACCGCTTCGGCTGGTAAGCCTGCGCCTGCTGCCAGTGTTGCCGCCCCAATTCTAAATGAGTGTGAAGAGTACCCCTTGGCATCCAGACCCAGACACGCCCTCCCAAACACAGCCCTGAATTGGTACTGCGACACGCAAGCGCCCTGCTCATGTATGAACAGTGCCTGACCACTCCCTACTGGACGAATCGCCAAGTAGGCTTTCATTCTGTTTACTGGGCAAATATCCTCCCCCGGCGCCGGGCCCAAACGAATTGTCACCCCCCTTCCCAATGGATCTGTCTTGGATTTCCTCAAAACCACCACCAGGTCCCCTTGGACTAGCTTTGTATCCTGCCACTGGAGTCCTCCTGCGTGATCTAATTTGGAGGCCCCCACCAATTCCCCCACTCTAAAAGCCCCGTAAAAGGCTAAGGTAAATACAGCCCCAAATAAGACGCTCTCGTAATAAGAAGAGCAAATCGTCTGTAATACCCCCAACATGTCGCCCAGAGTTTTTATATCTAACGGCCTTCTACTGTCTTTCTTGACCCCTTCTAGCCTGGCCCATCCTGATAGTGCTTTCCTCACTACAAAAGCTGCGCTGGGGTCACATTCTCCCGCTAGTTTAGCAAAGAAGCCTATTGCTGACACATGTGCTCTAGCATATGACGCTGGCCTTCCTTGCTCCTTCAGAGCTAGTAAAAATTCGCAGAGCGCCCCTGTAGAAAAAAGGGCCAATTGGCCAGCGCGCTCAGCAAATATCCTGTAAGCTTTGAACTGTTGCTGATAAGTTCTTCTAGTGCATTCGCTCAATGACGCTCCCACTAGCCCTGCTAGGGCGGGGCTCCAATCCTCCACAGAGATGTCGGGAACCCAGTCATCTGCTCTTCTGCTTGAGGATGATACCTCCGGAAATCCTGCAACTTGGAGCGAGACAAAGCATCAGCAGCCTGGTTTTCCACACCTGGGATATGTGCTGCTTTGAACAGCAGAATGAGCTTTAAGCAGGCCAACACTAAATGTTTTAACAACCTCAAAACATGCTTACAAGTAGCTCCCTGCCTATTGATCGCTTCCACCACTGCCATGTTGTCTGACCAAAAGATTACCGATTTGTTTTTAAAGAATCCAGCCCAGATGTCCACTGCCACTATGATAGGAAAAAGTTCCAGAAAGGCTATGTTTCTGGTCAAACCACTCACCTGCCAGGATGTCGGCCAATCGCCCCTACACCAATGGGGACCCCAATACTGCTCCAAAGCCAATGCTACCTGCGGAGTCAGTGAGCAATCCTAATTCTGCGCTGGATATCGGCGGCTCTGGCCAGATTACCTTACCATTGAACTCCTTCAGGAAACTTCGCCACACCCTCCGGTCCTCCCTCACATCTGCCTGCAAGCGCACATGATGATGCTTTTGGGTCAACCCCACCATTGCCCGTGCAATTGACCTAGAGAAGGGGCGTCCCATCGGGATGATCCTTAATGCAAAATTCAACTGGCCCACTAAGACCTGGAGCTGGTGCAGCGTGACTTTGGGACCGGCCAGGGCCGAATCAATCGCTTGCGAGAAAGCCTGTACCTTGTCCCGGGGCAACCTGCATTCCCCCCTCACCGTGTCTATCTCAATGCCCAGGAAAGACATACATGTGGCCGGGCCCACCGTCTTGCCGGGAGCCAATGGCACCCCCAGTTCCTCCCACATGTCTACTAGCCTGCTCAAGGCCTGGCCACACTCTCCTGATGCTGGGGGGCCCATGATCATAAAGTCATCCAGGTAGTGTACTACGTCTTTGTGACTTGTTCTGAATACAAACATCCACTGAAGCATCGTGCTGAACAACTCAAAATACTTGCATGACACTGCGCAACCCATTGGCATACACCTGTCATAATAAAATTCGGAATTCAGCTGGAAACCTAGCAGATGATAGTCATCCGGATGAACCGGCAATAGCCTGAATGCTGACTCAATATCCGTCTTCGCCATGAGGGCGCTGGGACCTAAGTCGCGCAGCCTCTGTAATGCTGTGTCAAAGGAAGCGTATGTCACTGAGCAAAGGGACGGATCTATGGCATCATTCACTGACGCCCCCTTGGCGCTGACAAGTTATGAATCATCCTGAACTGACCTGGCTCCTTTTGGGAACCACGCCCAGAGGTGAACACACATATCCTGGCAATGGGGGAGCAGTAAACGGGCCGGCCACCCGCCCCAGCGCCCTTTCCTTACCAACCTTCTGAGCCACCACTGTGGGCTGCATGCGTGCAGACAGTAGGTTATGGCAATACCCTATTGGGGGCACCCCTTGTGCTGGGATGCGAAAGCCTGAGGAGAACCCATCATACAATGTCCTGGCTGCCTTCCTATCCGGGTACTGATTCAGCCAGAAAATCAGTCTACCTATGTCTACTGGCGTGGGAAGCTTACTGTTGGGGAGGTTTAACCTCCCTCCCTTTCTCTTTGGACTTCTTAATACACTTAAACTCGGGATGTGAAGGGTGGCCGCAGTAGGCACATGCGTGTTTGAACTTACATGCCCCAGTGGGCCAGGTACAAGTTTTCCGGTTAAAAGTCCAACAAGTCCCTCTCTTCTCCCCTGTGCCCCCCTGGGAAGTCCGAAAGGGCTGTTTCATGGGTGTTTTGTTATTGACGCTCTCCAACCACACATTTACCTCTGTTTGGTCCCAGCCCATATCGGGGTCGTCCACTTTGGCCCATCTAAAGTCTCTATCATAATCCAGCCAGGCCACCCCCCATACATTGTCTGTGCCTTTAAAATCTTATTTGAATAGCAAATCAGGGGTATCGCCAATTCCGGCTTCTTTTCCAGCATTACTATGGAAAAACATTGAAACCAAACAACCAGTTAGTAATTGACTCTTCTACCCTTGGCTTCCTGTCTCTGAAGGAACCTTCTTTCCCGTCTTTCTCTTTAGAATCTACTTCCCTCCTCTTTGGTCTAATTAAGGAGAATATGTCCATAAACTCCCCCTTCCAAATCTTCTCTCTTGTGTCCTGCGTAACATGTGTTGCCAATTTGCCCCGTTTAGATAACACTGAATCGTGACCACCAATTACCTTTGACCCGTTATCTACTTCTTTGCTTGAACACTCTACTGCCTTACCTGCCGCAACCCCAGTTGTCGCTGCTTGAGCGGGGGCCGCTTGACCCACCGCCTGGAGGGGCGTACACGCCTCTTTTTCTTGCGCCTTGCCCAAGAGGGCCACTTGTTTACTTAAATCGCTGAGCACGCCTCCCGTACCCGCTGATGACGCCCATGGTGCTACCGTCGCGCTGCCATTCGGGCTCCCCACTGCCGGTGCGCCTAATTGCGCCAAAAGAGATGCCACCGTCGCCCATATGGTAGCTGGGGCCGCTTGGCCCCCCTCCGCTGCTGCCACTGGTTGCCTTAAGGTGGGAGGCAGTACCCCACTCGCTGTCCCCCCCCTGCGGGATCGGGGCTGCCACTGGCACTACCTCCGGTATTACAACGATGGGGGGAGCAGGAGCTGCCATTAAGGCCTTCAAAACCCCCCTAATCTCAGCCAGTATTGTACTCATATCATCCCTACCCTCTCCTGGTGTCCCGCTGACTGCCTGCGGGGATACCCCCGGCGGAGGTGAAGGATCCATGCTGGGAACCGGTATTTCCGGTACACCGGGCGGCGCTGGGATCCCCGCGGGCACAGGGGGCAATGGTTCGGGCACACAAGGTACTGGCACTGGGGGCCCACTAGGCGGCTGGGGTACCGGCTGTGGAGGCATTGCGGGAGAAGCCGGTGCAGTTAGTTGTTCCTCCAGTCCCCTGCCCCCCCTCCCTTTCCTGCTCACCCTGGGCCTCTTCACTAATGGAGGGAAAGCCGCCTTGGGCGGGACTATGGTTCTACGGGGGCGGGCCCTCTCGGCTGGTTCCGGGACCTCCTCACTATCCGAAATTGGCGCCTCACCCCCCTGTTCCCCCTCATCCTCTTCCTCGTCTCTGCCCAGTTTCGCCAACACCAGCTTCAACAGCTGCGTTATTTCCGACTCGCCCTCCTTTCTTTTTTGGTTGCGCTTTGGTGGCATCCTTTGTACTACTCGGTGCGCGCGCCCTTTTGACTCTGACCCAGCGCTAACGCAAGCGCGTTTACTCAGACCACTGTGCTGCTCCTAAATGCAGATATACCCCTGAGCGCGTGTAATCAGTCGGCTAGCACACAAAAAGTCCTAACATACAACAAATGCGTCCCAGAACCCTCCTTCGAAGGGTGCGCAAGCCCTCGCACGTGCACTCCGTAATCTACCCGCCGCCCAGCACAAGCGCGGTCACTTGGATTCCCAGTGCTGCCTTATCCGCTGCTATCCCCCTGCGGCTGTGAACCGTACCGCTGAGCAGTCAACAAGGCCCCCCCCGGGGAAGCACGCCGGCGCCCACTCCCGCGCTCACCGGGTTCCTCTCAGAGTTATCGAGATGGATGATCCAACCTGACCTGCAGCTACTATGCAATTTACTCTTAGCGTCTGAACTACCGGAGGCACTTAATTATTCTCCTTGCCCGGTCGACTCTAATGCCGGCTATTAGCCAAATCGAAAGACGGCAGAACTCACAAAATCCTCAGTAACAACAAACGCAGGGTGTCTAGCGGTATCCCCACACCAAATTCGCCCGCTCTCCGCCCTCAACAGTCACCAAATTCTGGCGCCTAAAACCGCGAAGCACAATACCACCCGTCCTCGTCTTCCCGCGTTAACCCTCTCTCAACCTGCGGACCCCGGATCCCCCGAGGGAGGTGTCCCACACAAAGCACTCCCGGGGCGTGCTAGCACAGCAAGGGAGACCACAGGCGGCCACCAGCGTCCAGCGGGGGAAACAGTTTCTTTGATATAACAACTTATCTCGCCCACCGGCTACCAGCGGCCGCCCCGCGCTCCCCCAAAGCCCCCGACACCTCACCTCGGAATCCGCGTCGCCCAACGATATCCTCCGCGCCAAAACAGCTACGCGCCCCCCCAAGTCCTACGACGGCGCGTCCTCCGAAAGCAGATTCCCGCGATTCCAGCAATGCCCGAGATTCCAGCGATGCCCGAGATTCCAGAACTCTGCTGCTCCCGGGGGTCAAGTACAGGCGAAGAGGATGCCCTCAAGGGGACCCGGGGCCTAAATAGCCACCCCCTGGCTCCCCCCCTTCCGCTCCCAGGTCAGGCCGGAAACACGTCACGGCCGACCCGGAAGCACTTCATTCGGCCAGTAGCCAATAGGGCTACTGGTTCGGGCTATGGGCGGGGTGTGGCATGGGACCGGGGGGGCCGGGCCCTAAGGGCGCGCTCACCAAGGCCTCGCGCTTTTCACATGCAGTATCCTTCCGCCCATGGGCTGCACACGTGGTAATTGGCCATCTCTCTGCCTCCGCTCCTGCAGTTTCAGGCGGTGCCTGCCACACGCAGTATACTTCCGCCGTATCCGTCCGCCCATGGGCTGCACACCTGGTAATTGGCCATGCGACTCTGCCTCTGCCTCTGCAGTTTCAGGCTGCGTCTGCCACACGCAGTGCCCTTCCGCGCATGGGCTGCACACATGATCACACGTTTCACGATGGACCACCACACGGACTATAGGCACAGCACACACATTCACATGCAAGCTACCCTACAGAGACCACAGTAATAGTGCCATCTTAAGGATTTTAGGGGCCCCGGACAATACATATTTTGGGGTCCCAAGTACATAACATATTTGAATTATATTACCCATTTTCTGCTATTTCAAGCCAGCATGATGCCAAAAAATACTAAATTATATGTTAAACTTTAACTGGCTCACCAAGAAACAATTGAAATAGGTCTTACCCAGGACCCCAAAATTCGCCTGAACTGACGCTGGGTGTAGGAAGGTGGAATCTGACTACATGGTTACCCCCACTTTTTTCCTGGTGTTTTGCTGGTTTTTGACTAGTCTGACTGGGATCCTGCTATTCAGGACCCCAGTCTATCTGCTTTCTCCCTAAATTGGTTGTGTTATGTACTTTAGGTACACTCCAGATTGGATACTGGGGTACCCTTGTAAGTCCCTAGTATATGGTACACCATGTACCCAGGGCATAGGTCCCCTAGAGGCCTCCCAGGGGCTGCAGCATGTATTATGCCACCCCTGAGAGACCATTCAAAATGACACCACAGGTCTGCTACAGCAGCCTGTGTAAGGTGGTGCATGCACCCCTTACTTAGATATAGGTTCACTATATCTATTCTATATCACTGCACATATAAACCTATCAGTCACCCCTATGGCAGGCCTTATCAATCCTGAAGGCAGGGTGCTGGGTTTTATGTGAGAGGGTGCCCATGCATGAGCAGAGCCCCTCTGCAGCCTTCAGAACCTATTTTCCGGGGTTGTTTGTGATGCAGCCAACCATATATATTTAAGTGCATTATAACCTCGCGGTAAATGCTAACTTTAAAACGGCTGCTTAGAAACATGTTGTGTTTGGTGTCAAACACCTTGGAATCATACCTCCACACCAGTAACTGGTGTGGGAGGTATGATTCCTCCCTTGTAGTACCACTACTATGGGGCACCGGTCTACCCGGTACCAGCTTTCTCGACCTGAGCATCACAAGATGGATGCTGCCAGCCACAGACACGAGTCTGCCCTCCTGCTGCTGGACGAAACTCCGGCAGGGGAGGCTGGACAATAGGTTTCCTGTCACAGGGAGGTGTGACCACCTCCCAGACAGGCCTTTAGTGTATTGGGGATGGGTGGGTGCACTCCAAGAGTGCTTTGATGTCTGCATTTGGTGTCCCTGTGCATAGTCCAGCTCAAACTGGTTGCAGGAGCCATTTGCTCCTGCTCTGGCGCGAAACTGGACAAAGGACATGGGTGTAGCCACCCCTCTGTCCTGACCCTCCCATAGGTGGGTCCCCAGAGTTTGTCCCACCCCTTCCTTGGGTATAAAGTAGGAACCCTGACTACAGGACTTTAGATTTTACCTGGACTAAACTCTGCTCCAGAAACCAAGTACTTCGACAATCTGCACGACGCTGGACGACTGAAGAAATCTCCCTTGGAGTAAAGGAGTTACTCCCCTGCAAGGCAGGCACCTAAACGCATCTGACCGGTTTGCATCTCCCGAGCTCCTGAGGACTCCGAAGATTTCTGCAACACAGGAGGTGGGTTCCCGAGGTCTCTGAGGTTGATCTGCGCTCTCAGCAATTCTGAGGCCTGTATCCCTCGTGGGACCGTGCAACCTCTACCCCTGTGCACCGTGTTCTTTTGCAGCAGCATATGCTTTTCGGTGATCCCTGAGGCTGTGCTTTGGGCTACTTGTAGTCCTGACCCCGAGCAGTAATTCCATTGAAGATTTCCGGCCTACACTCCACGAGTGTTCCGTGGGCTGGTATTTTGTGATTCAGCTTGAGGTCCCTTCGCGATCCCTGGTCCGTTGGCCTGTGGGTCCCTGTGAAGGTAACTTTGACTTTCCGTGGGCTTTCCTGGTTGCTCCAGACGTGCCCTGACTCTCCATAGCTTGGAGAGTCCCTAGGACCTTGCTGGTCCTCACTGAAGCTTATTTCCTCTGCCCGCGTGGGTTGCATTTGCCAAGGCTTGTTGGTGTTCAATCCGGACACTGACCCCTCAGCACTCGACATCCTTCGTGGGACAGCTCACCTCTGGACTTTGGTCATCGTCGACATCTCCTGGTCCCTGTGGCTGCAGAGTCAAGCATCACCTCTTCACACCTGAAGCACCCGACATTGGTGGGCATTCGTCTATCGTGCCCCAGGTCACCCTGAAGTGACCCAGACTCTGTCCCCTCTGCTTTCAGGTTCTTCTCACCTCGGATCCAGGCTTGGATTCCACCGGACACTTTTCATCTTCCCGGCAGCAGCACTTTTCCGCATCACGCCATTGAAATCGACGAAGGTTTCTGACATCACTTGACCCCTATGCACCCGGCTCCTCTGGGATAGGTAACACGGGTACCTCGGTACTCTCAAGGGTGCTGGCCTTAGGACCTTCTATGTTTGAAAGGGTTTGCTTAAAGTCCTCTACGAAGTGTCTTTAATCTTTAAAATTCCAACCGCGACTTTCCCATAGAGTTGTACGGAGCTCGCGTCTGTGTTCTCACACTGCACCCGTCCTCCGTGGGTCCCCTGTGTCACTACTTTGGGTGGTTCCTTGGGGTCCCAGCGATTCTACATGCTCTAGGCACTGTGTCTAGTCAAGTCGTGGTTGTTATACCACTTTCTTAGTATATGGTTCGGTCTCCCCCTGGAGCCCGCTGTGTATTGTGCTATTTACTGTCATTCTAGTGATTTAATATTGTGTGCTTTGTTCTCTAATCTCATAAAGAGGTTAGTAGAGAGTGTTTAGTAATAAATACATATATTTTATATATTCCTTGTGTGGTTCTCCTTTCATTTGGTCATTCAGGAGGTTCTGATCTGGTAAAACAAGCTGCTTTACATTCCTTCGAGACTTAGCCTGAAGGCTGCTCTCCATAGCTACCACTAGGATAGCTTTAAATAAAGGTTGTCTTTAACCTAATCATCAATAAGGATCGTTTGGACTGGTGCAAGGTGCCCACTTTAATTAGTGGACCGCATATACCAGGCCAACTTCTCACACTGGGTAGAGAGAAAGAGTCAAGGGTGTATGTGGGCAGAGAGGGAGAGGTGTTTAGAGGGAGCTATAGAATAGACAGGAGTCTAATAGAGAGAACGTTCACTTTTCCTGGGGCCCTTTGGAAGGCGGGACCCTGGGCGATTGCCCACTTTGCCCATGCCTTAAAACGTCTCTGCACAGTAAGTTAGCGGGCCTCCATGCACGCAGTTATGTCGGATCGTATCTCCATAGCTTGTTCTCCCCCACTCATTAATCTGGATGTCTCTCTACATGCCAAGGGTCCCATATGCACAGGATTTTTAGGCAGATAACATATGCTGTCGACTTCCAAAATTGTAATAACGTTAGACTGCATGCTTTAAAAGGCATGATGTCTAGCTAAGGTTGTTTTCACCACATTCCTGCAACATTAGGTGCACACTTCCACGAATGCAGTGATGCTACCCTTGGCGGGCACGTAAACGTTAGAGGACCTTCCATATGTGTTGCACAGGTACGCCTGCACACGCACAGTAACGGTAGACCATCGGCATGGTCTGCTCAGATAAACTACTTTTTGTATCCAAAGAAGGTAATTACCATGACAATGAACAAATTCTGGCAGCTAGGGTACCGGTTGCTGCACCACCTGATGTAATCACTGGGTTCCAAGCAATAGTTGGCCATCTCTAAAGACCAGCTGCCAATCGGTCAAACATTAGAGACATTTAAACAAAATTGAGAGGCAACAAAACAAAGTGTAAACAAAGAAAGTTGTACAAGAAACAACAAGACAAGTAGGTCCTTTTGTTTGAGTTCATCTCTTATTCGTGTTTTTCTTCAGAGTATGCAAACAAGTGCATTAACTGACCAGTGCCTTAATGTCATCAGTGCTAGACTACTGCAGCAGAACCCCAAAGAAAGAGATATGTGAAACCCAAAGACTGCAAAACCAAGAACTTCCAGTGGCACAGAGAAGAAAACTCAAACTTCTGTGCACAGTTTTCAAGGCCTATGCAGGGCAAGGTCAAAAATATCTTCAGCCTCTGTTCCTGAACTACACACTGAATCACAACCCAAGCCCAGTAACACAAACCGGCTTCTTTTTAAGAAGATTTAACCCCAAAAAAAACTATGGAGAAAAGTAATTCCAAGTGGAGGCATCCCAACCCTGGAACATGGTGCATCCAGACGTGAAGAATCAACCAAAGCTTGCAAACAATCAATCAATCAATATGTTTTCTAAAGCGCGGCTAATCACCCGTGAGCGTCTCCAGGGGCTGAGGTCTGCTGCTGCGGGAGGTTCTGTTGAACAGCTAGATCTTGAGTCCTTTCCTGAACTCTGAGAGAGAGGGAGAGGTCTGGAGGTGCAGGGGGGAGGCCGTTCCAGTCCTTGCAGCGCGGTAGGAGAAGGACGTCCTCCACTGTTGCTTCAGGGACGTGGGGGTTGTAGGCGAGGGAGGGAGGCAGAGCGCAGGTGTCTGGTGGGTAGGTGGAAGTTCAGGTTACGGTTGATGTACGCTGGCCCTTGATTTTGGAGGACTTTGTAGGCGTCAATCAGCATTTTGAATTGGCATTTCTTCTGGATGGGGAGCCAGTGGACCTTTTTGAGGTACAGGGTGATGTGGGTCCGCTTGGGGGCGGGGGGGTGGGGTTGAGGTTGAGTCTGGCTGCGTTCTGAATAGTTGATAGTCTCTTCAGGAGATGCTTGGTGATTCCAAGGTAGCATGCGTTGCCGTAGTCCAGCCGGCTGTTGATAAGGGCTTGGGTGACGGTTCGTCTAGTGCTCACGGGGAGCTATTGGAAGATTTTCCGGAATCAAACTAACAAGAAACCTATTCCTAGAATCACTCTGAAAACTCACAGCTCGCAAGATTTTCCAGTTTCATGCACGAGTTGCTCACGCATTCCACATTTTTTGCTGTGCAGTCAGGGCTACAAATACCAGAATTCAGAGAAAAACCTTCGCCTGGTTGAGTTTACCACACATGGACTAAAGAAATTTGAGAGTTCTGGAAACTACAAGCCCAAGGCTAGACTATGCTATTAGCTGAAAAAAGCCAGGACTAGCAGAAGGAGTCTCATGTCACATGGGACGCCATGGCATCTGTGAATTATGCTAAGCTTACGAGACACCATCTGAACCAGGATTTGGGCTTTGACGTGGCAATATGTGCTATACCTCTTAAGTGTGTAAAAAAAAAAAAAAGATTTTCACGCAGCCGCGGTCCGTGCAGGTAACAGCGGTGTGGCTGGGTAAGGGGGGATTTCGAGGGACGATGCAGAGGGAAAATTAATTATTTATTTAATTTTCCCTCTGCTCCTCCCTCGAAATCCCCCCTTACCCGGCACCACCGCCCCACCACTGTTACCTGCACGGAGCGCGGCTGTTTTCACCATAGCTGTCGTGTCCCCATGTCACACTTCAGACTGTCATAAAGTCATGGATTTGTAGCCAACAACAGTTTGCATTGTGGGACTTGTAGTTTTCCCTTGCCTTTTTAAGCCTCCTTTTTCAACCATGTGAAATGCTGTTGGCTAAAAACCAGGAATGATGCATGATGTCACAGATAGCATGTACCTATGGTAAATACCTCCAGCTATACACATCAAGCAATAACAAGCAGTACTAATGCAGTAACCAAGACATGACACATGCACACCACAATACAACAGCACACATTAAGACAGAACTCTGAGCCAACACATCCCTAAAATGAGCTGGCTATTGGTTCCCCAACAGCACTTTCTACTGTTGGCTATTAGCACACATATACGTCAAGCAGTAGTAGTAACCTCGGAAATGTTTAAACAACTCGGTACAGCCACCTGCCCCATCCCAAGAAAACCTCACAAATCATTAGACTCTTTGGTTACAGTCATCAGATGACACCATGTCACTGGGATAATATTTCCAGAGAAAACAGGCCTCGATTTTTGTTTACAGATATGATGCATTCTGGGGATTGCTGTCTTGGGTCTATTCAACTGAAACAACTGGACAACAGTTCCAGATGGACTACAGCATCCTGTGACGTGGAGTCATCTGTAACCCTGTCCTGAAAGCCATCCTTCCCTCCCTGCGTCCCTTTCTATCCCTGCCGCGGACTCTCTTAGCTCCCGGATCTTCTCAAGCGCTCATTGGTGGCAGCTCTTTGCAGTCACTTCTGGCGAGGCGGGGCTGTATTTGGAAAAGCACTGTTTGGTCTGACCTCCTGTTGTACACTGCCCTTATTCCAGAAGTGTACCGCTTCTGGAACTTTGCTTAACAACGTAATGCTTTCTGGGAGTTGTAGTTTTATTGACTTCATTAGCTAAAACTGGAATAGCGCATCTGAAAATATTCATTTACTCAAGAAACCCCCATGACTGGAGCATCCCATGCTTGGTGACGTAAAATCAGCCGCTGACATTGCTCCTGCACCAAGCAGCGCTTTGATGCACGCACCCTCAAACTTCGCTTGCTTTAAAAATAATGGCATCTGTCTACTGTTGTGGAAACTTTGTTGTTAAACTATTTTCTATCATACAGTGACGCAGGAAAAGGCACTCTAAAGCAGTGCTTGAATGGGCCGTGTTGCCCCGTGGGCTCTAGGCCCACATAATTAGAAATAATGGACGCAGACACAGTAGTATGGTTACTGGTAACTGAATCAGGTTTGTTGGCATATATGTCATAATCAGCTGTAAACTACCCTTAAGGCTAGTGGAAGTCCCAGAAAACATATGGAGAAAAAAAGCATTGTAGTAAAAGAGTTAAAAGTGGTTTATTAAATAGACTTTGTGCACAGCCTCACTCGTATACATTCTAGTTACTGCAGAATACGTATTATGCTGGCAGACGGGCATATTTAAATTTGCCGCTGACACCAGTGGCCACAAGCCACTTCTTATATTTTGGATCATTAGATATTTCAGTCCTTAAAGGAGCTCAGAGCGGGTATGCCTGAAATACAGGTTGTCTGGCTTTATAATAGCTTGATCGAAAAACTTTCACACAATAACTTTTTACGCTCTTGCTTGGTAGACGTAGAGAACATTTCTTTGCACTCATTTTGTTTTAGGTCTTGCCTAGGCAGCGCTTGCGCTGTCTCTTTGAGACATGCAGTATTCAGGTATGGACTTCAAGCTCTGCCCATTTTCTGCCCATCTTTTCAATTGGCTCCTGTTGCTGTCCTTTGTAAATGGTGGCTTTCGATTCATTAATTGGCATAGTAGTCCATCCTTAGTACCGCCTTTTCTCCTGTTGTAACCTCCCATGAGGACTGCCCCTGTTACATGTGTTGGATTTACAGTTCCTGAGCACTATTTTATTAATTACTTTCTCCTAGCTGCTGTTGCAGGCAGGCTTCTGCAACGCACCCTGCAGTTTAACTGCACGGTGACGCTGCACACAACCCTCATATTTAACAATGGCCGCTGCGCCTTTTTTTTTCTTGTGCGTGGCTCGCCAAACTCAATTTTTTAATATTCTATTTTTTTTAAGTAACTGGCACACCACCCTTAATCTTAAACAATGGCGGCCGCGCGGCTCGCCCAACTCTATTTTCTCATTATTAACATTTTTTTAAGCAGCACGGCAGCCGGCCAGTCTTCTCACACAACACGAGCGCTTCACGGCTGACACTTTATTTTTTGTTTGCATTGGCAGCCCACCCATTTTCACCCTCCCGATTTACTTTGAGCTCTCCCCCCACCCTCCGAGCGCAAATGCAGCGTTTCTCTTCCTCCACCCTTTCCCTATCCATCGAGTGAGCCACCATCCATGTTGTTATCTGGAGTGGGAACACTTTGGTCCTTTTCTACAGGCCGCTGGCCTGCTATTAAAGAACATCATGAGACCCCGAGGTAGGATTAAGTAGAAACATGCATTTGCAATACAATAGGTCTCTCGTTCCTGAAAGTTTGACCTGTTGGTGTTGCAAATAATAATGACACCAGTAGTTCAACCTTTCAGTAATGCAAGACCTATTGCATTGCAAATGCTTGTTTTTTTTTTTACAATCTGGTTGTGGAACTATTTGGGAATAGTGACCTATTTTAAGAGGGCACTAACTGAACTCTCAGTTGCGTTACAACTTGTCCATCGAGCTATAAAACTGTTAGAATGTCATTAAACTATTAGTAGTGCCTACAGCTAAAAAGCCATCCTCTTTAGTTTCTGGCATTAAATGGCTGGACTTTTTCAAATAATGGTTATAAATGATTGTTTATAAACGGCTCTATTTATCTCCTGTTACTCGAATACTATTGGATGAGTTTTTAAATTCTAACTACTAGCTTTTTATTGTAAAATGATTTAAATCAATACAATAACATACCTACATTAACATATTGAGTGGGAATTTTAGATTTGTGGCAAGTCTCTTATAAGAGTGCACCTGATTACACCTGGCAGCAAGCTTGGTACCTGCCAGGAAGGTGGGTTTAAGGGTGT
Source organism: Calotriton arnoldi (assembly GCA_963921515.1). NCBI lineage: Eukaryota > Metazoa > Chordata > Amphibia > Caudata > Salamandridae > Calotriton > Calotriton arnoldi. Next base: position 1,485,972 of record CAWUFW010002109.1, read on the forward strand.
ATCCCCTGGTTCACTCCCTGGTGGACCTCGTTGACTTGTTTACACCCTGCTCCCCCAACCCTCTTTTCTGGCATCCCTAAGATGCTGGCCTCTACTGTCCACTTTGCAGGAGTGAGCCTTCATCTTTTCCCGGTGATCTTACCTGCCCCATACTGTCCTCCTCGCCCCACACACTGTTTAACTTGGGTTATGTTTCTGCCTGCAATGGAGTGCCTGCATTGAACTGCATGGGGGCTATTTTATAACCATAGATAGAAAATTCTTCTCCCCAGTCCCCCCTCTTTCTCATCTCTCTCTTCATTTATCCTGCGAACCACCTCTTATTGTTTCTCCCCTACAACACCTCTTTCCCCTTTGTGCTTCTTGTTGCCCCCACCATCTTGTTCCTCCTCCTTCCTGCACCCCTTTCTCCTGTGTGGCACTTGCTCCCCCTTCCCACCACCCAAGTAGTCTAAGAAAGGATATCTTTATCCATGGCTATTTTAACATCAATACAGTCCTCTTTCCATTTCTAACAGAGACCTATAATGAGGACTCATTTGCCATGCCTTTATTTGTCATGGAAACAAATAGAGGACTGTATCTTAGACCAGGGATCCTTATCTAGACAGCCTTTTGTTTCTTTACCTAGTTTTAATGTTCTTATGCGGTGTTTGCACTGTCTGCAACTACCATTGCGTGTAAGGTACAAGGCATGATGTAGCTTAGCTCGGACAGGTGTGCACATAATGTGCTGTAACACTGATAGTCTGCATGTACACATAGTACGTTACAAAAAGGATAGTCCATGTTTGACAGCAGCCATTTGCTGCACTGCATGTAGACATGGTCCTAGTGTGCGATTGCGATAATGTGTGCGCTACACAACCCATATGCAGTAGTACGGTGTGCGTCAGATGCCATAGGCATGGCGCTCCCGGCTGTGACCGTGTGTGTTACAGAACCAATGTACAGTACCACACTGTATACCACAGCCATCGCCATGGCGCACTGTGCTGTAACTCTGCTTGTATGTTGCAAAACACATGTAGAGTAGTAAGTGTATGTCACGGGCATCGTCATGGCGGATCATGCTTTAAATTGAGAATGCATAGGTTACAGGCCCCATACATGACATGACGTGCTGTAACAGTAATAAGATGTGCATTACTTCCAGAATCCATAGGCAAGTTGTACCATTCTGTAGTCATGCCATGCCACAGTGTAACCGCGGTAGTTTGTGTGTTGCTAGACATACCTTGGGCGGTACCCGCTGAAGAGGGTGTGAGGTTCTTCTAGCTTGGCCTGTTGCCCTCACGCCCCTGGCACTGTCTCCAGAGCTTGCGCTGTTCCCTGGCATCAGCTCGCGGTGGCACAGGGGCATGTTACTCACCAGCGCGTGCCGCGCAGATGTAGCGCGTGCACTTGGCCTGAATGATGAAAGATTGAGATGGCGGCTCCGAGGAGGAATCCGGGGCCTGCGCCGAGTGCCCCTGGGTGGAGCGGAGTGAATTCCTGCCTGGCATGCGATCGCATGGCCACATGCCTCTGACAACAAGTGGCCTGTATAGAGTGTCATTGCGGGCAGCACAATGTCATTCTGTCCTGCCGGGCCGGCACAGGCCTGTCCTTTGTGTGCCCGGCGCTGGGCAGAGGAGAAGCTGTTTATCAAAGCATCTGCGCATTTTCCTGGCGCTTTGAGAGGCGCTTTTTGGAGCGTCTGAACAATGGACGGGGGTGTGAGCGAAGGGCTTCTGTTTGTGATGTTAGAGGTCGTGTATGGGGCATTTATGTGACGTGCGATAGAGACCTCATTGTAGTGTCGAGGGCAGTGGTCAAAGGGGGGGGGGGGGGGGTAGCCCCCGCTCGCGTGCACGAGACGAGTAATCAGAGAAACGGGCAGAGACTTATTTCAAGTATGTGTTTATGGGGTCCGTGACCAGGGCAGTGAGTGAGCGAGGCGTTACTGAAGGGTGTGTGGCAAGTACTCGGCGAGTAAAGCCCTCTGCAAGAGTACGGGGCGAGTAACCGGGGCAGCTGTAGGGACGCACCCTACTCTGAAATACCCTTGAAAGAGTTTGTTCTGATGTGCACCCTTGTTTGCCCTCAGCTGAGGGTGTGAGATCAGCCGGGCACCATCAGTGCTGGGTGGCATGCATGAAAGCTACTCTGTACATGCTAATACCGCCCACCAGTTGCCACCCCTGCCCGCACCAAGGAACTCGCCCATTTTTTTTTTCTTCAAATAGCACGAACTCGAACCGAAGGAATTGGAGCGCTTTACAGGAGCACCCATTAAATTACCAGTTACATTACACAAGGACACACTCATTTTTGGTAGGCACGAGGAGATTAAGGGATTCGCCCAGAATCACAGGATGTTGAACCGATGCCGAGACTCGAACCTGGTTCCCCAGTTCCAAAGTCGGTAGTTCTGGCCATTACGCCACATCCGCTCTCAGTTGGCCGTGTTGCCTGATGTAGTGAGCCACCCGGATCCTACCATACATTGTTGCACTGCAACTCCCTGGGCCGGGTGCGGACCAGGGGTATAAATAAAGTGTGACGTCAGCGCTCGAGGCTGACGGCACGGACTGTATCTGAGAGTGGTCGTGTCCTTCATTTCCCCCGATACCCCTTAGGCCTTGCCTTAACTCCGAGTGTGCCCCTACCACTCTAGTGCCCCCTCCAGAGGCCCCCAACTCACATTGGCGACGAGGCGGGTGACTGCTGCCCGCGTGTGCCCATTGCGATGCAGGTCGGCGTCGGCGGCGTGTGTCCGGAGGTTGGAGGCCCGGCACCACGAGGAAGGTGATCTGCGAGCCGCGCGTTTGCTGTGCGCGGCCCGTCTGCTGTTGTTGGTGCCGGAGGCGGCTGGAGGCTGCGGCGGTGAGGTGAGGAGCCAGGAGTGTGGTCCAGAGTGGCGGAAAAGCGTGTGCCGTGCCCCGGCGAGCACCCGACTGCCCCGCGGTGGGAGGCCTGAGCCGGAGGTGCGTATCGAGGGGCGTGGTCCCGCTCCCTTGTGCCGCGCTGAAGACGACTGGGAGGCCCCGACGTGCCGCGAGGGTGAAGCTCAGCTGGAGGTGTGAGCGCTGCGTCTGGGAGGTGCTGGTGTGCTGCCAGAGCCAGCGGAAAGGCCTGGAGGGGTTCTCAGGGCCTTGGAGCACGTGCAGTGGCAGTGAAAGTACTGAGCCATAGGAGGGACTGTCCCAAGCTGGCTGTGGACACGTCAGTCACGGCCTGAGGGGCGGAGTCTACCGTTCCAAGACAAGGGGAGCTGCTGCCAGGGGCTGTGTGAGATCTGGTGCCCATAAAGTGACCGTGCAGGACAGTGAACCACAGTATAAGAGCAAGCACTGCAGGAAAGGCGAGTGCCAGTACCCATGACCACTGAGCCTAGGTCAGCCAGCGGGCCTGGTGCAGGGGCATCAAGAGACATGTCACAGCAGCCGGGGGGGGTGGCGCCCCAGGCGCGTCAGCACACAGCTCCCACATGTCGTTGAAGGCGTTGCCGCCCTTTAGTCAGTTGGCGGATCCGGCGACAGCAGCGCCAAGATGGCGCAAATGGATTGGGCAGCTTGAAAATAATTTCATTGCTACGAGGGAAAAGGACAATGCTGTGAAGCGCTCAATCATGTTACACATGGGAGGGGAGGAGCTCTATGAGCTTTTCCAGGATCTTCCTGATACAGGGGACAGCGATGACTACGAGAGGGCTGTCCGAGCCCTCAACCGACATTTTGACCCTCAGGTCAACCCGGATTTCGAACACTTCAAGTTGCGCCAGGCGAAACAAAAAGAGGAGGAGTCAGTTGACATGTTCCATGTGCGCCTACGGAAGTTGGCAAGCTCGTGCGTGGGCATTGATCGGCCCTTTGAGATCAGAGCGCAACTTATATTGGGGTGTAAGTCGTCGGAGCTGCGCAAGCTCATATTACGCCAGCCGGGAATATCGTTGGATGACATCTTGGTGTTGGGTAGAGCGCATGAACTGGCAGACGCGAGAACTGGGGAAATGGAATCTGCGCTGGCGAGACGACTGGCCGCCCAGCCGCCCCTGTATCCACACCCCATCAAGGAGGAGCGAGCAGAAGCAATCCGGAAGTTCAGCGGCCGCGGCAGGGAAGGCGCCAGCGGCGGAGGGGAGCGTCCCGGAAAGAAAGGTTGTGGAAATTGAGGCCTGGAGAGCCACCCACCAAGGGGGTGCCCAGCACAGGGCAAGCAATGTCTGAAGTGCAACAAGTATGGTCATTTCGCCAAAGTCTGCATGGGTGCAGCCAGGTCGGCAGCGGGTGGAGGCCGACAGAGAAGACAGAAACCTGCGGTGCACACTGTGCAGGACGTGGAAGAGGTGGAAAGCATGTGCCGCAGGATGAATGTCACGGAGGATGATGAGGAGGATGATGTCTTCGTGATATCACACGCCCGAGGGGCTGGCACCAAGAAACGTCCGCCCCCGATGTGTCAACTGTGGGTGGGAGACAATTGCATCAGAGCCCTCATCGACACAGGGGCTTCAGTCAATATCCTCGACGCGACCCAGTATGAGCGACTGGAACCAAGACCGGCACTGCTGAAGACCAAAGCGAAGATTTTCACCTATGGAGGTGAAGTTCCAATTCCTCTCCTAGGGGTCGTCGAGTTGGAGGTGAGACATGGTGAACTGGAGGCACTCATCCGATTTCACGTAACACAAGATAGTGCAGGATCCATCTTAGGGTGTCACTCTGCCGAAGATCTGGGGTTGGTGATGTTTGCGCGGCAAGTTCATCAATCGCACGCTGAGTCAGTGATGGCAGAATTTCCGGAACTGTTCAAGGGCCTCGGATGTTTGAAAGGGGTTGAGGTCAATATATAGATGATACGGTCAAGCTGATAGCCCTCAGGCATCGCAGGGTACCATTCCACCTGAGGCCCCTAGTGGAAGCGGAGTTGGAGTGGCTGGAAAGTGATGGTGTCATCGAGAAGGTGTCAGGCCCTACTCCCTGGGTGTCACCATTGGTGATTGCTCCCAAACCCAAGCAACCGGGGGCAATTCGCCTGTGCGTGGACATGAGGTTGCCCAACAAGGCCATCAAGAGGGAGCGGCATATTACCCCTACTATAGATGAGATTGTTGCAGACATTAACGGAGCCAAATGGTTTCCCAAGGTGGACTTAAATTCTGGCTACCACCAATTGGTTCTGGAGGAGGGCAGTCGATACATCACCACATTCTCAACCCATGTGGGACTCCGGAGATTCAGCGCCTCAGTTTCGGAGTGTCGTCAGCGGCGGAGGTATTCCAGGATGCCATCCGGGAGGCACTCCCAGGTCTGGTGGGTGTCATCAACGTCAGCGACGACGTCCTCATTTTCTCAAGCTCTCTCGAAGAACATCACGTGAGACTCCGGGCGACGTTGCAATGACTCGTAGAGCAAGGCATAATCCTCCACAAAGGCAAGTGCGAGTTCTACACCAATGAAGTGGAGTTCTTTGGGTACCGCTTCTCGGCGCGAGGACTGCAAGTGGATCCGGCGAAGGTGGAAGCCATAAGAGCGGTGGGGTACCCCAGAATCAGTCGGAGGTGAGCTTTCTGGGGATGCCAATTACTGGGAACGTTTCATCCCCCACCTGGCCACACTATCGGAGCCACTGAGAGCTCTTACGAAAAAGGACGTCAAGTGGCGATGGTCCAGTGAGGAGGCGAAGGCTTTCACCGACATCAAAGAAGCGCTGCTATTGGGAGCGACAGTGGTGTACTTCAAGCCTGGACATCCGACGGAGGTGGTGGTCGACGCTAGCCTGGTGGGACTGGGAGTGGTGTTGTTGCAGCAGGATGATAGCGAGGAGTGGGTTCCCATTGCGTATGCCAGCCGCGCACTCACGCCGGTGGAGACTAGGTATGCCCAAATTGAAAGAGAGGCGTTGGCCATCCGGTGGGCCTGCCAACATTTCGATATCTATTTGTGTGGCCATCAGTTTACAGTGGTTACCGATCACAAACCACTTGTACCGCTGTTTAGTGGCACGGCCAGGAATGGGCCGCCCCAGATCGAGAGGTGGGCGGTACAAATCCAACTCTATGACTTTGACGTCATCTACCGCCCCGGAGTGAACAACCCCGCAGATTACTTGTCCCAGCACCGGATGGCGGATCGGCAAGTGGCACCGTCCGAAGTGGATGAAGGGTCGGAGTCATTCATAAGGCAAATTGTGGACGCAGCGTGTTCCCGAGCGCTGTCCATGGAGGAAATCGTACAAGCCACTAACGAGGATGTCTGCCTTCAAGCAGTCAAAGAAACATTGCACAGCCATCAATGGAAGACCTTCCTTCAAGGGTCAAGTGGGTTTACGGACGAAGAAAGGGAGGCGAGGATCGGTCTGTGGAGATGTCGAGAGGAGCTGAGTGAAGGCTGCCAAGGTGCAATTCTCAGGGGTACACGGCTGGTCATACCATCGCGACTTTGGACAAGGACAGTGGATCTTGCGCACCAGGGACATCAAGGGATCGAGAAGACAAAGGCCCAGATTAGATCCACGGTGTGGTTCCCCGGCGTCGATCGGATGGTCGAAGACAAAGTGAGAGGTTGCCATGCATGCTTAATAACAGGGGCGGAACCCCCAACTCTTCCCCATAATCACTGAGGCCTCCAGCACCAAACCATGGGCCCATGTAAGCTTGGACTTTGGAAGCTTCCCGGATGGAAGGCACACCGTGGTCCTGATGGATAGCTATTCCAAGTTTCCAGTGGTGGAGTTGGTACACTCCACGGCGTTCGAAACCCTGAAGCCGATACTGGATAAAACGTTCGCCATGTTGGGCACGCCTGAGGAAATCCGCACTGACAACGGCCCGCCCTTCCAGGGGCAGGAGTTACGGGAGCATCTGAACCTCCACAACATCCATCATCACAAAATAATGCTGCAGTGGCCCCAGGCTAATGGTGATGAGGAGAGGTTCATGAGGACTCTGAACAAGGCGCTGCGGATTGGAGTAGACCAGGGAGAAGACCTCGAAGGGTGCCTACAGCAATTCCTACGTGCATATCGCCGGACCCCGCATTCCACCACAGGGTGTGCCCCCAGCTACCTGTTAATGCGGAGAGAAGTGAGAGATGTTGTGCCCACCAGCCGGAGGTGGGAGCCCGTGGTGCTAGACAGCGCGCGTACCCAAGCAAGGCGACAGAGGACCAATGACAAAGCGAGCCTCAAGCGGAGGGCTAGAGAAGGTCAGATTCGCCGGGGAGACCAGGTGGTTGTCAAGAACCGACATCCCGGATCTAAGTTCCTCACACCTTTTGAGAGGGAACGGTGGGAGGTGCTACGTGTTCAAGGGTCCATGATCACGGCACGAAAAGGAAGACTTCAAATAGCAAGAAATGCTTCCTGGTTTAAGAAAGTGGTGGGGCAGGGACCCACCCGGATGGAAGAAGAGGCTGATCATCAGGAAGGGACCATACCACCGAGTATGGGTGACGCTCGGCCGGCTGAGGTGGAAGAGACTCCCAGGGACGAGGAAGAACGGCAGGAGGACGAGTCGCCATCAGGAGCTACCAGTGAGCCAGCCGAGGGTTCTCGCGGCAGAGGAGGAGGTCCATACCGGTTAAGGAGCAATGCCCCGCCCAGTACCCGTTTAAGAGACTTCCTGTGCTGAAATGACTCCAATGGACTTACTGGCGAATCCACAATCAGTAACGAACAGTTATACAGTTTGGTTAAGTGTTCATGGTGTTATTGGATCAGCCTGCATGGGGAATATGCAAATTGCACAAGACTGTTTTGGGAGGCCAGAGAGGGCCAGCCAAGCAGTCATTGTGCACTTTAGGAGGGTGCTACCACTCCTCCCCTGCCCCCTAGCGCAAAGCGTGCAGAAGAAGGAGAAAATAAAATGATAACATAAGTTATTGTCATTTTATTTTCCCTTTGTGTCACTGCAAAAAAAAGCAGTGGGGGCAACGCACCTCCGCCTTAGCAGAGGAGCCGCCACTGGGCCCAGGGAAAGCTTGTTATCCTGGTGCCTGAACTTTCACAGAGTGAAAGGCTCCTCACAATGGACCCTTCATCATTTTTTCAGCGCCTCTCTCTCCATCTCTTGAAGCCAGGCCCTCATGGAGACGAGCTCTCTGTTTCTTCTCTCCAACTGGCTTTGCCCACCGGGCCTGGCCCTTTTAACCTCCTTCAGTCTCTGATGCTTTCACGAGGGAGAGTCACGAAGCTGTGCCTTGCAGTCAGGGCTTTAAGTGGGCCGGGTCTCACCGGTGCTGAGCACCGGCAGTTTTTTAAAGGGGGCCTCAAAACGGGTCTCTATCGGGTTCTGTTTTGTGCCCTAGCACAGGCGGTCCATTTTTTTCCAGACTGCAGTGACAGCAGGCACATTGATGTGCGCGTGCTCACACTGCTCACTTCTCACTAGTGGAGAAGTTACGGCATGACGTCAAGCCAGGTGAGCGTTGTAGGGGAAGAGTCATTTCTCTCTGGATTTCCTTTTCTTTTGAAACTCAGGAGCGCAACATTGTCGTGGTGTCACCATGTCTTTAAGTGGAAGCTTTTTCAACATTATATACAAGCCATAGTTGCTTCTTATATATCTTATGCAACTAACAACCATTGACAAAGCCAATAGTCCTGACTTGTTGAAGGTGTGATGTTCCTTGTTGTATCATATCTCTGGATGCAATGACCGAAACAGCAAAATACAAGTCAGGCGACACACTATGCTAAGCACAGATTTTTACCTTATGTGTTTTTAAGCCACGCCCTTAATTATATTGTGCACGCCCCTTTGCGAGACCCCACAGTTTTTTCATCCCACTTAAAGCCCTGCTTGCAGTATTGTTTTCGCCTCCGCCCCTTTCGTCGAGCTGCACCTGCTATCACTTCTGTTCCTCTGTCCTTTGAGCTGGGAGAGCGAGGCTGGTGGCGTGAAGAGGGGCCATGCAGTCTGGGGCGCGCGGGGGAGACATGCGCTGTGGCAGCCTGGGGCGCGCGGGGGAGACATGCGGGGTGGCAGCCTGGGGCGCGCGGGGGAGACATGCGCTGTGGCAGCCTGAGGCGTGCAGGGAGACATGCGCTGTGGCAGCCTGGGGCGCGCGGGAGAGACATGCGCTGTGGCAGCCTGGGGTGCGCGGGAGAGACATGCGCTGTGGCAGCCTGGGGTGCGCGGGGAGACATGCGCGGTGGCAGCCTGGGGCGCGCGGGAGAGACATGCGCTGTGGCAGCCTGGGGTGCGCGGGGAGACATGCGCTGTGTCCTCCATCTTCATAACTTCTGTGAGGACCAATAGTAGAGTTTCTGCACGCATCTCTATGCGGCGTGTGTTCACAAGAATCCTTTGCATCCGAGGGCCCCCTTGTACCACTGCGCTGGAGACACTGCAGCTGAGTAACCTGTCCTGAGATATCAGGCCAGGAATTTCTGGAGGGAGTAACGGGCTGTGTAAGAGTAATATTAGGCCAGGAACGTCTGGAAGGAGTAAAGGACTGTGTAAGAGTAAGAGATAGGTAATATCAGGCCAGGAACTTCTGCAAGGAGCAAGGGACTGCGTAAGAATAGCACAGTATTGTGTAAGAGTAAGGGGTGAGTAATATGAGGCCAGGGACTTCTGGAAGGAACAAGACACTGCGTAAGAGTAGGAGATGTGTAATACTAGGCCAAAGTGGTTTGGAAGGAGCAAGGCACAGAGTAAGAGATAGATAGAGCAGTTGATGCATACAGACTACCATGAAGTGTAGAAAGCAAGTAACTAACAGTGGTCCCACCGAAGTGTGACTACGCGGTAACATAGGAATTGTGGGACATTCTGTCAAACTATAACCTCCTTATATTCTGACCCAGACAAATGTTATGTTGAGGTGAGACATCATTTCATGACTATTCTACGGGTGTGAGACTCCATTGGAAGCAATGTGACCTTTTAAAGAAGTAAGACTGTGTTGAAATGTCCATGTGGTGTCACACGCGCAGTGGTACTCCTCCGACTGCACGTACAGTAAGCCCTCCTGCCTTGTGAATAGTGTGTCACAAGATCCTAGGGCAGGAAGCTTCCTGGGAGAGTGCTGTGTGCCTAAAGATAGTCTGTACTACCGCTGTTTCCTTGCTGAAGGCTACATTTACTCTGCGTTGAAACTGATCAGGTGTAGGCCAAAAATAAATCCTGTTTACAGGATGGAGGTCAAAGCGATGATGTCTTCATGTTGCAAATAATTAGTGCTTAATTTGTAAAAAAAAAATAATAATAAAGTGCCAGGGCCCTCATCAGGAGATCACTGAAGATTGCCCCCACCCATTGCTCCTGGCTTGCTGCCAATGGCAGCCACTAACCATTACACTGTACAACAGTGACAGTTCAGGCCCCCAAAACTATAAGAATGGCTTGGGTGGCAGGTATGTCATTTTTTTATGTATATAGAATTAATAAACAACTGTTGTTGTGCTCATCTGTAAATAAGACTGACAGCGCCATCATGTGGGAGACTGGCAAGTGCCGGTGTTGACAATTAAGTGCCGGTGCCGAGCACCGGAAACCACTGGCTCAAATTAAGCACTGCGAGTAATACCTGTGGGCCATGCAAGGAAAATGGTTTTACATCACATCATATGGGTATGTATGAGCCTTGAGCATTGGCTGTCATATGCATCAGATTACACGTAAGCGATTTCCTCACCTAAGGCTGAGGAATGCTTCCTTCAGGCATGTGAAAATGCACCCCTATGACATGAACAGGAATGGACCCTTAGGCGTCCAATCATTTCCTGTTCAGTCACCCTGGCAATGACTCATCCAGACATCTGGAAATTAATATTTTGGAAATTTCTGAAATGGGCCCACATTGGATGAGTTATTAACAATGCTCATTTTGGCAAAAAAAAAAAAGAAAATAACAGAGAGAAGTGGATAAACAAAGTAATGCTCATAAAAAGAACTGATTCTGAAAAACCCTATTTGCTGCAAAAAGACACAAATGAAAAGAAACCAATTCATAGCAATAAGAAACATAGTCTTAAAAATCAATTCATTAGAAAAGTACATTGATTATCTACTAAAGATTCTAATTGCCAAAAAAGTGATTCTCAATTAAAAAACTGAAATTCCCTTCAGACCTATCAGAAAATTCTTTGGACTTTTAACCTGATTTGAAATTTCTGTGCAAAAAATGATAATATTCCTCTGCATCGCTCAAGAAAATCGAAGGAGAGTTCTGGTTACCACATTGTTGGGATGGAAAAGTCCTCTGCATGGTGAGAGACACGCACCCCTGCCCGCCCCACTGTGCTGTTGTCTGGATCCCTCATGCTGTTTTTTTCCGTCATAGGCAAATATGGATCATGTGTGTCCGCCTTGACATAAGCCTGTCTCACGGATTGCGGTCTTGTTGGACCGGGAAGGGCGCCCAAAGCGCAACCCTCATAGTGGTGGAAGGCCACCGCCTTCACCAAGAGTTAAGCAGCACAAGCGTGGTGGTGGCCGCATACCATGTAGTGATCGGTAGAAGTGAACAGGTCCTTTTTACCCTGTGTCACTGGAGTGAGGCCTACAGGCTCACTCACCTTTTTAGGTCGAGCCTAGAGTAGCACGCAAGCGCTGCGCTGCGAGACTTTATGTAAGGGGCTTGAAAAAGCTGACCACACGCTCGTGCACAATGGCCTTTTCCGTGCGGTTACCCGCACAGCCGGCATCTGTTTCCAATTATCGTGCCCTGACGCGGGTGCGATAATTGAAAACACATGGCCATTGTGCACGAGCGTGTAGTCAGCTCAGCAGGCTGCCGCACTCGCTCGCCCCCGCTCCTCTTTTCTTACTGCAGGCAGGACGACGTGCGCAGCCGAGACAAAGGCGGGCGCTTGTTCTTTCATGAATACGGTCGGGCAACGTTTCACTGGTGTTCGGCGTGTTTGGCTGGCATCCCCTTCTTGACTGCGTTCTGTTTTTTAATGGTTTTTTAATGGTCCCTGTAAAAAATGTGCATAGTGTTTTTGAAAGTCAGGGAGCCTAGTTCTGTTACCTGTGCTCCAAGGCGCTGTGGTCGACGGGTGCTTGCTGTCATCATTTTGCAAAAGTTGCAGCTGATAGTTGATGGAAGGAGCAGTTTGGCGGTAACTGCGCATGTTTCGGGTGTATTGAAGTTACAGTTGTGTTATCTTACAGCGCCCAGCGTGATGTCGAGGCGGTACACCCAGATTACCCCGGAGTGTTTGCTAAATCCATAGTGGATTCCTTGAGGCGCACCAGGTAATGATCACCACATCTGGCCTCTGGTTAGGGTCTGAAAATTAGGTTCAAACAGCAATGTTCCCGCTGTCCTGCGGCTGTTTGAAGGGTCTGTAACGCCAAAATGTTACAAACGCGTCTTAACATTAGGCTAAAATTAGATATGGACTAATTCCGTTTAGAAACTAAATTGACATTTTCGAATGTTGTGTGTTTAAGCCCGTAAACCGGGTCCCTGGCATTGGCAGCATGTATGCCTAAAGCGCATGAAACGGGGAATGCCTATGTCGCGATACTCTTTCAGGTGGGTACCCTGTCGTGGCCGTTGTATGATGAATGCATGTCGTGACTTGTCGGCAAGCCACACTTGAATGCTTTAACCTTTGAATGGAATTCCAGTCCCACGTCTTTGTTGTTGTTTGCCTCTTGTTTTGTGGTACCATCTGTGGACTGGGTGCAACAAATACAGCGTTGAAACCCTTACAGTTAAAGTGGGTTCCCGGTTCTCTTCGGAAGAGTTCTGTGGAGAATTGTGATTGCGCAATTGTTTTGCGTCACGTGCGCATAGTAAAATAACTGAAATGGACGACGTGCGTATTACCCCGGAGTTAGCATGCCCCTGGTTGTCTGGGTTCGAGGTTCCCCCTTCGTATGTCGTCTTGTCGTGTTTTATTTCACACTGTGCTCGGGAGTCTGAAATTGGTGCTACGGAGGGTGACTGAGTCTGCAGCCCAAGTAGGGGCGTAGCTGCCATTGGTGCAGCTGGTGCAGTGGCACCGGGCCCCAAAGGCCGCCTGAAACGTGATAATATCTGTATTTTATCATTCAAACAGCAGCCAGGGAGTATATTTCCTCCATTACACCAGGGCCACACTGGCTACGCCACTGGGCCCGTGTAGGGATTATCTTAAAAGACCCACTTTCAATACAATTCACTGTCCCGCAACAATCTGGTGCGAAGGGGACTCCTCAGTGGAGGCAGGAAGAGGGCTGCCTTGATGAGGAGGGTGGAAGTTCATGTGTGTTAGTCAATCACCGTCCTTTCCACGTCCTCACAGCATTATCTCGGATTTTCAGTTTTTCATCTCTGTATCTGATACATTAAACACATACTGTGAGTGCTGATTGCCACGACGTTAGCCCTTGCCAATTAGTTAGTATTTACTCTAGTCTGGGTCTATACCGTACGTGATAACGTGATTTAACTCTTTAAGGGCAGCGTTCCTGGAGCTGTCCTGTTCCATTCGGTGTACAGCCAGCATCGGCTAGATTTGTTTTCACCTGTATGTAGCTGCCAACTTGTATCCTTCTCACAGCGTAGTGTTTGTTATAACTGTCTTCATCCTTTTGTCAATCAATGCTGCTGGTTACTCTAATTTCATGGGTTTGTTTCAGTTTTGTAACTTAAGTGACATCAAGGCGCAGATGCCAGCTAACAGATCATGCATGCAGCAGCCCCACTAGTCCTTCAGGAATCATGATTCATTTCCGTGCAGTTATCTAGTCCCCTTAATACTCAAGGGAATCAAGGTGCTAGTTAGTTGCTTGCTAGAGGTGGGAGAAATTCACGTAATTTGATTTTGCATCATTGCAAAAAAAATCTCGAAATTACACATAATTACATAAAATGCAAAAGTGGCATTTGGCGATGCATTTTAGTACGAAATGCCTTTGGACGTGAGGATACATTTCACTGTACAAAAAAGTGCCCAAAAAAACTCGCCACAAACAGCAGCTTGTGTTCCATTCGCGTAGATCCTGTGTGTTTGCGGTACATTTTTACTGCAAACAGCGCATAATTTTACCATGTGGCATAATGGTATAATTTCATGAATTTTGTGTAACAAGAGTAACTCAAAATTATTCTGATTACTCTGGCGTAGTGGAGATTTCTGTCTTGACCTTATTGCTACATCAAAAAATATACCAGGCGGTGCTGAGAAGTTGGATTCTAAATATTTCTAAGCTGCTATCCCTTAACCCCTTTTGGTGAGCAGCACAGAAATCAGACCTGCTACGCCCTGTTTGATTTGCAAGCTCCTAGTTTTTCAAGATGTGTGTATCAAACTGAAAGAGCGCAAGTTAGCCCTAGGTGTATTGCACCACAAAAAATCAGAAAAATTAAAAAGGCTATGGCTGGTTGGGTCACTGTGCCACAGGTCAGCTGCAGCTTGTATCTGAGTGTGGTCTTCCTTAGAAGGAATACTAGTAGATGGCAGGGCCTCAGTGTAGTGCCCTAGAGTAAAAGAGTTAGCATAGAAAGCCGGGCCCACCATGGTATCAGAAACAATACTGGTGCTTTAATGCACACAGCATCATATCAGTAGGAAAACAGCAACACTATGTTCATGGGAAAGTATTCTGACATAAGTGACATCTCTGTGCCTGCGTAGACATATAGCATTAGGACAGTCTGCTTTAAGGACTTCGATCATGTGCGGCTGCTTCAGAACAAGCATTGGCATAGCCAATTGGTCTCGCCTTTGGGACCTTATAAGTGTTTAGCCATGCAACAGTTGATGTTGTTGCACCAAGGATATTGTGCTAAATAACTAAACACTTATAAGGTCCCAAAGGCGAGACCTATTGGCTATGCCAATGCTTGTTAAAGTTCAGGTGCTGCGTGCTTAATTCATCCTTGGCCTACATCAGGTAGGTATAGAGTGCTGCGTAGCGCAGGAGTAGTGACTCTGCGCTGGATGTACGTGTGCCTAGGAAGGGTACAGTATGGTGCAGTATATATGTGGTTAGTGCGTGTATGTATGCCTGCAAGGTATACATTACATGAAGATGTAGAGTTGTGCAATGCGTGAGCAATGAAACGCATGTGCTGGGTATATGTGTGCTTGTGAGAAGTACAATATGAAGGGTGAAGTGTTGTGCAGTGCGCCCATGGTGAGTGTGTGTGTGCTGGCAGTGCTTGTGTGCGCCTGCAAATAGCACACCCTGGTACAATACAGAGAGGCTACAGTACTGAACAGTGCACGCATATGGAATGTGTGTGCTGAATATATGTGTCTGTAATGGCACAATGCATGGAGGAAACAGTACTGGAGAGTATGTGTGCTGTAAAAGCACTGAGCATTGCTGCATTCCTGTGAGCTGGCTGGGACACACACTGGAGGAAGGGAGAGGGAGAGGCCCCCCTGTACAGTTCAGAAGGGTTCTCTTTGATTCGGTGAGAGGTTCCAAGGAAGGGGCCTGGGCACATCTCGGAATGGAGATGGGACTGATAAGGGAATCATAAAGAGTGGGGCAGCTGGGAGCCCAGGATTAACCATTTGATGCACATATGACTGTGGCTGACACTCAGGTGTGAACTCTAATCTCTCCTGTGGCCTGTGTTGTGGGACAATCAGCTGGGGAGTTTTTCCTCCTGTGACAGACAGCCTTTCAAGAGGAAAGAAGAGAAACAAAAGTGTACACTTCAAAAGAAGCAGAACCCCAACATAAAAACTTCAAAGACTCCGACCCTAAATCAAATTTGGTGTCTGGAAATTGAGTATAAGAGATGGTTGGTACCCCAAACTTTGTCATCCTCCAAGCAGCCAGACTGGCTGTGTGAGGAGGGGATGGGGAGCTCTGCAGGACTTCTGCCTGTGACCAGAATGGGGGTGCCAAGTCGCTCTGCTGGTTGAGGTGACATCACCCAAGGAAACTAAGACCACCTGCCCTGGAGCACCAGTGCCTACCTACTTACCAAGACCAGTGTGCCCAGTTAGGAATAAGAGAGCGTTGGAGGGAGCGAGGTCCAGTGGGGAACCCTATTGAGAGGACTCCCTGAGCGAGGTTTGATGAAATAGCTGTGCCCCGATCAGGTCATTGCCCATGTGCAGGAGTGATCTGGTGACCCCCTTCTCTGCCAGGAGAGGGCTGCCATGGACAGAGCCATGTATTGATCGGTTTGCGGAAAGTGCCACACCCCTACTGCGTCGTTGCTGTGACCCTGTATGCTAGACCAGGGCCACCATTAAAGTTATTGTTGCCAGCACATGAAGACTAGTGTCTGCCTTTTCTGTGACCCTGTATGCCAGGAGAGGCTGCCCAGATGTGGGTGATTGCACCGGAAGAGTCTGACTAGGCCGGAAAGTACCATGGCAACACCATATGCCAGAAAGGGATGCTGGTATCAACACTGCAAGAAGTTCGGCTGTTGCCCGGGACAAGATTGCACCTGCAATTGGCGAGTTGAGCTCGCACACTAAGACCTGCCCTGACTGACATGATCCCCTACCCCAAGGACCATAAAGTTCACTGTGGAAGATGTCCCACCCTCGCTGGGCTACAGTCTGGAACTGGAGGATTGAATCCCCCCCACTCCTGTGTGGGGAAGATTGACTTGCATTATCTTCGCACTTTGGGAGCATCTCAAATCTCTGGGAAAAGGTGGCAGTGCCGCTGAAGGGAGAGAGCTTGCACCTGCTGGGTGCTACATGCTTACCGTGAGCAGCCCAACTTCTCTGAACAGGATCAGGACTTGTGAGCACCAGCGGACATGGCTCTCGCTGCACCGTTGATTGTTTCAGTACTGCAGGAGCAGGTAAAACTTGAACTAGGCCTGCTGGCCCCGAGGGAGTCGCTGCTGGCGGTTCTATGGCACCGTAGAGGCTTTTGGCTAATTCTTAGAGTCAAAGGGGAACTCTTGAGTACGAACTATTAGTGAGCATTCCCTAGCTGCTGCCACCAGTGAATGGGGGATAACCACCACCACGTTACAAGGAAGAGGGTGGGACAGGGATTTGTCTAACAAACGCGAGAGCCTCGACCTCAGGGGGTTTGTGTTATTGCTTATGAATGTTGCTTAGAAATAACATAGTTCTTCTTCTTATCAAAGCAAGCATTTGACTGGACATTGATTTATTGACTGTACTGTGTGTACTTTGAGTTAGTCGTGATCACTCACCTGTATCTACACTTTCCCCCTCCCCTGAGAGAGCCGTTGTCTGCTCACCCCCAGCTCTCACTGAGAGTCAAATGCTGAAGGGGAACTACGCCCAGTTGCTCCGGAGCCATAGTAGGCCAGTCCCCCGGACATCAGGAGTAAAAGGCCTCGACCCCAAGGTTGGGACCAGTAGCCCCTGCGTGTCTCGTTGCCCTCTGAAACGGGCTCTGACGCACAAACAGGAGATTTTCTTTTTTCTTAGCTTCCATATGTTGCAGGCAAAGAGCAGATTACATATTCTTGACGTTAAAAATTATTTGTAGTTTCACCTTAATCCCACAAATAAGTTCAGTTCTATGCCTAGTGTTTTTGCCATTATGGTGGAAGTGGGCAGCCAGATGAAAGAGAAATAAATGTCACTACATTTGGATTTGGCCCAATTTATGCCGGTGACGTAGAGGGAAAACTTTCATGACCAAGTTCTGCTTCTCTTATCTCCCTACACCTCCGGTGAGTGAGGCGCGGGTCGATATCACAGAAAGACTGTTTCCTATCGCCTCTCTCTTCCTCTTAAATATTCCAGTCGGTGAAGAAGAATTACCTGGAGTAGGAAGTTGGTGGACTGGACCCCTTCCTCAAGCTCGGATTCTTGGAACTCCACCTGCCCACCACTCGATCTTAGGGAGTGATGTTGGTTTGTATAGCCCAGAGCCTTCTGCTCCTTACCACCTAAGCTATTATTCCACCTAGCCACCTCTTCTACACTGAGATGAAACTGATGTGAACAGAGTGGGACGTGCGAGTAGGATTACAAGGGTTAGGATGTGGGCAGAGTAGAGCAACTCTATCTCCTGCCCTGTGTCCTACTACCTACATTGCAACTCTGCACATTCACCTGTGCTACTTCTACCCCTTAACAGTGAGACAACCATGGAGAGCTCAGAATGGTAAGGGCGAGTAGACCTACAAGTGGTAGGGTGTGGGCAGGGTAGAGTAACTGCGTTTTCTTCTGTCTTCTTCTCCTGATCTGCTTCCTACCACCTACCCTCTCACTCTACACATTTTCCAGCTCTACCTCTGCCCCTTAACACAGGGATAAAACTGAAGCCGACAGAATTGGATGCGTGAGTAGGGTTACAGGTTGTAGCATGTGGGCAGAGTAGACAAACGCTGTCTCCTTCCTACCCTACTTGCTACTATCTACCCCCTCACTCTACCTATTTTACCCCCTCTACTTCTACCCCGTATCAATGAGCTCGAAGTGGAGTGCTGGCACATTACACGATAGCTCATCGTGACCTCATCGCATACCTGCCACTTTCCTCCTCAGTTGGCCCTTCTACCCTCTACTGCCACCCTCATCCCCAGAAAGAGACGGAACCCTGCAGGTGCCGGATGGGGTGTGATCTGTGGCCCTTGCCTACTGTCTCATTGACCACTCTTGGCTTCCACTTCTTCCCTCCCTGGGAGAGTAGCCACTGGCAGCTGGTGACACTACTGCGGAAATGACGTGGACACATAAATGCCCAAACTAGAAGAACCAATAGTTATTTACGCGTTGCAGTCTTTGTTTACTACAGCCATCTGAACGGTTTCCACTCTCCAATAGAGGGAGCCCTTCCTCCAGTGACCAAGGATAAGCGAAGCTGCCATGGATCACACAGTGCGTCATCTCATGAACTTGGTAAGACTGAGAAGGACATGTCTAGGGGATAAGTCTTTTGTTGTGAACCCAGCAGACATTAGTTCGAATTCCAAGTTGCCCTCTTAGGTAATTGTTTCATCCTGGAAAAATCACGTAACCTCCTCCTTCGGTCTGTTTATATATCGAAGGCGGGTGCTCTTGGAAACTGGCAGAACCCGAGTATTCATTTATAAAAAGCAGGAAACCACAGTCGGTATCCATGCTTCGCCGGCCGGGAAGATGTTATTTCTATTCAGATTCCAGGGCGGGCCAGGAAATGAGGATTGCGTGGGTGTGGGTGTGGCTCTGGCTCGTGCCTTGAATACAAGAAACACGTGGGAGAAAAATGTGAGATCCCGGCGAGGATGCAGGATCCTGCCTCGAGGTGATGTGGCCTCCATCCAAGCCAACGCCGACTGCTTGGGGCGACATTTTAGCTTTCCCTGCTGCCCACAAACCCTTACCTCTGCCCTCTTTTGCAACCCCTCTACTCTGTGAATACAAACCTGATGGCCATGCCAGTGCTTAGCTTTTAACGCTCTTGCTGGGCCAAGTTTCAGGAAATCCGTAGCTGGCGCGGGCTGAGGAAGGCCGCCGTGGCCTCTGAGCACATTGTTCCACGCGGTATTGCGTGGACCATTGGAAAAGTCCGGTGTATTTATGTTGGCGCCTTCTGCCCACGCTGCACTTCTGGTCGCTCTGATGCTAATTCCAGGTGCTGGGCCTTTACCATCTCCATGTGGCAAGAGGGATGTACTAGAGACGTTTGAAGGCATGGGCAAAGTGGCAATTGCCCAGGCCCCCACCTTCCAAGGGGCCCCTGGGAAAGTGAACTTTTTCTCTTTTTTACTTTTGTCCATTTCTCTATCTCAACTTTTTTTTTTGGGAGGGGAGTTTTATATAGCGTAAACTCGACCCAAAGGTATCGGAGCGCTTACCATGAGCACCAGTTGCATTACAGAGGGACACATTCATTTTGTTAGGCACGGGAAGATTGTGATTTGCCCAGAATCAAAGGATGTTGAGCATCCCTGCCGTGACTCGAACCCCGTTCCCCAGCTTCGAGTTCGATTGCTTTAGCCGTTAGTTTTGTATGTCATCATGCTGCTTGAATCAGCAGAAAATGGGCAATACAATTCAAAGTTGTTCGAAACAGGGGCCCCATGAATTTTTTTTTTGCCCAGGGTCCCCGAATTCCTTAAGACAACACAGTAAGAATGTCGGGGTGCCGGATGCTCACCCACTATTTACTGGGCGAGCAGTTGCCAAAAGCTGTGATTTTCATATCCCGCTGCCGCTAAAGTCCATCTGTGAGTGCAGTATCTAATGCTGGGTTGTCATGAAGTGTGTACCGAGTAAGACAGAGTACTAAGTCTCATGGCCACAGGAGATAACAGGCATAGAGGCAGCTGGACAGACTGCCTTCCTGCAGTAACCTAAGTCCTCCAGCCAGACCCCAAAAAATCTATCCAGTACTAAGTGCAACTGCAGCTTACTGAAGGCTAAAAGTGATGCTTGGCCAATTCTTGGCACTAATTGATCCTTGTGCCTGTACCTTATCAATCTTAGCTACCACATGCATTATTGACGCTCGCTCCAGGACCTTATGGATCTTAGCTCCATACGTTATCAGCTCCTGCATCTCAGCGACCTTACATCCAGTATATTTTTTATCCCTGGTCTTGGACCTTATCGATCTAGGATTATATTTATCATCAACCCCCTGCTCTTGCACCTTCATGGTCTTCGGTCCAAGATATTATTGACAGCAGCAGCTCTGCCTTAGGTCCAATATTTCTTTGACCCTTGTTCCTAGACCTACCCAACCTTAAGTACAATATATCATCGACTCGTGCGCCTGGGTCATCTTGACCTTAGACCCAGTATATTATCGAACCCCTGCTCCTGGACCTTCAGGACCGTAGCTCCAATATTTTAATTGATACAGAAAAACAATGGTCCTAGACTTATGTTAAATCTTAGTTGTCTGAAGCAATCATAGACAGCATAGGGTACATATACAGTTTAATTCAATAATGTACCATTAACTTATTTAAAACACATTCAAATATATCCTCAAAATCCAAAGAAATCCAAAGGGCACACACAATGTTTTATGTGACTCGCATTTTATTCGGTCACTTTTCATACCATTTTATCATATTCAATGTTCAAAACAGAGAGTGGTTGCTCCAAGGGAAAAGTGAAGAAGAAAGTGCTCGTGAAGTAAGATAGAATATATAGAGGAGATCCAATCAAGAAAACAATGATTCATCATTATTTACATTACAATCTCATCAGTAAAACTGTCGTGATTCATGATTGCACCAGTTCTACATTGAGGCCTGTCCATTAGTTAGTTCATGGTCAATCATTTGCTACTTCTCAAAATGCGAAACAACGCTTGTCTGTAGCAAGTAGGGCTGGGATTATAACAGGTACAGGCCTCGAGTAGAGAGTGTCGACGCTTCGACCCTAGTGCAATGAGGGCAGTTTATATCCTCTGCAAGCGGGTCTCCTCAAGACAGAAAGGAGGATGAGGATGCGGGAGCAACTGATCATGGGTGATGCACAGCTAAGTGCCGCCCTGGGTATAGATATAAAGTCCGCAATAGAATTGCGCTTGGTAACAGCAGTTTACCTTCACTAATGGGTGAGAAATCGCCACAGCGTCTAATACATCATCTTAGCATGGCCCGAGCAGACCAGCTGGATTCCCCGGGCCATGCTAAGATGATGTATTAAGACGCTGTGGCGATTTTCTCACCCATTAATTGAAGGTAAACTGTTGTTACCAAGCCGCAATTCTATTGCGGACTTTTATATCTATACCCAGGGGCGGCACTTTAACTGTGCATCACCCATGATCAGTTGCTCCCCGCATCCCCTCATCCCTCCTTTCTGTCTTGAGGAAGACCCGCTTGCAGAGGATATAAACTGCCCTCATTGCACTAGGGTCGAAACGTCGACACTCTCCCCTACTCGGGGCCTGTACCTGTTATTATCCCAGCCCTACTTGCTTACAGACAAACGTTGTTTGCGCATTTTTTGAGAAATAACAAAATGATTAACCATGAACTAACTAATGGACAGGCTCTCAATGTAGAACTGGTGCAATCATGAATCACGACCAGTTTTACTAATGAGATTGTAATGTAAATAATGATGAATCATTGTTTTTCTTGATTGATCTCCTCTTATATATTCTATCTTACTTCACGAGCACTTTCTTTCTTCACTTTTTCCCTTGGAGCAACCACTCCTCTGTTTTGAACATTGAATATGATAAAATGGTATGAAAAGTGACCGAATAAAATACGAGTCACATAAAAACAATTGTGTGTGCCCTTTTTGGATTTCTTTTGGATTTTGAGGATATATTTGAATGTGTTTTAAATAAGTTAATGGTACATTATTGAATTAAACTGTATATGTACCCTATGCTGTCTATGATTGCTTCAGACAACTAAGATTTAACATAAGTCTAGGACCATTGTTTTTCTGTATCAATTAGTACCCAGGTCCATTGACTTTTGTGGGTTACCCCATTATATCTTAATGGCCAATATTTTAATGACCTCAGTTCCAGGATCTTAATGACAAGTTGTACCATCAACTACTGCACCTGGATGACATAAGGTCCAAAATATAATCACCCCCCCCCCTGCTCTTAGACCTACTTGATGTTAGGTCCAACACACTATCAACCCTTGTGCATGGACCTTAATGCCCTTAAGAGCCATTGATTATGGCGCACAAAATCTAGACCATAAAAACCCCATCTCCTGGGCCATCTCTACAGCAGCTCTCAAAGATATTCGACCCCTGTTTTCATACCTTGTTGACGCCATCTGTGAGACATTATCAACTACAAGTTTCACATTTTCTTGACTTGGACGACAGGATCTATTTGAGCGTTGTAGACAATCCTAGTTATAAACTTTAACAACCTCAGTGACTGGACTTTGAGCTCCAGGTCCCAAATCTTATCATCCCCAACTTCTGGACCAGATTAACCCCTAATCATTGACTATATCAACTGCTGTTCCTGCCCTTTACTAATTCCAGTTTGAAGACTGACACTTAAGCTCCTAAATGTAACGGCCACAAATCCTAGATCTTGATTACAGCTCCAAGACTATATCCCCCCAAGCTGCTCCGGATTACCCTGATCCAAGCTCTTGGGTCATAATGAATCCTGTTCCTTTATAGGACTAAGCTTCCGTGTCCCATAAACAATGGCTACTGAACCATTGCCTTCCCAGTTCCCCAGCCCATATTGAGTTATCTGTTGCAGCTCCTGGGCCTTATCGACGCAAGCCCTGGTACGTATTGACCCCGGCACTTTCACCACATTAACCCTAGCTTCCAGTCTGTATTGGCCTCAGCTCTCAGTCCTTCTCGATCGCAACTCCCTGGCCATATTGGCCCCCAGCCCATATTGACCACCTCCCCCAATTCTTATTAACCTCAGCTCCTGGCTCTTATCGTCCCCTAGGTTCTTCACTGCGTTGCCCCTGGCTTCATCACCGCATTGCCATTAGTTTCCTCACCACATCGCCACTAGTTTCATCGCCTCTAGCTTTACCCTCATCGACCCCAGCTCCTGGCCGTTAATTTCCATAGCTCCCAGCCCTTATTGACTGTAGCTTCTGGTGCATTAATGACCGTAGCTCAAACCCCTTATCGGCCCAAGCTCCAGGCCCTTATCGACCAAGCTCCCAGTCCTTATCAAACAGAGCTCCCGGCCCTTATTAACCTTAACACCCGGCCCTTATCAATCCCAGCTCTTTGACCACATCTACACTAGCTCTCCACCATTATTGACCACCATAGCTCCTGGCACTTATCGATCCCAGTTCCCGGCTCTTATTGACCCTCGGTTCTTCTCCACATTTACCCTAGTTCCTTGCCCACATTGACCCCGACTCTCGGCACTTATCGACCCTAGCTACTGGCCCTTATCAATCCTAGCTCCTGGCCTTTATCAACTCTAGCACTCCATCACGTATCGACCCTAGCTCTCCACCGCTTATCGACCGTAGCTCATCAGCCCTAGCTCCCTACCCTTACTGACCCTAGCTCTCCTGCCTTTACTGAACCTAGCTCCCTGCCTTTACTGACCCTAGCTCCCTGCCTTTACTGACCCTAGCTCCCCTGCCCTTACTGACCCTAGCTCCCCTGCCCTTACTGACCCTAGCTCCCCTGCCCTTACTGACCCTAGCTCCCTGCCCTTACTGACCCTAGCTGTCTGCCTGTAGTGACCCTAGCTCCCTGCCCTTACTGACCCTAGCTCCCTGCCCTTACTGACCCTAGCTCCCTGCCTGTAGTGACCCTAGCTCCATGCCTTTATCGACTGTAGATCAATGCCCTTACTGACCCTAGCTCCCTGCCTGTAGTGACCCTAGCTCCATGCCTTTATCGACTGTAGCTCCCTCGCTGCTGGGCCATATCGCCTCAAGCTCCCTGGCTATATTGTGCCTAACTCTGTGTTTTATCCCCCGATAAAGAGCTTGACGTGTTGTAAAACGTACGGCCTTGTTCCGTCCAAGCTGATAAGCTCCCACAACTCACAAAAACCGACACGAGCTCCCACAACTCACAAAAACCGACACGAACCGACGGCTGGTGGCTCGCCGACAGCGATGGTGCCGTCTTTGAGTCCACGTCCCCGCAGCATATAGAACAGAAAGAGCGCGCGCAGCCAACTCCTATACATCCTGTTTTGCAATATTTGCACGACATTCTCAAAATTCCTGGCAAGGGGAGTATTCTCCTTCCCCTTCACTGCACTTTTGTCTTTATAAATCCTGAGACATCCTCCGCGGCGCGTATAAATAACTCTTCCCAACAGCTATTTGGCGACGAGGCTGAGCGGAAGCGCCGTGCCTTGGAGAGGTTCCACCTCAAGATGTTATAAGCAGCCCTCGCCCTCCCCGCCCCCCCTTCCACGCCGCCCCCCTCACCGCGGGCTTCCCCTGGGTGCCCTCTGCCGTACTGTGCCCAATACGTGTCTGGGGCGGACGGTCCTCTCTATCTGAAAGAATGCTCGGTCAGAGGCGCGTGGCTAGGAGCGGGTTTAGGTTTAATTTCCTTATCGCCTGCTCCGAGCTGCTTTGGCGGACGCTGGTCACATACAGGAAAGCTGAGCCTAGCACCACTCTCGAGTGATGCAAGATGGCGGCACCCTGCTGCTTAATTTATGAACAGTGTGCACTTTAGGTTTGGTAACCCTCAGCGTCCTATAGTCTAGAAATGTGTACACTGGTCACCTCGGGGGCGGCTCTACCATACATGCCAACATACTGAACCTGGAAAAGGCAAGAATTAAGAAAAAAATCGGTGGAATTTATTTTCCCAATTGACACATTGAAGCAGAGGATATTTTCGGTGGGAGGCTGCTTTAATAAAGCCATTTTGGGCACAAAAGATTTGGAGCCCTCGCCTGAATTGAGTGTGTTGGCATGTATGCTCTACACCCCGTGGTCGCTTGTCTGGAGTGGGGCAGCGCTGCATAAACCTTGTAGGCTGGTCATCTGCACAGGGACAGCGCCACAACTCGCAGTCTCTTTTCTGGACAGGGGCCGCTATACACCTTGTGGTGTCTTGATATGGACAGGGACTACCCACCAGGTAGTTTAGTAGTATTGTTGATATGTGGTGTGGTCCAAAAGGGGTTGATTTTGCCCGAGTGTGTCCTTGGTGATTTAGCACCAATGACGTCGTCAGGGAAGCTCGACAACCTGTGATCTGGTCGGCTAGACAGGGTCTGCTCGGCCGATCTTGATGTGTCTGGACAGGGCAATTCTACACCTCTTGCCTGGGCATCTGTTCGGGGGCAGCTGTACACCTCTTGCCTGGGCGTCTGGGGGCAGCTGTACACCTCTTGCCTGGGCATCTGTTCGGGGGCAGCTGTCCACCTCTTGCCTGGGCATCTGTTCGGGGGCAGCTGTACACCTCTTGCCTGGGCGTCTGGGGGCAGCTGTACACCTCTTGCCTGGGCATCTGTTCGGGGGCAGCTGTCCACCTCTTGCCTGGGCATCTGTTCGGGGACAGCTGTACACCTCTTGCCTGGGTGTCTGGGGGCAGCTGTACACCTCTTGCCTGGGCGTCTGGGGGCAGCTGTACACCTCTTACCTGGGCATCTGGGGGCAGCTGTACACCTCTTGCCTGGGCATCTGGGGGCAGCTGTACACCTCTTACCTGGGCATCTGTTCGGGGGCAGCTGTACACCTCTTGCCTGGGCATCTGTTCGGGGGCAGCTGTACACCTCTTGCCTGGGCATCTGTTCGGGGGCAGCTGTACACCTCTTGCCTGGGCGTCTGGGGGCAGCTGTACACCTCTTATCTGGGGGCAGCTGTACACCTCTTGCCTGAGCATCTGTTCGGGGGCAGCTGTACACCTCTTGCCTGGGCATCTGTTCGGGGGCAGCTGTACACCTCTTGCCTGGGCGTCTGGGGGCAGCTGTACACCTCTTGCCTGGGCATCTGGGGGCAGCTGTACACCTCTTGCCTGGGCATCTGTGCGGGGGCAGCTGTACACCTCTTGCCTGGGCATCTGTTCGGGGCAGCTGTACACCTCTTGCCTGGGCGTCTAGGGGCAGCTGTACACCTCTTGCCTGGGTGTCTGGGGGCAGCTGTACACCTCTTGCCTGGGCATCTGTTCGGGGGCAGCTGTACACCTCTTGCCTGGGCATCTGTTCGGGGGCAGCTGTACACCTCTTGCCTGGGTGTCTGGGGGCA
Source organism: Calotriton arnoldi (assembly GCA_963921515.1). NCBI lineage: Eukaryota > Metazoa > Chordata > Amphibia > Caudata > Salamandridae > Calotriton > Calotriton arnoldi. Next base: position 1,512,449 of record CAWUFW010002109.1, read on the forward strand.
GCTGTACACCTCTTGCCTGGGCGTCTGGGGGCAGCTGTACACCTCTTGCCTGGGCATCTGGGCAGGGGGAGAACTATACCTTGCGGTCTTATCCTCTGTATTGATTTTCTGCTCTTGGCCTAAACATCAAGACTATTTGGCCTTTTGCGGCCTAGTTGTCCAGATAGGTGCGGATTTATAGAGAGGTCCTATAGAAAGGCGAGAGTTGTATTTTCCTGTGAGGTCATCTGTAAAGGGTAAGATTTAGCGTTTGTAGTTTCCTCCTCCAGGACAGGTTTGGATTTGTCAGCTCGACGTGGCATGGCCATGTAGACGGGGACAGACTTACTCTCTGTGGCATCCCCTCGAAAAGGACATATTTTCCCTGTGTGGCCTGGTTGTCTGGTTGTTTAGACGGGGATCGTTTTACAATGTGCGTTGTGGTTGTTTAGACAAGGACAGATGTGTCCTTTTGTGACCAGGAATAGATTTACATTTTATGGCCTCTTCCACTAGACAGGGGCAGAGTTACCCTTAGTGACCTGGGTGTGTAGACCGGGGCAGAGTTACCCTTAGTGACCTGGGTGTGTAGACAGGGGCAGAGTTACCCTTAGTGACCTGGGTGTGTAGACAGGGGCAGAGTTACCCTTAGTGACCTGGGTGTGTAGACAGGGGCAGAGTTACCCTTAGTGACCTGGGTGTGTAGACAGGGGCAGAGTTACCCTTAGTGACCTGGGTGTGTAGACGGGGGCAGAGTTACCCTTAGTGACCTGGGTGTGTAGACGGGGGCAGAGTTACCCTTTGTGACCTGGGTGTGTAGACAGGGGCAGAGTTACCCTTAGTGACCTGGGTGTGTAGACAGGGGCAGATTTACCCTTAGTGACCTGGGTGTGTAGACAGGGGCAGATTTACCCTTAGTGACCTGGGTGTGTAGACCGGGGCAGAGTTACCCTTAGTGACCTGGGTGTGTAGCTAGGGACAGAGTTACCCTTAGTGACCTGGGTGTGTAGACAGGGGCAGATTTACCCTTAGTGACCTGGGTGTGTAGACAGGGGCAGAGTTACCCTTAGTGACCTGGGTGTGTAGACAGGGGCAGAGTTACCCTTAGTGACCTGGGTGTGTAGACAGGGGCAGAGTTACCCTTAGTGACCTGGGTGTGTAGACAGGGGCAGAGTTACCCTTAGTGACCTGGGTGTGTAGACAGGGGCAGAGTTACCCTTTGTGATCTGGGTGTGTAGACAGAGTGACCTGGGTGTGTAGACAGGGGCAGAGTTACCCTTAGTGACCTGGGTGTGTAGACAGGGGCAGAGTTACCCTTAGTGACCTGGGTGTGTAGACAGGGGCAGAGTTACCCTTAGTGACCTGGGTGTGTAGACAGGGGCAGAGTTACCCTTAGTGATCTGGCAATTCAGACAGGGACAGGTTTGTATTTTGAGACCAGGTTGCTTATACATGAATAGATTTGCATTTTATGGCCTGGTCCTGTAGATGGGGACAGGTTTACCCAGTGATGTGTGTTCTTGGTGTCCAGATAAGCGCATAGATTTCCTCTGGACAGGGACAGATTTACGATTCGTGACCTGGGTGTGTAGACAGGGGCAGATTTACCCTTAGTGACCTGGGTGTGTAGACAGGGGCAGATTTACCCTTAGTGACCTGGGTGTGTAGACAGGGGCAGCTTTACCCTTAGTGACCTGGGTGTGTAGACAGGGGCAGAGTTACCCTTAGTGACCTGGGTGTGTAGACAGGGGCAGAGTTACCCTTAGTGACCTGGGTGTGTAGACAGGGGCAGAGTTACCCTTTGTGACCTGGGTGTGTAGACAGGGGCAGAGTTACCCTTAGTGACCTGGGTGTGTAGACAGGGGCAGAGTTACCCTTAGTGACCTGGGTGTGTAGCTAGGGACAGAGTTACCCTTAGTGACCTGGGTGTGTAGCTAGGGACAGAGTTACCCTTAGTGACCTGGGTGTGTAGACAGGGGCAGAGTTACCCTTAGTGACCTGGGTGTGTAGACAGGGGCAGAGTTACCCTTAGTGACCTGGGTGTGTAGACAGGGGCAGAGTTACCCTTAGTGACCTGGGTGTGTAGACAGGGGCAGAGTTACCCTTAGTGACCTGGGTGTGTAGACAGGGGCAGATTTACCCTTAGTGACCTGGGTGTGTAGACAGGGGCAGAGTTACCCTTAGTGACCTGGGTGTGTAGACAGGGGCAGAGTTACCCTTAGTGACCTGGGTGTGTAGCTAGGGACAGATTTACCCTTTGTGATCTGGCAATTCAGACAGGGACAGGTTTGTATTTTGAGACCAGGTTGCTTATACATGAATAGATTTGCATTTTATGGCCTGGTCCTGTAGATGGGGACAGGTTTACCCAGTGATGTGTGTTCTTGGTGTCCAGATAAGCGCATAGAATTCCTCTGGACAGGGACAGATTTACGATTCGTGACCTGGTTGCCGGACAGAGATACATTTACCCCTGGTTACCTGGTTGTCCGGAGATAAATTTACCCATTTGACCTCGCTGCCTAAGTAGGGATGGATGCACCCTTTGAGATTCACGGGTTGCGAGCTGGCTCGTTTTAGGGGTTAGGTTTATCAGTTGGTGTTTAGTATTAGCGTATGGAGTAGATATAGGGGTTTGTAGTTTTGATTAGAGTTATGTGGTTAGGATCAAGGGTTGTGGTTATTGTCAAGGTTAGAAGAGCGGACACTTTAATGGTGACAATTTCATGGTGAAATACATGCAAAGTATTTGTTGATGATGTAACCTTATGACGAAATAAATGGCGAAGACGTATCAGTACGAAATATAATCACATAGATTCAGATTGATGGATGATATACTCGAAAATGAGGCTGAGCTGAGAGGTGGCTGTTCATGCTTTTAATGCCAGAGCTATCTTCGATGTTCGCAGAAGTTGTATCTTCGTGCCTTAAGCAGCAGAGTTGTAGGAAGGTGGAATCTGACTATATGGTTGCCCCCACTTTTTTATGGTGTTTAGCTGGTTTATGACTTAGTTGGACTGGGACCCTGCTATTCAGGGCCCCAGTCTATCTGCTCTCTCTAAACGACATGGAGTGCACTCTAGGTGCACTAGTGATTGGATACTGTGGTGCCTTATGAGTCCCTAGTATATGGTACCTTAGGTGCCAAGGGCATAGGTACTTCACAGGCCTACCAGGGGCTGCAGCATGTGTTATGCCACCCCTGGGAAGCAGTCTAAATCTGACACCACAGGCCTGCTACTGCAGCCTGGGTGAGGTGGTGCTAGCACCCCTCACTGAGATATAGGTTTCCTATATCTCTCTTGCACACACATATAAACCTATCAGTCACCCCTAAGGCAGGCCCTATCAATCCTGAGGGCAGGGTGCTTGGCTTCTATGTGAGGGGGTGCCTCTGCATGAGCAGGGCCCCTCTGCAGTTCTCAGAGTCCATTCTCTGGTGCTGTTTGTGGATGCGGTTAAACCATATACTCTTAAGTGCATTATATCCTCGCGGTAAATGCTAACTTTGGAATGGCTGCATCAAAACATGTCGTGTTTGGTGTCAAACATCTTGGAATACTACCCCCCGCCAATCTTGGCGGCGGGGGTAGCATTCCACCCTTCTAGAGGGATAAGACATGTACCTGCTGTGGAAACGCGGTAGAATCCTAAAGAGCCCTGGCATCACAAAATGGATGCCACCAGTCACAGACACTGGGCTGCCCTCCTGCTGATGACCGAAACTCACAGTGGAGGAAGCCCAACAATAGGCATCCTGTCACAGGGAGGTGTAACCACCTCCCAGACAGGGTTTAGTGTATTGGGGCTGGGTGGGTGCACTCTTAGAGTGCTTTGAAGTCCTGCACTGGGGGAGCAGAAGGCTCCTCTGTGCATATGCCAGTTCAAACCAGCTCAGGGGCTACCTGCCCCTGCTCTGGCGCGAAACTGGACAAAGGGAAGTGGGTGTAGCCACCCCTCCCTTGACCCTCCCATAGGTGGGGTCATAGAGCTAGTCCATCCCCTCTTTTAGTATAAGAGGGGGAACCTTGCCATTGCAAAGCAGATAACCCCTGGACGACGCTCTACAGAAGAATCCTGGCCCTTCGACGTTCCACTACCTTTGGAAGACAGAAGAATCTCCCTTGGAGTCAAGGAGTGACTCCCCTGCTTGGCAGGCACCAAAACGACAACGACGGTCGCAAACTACGCCGCTCCCGCCGGAGTCCGAAGTCCCTGCAGCCCAAGAAGTGGATTTCCTGACCTCTCCCAGGCCATCGTGAGTCCCCAGCGAAGCTGAGGCAAGTGGACCCCACGAGTAACGAGGAACCGCGACCCCTGGGTACCGTGCACTATTGTCGAGTGCAACCCCTTCACAACGTTCTACGAACCTGTGCTTTGGACCACGTGTGGTCCCGACCTCCAGCAGGAATCCCTCCGAAGATCAGAGGCCTACACCGTCCCGAGTGACCGTGGGCCCCTGTTGAGTGATTCCGCCCGAGGTGTCTTCGCGATCCCTTGCCCGCTGGCTTGTGGGTCCCCAGAAGACTTCCTAAAGAAACCAAAGGGCTCCCCTGGTTGCTCCAGGCCTGCCCTGACTTACCCTCGCTGGGTGAGTCCCTCAGACCTTGCTGGTCTGCGCCATCGACTTTTCTTCATCTCCCCGAGACTTGCGGCTGCCAAGGCTTGTTGGCTCCGATCGAGTTGCCGACACCGCAGTCAGCTGCAGACGTCGAGGGACACACCGAATCCAGCTCCTGGTCGTCGTCGACGCCTCCTGGACCACGTGGCTGAAGAGTCAAGGCACCTGCAACCGACCTGAAGCGACCGACGACGGTGGGCATCCATCTTCCTTGCCCCGGGTCACTGCCAAGTGACTTTGAACACTGTCCCCTCTGCTTTCAGGTCATCCTTCTTCAGAATCCAGGCTTGGATTCCACCGGACACTTCTTCAGCTCCCGCAAGCAGCAAGTCTTCTTTGTTCGCCATTGAAAACGACGCCGCGACCCGACACCAAAGGACACCTGTGCACCCGGCTTCCCTGGGTGAGGTAACTCCAGCACTACGGTGCTCCTGTGGGTGTGGGCCCTAGAACTACTTACCCTGTAAGTGACTTGCTTGTAGGTTCTCCCGAAGTATCCTAAAACCCTTTATTTCCAACCGCGACTTGCCCCATTGAAGTTAACGGCGATTCGCGCCTGTGTATCCACACTGCACGCGTCCCCCGTGGGTCCTTTACTTACCTGCCTTGGGTGGTTTCGTGAGGCCCCAGCACTTCTGAAGGCCTTAGGCCTTGTCTCCTTGCAAGTCGTTGTTTCTAAGTCTCTTACTTAGTATATGGTCTGGTACGCCCCTAGGGCCCCAGCCATATTTTGTGCTTAACTTATTGTGAAACGTTGATTTGTGCATATGTTTGTCTTCTAATCTCATAAAGAGATTAGTAGAGAGTTATTTAGAAATAAATACATATATATTTGATATATATACCTGTGTGGTGTCTTTTCATTTGGTGATTCAAGAGATTATATGGTAAAACAAGCTGCTTTACATTCCTCCGAGACTTAGCCTGAAGGCTGCTCTCCACAGCTACCACTAGGATAGCTTTCTTTAAAAGGTTGTCTTAAACCTATCTACCATAAGAGTCGATTTGCCCTGGTGCAAGGTGTCCACTTTAATTAGTGAACAGCATATACCAGGCCAACTTCTCACATTGGTGGGCAGCGTGTGGGATTCCAGCTTGCCATTGTTTTACCAGAAAATCTCTATTTGAATTACTAACTGAAAACCATTATAGGTACTCAAGGTACATATAAAGTCAAGCTTAGTATCAATAAGTTCTACTGAACTTAGAGCTGTGTGCCAAGGGATAGCACACCCTTTCCACAGCTCAAGCTAGGATCAGTAGGCCACAAACTAGTGTAGGTAGTACAACACTGCACAACACTAGAATGTCCTTAAAAGGTGGACCCAGTGGATCCACTCAGCCTCAGTATAAGGACATGGCTTTCTCTGACTTGAGAGCCATGTGTGTCGACAGACACCTGAGACTAGGACAGAGTCCCTCAACCCTGCACCTGATAGATCTGCTAACAGCAGATGACCTTAGATTGGCTCTAGGAGCTAAAGGGTTTGAATCAGTGGGTGGGTCAGTCATAGTATCTGGGTCAGATGATGAAAATCAGAATGACCAAGACTCTGTGATTGAAGGGCCAGGCTCCAAGGGGCCTGAAAAGGACAGAGGAATTCTCCCTAAGGGAACTGACAGAGAGGAGGAGAGGCACAGATCCCCTTCCAGGGAATCTGACCACTCTTATCACTCTGGCAGAGAATTTGTCCAGCAGAGGAGCTCATACTTTTCCTTAAGAGAGACCTCCTCTGAGAGAAGGTGCAAACTGCTCCAGTATGAGGAAGCCAGAGTGGCCCTCAGAACCAAGCAGTTGGCACTGGATAGGGAAGCCCTGGAGATCCAGAGAGCTTCTAGAAAAGAGGGGTTAGAACCCCCTGGTGGCAGCAACAGTGTCCCTAGAGGCAGAGAATACATTCCTGACCATAGGAACCTGAGCAAGGTTGTTCCTCCCTACCAGAGTGGGGATGATATCCACAAGTGGATAACTGCTATGGAGAGGGCCTGTAGAGTACAGCAGGTCCCCCAAAAGCAGTGGGCAGCAATCTTGTGGCTCTCCTTTTCAGATAAAGGAAGAGACAAGCTCCTCACTGTTAGAGAGGAGGATGCTGATGATTATGAGGTCCTGAAGAGTACACTGATAGATGGGTTTGGCTTAACCACTGAGCAGTACAGGTTGAAGTTCAGAGATACCCAGAAGGCACAGACTCAGGACTGGACAGACTTTGTAGATTGTGCATCCAAGGCTCTGGAGGGTTGGCTGGTTGGCAGTAGGGTTACTGATTTCAAAGGATTTTATAATCTAATGATGAGAGAACAGATCCTTAATAATTGTCAAAACCAGCTTTTACACCAGTACCTGGTGGACTCTGATCTGACCTCTCCCCAAGAATTGGGAAAGAAGGCAGACAAATGGGTCAGAACCAGAGTAAGGCCTAAGAATCAGGGTGGTGACCACAAGAAAGATTCTACCAAGTCCCAAGAGAAAGGTGGGGATAAATCCAAGGATAAGTCCACTACAGGGCCCCAAAATTCCTCTTCTGGGGGTGGGTCCCAAACTCCTTCCTCTCCTGAAAAGAAACCCTATTGCCATGTCTGTAAAAAGCCTGGGCACTGGAAATCTGATCCCAGTTGTCCCAGGAATGGCAATAAAGAAAATGTTCCTCCAACAACTACTACCACCCCTCCTGGTACTACCAGTAGTAATCCTCCAGTTGGGAGTAGTGCACCCAAGAAGTTAGGTGCTTTTGCAAGAGGAACAGAGGTGGGCCCTAGTTTAGACAGGACCCCCTCAACAGACTCCTCAGATTCTGATGGTGGTGTAGGATATGCCACCTTTACCATGGGTCCCATAGCATTGGGCAGGTACAGACTGGAGCCAATAATTAATGGTCAGAAAGCTGTGGCATTTAGGGACACAGGGGCTAGTGTCACCATGGTGGCAGGGAAACTAGTCCCCCTCACCAGCTTTTACCTGAGTTTAAATACCAGGTGACCAACATTGATGGTGTCAGAACAGATCACCCCATGGCCATAGTCAATCTCAGCTGGGAGGGGGTCACAGGCCCAAAAAGAGTGGCAGTGTCCCCAACCTTACCTGTAGATTGCCTGATGGGCAATGATCTGGAAATTTCAGCCTGGGCTGAAATTGAACACCAAACCCATCTGAAGATGTTGGGTGTCCCTGTAAAGGTTAGTGGGGCTGTGATGGCCACAGCCCCAGCCCAAGATTTTGGAGAGATGGAGCCTGGAAGAATGGCCCACTCTCCCCCAGAAGAGAGCACAAGGGTTGAAGAAAAGTCTTCTTCCCTCCAGACAGTAGGTAAGGGTCAGCCTCCTCAGGGAACTGACCCTACCCCTAGTGAAGGAACTGCCACAGAGGTAGTCAGGCCTGGCCTGGCCACCCCCTGATGGCAGAGGACCCTTACAAGGTGGTACCCAGTCTGGAGCAGGTAACCTGCCCCTCTCTACCCTGCCTCAGTCAGCCCAGGGCTGCAGAGGTCAGGGAGGTCAGTGGACCCCCAGGGCCCCCTGTCCAGAGGAACCCCCCATCAGCAGATTAGGGGCACCCAGGCTAGTAGCCCTAGCCAGGTAGAAATTCCTCAACCCACTGAGGGATCCCCCATACCTTTATGTAGGGACCTCCCCCAGAAGGACTCTGTTAGGCAAGGGCAAACCTGGGACCAAAAGGTTCCAAACATGCCATGTCCCTCCAGTGTTCCACCCAAAGGGACCCAACCCCCGGCTGTAGGCAGTCAAAGGTTGACCCTTAGAGCAGAGTACCACTCAGTCATGGAAAGACAGGCATACATGGTGACCAGTGAGCTGAGAAAGCTGAGGCCAACATTCCTAGGGCCACACTTCCCTACTCAGACACCTCACCAGCCTGGTACTTTACCAAAGCACACCACAGGTAGTGATTCCCCATGGTGGAGACCCTCTCATACCCTTAGGGTGAGGGATTGCTTAGTGGACCATAAGACAGGGGGCAACCATGCTAGTGCAGGTGCTTCCTTATATGGCCACTTAGTCAATAAAGGCTCAACTGGCCAAGGTTAGCCTTATCTCCTTTCGTTTGGGGGGGTTATGTAGGAAGGTGGAATCTGACTATATGGTTGCCCCCACTTTTTTATGGTGTTTAGCTGGTTTATGACTTAGTTGGACTGGGACCCTGCTATTCAGGGCCCCAGTCTATCTGCTCTCTCTAAACGACATGGAGTGCACTCTAGGTGCACTAGTGATTGGATACTGTGGTGCCTTATGAGTCCCTAGTATATGGTACCTTAGGTGCCAAGGGCATAGGTACTTCACAGGCCTACCAGGGGCTGCAGCATGTGTTATGCCACCCCTGGGAAGCAGTCTAAATCTGACACCACAGGCCTGCTACTGCAGCCTGGGTGAGGTGGTGCTAGCACTCCTCACTGAGATATAGGTTTCCTATATCTCTCCTGCACACACATATAAACCTATCAGTCACCCCTAAGGCAGGCCCTATCAATCCTGAGGGCAGGGTGCTTGGCTTCTATGTGAGGGGGTGCCTCTGCATGAGCAGGGCCCCTCTGCAGTTCTCAGAGTCCATTCTCTGGTGCTGTTTGTGGATGCGGTTAAACCATATACTCTTAAGTGCATTATATCCTCGCGGTAAATGCTAACTTTGGAATGGCTGCATCAAAACATGTCGTGTTTGGTGTCAAACATCTTGGAATACTACCCCCCGCCAATCTTGGCGGCGGGGGTAGCATTCCACCCTTCTAGAGGGATAAGACATGTACCTGCTGTGGAAACGCGGTAGAATCCTAAAGAGCCCTGGCATCACAAAATGGATGCCACCAGTCACAGACACTGGGCTGCCCTCCTGCTGATGACCGAAACTCACAGTGGAGGAAGCCCAACAATAGGCATCCTGTCACAGGGAGGTGTAACCACCTCCCAGACAGGGTTTAGTGTATTGGGGCTGGGTGGGTGCACTCTTAGAGTGCTTTGAAGTCCTGCACTGGGGGAGCAGAAGGCTCCTCTGTGCATATGCCAGTTCAAACCAGCTCAGGGGCTACCTGCCCCTGCTCTGGCGCGAAACTGGACAAAGGGAAGTGGGTGTAGCCACCCCTCCCTTGACCCTCCCATAGGTGGGGTCATAGAGCTAGTCCATCCCCTCTTTTTAGTATAAGAGGGGGAACCTTGCCATTGCAAAGCAGATAACCCCTGGACGACGCTCTACAGAAGAATCCTGGCCCTTCGACGTTCCACTACCTTTGGAAGACAGAAGAATCTCCCTTGGAGTCAAGGAGTGACTCCCTGCTTGGCAGGCACCAAAACGACAACGACGGTCGCAAACTACGCCGCTCCCGCCGGAGTCCGAAGTCCCTGCAGCCCAAGAAGTGGATTTCCTGACCTCTCCCAGGCCATCGTGAGTCCCCAGCGAAGCTGAGGCAAGTGGACCCCCGAGTAACGAGGAACCGCGACCCCTGGGTACCGTGCACTATTGTCGAGTGCAACCCCTTCACAACGTTCTACGAACCTGTGCTTTGGACCACGTGTGGTCCCGACCTCCAGCAGGAATCCCTCCGAAGATCAGAGGCCTACACCGTCCCGAGTGACCGTGGGCCCCTGTTGAGTGATTCCGCCCGAGGTGTCTTCGCGATCCCTTGCCCGCTGGCTTGTGGGTCCCCAGAAGACTTCCTAAAGAAACCAAAGGGCTCCCCTGGTTGCTCCAGGCCTGCCCTGACTTACCCTCGCTGGGTGAGTCCCTCAGACCTTGCTGGTCTGCGCCATCGACTTTTCTTCATCTCCCCGAGACTTGCGGCTGCCAAGGCTTGTTGGCTCCGATCGAGTTGCCGACACCGCAGTCAGCTGCAGACGTCGAGGGACACACCGAATCCAGCTCCTGGTCGTCGTCGACGCCTCCTGGACCACGTGGCTGAAGAGTCAAGGCACCTGCAACCGACCTGAAGCGACCGACGACGGTGGGCATCCATCTTCCTTGCCCCGGGTCACTGCCAAGTGACTTTGAACACTGTCCCCTCTGCTTTCAGGTCATCCTTCTTCAGAATCCAGGCTTGGATTCCACCGGACACTTCTTCAGCTCCCGCAAGCAGCAAGTCTTCTTTGTTCGCCATTGAAAACGACGCCGCGACCCGACACCAAAGGACACCTGTGCACCCGGCTTCCCTGGGTGAGGTAACTCCAGCACTACGGTGCTCCTGTGGGTGTGGGCCCTAGAACTACTTACCCTGTAAGTGACTTGCTTGTAGGTTCTCCCGAAGTATCCTAAAACCCTTTATTTCCAACCGCGACTTGCCCCATTGAAGTTAACGGCGATTCGCGCCTGTGTATCCACACTGCACGCGTCCCCCGTGGGTCCTTTACTTACCTGCCTTGGGTGGTTTCGTGAGGCCCCAGCACTTCTGAAGGCCTTAGGCCTTGTCTCCTTGCAAGTCGTTGTTTCTAAGTCTCTTACTTAGTATATGGTCTGGTACGCCCCTAGGGCCCCAGCCATATTTTGTGCTTAACTTATTGTGAAACGTTGATTTGTGCATATGTTTGTCTTCTAATCTCATAAAGAGATTAGTAGAGAGTTATTTAGAAATAAATACATATATATTTGATATATATACCTGTGTGGTGTCTTTTCATTTGGTGATTCAAGAGATTATATGGTAAAACAAGCTGCTTTACATTCCTCCGAGACTTAGCCTGAAGGCTGCTCTCCACAGCTACCACTAGGATAGCTTTCTTTAAAAGGTTGTCTTAAACCTATCTACCATAAGAGTCGATTTGCCCTGGTGCAAGGTGTCCACTTTAATTAGTGAACAGCATATACCAGGCCAACTTCTCACAAGAGTTATCTCTCACGTTACGCAGCATGCCTCTCACAGGGGCATGCCTCCAACAGAGGTATTCGCAGACAAGAAGGCCTTCCTGCCAGTTGTTCATGTGCCATAGGATTTAGCCTTAAATAGTTATCCACAGACAGCAAAACTATCCCTCAAGTTGCACATATCCCATAGCTTCATGTCTTAAAACTGCAGACTGTAGATAAAGCCATGCATGGACAGAGCTACGGCTGAGCGCGTACATACTTCTTTCTCTTTTCTCCAGGCTCAGACCTTAAAAAGACCTGTGCTTAGACAGCAGAGCTATTCCTCAGATTGTACATATCTTATTGGGACAAGGCTTTGACAGCAGAGCTATCCCGCAGGTTGTATTTATCTCATTGGGACAAGGCTTTGACAACAGAGCTATCCCGCAGGTTGTGCATATGTTACTGAATGGTGGCTTTGACAGCAGAGCTATCCCGCAGGTTGTGCATATGTTACTGAATGGTGGCTTTGACAGCAGAGCTATCCCGCAGGTTGTGCATATGTTACTGCATGGTGGCTTTGACAGCAGAGCTATCCCGCAGGTTGTGCATAGGTTACTGAATGGTGGCTTTGACAGCAGAGCTATCCCGCAGGTTGTGCATATGTTACTGAATGGTGGCTTTGACAGCAGGGCTATCCCGCAGGTTGTGCATAGGTTACTGAATGGTGGCTTTGACAGCAGAGCTATCCCGCAGGTTGTATTTATCTCACTGGGACACGGCTTTGACAACAGAGCTATCCCGCAGGTTGTGCATATGCTACTGAATGGTGGCTTTGACAGCAGAGCTATCCCGCAGGTTGTGCATAGGTTACTGAATGGTGGCTTTGACAGCAGACCTATCCCGCAGGTTGTGCATATGTTACTGAATGGTGGCTTTGACAGCAGAGCTATCCCGCAGGTTGTGCATATGTTACTGAATGGTGGCTCTGACAGACCTGACTGCACCACGCCATGGACAGCAGGCATATCCCTTGAGTTGTACATATCTCATGATTAGTTCATAAACCACAGATCTATCTATTGGGACAGAGGCGTTGAACGCAGGTACAGGAGGGCTGGGTCCAGGCTAAATTTGCGGGCACATACATTTACACATTTGATTTTATCCTAAAAATCTGTCCTGGATTCAACCCACCTGCACCCATGTTGGACACCCATGCCATAGGTTATGAAGCTCACAGCCGCTTGTGGGGTGGCTCGAGCTGTAGTTATCTTATAGTACTATGACTTAAAAGGCAGAGCCATTCCGTGGGGTACGCAGAGGTCCAGGTGCCATAGACCGCAGAGCTACCGCTCCATTCGCATCATGATCTTATATACCCGGCCCGCCGGCAGCAGAGGCCTTCTCTGCAGACCGCATCTGGCTTCATCTGGTAAGTATTAGCGGCACTGGGGTCACTCTAGCTCAGGGGGTGGCATGGCCCTAGCAGGCCTCCTCCTTCGGGCCCAGGGGCAGTGCTGAGACAGCCGCCGGGTCTCCAGCCCTTGCACTGTTGAACAGGCGGCCCTGTCAGCAAAGGTCAGGGCAGGGCAGCCTTGGGCAGGATTTGGGAAACTTGCCCCTAAACTGGGAGTGTTTACCTGGGGCGGGGGTCACACAGCCTTGGCACACAGAACCGGGCACAGCTGGGGCTGACCAGCCTCATAACCTGGAGAAATCCGACAGGTCAAAGGCCGTCGTCTCTTCGGTTAGTTTTTAGCTCCTTCTAGGCCATATGTGAAGAAAAGGGCCGTGGGCCCCTGAAGGCCAAGCGCCTCTTGTACATTGTTCCTTAATCCAATAGACGTTATCACAACAACCTCCATTGGATCCAGGTCTGTCCCGAGCCAAGATGGAGCCTGCCCTCTTAACAACTCCCCCACCCTCCACACACACGCGTTTCCCAGAGAGTGTCTTTGATAGGGAAAGTCGAAATGCCTGAAATTATTACATTTTGCCCCATTTTAGTGATCAGAGATATTGGGTTACTCCTGTTCACCTGCATGAAGCATTCATATTTTTGCGCAAAAATATTTACTCTCCGGTGAAAGCTGAAGCTTTTCCTTAACAAAAAGTGGCACTGAATCCTAAATAACTTTCATAACATTTTAATTAATTACAATTTATTAAAACTTCATCTTGTCGAGTATGCAGTTCAAGCGCGTATTCCAATTCATAAATAACCCACGGGCAGACTCTAAAAGTGACGCTTATACATCTTTTTAAAAAAAAATATTGTTTGCCGATCAAGTTTGAGCAAAGTTTACCTATAATTGTATTGTGGATAAAAAAATAATCAGCGGAGCAAACTGAAAATTGTACTGATGTCTCTTTTATGTATAAATGTGCTCTTGTGGGAGGAATGTGGGAATTCTTCAAATCCTCCATGAGTATTTTGTTCAGAAGGGAAGATAGCTCATAGGATTCAGTGTCTGCTGCAGAGGTGTGAGTGTCATCACCAGGTTGAATTGTGTGGTAAAATTCTATAATTCATCACAAAGGGACAGATCAGTTTGTGGTGTGCACTTTGACAGGTCATAGTATTAAGATTACCGTTGCTATTGTTTATTGTGCTGTAATAATTAAGATTGTTAGGATAGTCTGAGAACAGAAAAGTTTTCTGAAGTTTTCTAAAATGTAGATGGTCAGAGGTAAGGCCAGGGGTTCGTTATCTTAGCCACTGCCTTTGCAAAAGTCCAGCCACCAGTTCTGCTTCTAGCACACAAGCAGATGCAGAGCGAAGGGCGCGGGTCAGTTGATAGAGGATCTCTAGATATGAACATAGGGCTCTGGTCATATATGGATTTATGGAAAATACAAAGACTCTTGAATACAACATGCTTCTCAATGGGGATCGGATGTTCCATTTGAGGTGGTGAGAAATAGGCCTCCAACAGGGAAGACCTATCAGGAGTCATGCTGCTATGTTGTGAAAAAGTTGTCGCTTTTTCAACTGGTACTTTGGAAGCGTCATACGAAGTACGTTACAAAAATCAAATCATTGGACTATGTCGCTGAGGGTCCTCCTGTAATCAAGACCGCAGTCTTGTCTGAAGTAAGTTTTTGGAAAAATTTTCGCAGTGAGACAGGAGAATAAATTGTGAGCTATTACAGTATCTGTCTACGCAAAGAATAATCTGGGTGTCGCCCACATATGTCGTATCCTCCAGGCCAAGTGATCTAACGTGCTAGATAGGTAATGAACAGTGTGGGGCGTCAGGAAGAGCTTTGGGGAACTCCACAATGAAGCTCATGGAAGTTAGAAGTGAATGGAGGAATGAAAACTGCCTGGTGTCTCGACAGAAAATATGACGTCCAACGAAAAACCCTGCCCCTTGCACCGATCTCGTGAAGATGAGCCCGCAGAGTCGCATGAACCACAGTATCAAAAGCTGCCGATAGGTCCAGTAGGATGAGCGAGGCAGTCAGTCCATCACTGCTGGAAGAGTGAGCTTAGTGCCATGGCTGCTATGGAAACCTGCTTGTGCCTCACGCAAAATGGTGTGCGACTCTGAAGCGACCAACAGCTGCTTGTTTGCTACTTTTTCCATCACTTTGGCCAAGAAGGGCAGCAGTGACCTAGGTCTAAAATCACTGAGAATGACTGGATGAGCAGTTGTGTTTTTTAGCAACAGAGTCACAATGTCCTGTTTCCAACAGGAAGGTCTTGGTGCTGTAGAAAGAGAAGCTTTGGCAGTCAGTGGCCACAGAGGATCAGCCCTAGAAGTCTCAGAAGTCTCTGACTTGTGTATCTGGACTATCTTTTTTAAAGTTAGCCTAAAATGTACAGCCCTTGGGTGCAGGCACTGATATTGACTAGTACGAAGGGTGACCTAGAGCAGTGGTTCTTAACCTGGGGTCTACTGACTTGGGCGTAGAGGGGTCAACGATGCGTATGCAAAGGTCCTCTACGTTTTAGAAAAGTAAATATCAGACTAATAAAGCATACCTGGATAAAAAAGCAAAATGTAAACTAGAAAATTTAAAAATGCTCTGAAAATGTGAAGGAATTTGAAATTTGAGGCCACAAATTAAGCTGGTATCCTTAGCTTGATTCATGAGAGCAGTGCAAGTAGATCAAATAGAATCTAGAATGGACGATTTGTGACCTCAATTCTTCAATTGAGGTCACAAATCGTCCATTGGTATGTGCTGACAAAAAGAGAGCATACATTTGGAGCAAAACAAATAAAGTCATGTACTAGTGCATATTGCTTCATCATTTAGATATAAACCAATTTCAGAACTGCTCTTACCTTCCCATCAAAAATAATATTTCGATTTTTGTATATTTTTTGTTTGTGAATTAAATGCAACATTTAATGGTTTGTGTATTGTTGTTTCTGCATTTTGTGTATTCATTCATTCAATAATCTTTATTCGGATATAAAATATCCATAAAAGCACAGAGCAAAATACCAGCAAAAATGTACATTTAAAAACATTACGTAGTTAAAACGATAGACACATGGCATAAAACAATAAATACACAAGGACCTATACATTGTGCAAAACAACGCAGCGAATTCATCATAGACTTATGATTAGATCAAGGCCAATAACAAGGTGTTTCATAGAGTGTAGCAGCATAATGTAGTAAAGTGCAAAAGGTTTAACAGGTAGCAGCAGAATATTATCAGGACATAATCCAGTATAAGCAGCATAGTACATTAAAATGCATCAAATTAGACTATAAAATTAGGACCGATTTTGTGTTTTGTTTTGAGGTTCAAATCGTAGACTTTGCTCCTGCTGTGGCCCCTGGCTTCCAGCAGTGATTTAGTGGGGGTCCATGGAAGTCAGAAGGTAAATAAAGATATGCCTGCCTAGAGGGTTTGAGATATTAGCTGGACTTTTGTCTTAGATTAAGGAACTGTAGTATCCTCTGTGGAGTTGTGACCTCCAATCATGCCGGGGAGCACTTGGTGATCTTGGACAACTTATGAACATCTGCCTTATTCTCGTAGATAACAAATACACATAAACAATACGTTTGTTTATCCATGAGTTGAAAAACACTTTCCATTTTAAAAAAGTAGCTCATTTTGTTGCTAAACTGTTAGTGTAAAAACTCATTATTTCCTGTTTTTTGTAATTAACTGAATAGTCTCTCACCCTCTGTTATCTTTTTGTCTCTGTTCCCTCCCTTTGTTTTCTGATGGGTTTCTCGCCTTCTTTCCCACTACTTCTCACCTTCCTCACCAACACAGTCAGTCACATTGGTATTTTTTTCTTCCCTTCTATGAATCTGAAGTATTTACCCTTTATAAAGTGCACTCTTCAAATTGTTGTATTTCTTGGTAAATGTATAAGAAGAATAACTCAGTTAAAAAAAAAAACAGTCAGATAGGAAGATACAATTGTTTTAAAAGGTATACAGACTGTGCAAAACCCAGAAATTGAAAAGGCACTATTCCATTTGCATATTTAGCCCAAATGTTTAATAACAAAAAGTTTACTTGGCAACATATAATGACATTAGATTTATGAATAATCATGAAGTGACTCATATCAATGAGGTTTGTACAGGAATTATTCCAAATGTTTTTATTTGTTTATAGTATTAAAATCAGCGGTTTCCTAATGCAATGTAAACCACTTTTTCACCAAGTACAGGCCATGACACATTTAAGACCTATTAGCATATATTGTAAATACAATTATTTTAAAAATGTGAATGTGGAAGATTATCCATATACTACAGAGTGAACACAAGCAAGACATGCAAACATATGATGTCAATTTGTTTCGGCCAATAAAGAGAAAATCTGTAGCATAAGCCTTCAGAAGGGCGTTTTAGAGAAGTCTGCGTATCACATATACATATATATCTAGGTTAATTGGTTTCTTAAGTTCTTCAACCTTTCTCATCACTTGTAGTCCTTGGAGCGTTGCAACAAACTATCACCGCCCACAATCTTTACTTTGTAGTGTAAGGCAGAAGGCCTTCCATACAATGCAATCGGAAAAGTAATAAAAGCCACATGAGGCCTGATAAATGTAGGTGGCCAAATTGTAATTTCAGATGTGTGCGGCCAATGTGGCTGTTCTGCAGATTAATTGTTGGTCTTACACTGTTTGACTATTAATCATTTCAACAACACTGGTGTTAATTCAGTTGGATTTGAACAAGAATCCTATAACTTTGCCAAGTCTCTTAGACTGAATTAATTAAGTTTCCATCCCTCAGCTAAAATCAAGATTGAGAGACTTATGCAAGAAAGAATTACAGAAATGTGGTACCACTCAGATTACTTGCATTAGAAATTGTCTGCAGTTACTGTAGGGAAGAAAGTCCCTGGTCTCTGTAAGCATCTGTGCTGTCCTATCCCTTTTTAGGTCGAGCATTCGAGACCTCTTATATATACTTTAGTATATACTTATAATATATTTATATGTGTATGTACTTTGTGGGCTCTGGAGATCAGCCCTAGGACTTGTCTGCTTCCGTTTAGGGACTTTTTTTTCTGTTCAACTGCCTCTATTTAACTGTCTTGATAGAAAACGACCAGCAGAGGTCAGTAAAATACCAGAATTGCTTTCTGCTGAGGGACTTTCTTTTTTTATTTTTCTGGCAACTGCCTCTATTTAACTGTCTTGATAGAAAACGACCAGCAGAGGTCAGTAAAATACTAGTATTGCTTTGTGCTGAGGGACTTTATTTTTTTATTTTTCTGGCAACTGCCTCTATTTAACTTTCTTGATAGAAAACGACCAGCAAAGGTCCGTAAAATACCAGAATCACTTTAGCATTCTCTAGATTCCAGTCCATAGAAATTGTCTTCCACGAGCACCCGTAGACAATAATATTTTTTTTAAATCTTGTATTTTCAGTGATATGACCACCGAAAGCCCTGATTTTATATTAAAAACAGAGCTTTGGACTATACCATTTCCCGCTGAAAGGCAATATTTCTCTCCATGTGTTCCCATAACTGGCGTGTCACGCAGTTTGGTGCTTACTTTCCCTCCATGTTAAAGAACAATAGATGTTTCAACACCCAGGCTAATGTGCTGCATAGCTAAATACATACAAGGTCTCAAAGGTGAGACCGATTGCATTGCAAATGCTTGTTGATTTTCTTGACTTGCCCTGTTGTTTATCGCTGAGTGTGCTGAAGAATCTCTGGGTCCCTGGTTATGGAAATTCTGATCGGTGGTTGAAGCAGAGATACTAGTGAGGGGTACAAGCATTTCAGCTTGTATCTCTGCGAGAGAAGTTTGCTAACCCTAAAATCGGCTTGGTCTACAAAACTGAGGTCTTTTACTTCCACCTCAGTGTATGTGGTGGCCTGTGGCATGTGTGCCACATATGCTCTGTTCATATTTGGTCTGAAGAGTTTACTCCCACAGGACATGTTGAAATGAATAATATTGTAGAAGGTGGATGCTACTCCACATTACCTTGTCAACACAACATACTCTATATGTGTTCTCTTCCGGAGCCTGTAGTCTGCCTACAAGGCTATAGAGTAGAGGTTCGTAACCTCTGGTCTTATGTGGACCCCACTGAATCACTACTGGAAGCCAGGGACCCCGCCTAAGCAATTTCTATCACCTGAACCTCAAAACAATAGACAAAAATACACAAAGAAGTGTACGTCAAACAAATACACGAATTACTAAATATTTTAACTCCAAACAAAAACATGCAAGAATGTTATTCAGAAGCTAGGAGTGGTTCCAAATGTAGTTTATTTCTACAAGACAAAGTGACTGACATGAAGCCTTTTTTGCTACAAATGCTTCCTCTCTTTGTCAGCTTACACCAGTGCTTCTATTGAGGTCACCCATCATCCATACTAGATTCCTTTTCATGCACTTGCACCACTCCCACGAAATAAGAAAACTTACCAACCTCATTTTTAGCCTTCGGATCTTGAATCTGCTAATATATTTACATTTATGGTCAGTCGTGGACCACCTGAGAAGGCATCGCGGACCTCGGAGGTCTTCAGACCACAGGTTAAGAATCAGTGCCTTAGAGAATCTACATCCACTCCCAGCATGCCTTATCCATGTCAGTTCACAGAGGACTCTCCGAATCTGTATTTCTGCTTTTTAGCACATATCTGCTAAGACAACAAGCAGCTTGTACTTGGAGAGTCTGGCCTGTGACTCCTTGAATTCAGATCCTGTGTGCATCTGCGGCCTCCCCAGTTTGATGTTTTGGATTTTCCACTGACCTCACTCAAGACGTGCGTGTTGTCGCCCTTGGAGTATACATTCCTTTAATTCCTCCTTTGTGGAAAAAGCATGGGAAGATGGGTCCTGCTCTGGTTGGCCACAATTTAAGCTTTGGAACCAGATGCACCTTTTGGTTGAACCTGGCTTCCAGCCAGTGCCCCAGATTTGGGGTAAATACTGACCCCCTTGAGCTCGTATGCTGAATTCTTCTGGACCTATGCACACGCAGTGCACACACGAGAACGATGGATGATAGCAGAAACAGGACTATGGAAGTTGGTCTTTTTCCTAAGGCAGGGAGGAAGCCTAGAATTGTGGAGGAAGATGTGATTTTGGGTTGTGGCCAGGTAGGAAAGGACCCTGCCTCCTGTGAGTGTGGAGTGATGTTGACTCCTGACCAGCAGGGAATGGAGTAAGGCTCAATGGACTGAGGAATGTGTGCTGATTGGAGGGGCACTAAGAAGCCATGGGGAGCTTGTAGCCACACTTGCCATACTGAACGAATAGTATCTTCTTCCCAAGAGGGTCAAAGACCTCCAAGAGATATTTCTAGTCTGACAGGAACTCGTTGGGTTCCTCCCATTCATTCACTGTCCTGCAGAAGTGTATTGAGGGCTGAAACATGTCATCGTGATTCCAGAATCATCTAGGCCATCCATAAGACCATATAGTTCTAGAAATGTTGGTATTTGTGTATGCAACATTTATACTTGCAGTCCTTAAAGATAAGTGACAAAATATCACCACCCAGAACAAGACTTTTACTTTGTAGTGTAAGGCAGACAATCTTCCATACAGTGTGTTTAGAGTAGTGTTTAAAGATGTGACTCAAAAAGGCCTAGGACTCAAGTTTTCATGCTGTGATATTAGCCAAAGGCAGGTAAAAAAAGACCTTGTTATGTTTTCTGTGTGTCATTTTCTCCAAATGTCAGACTGGTGTTTTGGATTCCAAACCTGTGCTGATCCAATTTCCGGGATCTCGTGGAACTCTTCCCTCACTCTGTTCACTAGTGAGCGTTCTCATTTTCACCATAGGTTTTTAAAGTAAATTGCACATCACAAGCAGTGTTTACTCTGTTCTTCCTCTCTCATGTTGCAGTGATTGCGGAATTTCAAAAGTAGGGCTGAAAGTAGTTATACAGTATGATTGGTGAATAAATTGTATTGTAGGTAATTGAAAAAAGGGATCTTGCCCTCTTGACTCTTTTAAAGTAACACTGGGGTGGGTTCTCCTTTTGCTGTGTGTCGTTGCCTGTGTGGGTCAAACATGTGCTAGTCACAAGGACCCACCCCCTTCTTGTTTTTGTTCTCATAACCTCTGCTGCTCACAGTGCCGCCTTAGGGTTTTTTGGAGCCCCCATGGCAAAATGTATTTTGCGCACCCCTGTTAGGAAAAATTTCGAATTTTATTATCCAACAGGGTGGCACAAAAACAGCTAAAATATGTCTATGATACTGGGGGCCAAAATCCTTAAGATGGCTCTGGGTAGCTAGAGAGTCTGTGGTGGAAGGGGTCAGGGGTCAGGCAGGGAGGAAGCAGTGGAGATAGAGAAGTAGAGGTGCCATAGAAAAATCAACCACTGCCCCCAGGGGGTCCCTCGGAAGATGGGGGGGGTTGAAAGGAGGGGGCTCTGGGCAGTTGCTCGATGAGCCCGTGCCTTAAAACGCCTCTGGCTGCTCGCGGCCCAATCTAACTGTTCCAATCCTATATATCATCACTTTAGTATGTGATTATAAATATCAACAAGCCGTTGTACAAGTCTGCAACACTGGGCTTTCCATAGCAGCATGCTACTAGCCGAAAAGCGCCTCGTCTGGGGTAGGAAGCGCTATATAAACGCAGTTACAATGCAATACTATAAACCGCTGGGGTGACCAAGAGCACACAGGTGTCAGAGGAACACATGCATCTCAATAGATGTGCTGCTCGCGGTAAAGGAGCACGTGTTTTGGTTTTGTTTACCGCAGTGTTCAGTTGCCCCTGCTCCAACAGGGTAAAGGGCCGTCATGGAAGCGGGGCACTTAGATAGAGGCCCCAAAGCCTCCCGAGCACAGGAGCACGGCGGCGGTGCGCTCCTGCGAAAGAGAATCGGCCCTTTTCCACGTAGCCATGATGAAATTCATGCTTGTGACTTGTGAACGTGCTTCCGGGCTGCCAGGACGCTCGTTTTTTGTGTATCATAAGCCTTTTCACGCATGTTTTTCTCCGTGCACTTTTCACGCGTGTTATAGATGCACATGACTGCGGCTCGCCCCCAAAGTCCTGGGTGCAGTTTGCACTTGGAAACCGATCGTTCCTTGTGAATGGACACTTCTGAGAGCAAGGAATGACTTTACGTGCGCACCGTGCACTCGCTGCATTAACTCCGTCCCGGTGCTCGCTGCAGCTCGTGCACGAACCCGTACAATTAATGGGGATAGATAGTACGCATTGCGTTGAAAACGGGTACTGGGGCGCCCAGTGAAATCTAAATAAGGCGCTCAAAGGCCCTAAACATGTAGGGTGCATAGTGGATGCTCCCGAAAGGTGCCACGAAGACCATATCTGAGAGCGTTGGCACTATACAACCCTCCACTCACTAAGTTTAAAGATTTATGTAACGGGCACACAGACTACATTGTTTGTGGGAACCTTAATACTAGATGTAAGTCATACCCAACTGAAGGCCTCGTTTTATCACACATGAAAGGAAATCGTACGTGCCAGTGACGTTTACGTTTCACACAGATCTTTGCGCCTAAACGCACTGCGCTGTTTTACCTGAAGTTCTTGCTCTGCACGCGCGCTCTCACACATTTTTTCTCAGGCACACACGCCCTCTAGTTAGCTGGTAATAGCATAGTACCAAAGTGTGTTGCGCACAGATCTCTGGAGCGGGTGCATTGACCCTCTGAGTTGTTTATGAGCTAGCTCCGTTACTGGCCAGCGCTGTGGCAGGGGAAGGTATGGAATGTCTGCAGTGCGAGCTCACGCACAGACTTACCGAGTGTACAGTCAGATCCTATGGCCCCTCCCCCACCTCTCCCGCAGCCCACAGCTGTGGAAGGGACATGTGTTCAGCACGGGGAGGGGCCAAGGGGGCCTCTCTGAGCCCACCGCAGCCGGACTGGGTGCGCTGCCCTGTGCCACAGAAACCTTACCCTCTCACACACTGCCTGCTCCGTGGTCCCTCCGATGGGCCATGCTGCTGGACGGGTGGATGCGTGGGGGGCGCTGTGTAAGTGATCCGCCCCACTCACGCGCACCCATGCGAGCCTGGGAGGAGCAGCCTGCGCTCTGACTCGAGGTGGTCTTATGCGCTCAGAGGTCCTGGACTGAGGGTCTTCTGGGTGAGGCCACCCTGCCGTCCGTGGAATCCGTGCTGCGACCCCTCACGCCTCGTTGGATTAACTCCCCCCTTCCTGGACGGCTTGGAGACCACCCTATCCCCTCCTTGGGAACAGTGCGGAAACCCCTCTACCCCTTGGAACCGGTGCTGAGACCCCCACCTTCCCTGGAACCCACGCGGAGACCACCCCACCATACCCTCCCTGGAATCTGTGCGGAAACCCACCCTTTCTGGGATCGGCATCTCCCCACCACCCCCTCCCAGAATTTGGAGCTCCCTGGAATCGGCGCGCAGACCACCCTTCCCTCCCTGGGCCGGAACCCGGGAGAGTGGCCCCTCTTCCCCATCAGGGGAACCCCCCTCGCCTGAGCTGCCTCCCACCCATGTGTTCCAATGCACAGGTTTAGGCACAAAAAGATCAGGAATGGTGAGTTGATATTTGTATATGTGTTAGTTTCAAGTTTGTTTATTCATCGGTGCGCTGGTTAATGCATTCAGAGAGTGCAAACCTAACCCGGGGCAGATGGAAAGATTTGCAGGGGAACATTTGTAGCGCCTGGAGATGACTTTCCCCTCACCTACGCGAGTAGCACGGCCTCTGGGCGCTGTGAGACGCTTGCAAACGGACCTTTCTGCTTGGTTACAGTTTACTTTAATTAAAGCACTGGACTGTCGCCACGTTTCTGGAATTAGACCTCATTCCCCTGCAGGACGCTGTGATGGAAGCGTGAGTCCCTGGGGGCAAAGGGCTTTTGTGTCCTCATTTCACCCGGGCAGTGTTCATGCTGTGGACCAGTGAAAATCACCAGGAGCGGAAATGGGGGGGCATATTTTACTAATGTAATTGAATGAGAGGTTCGTGTGAGGAGTGCGCCCCCTCCTCTTCCCCTGGGTGAGGCTTCTGTAGTGCCATCCTGCGCTTCTATACTGTGGTGCAATCCCGAGTCAAGGGCCGCTGCCAGTTTTGGGGTTATATAGATGAAGAAAAAGCCCGTTTCTACCTGTTCCTCGTCTCGAAATAGACATTATTTCCAAAGTCTATAGAAAGGTGAGTGACTGGCAAACATCTTCTGTGCCAAGGCCTTATCCCTGAAGGCCAAAGAATATCTTACGTGGTTACGTTAGGTACGCAATTGACAACATAAGGTTTTACGTATTATTGCAATGTCCGGGTTGCTCTTGCACAGGCACCCCCCGGTTGTGGTCACAGTTGAGTTTTTAGTAGTTATTTGCCTTTTAGTTGCAGCTGCGTCTCTGTTATTGCAGCTCGGTTTGTTGCTGCTGAATTTGTTGTCCATCTGTTGTATGCTATCTTGTTTTAGTTTCGTTGCCATTGTAGTTTGCTTTGCAGTCACTGCTGGATTGATTGCCCACTCGACAGTTATTGGTGGATTTGCAGTCACACCTGTGCTGGGGATCACTGTTGGGTTCTGGTCTGTGCTTGATGTTTGGATGCTGTTTGGTTTGCAGTTGATGGTTTTCTTCAGCCAGGACTTGTTCTCGTGGTGCTTCTAGGTTTGCATTGGCAGCTGTGCTGGTGATCTTTGTTCCTATGTTTGGTAGGTTAGCATACACACGCGTGCTGGGGTTCACTGTTGGGTTCTGGTCTGTTTTTGATATGTGGATGCTGTTTGGTTTGCAGTTGTTGGTTCTCCAGTCAATGCTTGTTCTCGTGTTGCCCCTAAGTTTGCATTGGCTGCTGTGCTGGTGATCTTTGTTCCTATGTTTGGTGGGGTAGCAGTCACACCTGTGCTGGTGATCCCTGTTTGGGTTCTGGTCGGTGTTTGATATGTGGATGCTGTTTGGTTTGCAGTTGTTGGTTCTCCATTCAATGCTTGTTCTCGTGTTGCCCCTAAGTTTGCATTGGCTGCTGTGCTGGTGGGGTAACGGTCACACCTGTGCTGGTGATCACTGTTTGGGTTCTGGTCTGTGTTTGATATGTGGATGCTGTTTGATTTGGAGTTGTTGGTTCTTCAGCCAAGGCTTGTTCTCGTGTTTATTTATTTGAGTTTTATATAGCGCTGGCTAGACCCGGAGGTATCCGAGCGCTTTACATGAGGAAACAGCGTGTTACAAGTTGCAAAAGTGTCACAATAGTTACAGAATGAATAAATATACAATACAGGAGTAATTTGTTGCCTCTAGGTTTGCATTGGCAGCTGTGCTGGTGGTCTTGGTTCCTATGTTTGGTAGGTTAGCAGTCACACCTGTGCTGGTGACCACTGTTTGGGTTCTGGTCTGTGTTTGATATGTGGATGCTGTTTGGTTTGCAGTTGTTGGTTCTTCAGTCAAGGTTTGTTCTTGTGTTGCCTCTAGGTTTGCTTTGGCAGGTGTATTGGTGGTCTATGTTCCTTTCTTTGGTGGGTTAGCAGTCACACCTCTGCTGGTGATCACTGCTTGGGTTCTGGTCTGTGTTTGATATGTGGATGCTGTTTGGCTTGAAGTTGTTGGTTCTTCAGTCAAGGCTTGTTCTTGTGTTGCCTCTAGGTTTGTTTTAGCAGGTGTATTGGTGGTCTATGTTCCTTTCTTGGGTGGGTTAGCAGTCACACCTCTGCTGGTGATCACTGCTTGGGATCTGGTCTGTGTTTGATATGTGGATGCTGTTTGGTTTGCAGTTTTTGGTTCTCTTCAGCCAGGACTTGTTCTTGTGTTGCTTCTAGGTTTGCATTGGCAGCTGTGCTGGTGGTCTTGGTTCCTATGTTTGGTAGGTTAGCATACACATGTGTGCTGGGGATCACTGTTGGGTTTTGGTCTGTACTTGATATGTGGATGCTGTTTGGTTTGCAGCTGTTGGTTCTTCAGTCAAGGCTTGTTCCTGTGTTGCTTCTTAGTTTGCCTTGGCAGTTGTGCTGGTGGTCTATGTTCCTTTCTTTGGGTTAGCAGTCATTGAGGAGTTTCTCAACAATGGCTGTTGGGTTGGTTTTCGCAGTTCTGTTGGTGGTGACTGTTGGGTGTTGTTGCTGCTCGTTATCTACTCATCAATGAGTGTGGGTTTTTGGTTGTTGCTACCCTTGTTGAATATATGTGCCATCAGCTGTAGTTTTTTTACCTTTGGATACAAGAGAAGATTTCTGGGCGACCTTTTCTGGTAGAATGCCGCTCACTCGTCTGTTTCTTGTTTGTTCAGTGGCAGAATCTCCTCATACAACTGCTACATCTGTGATTTCAAACATGCTTTATACGTCGGCGTGAGTTTTGGTGGCTGCTTTGTAAAATATCTGAGAAGTAGATAGTGCTCCCTGTTCTGGCACTGGGGGCCCAAGGTGCTGAGTTCGCAGGTGAGCCCCAGCACTTCACGTGATTTGCAGCATGATGCTTGCAATGCTGTCAAACTGCACTGAGCTCACAATGTAGTCTACGGCCACTCAAAAACTTCCATGTCCTCATAGATGACATTACCAATGACATCACTGAAGACAATTCCACTGTAACTCTCATCTGTGAGCTCACTGATGACCTCACCAGTGCATCATGGATGTTTGTGGTTTGCCTGTATGTGATGCGGACTGTAGTTGTGCCCTTGGCATGGAATGCAGGGCTCGGTCGGGGTACCACGCGGGTGGACGGCGTCCCCCCACTTATTTTACCGGGAGCTCGATAACTGGAGCAAATGGAGCCACACATTCCCTCTTTGGCCTCTCTGGGGCGAGATCGGAGCTCATTCAGAACGCTGCTCACGCGCTGGCTTCTCTGATGCAATCGCACCTAAGGGGTGAGCGAGGGGAGGCAATGAGTCTGATGGTGCAAGCCACCTTTCGTGACGTCACTTCCTGTCGTGACGTCAGCGTCCCCCCACTTCTTTTTTTAGGACTTGTGCCCTGATGGAATGACATTTGACAGCACACAAGGCGCATGCACTCACACTATGGCCCTGATGTACTGCGCCCAAGAGCCTCGCCTTCTGCGATGCAGCCTATGGCCTAGAGGTACTGCACACAAAGTTCAAAGGTTATCATGGCCTGTGTGCAGTGCATTCCGCTCGACGTCCAGTGCACCACTGTGGCCTACAGATGTACTGTAAACTCATGGCCTCGCGCAGAGTAGGGTATGAAGTCTGTATGCATTACAGACAGTGCTTTAAATGGGCAGGTGCTGTCCGGTACTGAGTGCCTGCCCTTCTTTCATTAGAAAAGGAGAGTACCTGCGCTTCTCAGCACCGCTACAATACATTTAATGAGAGAGAATCGGCACTTCTCAGGAGCAAACGGGTACTGTGAATAGTGAGTACCCGCACTTCTCAGCACCGCTACAATACATTTAATGAGAGAGTATCGGCACTTCTCAGGAGCAAACAGGTACTGTGAATAGTGAGTACCCGCACTTCTCAGCACTGCTACAATACATTTAATGAGAGAGTATCGGCACTTCTCAGGAGCAAACAGGTACTGTGAATAGTGAGTACCCGCACTTCTCAGCACCGCTACAATACATTTAATGAGAGAGTATCGGTACTTCTCAGGAGCAAACAGGTACTGTGAATAGTGAGTACCCGCACTTCTCAGCACTGCTACAATACATTTAATGAGAGAGTATCGGCACTTCTCAGGAGCAAACAGGTACTGTGAATAGTGAGTACCCGCACTTCTCAGCACTGCTACAATACATTTAATGGGAGAGTACCAGCCAGTGCTTTAAATGGGCAGGTACTGTCCGGTACTGAGTACCTGCACTTCTTTCATCTGAAAGGGAGAGTACCTGCACTTCTCTCATCTGAAAGGGAGAGTACCTGCACTTCTCTCATCTGAAAGGGAGAGTACCTGCACTTCTCAGCACTGCTCCAGTACATTTAACGGGAGAGTACTGGCACTTTTCAGAAGCAAACGGGTCCTCTGGATAGCGAGCACCGGCGCTTGTACATTTTCATTTAAAGCACCGATTACAGATAGGACGGCCCTGTGCATAAGACATCCGGGGCGGTGGGCTGGGCTGTGCCCGGTGCATATGAAGTACAAACTGCAGGTTGTGTGCACAGGTCATCCCCCCCTCCCCCCCCCCCCAACCCCCCTCCCTTCATCTTCCTCCTTGGGAGCCATTGTTTTCTCTGTTGAGCGGATGTCTCAGCGCCAAAAGGTGGGTCCAGCTGCTGCCTCTTTAGTAGTCGGGGCTCGAGGCTGGGTGGACGCGGGTGGACTGAGTCCCCCCCCCGCCCCCCCATCCCACTATTTTTTGAAAGGGGACTCCGATCCCCTTTGCCCGAGGCGGAGAGGTGTTTCTTAACGAACTGCAAACATGAATCACTTTTATGCTTTGCAGTTCGCTTTAAGAACACCAGCAGCAAACATTCATTAACAAGTTTAATGTTTAAAAAATGCACCTAGCACATTTTGTTTAGTCGCTAAAGAAGTTATAATGTAATTTACAAGCTCCACAAACCTGTTTTTTTTTTTTATTTTTAAAAACGATTGTCACTTTCAGCCATTTAAAACCTCAGTTGCACCTTTTATTTTGTGGAAATAATAGTGATTTATAAAGAAAAAATTTAAAATCAAAAATGTCCCTTTTCTATTATTTATTTGTGATTGTTAAGTTGCTGTTTCTGTAAAGTAGGCCCATAACCTCTTAGGTACGGATTATTATGACATGGCACCTCTTCTTGTGACGTCACGCCCTGTCTCGTCATTTGTGGATTGCATATACTAATTAGCCCCGCCACAGTTTTCCTTGGGATTTGTGTCCTGTAACTAGTTAATCCATTCACTCATTCGTCCACACAACTGTCAGAAAAGCAGAGCGCTGGATACAATGCTTAATTTGTAATTTTCTGAGTGCCGGTACCCGAAGTTTTTCTCAGCAGTCCACAGCAGCCGGTGCTGCTGATTGTCACGGTTACAAAATATAAAGGGCGGTCACTCTTGATTTTTTTTCATCCTTGCCTTGTCCCTTTGCCACTGTTTTCCCGTCCATTTCTTCCTCCTACTTCCCCACTTTTCAGCTTTTTTGTTCTGGGTTAAATCGGTTGATGGAAAATACGTCCCTGCAATGTATGCCGTGGGCCCCACCTGCAAACACCAGCTCAAATTAAGCACTGACTAGAAGTAAAAAGCATGCTCCAATATTGAACGTGGAGAGCGTGCGATGTAGCGCCCCGTTTGGTAGATGTACGTTTTGGAAACGGAGTTCTAATCTCACGCTCCCGACTTGACGAAATTGTGTGATCTTGGGCGGGGAGGGGAGGGGAGGAGAGTAGAGTCTAGGGGCTGGAGCTGCCCACTTTGATACTGTTCAACCAGGTTCTATCTGGGTCTGTGCTCAACATCCTGCGATTCTGGGCAAACCCCTGAAGCGCCCTGTGCATTAAAGCAACCGAATGTGTGAGGCGCAGTTCTCTCGAGAAGCGCTCTAATGCCCCTGGCCCGGTCCCCTCTATTAAAAAGCAGAATGCTATAACTCGCTTCCTGAAACTAAATCGGTATTAGTCGCTCCAGAATGGGACATTTGTGGTGAAGTGGTGGAAGGCTAAACCCGTTACCGAAGGGGGGGCTATTGCCCCGGGCTGGGGGTTCAAGGTGTTGTCATTGTTTCCTGCAGGAAGTGAACGATGGACTCCCTCGGGGCGCACGCACTGGGGGCGGGTCCTGTCTCGTGAAACCGGACCCCATCCTGCCTTCTGCTGACCGGAGGGGACCCACAGACCAGACGTAATTACAACATTTCTGGGGCATTCCTAGAAAATACGTGGTTACCTCAAGCCGGCTGCAGCAGGGTGTTCACAGCTGGCATCTGTTCCTGGGTCGGTGTCTGCCTGCCTCAGACTGCCGGTCAGAAGCCCCTCGTCTGACTGCTCCTAGGCCTTCGATCTGACTCACCCCCATTAGCAAGGTCCCCGCGCCGGGACACTCCTGAGTATCCGTGCGCGTTATAAATGCTCGTAACATAACATAACATTCACGGAGGCGCACGTGCCTGCCTGTCTGAATGCCCTGACTTTATTCATACCTGCTTCTGGCTACCTCGTGGTGCCTGCACCTACCTGTGTGTCTGTTCTGCTCGGCCTCAGCCTGTGTGCCTGCTTCTGACTGCAAGCCGGGTGCTCACAGCTGGCATCTGGACCTTGGTCTGTGTCTGCTTGAATGCCAGAAGCCCCTCGTCTGACTGCTCCTAGGCCTTCACGGAGGCGCACGTGTCTGCCTGTCTGTGACTGCGTGAGTGCCTGCATCTGTCTGCCTGTTGTGGCCTGTACCTGTGATTCCTCTGCGACTTCTCGCATGCTCGCCCTGACTTCCTTCATGCCTGCTTCTGGCTACCTCATGGTGCCTGCATCTACCTGTGTGCCTGTTCTGTTCGGCCTCAGTCTGTGTGCCTGCTTCTGACTGAAAGCCGGCTGCAGCAGGGGGTTTACAGCTGCCACCTGGTTCTTGGTCTGTGCCTGCCTGCCCCAGACTGCCAGAAGCCCCTGGTCTGACTGCTCCTAGGCCTTCATGGCTGTGCGGGTATCTGAATGTCTGGCTTCCTTCATGCCTGCTTCTGACTACTGAATGGCGCCTGCTTCTACCTGTGTGCCCGTTCTGTTCCGCCTCAGTCTATTATTGTGCCTGCTTCTGACTGCAGGCAGGTTTTTGCCTTCGTATATGCTTCTTTCTGTTTGTGGACTCCCCTCGCTCTGCATGATTGAATGACTGTCTAAAAGCCCCCTCTCCAATGTTGCCTGCTCGCTTCTTATTGATTCCAAGTCTCTGCACGTGCCTGCCAGAAGCGACATAAAGGAAACATTAATTAATGGAGTGCTTTTTCCCCAAAATGTAACACCGTGGCATATGTGTTTTTTTTTTTACAGAACAGAAAGATTATTTAAGAACTCGAGAATAAAATCCATTAATGAATGAACTGGCTCTACCCTAAAATCCCTTCTACCTTCTATCTCTTAAAGTCCTTGCATTTCTTCTTTCTGTAACTGAACATTCGGTTTTCTACTCTCTGCGAATTCCCTTTATCTGTAATCTCCTTATGTGCCTAATGTGTCTTATTTTAACACCCTATTTTTCAGCTTTTTTTTATATAGCGTAAACTTGGCCGAAGAGCGTCGGAGCGCTTTACACAAGAACCGGACATTTTACTTGAGAGCCAGGCGTTACACATTTTTTGAGGCACGCTATTAAGTGATTTTCCAAAAATCACACAATGTTGAGCGGAGGCCGGGATTCGAACCTGGTTCGGCAGCTCGTGCCCTTGGCCACATTGTCTGTATTATGTTTCTATTTTCTCCGTGCTCAGATCCAATTATATTTGAATTTCTTTATTGAAAATTTCTTACATTTCTACTTTCTTTCTCTCCCAAAATTTGCATATATTTGTATTTTCAACTTTCTACAATTCCGTTATCTTTCTTTCGCTCCCAAACTTCCCTTCCTGCAGTGCAAGTGAACACGTGCCCCACGTTTGCTCTCTAGTGGGGCTGGGGCAGGTGGCACTGCGTGTGGGCATCTAGCTCTCCTGTGAGTCGACCTATGACCTGCTGTGAATTACAGGACCATGCCAGCTGGGACGATAGCTCAGTGGGTTCATGCAGCCTCTGGGAGATCTCCATGTAAGAAGCAGATCACAGGCCAGAACCATGGAATAGTCTACCAACCTTTCATCCTTCCAAAGTCAATAAAATGAGTATTATTATATTTTCAACGATTTATAAAGCTCACCTTAAGGTCTGTCGTGATCTTGCTATTAAGGATAAAATATCTTCGACAAAAATATTTTTAAATCAGTTAATATAATCCTGAATGGATAGAGCTCTCCTCCTCGCTTAGTACATTTGGATGAATCGTGCACCTTTCGACTTTTCGGGCTAAAATATTTTACATTAGTGGTGGTTTTATATCATAGTGACAGTAAGGCATGGTGTTAGCTATGTTGACACCACTGCAGGCAGCTGCCTTCCTGCACCACCACAAATGGGCTGTGGAGGGCGCCAGATTGCCAAATATATCCACAAAAAGCCAACAGCTGTGGGTAAGGGAGGGACCCTTTCCGATGGCAACGCCTAATACCTTTGACCAGAGGCCCCTCGGAGGAGGATCTCGAGGCATGATACTGCCCACCAACCTTTTCTGGCTAACCCAAGACATTTCCCCCAGCACCTTTCCGTCTGTCGTTTCTTTGTTTGTGAGTACACACCCAGGTTGCCTCCACCTTAAAATACGCCCATTGACTCAACAGCTAAAGAAAGCCGAAGCTGGAAGTCACATTCCTGGCGTCTACAGACCAGTGGCCGGGCAGCCGGCTCCGTGATGGCCTGGAGCGAGTGTCCACACTGCAGGACCACCTTGGCCAGGGTCTTCTCCCTGATCCCTTACAGTCGTGATACCAACTGCGTTACGACACCAATCTGCACTTTGTGCGTTCTCTAATAGAAACGATTGATGAAGGGGTATGGATCTTCGACTCTTGCGGGACCTTTGTGGCATTTAAAACAGTCGACCACCAGCTACTGGTTGAGAGCCTCGAGTTGGTAGCCGGGTGGAAAGGAGCTTCATTGATCGGGTTTCCTGCTCAATAATTGAGTGATATCACTGAACTCCAGCGCCCTGAGACCCTCATGGGTGATATGCAGCGCTTTATAAATCCTTGATTGATCGATTGAAAGATGGGCCACCTCCTGTCCAACTTTCCAGAAGTTCTGTGTGAGGATCGCCAGGAGTCCATCCTCTCCCTTCCTTGAATTGATCTCTGGGTATGGGCTGTACTATCGATCTATGCCGACTGTACCTGGATTATTGTCAGCCAATTTACAATACCCTTCTGCAGGTGCTGTGGTACTCGAGGCCTCAGCAGCCCACAGTTGGCCACATGTTAATGTACCCAAAACTGAACTCTTTCTGTTTGGAACCCCAGCCAGCCTGAATGAGGGCCTTCCATCTATCCAGACCTTTTTATATTCCTTCCTTCCTTCTCCATCTTCAAATCAGGACTCATGGCGTACCTCTCTCCAGAAAGCGCTGTGAAGTGATACCGGCGCCTAGAGACCTAGCTCCAGGTAGTGAGTGCTAAATTAACGCAGTGATTCATTCACTCATGAATCATTGTCCCTCTGCCGGCTATTTTTGTAGGTAAGGCCACCAAGCTCACTTGAGTTAAAAAATCTCTGGATTATCCTGGATAACCTCCTGTCCAATGAGCGCTCAGCTTGCCTACATCCGGAAACATATCCGGTTTCGCCTGGACCACATACTGAGAGCTATTCTAATGGGCATTGTTGTCATTTCCAAATTCTATCACTGCACTGGTCTATATCTGGATAGGACTTAGCTGAGCATCTCTCAGCTTCAAAGGATGCAGAATGCGGGGAGCATAGCTGGCTTAAAGCAGTCACATCTCCAGTGTCAGATGGGCCTCAAATCCAGAGCTAAGTTTATATGCCTCTGCATTGCACCGGACTGTTTATATGGAGCGACTGCAGAATACCCCTAACACTGTCCTTGGTGCCATGGGAGGCGCGTGCATTCAGCAGACTGAAACCTGGAGGCAGTTGCTTCCTTTAGCCTATCCAGCATGTCATGGGGTGGAGGGAGGGGTTTGGATGGATACAGCTCTTGGTACCACTTGTGGAACAGCATCGAGACACACGACCAATCAAGAGCAGTCTATTTTCTTCTGTCTAACTCCATTTGCTGGTAAAATTGATGTTTAAGGTGCCCTGCCAGCTCAATGCAGTGGAGGTAGTTAATGTTTCGGTCTCATGGCTTAACCCTGACCTTCTTCACGATAAAAGATACAGAGAGTACTAGTTGGTTAAAGATACTCTCTGACTGATTGAGCATTTGTTCAGCAAACTCTCAGCACCATCTGTTTCTCTTTGTCTAATCAGACAACAGTGAAAGCAAAAAAATATGACAGCTGCATTCTGGTTTCCTAAATCTTAACATTTGTGAAAATGGAATACTTTCCGTGACTTGAGGGTGGCTTCTGTCTAAGGTTTCTACTGTTATCCATTTTGTGTGCATGTGTGAGCTTTGGACGAAGGGTCACTATCTAAACTGTAAGGGCCACTTAGAACAACACCCATAATTCATGTTAAAACACCCCAAAGGAGCAGGAAGGAGACGGAAGTCAATGCCTTAGCTTACATGGTAGTGAATACGGTGATCTCTGGATATGTAACGTGTGCTCGTGTACATTTTTCACTGAGCAAACGTGTTTAGCAACCTCAGTAACATAGAACGTGTCACGCTTAATATTAGGCACATGGCATTTCCGGTTATTTTTTCAGTCACATACACATACTCCCTTCGAATGATAACAGATGTTGGAACTGGTCTGATGTGCTGAATCATATCAACCATGTTTTTATGTTTATAGGCAATACAAGATGATTTAAATATCTTTTTGATCTGAAAGAAACTACTTTATGTGTGTGTAAATTATTGAGAATGCTAGGAAGTGATTCCTCTCAAACTAATATCTTGTTAAAATAAATTCCAGTGAGATCAAATTTCCATGCAACAAACTTTTTAAATCACTTAATCACAAATTATGAAATAAATATTAGTAAGTCTAATAGGCTTCCAGAATTTCTCACTAGATAGGTTTAACAAAAGGTAGCAGTGATGTTACAGGATGTGATGTACTGAGCACAATACAGCAAACACAAGGAGATGATGGACGGAGCACTGAAACTTTTCAGACACTCACCCCAGTCACAGATCTGGACTGAATCCATCATCGTTCTTTAGCTCACTTCGCCACCCTAGTTCAGACACAGCCATATTCAAATCAGTCTTGACCCTGTTCCTAATGGGAACAGAGCGATACCAAAGGGGATGATGGACGGAGCGCTTGAGCAAATCAAACACTCACCCCCAGTCAACTGATCTGGGTTTAATCCATCATCATTCTTTAGCTCACTCCACCACCCCAGTTCAGACATGGCCAAATGCAATTCCGTCCATCAATTGTGTGTCTTTTGCTTTCCCGCCATAAGTGCGCCAGGTATGCCCAGACGTGGGTCCTGGGCTCACTGTGCCACTGGAATCAAGCTATCCTGGCTGAAGAGGGGTGAAACCCCGAAACAGGTCCTAGGATGCTTGTTTCCGGTCCAGGGAGGACCTGGCTTGGCAGTTCGGGCTGGACTGTTCCCATGAGGCACAGGGTCAAGACTGATTTGCATATGGCCAGGTCTAAACTGGGGTGGCATGGTGAGCAAAAGAATGATGGATTCAACCCAGTTCTCTTGACTGGGGGTGAATGTTTTGATTTGTCCTGCATTCCGTCCATCAATTGTGTGTCTTTTCCTAATGGGAACAGTCCAGCCCGAACTGCCAAGCCAGGTCTTCCCTGGACCGGATACAAGCATCCAGGGACCGGTTTCGGGGTAACACCCCTCATCAGCCAGGCCAGCTTGAATCCAGTGGCAAAGTGAGCAAGGGACCCACGTCTGGGCATTCCCTGCCAACTTAGGGTGAACAAAGAAAGCACAAGGAGATGATGATCGGAGTGAAGTGAGCTAAATAACGATGATGGATTTAACCTAGATCTAATAGTGACTGGGGAGAGTGTCTGAAAAGTTTCAGTGCTCCGTCCATCATCCTATTGTGTTTCCATTGAGCACAAGATAGTAACAATGGTGTGAAACTGAGTATAGCATAGATAGCGCATCTCAGTAAATATAAACTCTGTTACACTACACACATAGGTGAGATGCCAACCCTGTGGATGAGCTCAGAGATGGGTGCATTGAAACAATTCCCCCTGTCCACAGTCGTCCAAATTGGCACCATCGGCTATAGCCTGGTTCATAACAGTAAACATTAACAATCAGGAAATAGTTATTTTCAGAGCAGTCCTTTGGCATCATAACGTTGTAAATAAATGTAGGTTGATGGTTCATCATGAGGGAACCCAAGAGTGAATTGGGCTTTCCAGGAAAGACGTCAGTTCATCAACAGCACCCAGGTGTTAAACCAGATTCTATATCATGATATGCTGTTGGCAATACTATAAACGTACCATTATTCCGTTGAGCATGAAACGTCAGTGGGTACATAGAGATGTACCTTCAGAGGCCGTGGAGCCATCTCTTGCCTCCTCTGATGGGGCCTTTTATTGGTATTGGAATCCATCCTTCGAGTCGGTGGATCCAATGATAGGCGCTTTGTGCCGGATATCTTTGATCTGTATCACGATGGGTCCCTAGGACAGTGGCCCCATGCTTTTAAGTACTCTGTGCAGCAGGTTTTGTTTGCAATCCAGATCCGTCCGTAGAGAGAATGGGCTGATATTATTGGCTGATCTGTGCGAGAAACTTTGGTTCAATATTGAAACCTATCCTTGGAGTCCTTGGACTGATCTTTGCGTTTCCTAATACTGGAAGGCGTTGGTCCTTTCTTGCGATGTATCCTGGTAAAGAGTGGGCGGGCTTATGCTATGGGCTGCCACACACAGGAAGGCACTGAGGTTTGATTGACATCTGCCCTCCAGAGACAGATGCCCATACTATGGACTAGATTTGAGTCTGAATGAAGGAACGTCTACAAAGAGATGTTAAAGAGCTGAACACATTTGATGGTTAGTGCAACATTAGGAACCAAGAGGCCACCAGATTTGAAGTGAGAGTGCAAAAAACTGAAAAATTAGTAAAGTGCCTTCATCATCTACTCACCAAGACTAAGGAACAACAGCTGCCCACATATTATGTTTTTACATTTTCAATCCGGAACAGAGCATGAGACGCAACTCTTTGAAGAACATCTCATCATCTCAATGGGCTTGTGATATTGTGCAGTGGGCTGCAGCCTCCAAGACCTCCTTAGTACTGTCCCGTATTCAGTCTAGATTACTGTACACCACTTGTTTCATCGCCTCATTTTGCACAAGTCTCCTTTCCTGTGCAAATAGGTTTCTGCTTCCTCAATGATTTTACCCTCTGTTGTTCCATTATTTAAGGCGTACCTCTGTGGAAGTTGATCCATCCAAATGCCAAGTGTAGCAGAAGTGCCATCACCCACTCTTTGGACCTCCAATGACATCACAAGGTCACCCGCATCTCCTCATCTGCCCACACTTAACACTTCCTCGACTTCCTGTTTACTTCTGTGGGGCTTGTGAAAGGCCAAGATGTGGGAATGAAACAAAGTACATCTGAAAAAAGTCTGAAGCACACCTTGATTTGTCAAAGTTCTAATTTATAATCCATTTATCATGTTTAGCGTGCATTCACTCTTTATGCGCTCCGTTCCAAGTGCGCAATGGGTAAGAATTCATCACAAAATTAATTAATGAATTAATCACCAGCGGTTCGGAGTAGAGTAAGAGTGGTTCCAAGGTTATTTAGTTTCATTTTGTTTTCCTGTTTGGGGAGGTTGATTTTGGGTGCACAAAGTGGGGATTGATTGGAGAAAAGTTAAATAGCAAGCACTATGGTTTAGGATATGTATGTTTATTTATTTGTTGAAATGTTATGCACATCGGACACGGGGTTATTATTAACTTTAATTGTATTCAAATTGTGTGTGATTGATGCACATTTTTTAATCATTGTAGATACCCCTGAAGAAGGTCGATATTTGACCGAAATGCATTGGGTGAATCAATATGTATTGGAGGATGGAGTTCACTTACGTGCCTGTGAATAGGCCCGGATGGGCAATTCCTGAGTAACTTAAATGCGTGAAAAATTTGAACTTCCTTTCTTTGACGTGACGGATTAAATGGTTAAAAAATGGAAATAAAATTGGATGAACTTTGGCAACACTATGGAGTACGTGTAAAATTGTTTCACAAATGTGTATCCAGCTGTGCAACTCTTTTGGGACACGAATTTTGCGTGTCTCAACTTTGTGATGAATGAAACAAAGTACACCACACTTTTAGATCCGGGCATGGTTTCAGGCCTTGGCCGTGCCCTCTCGAACCCTGAAATCAGGGGTATCAAAGGGGCGAGTCAGGGGTAACGCCTGATAACCCATGGTACCCCTAATTGACGTCCACGTTTAAGTCTAAGACTTCTCCTTGGAGTAATTGTGCCAATACAATCGCCCGGATTGGTTGGGCCTGTTGCAACACGTATTCTTAAAGACAAGGTTTTTACTTTAATGGTTGCCAGGTGCCTGCTTTACTCTCATACAACACTTACCTTCAGAGCCAGTGTGTCCATATATTTAGCTGCTCTGTGAAGGCAGGACACCGAGATTCAAACCACTGGCTTTCCTGTACTGTAAGGTTTTAGGTTTACTACAAGATGTTTGTTCACAACACACAGGCGAACACCTTCTGACCTAGTCCAAGTTGCTTCACCTTCTTGTAACTCTGCTCAGTCACCTGAGGCCGCCTGTGGCTTGAGATTGG
This sequence comes from Calotriton arnoldi, assembly GCA_963921515.1. NCBI lineage: Eukaryota > Metazoa > Chordata > Amphibia > Caudata > Salamandridae > Calotriton > Calotriton arnoldi. Next base: position 1,550,661 of record CAWUFW010002109.1, read on the forward strand.
ATTTCTGGTTGTGTGAGAAGTCCCTTGCAAAGAGGTTTTCACTTACTTTCCCTCGCCCAACATTCTCAGACACATGTTGCATTTTGGGAAGAAATGCAAATTGCCTTTTGCTATGGTCGATTATGTAAGAAAACCGGTGTCGCTCTCCCATCTTTATTGCATCTCTTTGTGACAAGCAACCTCTCATCCCAAAGTGCCTTGAGCCAACATACCCATTTGGAGATTAAGGTCCTTGGTCCTATAAATCGTTAAAAAAACACAAGAAGCGATGGACTAACATTCTTCAACTAATTGTAACCAACGGGGAATACATTGGACACTTTTCTATTCCCTAACTTCTTTTGCTCTTTGTGTCTTTAAAGACAGACAACTGTCATATGGAAATTAGTCTTTGCCCCTCCTTGAAAGGGAAGGTTCACACTGTTGCGTCATATCCTGCTGAAGGAGAACACAAGGAGCACATATAATTCAGCTTTGTTAGTGAAGGGCAGAGGGGCAGCAGATGAGCAGGTGAGGGCCGGGTGGGGGGGTGGCAGGTGAAGGGGAAGCCACCGGGGTGGCTTTTTGGAGGAGGTGACCGGTGAAGGACAGCATAAGAGAGAGCAAGAAGACACATGCATTTGCATAGTGCTTAGTGAAAAATAATAAAGTAGTTCCCTATGATTGAGAAGTAGAACAAAAACTGTGCAACATCAGCAAAAAGGAAAAAAAAATAGAAAAAAAGGTTCTGAGACACAGGCGTCACTTGTGGCCGCATTATTCTGTAGGCACGTGCATGCACGATGATGTGTGCACATGCATGCGTCAGTACACATGTATGGGATTATTGAATGGTTTGGGCACCAATTACATTTTTTTATTTATCAATGCAAGATGGCAAATGTCACTTGGATCGGTAAATTAAAAAAAAAACCCATTTATTAGCGCAAAAGCATTTTGGAATGCACAGTGGCCCGGCTGAAAAAGGCAGCTGCTGGCCCCCCCAAACAAACTGTGGCATGCAGAGGGTTAGCTGGGGGAGGTGAAGGGGTAGCAATTGGGGCAGTAATTGAGAGGGGAAGCAGCACATAAGAGACAGCAAGAAAACACATGCCCACTCATGGAGTGCTTAGTGAACAGAAAAAGTAGTTCCCTAAATGTGAGCAGTTGAATGAAGTCAGCCATCAAAAGCTTGCTAAAGAGACTGTGCTACAGAAGAAAGACAAATACAAGAAGATGAAGGCAAGCCATCCAATAAGAAGCAAGCACAAGAGCATGACAAACCAACCAATAGTAAGGAGTGGGCGGGCTCTATACCCACTTTACATTTTTGGTATGGTTCACAAGAGATTTGTAACAAAGAAACAGCTAAAAATTGTACAGGACACTTAAAAATTAGGGGTTGTCAGTGCTTGAATTAATCATGACTACTCTTAAATACTTATGGCAGCATTTCATTCCAAAGTCAGTGGTGTAGCTCGGGGGTGGAAGGGGGGGGAAGCGGTCCGCCCCGGGTGGAACTCTTTTTGGGTGCAGCGGAGGTGAGCAAGTAGTGTATGTCGACTACCACCATCGCCCCACCCCGAGAACAAGTTGTCCGTCGGGTGCCCCCCAAGACCAAGTAGGTCTAGCTACACCACTGTCCAAAGTGTTTTGCTCTCGCTGCTATTACAAGCAGGTACCAGCAACTTGTATTCAGTCTTGGCCCTACCCTCAGAAAGGGAAACGGCTAGGCCGCATCCCTTCTGAACAGAAATGCAATGACCCAGAGACCTATTTTGGCCTCAGTGAGACTCATTAGCGAGGTATAAACCGAGTACTGTGGGGCCGTGAGCTACAAGATGCACGTGTGTCCAAACTTGGGCCTCCGAGCTCCGCCTTGAGGTTTCTCGTGAGCTACACGATGCACATGTGTCCAAACTTGGGCCTCCGAGCTCCGCCTTGAGGTTTCTCGTGAGCTACAGGTTTTGTTCCTGGGACCGCAGAGACCTGTTCACCTGACTTCTGGATACACGACTGTCTGCCACGAACCCTGCCTTGAAAAAGCCCTCGGCCGATGGGCCATATGGGCGAAACACGTGTCGGCTGTTTCTTTACCTTGTTTTGTGTCCTATGCATGAGAATCCAAATAAATATTATGCATTTGAAAATCACCAAAGAACGCTTGGAAATCATTTATCAAAAATACATTCGAATTTGAAAAGGCACAATCCTCCATCCTTCTCTAGACAGTATGCACGTGTGTCCAAACTTGGGCCTCTGAGCTCCGCCTTGAGGTTTCTCGTGAGCTACAGGATGCACGTGTGTCCAAACTTGGGCCTCCGAGCTCCGCCTTGAGGTTTCTCGTGAGCTACAGGATGCACGTGTGTCCAAACTAGGGCCTCCGAGCTCCGCCTTGAGGTTTCTCGTGAGCTACAGGATGCACAGTTCTTCACCGAAACCTGGACCAACACCACCTCGGGACCGGACATCGCCATCGCCATCCCCCAAGGATACAAGATCTCCAGGAAGGACCGCCCCTCCCGCCCAGGAGGAGGAATCGCCATCGTCCACAAATCCAGCCTCCGCCTGAGCACACTCCCCGACGAGCCCACAGAACTGATGGAACACCTTCACTTCAAGATACTGGCCAGCCCCACCGCCACCCTCCGAGGAACCCTCATCTACCGACCCCCTGGACCCCGCGGACCCTTCGCCAACTCCATCACGGACATTATCTCCCCACAGGCCATCGCATCCACCAACTACACCCTGCTGGGAGACCTCAACTTCCACCTCGACATCCACCTGGACCCCAACACCACATCCCTCCTGGACAACCTCCACAACATTGGACTCCGCCAGATCGTGACCGAGCCCACGCACTCAGCAGGACACACCCTCGACCCCCTCTTCACTACAGGAAACTCCATCACCTTCAGCCACACCACCGAACTCCAATGGACCGACCATCGTTGCGTCCACTTCACCTTCAGAACACCCACCATCCACAGACACCAGCACCTGCTTCCACGAAGAAACTGGACCAAAATCACCGACGACCAGCTCACCTCCTCACTCAACAACTCCACCCCAACCATCGCGGAAAACGACGACCCCAACACCGCAGCCCGAACCTTGCATAGATGGATCTCGGACAGCACCAACACCATAGCCCCCCTCAAGAAAAACAACAATACCCGCGCCAAGAAAGCCAGATGGTTTACCACCGAACTTCGAGAGTCCAGACGCACATGCCGCCGCCTCGAAAAGGCATGGAGGAACACCAAATCCACAGAAGCCCACAACAACTTCAGAGCCGCCACCAATGCCCACCATCAACTCATCAGAGAAACAAGGAAAAAGCGATTGAAGACAGAATCTCCACCCACGCGCACAACAGCAAGGAACTCTTCAGCATCATCAAGGAGTTCGCCCAACCCACCAGCGAGTCTACCGACATCCCTCCCTCACAAGACCTCTGCGACAAACTCAGCACCTTTTTCCACCACAAAATCAAGAGCATCTACGACAACTTCGACGAAGACAACCAACACACTGAACCCTCACCAACCACCCCGACACCCAGAAACCAGCGATTGACGACTGGACAGCCCTCACCACCGAAGACACACTGAAGACAATGAAGTCAATCCACTCAGGGGCCCCCACGGACCCCTGCCCCCACCACATCTTCAACAGAGCCGCCGACACCATCACACCCATGCTCCGCTGCACCATCAACCGCTCCCTGGCGACCGCCTCGTTCCCCGACGACTGGAAACACGCCGAGGTCAACCCCCTCCTAAAGAAACCCTCAGCGGACCCCACCGACCTCAAAAACTACAGACCCATCTCCCTGCTCCCGTTCCCAGCGAAAGTCATTGAGAAAGCCATCAACAGCCAACTCGCCACATTCATTGAAGAACACAACATCCTCGACTCCTCCCAATCCGGCTTCAGAAAAAACCACAGTATGGAAACCGCCCTCCTCGCCGCAACAGACGACATCCGCACCCTACTGGACAAAGGAGAAACAGTAGCCCTCATCCTCCTCGACCTATCAGCGGCGTTCGACACAGTCTCCCACCGCACCCTAATACGCAGACTCTACGACGCAGGAATCCAGGACGAGGCCCTCGACTGGATCCGCTCCTTCCTCTCCGGTAGGACGCAGCGGGTCAGTCTCCCCCCCCCCCTTTCCTCTCGGACCCCACACCTACCACCTGCGGAGTCCCCCAGGGCTCCTCCCTCAGCCCGACGCTCTTCAACGTCTACATGGCTCCACTTGCCCCCATCGTCAGAACCTACGGACTCAACATCGTGTCATACGCAGACGACACCCAGCTCATCCCTCTCCCTATCCAACGAGCCCAACACCACAAGAAGCAACTTTCGAGAAGGCATGGAAGCCGTCACCAAATGGATGAAAAACAGCTGCCTACAACTAAACACCAACAAAACAGAAGTACTCATTATGGGCCCGACGCTTGAATCGACACCTGGTGGCCCCCCGCCCTCGGAAATCCGCCAACCCCCACAGACCACGCAAGCAACCTGGGAATCATCCTGGACTCCGAGCTCAAAATGGACCGCCAGATCAACTCTGTCTCGTCTTCCTGCTTCCACACCCTCCGCCTCCTTCGTAAGACCTTCAAATGGATCCCCCTCGAACACCGAAAGACCGTCACTCACGCCCTGGTCACCAGCAGACTCGACTACGGCAACGCACTCTACGCCGGAATAAACAAAAACCTCACCCGCAAGCTACAGAACATCCAGAACGCCGCCGCAAGACTGGTCCTCAATCTGCCAAAACACTGCCACATCTCCCAGCACCTGCGCACACTCCTCTGGCTCCCCGTCGAGGCGAGAATCACCTTCAAGATGCTCACCCACGCACACAAGGCCCTCCACGGCACCGGACCAGCATACCTGAACAGCCGACTCAAATTCCACGCACCCCAAAGGACCCTACGATCAGCCCAGCTCTCCTACGCCGTGGTCCCCCGCACCAGAAAGACCAGATCGGGAGGCCGCTCCTTCTCCTTCCTCGCGGCCAAAGCATGGAACGCCCTTCCGCTCCACCTCAGACAGACAACATCGCTCCCCATCTTCGCAAGAAACCTCAAAACCTGGCTCTTCGACAGACCCCCCTCCTTGATGGAATGGAACCTGCACCCCCTCCCCTAGCGCCTTGAGACCCTTACGGGTGAGTAGTCGCGCTTTAACAAACCCCTGATTGATTGATTGATTGACGTGTGTTCAAACTTGGGCCTCCGAGCTCCGCCTTGAGGATCTCAATTATCACAATCCAAGATGGAGCTCACGGTGCACCATTAAGGGGAGGAGCTTGAGCAAGCCTTCTGATTAAACAGGCAGAGGAAGCGTTGAATGCTGACAGAGAGACTATAGCAGTCACTATAAACCCTTTGCCATTCCATTCCATTGTTTTATTTATTTGAGGAGTTCTCTCTACCACCCCTCCTTGCTTTGTGGTTACTTTAGGGCGTTTTGTTGTATAGACGGCCGTACATGATTCTATAGATAGATTCAGCTGAATTGTAAATCCAGGCAGGCAATCCAAAACTCAGACCAGCCTGCTGCACGCTCTGCGCATCTCTTGTGGACCCCAGCAAAAACTTGCATTTGGCTTCGAGCCTGGACAATGCTTATCATTGGTTCGCTTTCTTGTCAGTCTCACTTCTTCATGCCTTATTGGATGGCTTTCCTTCCTCTCTTGCGTTTGTCTCCTTCCTGGAGCATAGCTTCTTTACTACCGTTTTGGTTGAATGACTTGTGTCCTTACCCTGCTCGCATCCTGAGAACTGTTTTGTTTCTTTTTCTTTCAGCACTCCATGAGAATGCATGTGGTTTTTTTGCTCTGGCCCTGGTGTGCTCCTTCCCCACCTCAAATACTGACCCAGGTGTCTTGCCAGCTGCTCCCTCAACCTTCAGCTCGCCCATTGCTTCCCCTAAACATCCTTGGGGTTTTTTCCGTAAACAAAAAAAATAAAAGTTTATTTCTGCCGGATGCGCCACTGTTGCCCCCCTGTGCCCCAACACTCATGTCGCGTCCTGCAGAAAAAAACATTTTACATTTTTTTGGGATGGTCCTGCAGCTGTCATTTGCTGCCTGGCCCCCCCTTTTATTTAAAAGCTCTTTTGCGCGCTTTACAATTTTTTATGGACTATCCCAAGATTGGCACCTGCCATCTTGGAATCATGAATAAAAAAAAATATAGACATAATTGTGCCTGAGCCATGCTGTATGCACGTGCAAGCATGCTGACACATTTGCCTGCGTATGACATCATCTTAGCACGCCATAGCATCATGACGCATATATGCATACAAATTATTGCGTTTTTCCCCCTTTTATATTTATTTTAGTTGCTGCAATATCAGCAAAAACATTGGCAAAGACATATGGTTGAAAAGGCAAGATTTATTTATTTAGTAATTTGATATAATGCCACGTCACCAAGTATCATGGAGCAATGAACTGAGTACATCAACATTTTTAACAAGCATTTGCAATGCAGTAGGTCTCGCATTTGCAAGAGTTTAAGCTATTGACATTGTAAATGACAATGCCATTTATCTGTTTTGCTAATTAACACATAAATAAAAGGCATTGTTATTTACAATGCCAATAGCTCAAACTCTTGTAAATGCGAGACCTATTCAAAGAAGAGGCCGCCGTTGTCCCGGGCGGCTCGAAAAGTTAAAGCGCGCATGGCGCGCTGAATGTTGCAGGAGAGCCTGTCGTGCCTGCAGTAGGAGAAACTCATTAAAGAAAATAGTGCTTACAGACTAAAAAAGACGTACCGTGTAACAACCGAAGTAAAAGGGCCAGTCCTCATGGGAGGTTACAAATGAACACAAGGCGGGACTAAGGAGGGACTAACAAGCCTATTAACGAATCAGAAGTCAGCATTTACGAAGGGCAATGACACAAGCCAATGACGAATATGGGCGGAGAGTGGGTGGGGCTTTAATTCCATACTCCAATACAGCATGCCACAGAGCAGCGCATGCGTTGCCCAGGCTCGACCTAAAAATGGGGGTCTTTCAGAGTGCTGGGGAATGTTAAGCAGGGAAACGCAGCAGGCATGGAGTGAGGGCGAGACTGTACCCTTCTATCTCAAACATCAGGATTCGTGTATCAATGTCTGGATTCTGCTTTGCGAGGTAGGCCAGTGTGTGCCATCTTTGACAGCCCCCTTCCCCCAATTCAGAGCTTAAGATGGTGGGGTCCAAGGTCTCTGACGTAGACTCTGCATAGGTGAGTTAAGTGCAGGGGTAGAGATTCCCAAGCGCTGCAACCTGAGGGGGATTGGTCCAGGACTGCAGAAGATCTGGATTTTGGTATTTTCAGATAGAAACCGTGTTTGCATCTGTATTGTCTTTTGCCGCCTGAGGCGAGCAGGAAATCTGCTAGGTGAGTGGGTTTGTGTTGCTGCAGTCCCTTGTAAGTGACGCAGCAGGTTTTACTTATCATGGCGGCAAGAGAGAGAGCCAGTTGAGATCTCTTAGGACTGGGGAGATGTGGTGGAATCTTCTTTTCTCCGAGATGAGTGGTGCTGTGGCATGAAGAACCGCTTTAGGAGACGATGGTTTTGATGCTGGTTACGCAGCCAGGATTGCATCTCCTGAATCTATCCTGGATATAACCAGAGCATGCACTGCGCTTCTCAGTTGGTTGTGGATCTGTTAGATCTATCCTGGATATAACCAGAGCATGCCCTGCGCTTCTCAGTTGGTTGTGGATCTGTTAGATCTATCCTGGATATAACCAGAGCATGCCCTGCGCTTCTCAGTTGGTTGTGGATCTGTTAGTGCTTTTATTTCTTTAATTATTGGAGGTGGACATTTACAGACGGCAGCAATTTGTTGGCATGAGGAATCCTAGGTAGGAATCAGTCGATAGTGAACCCTAGGGATTTGACAGTAATGTTGGGGGATGGAGCGAATCGGAGATTTGTTGTGCCATTAATGATTGGTCGATGTTATTGTTGCCTTTTCTGGATAAGAAGAAATTGTGGTTTTGCGAGTTTGGTTTTAAGCAGTTTGATTCCATCTAATGGTGTCATTTTCTTAGACTGATCTGTAAAGTGAAGCGATCATTGATCGATGCCAGTTTTAGGTTTAACTGCATCATCTGCATATGGGTGGATCTTAGCATTGGTGTCGAGCAAAGCTTCTAAAGGTTCGACAAACAAAATGAATTAAACAGCGAGAGTGACTGTGGACTTCCAGTAGGACCCACCTTGTGGAACTCCACCCCTTGCTTGCTTCGGAGAGGATGAGTGGTTTCCTAATTTATTAATTGTGTTCTGCCTTTCAAGAAGGACTTGAACTAGTTGAGCACAGAGTCTCCAAGGCCCATCCTTCATTCCAGGGTTTTTAGTAGCCACTGCGTTGAAGGCTGCCGACAGGTCCGGTAGTATCAGGAGGCTGACTTCACCTTCACCAGGATGCGTAGGATGTTGTCCATTACCTACAGCCCGACAGTTTCAGGGCTGAGCCCTTCTCGTGTTAAGAACAAAACAACAATCATGAACATTCTGCGCCATCTTGTCTGATGAAAGTTCCTACGTGCACATAAACTACAGTCATTCTGATTGACCACAGCCATTTTGTACTCTGTTGGTCACCTTCATTTCACCCTGTCCTCTCAGCCTTCTGACTCTCTGACCAAACCTGATATGTGTGCTGGGGGCTATAAACTATCTCCACGACAAACATCAACATCACCTGCTGCCTCAAACTCGTCTTTCCTCTCATCCCTGCACAAACAGGTTACAAACACCAAACAGACTCTTGCAAGCATGGTTTATTGCACTGCACACAGCAAGACTTGTTTTTGCCAACAATGGGACCTGTTTTTATCAACAGAACGGACTCTTAGATCTGGCCGGTCTCACTCGTTTTAGACCCTGAAGCAAGGTCCAGCTGCAATTAAATTGTCTGTTTTGACCCGGGCGGGAGGAGAGTTAATGTTGGGCTTGTGTAACCATGTTGATGAAACAATGTCGGGCTTGTGTGACAACCTGCCCGGGCGGAGACTCCAAGCTTGTAACCATGATAAATGAAACAAATACATTGTGTAAAACCTGTATAAAAGGAAGAGCCAAAAGCATTGCCAGCAGAACACCTCACTGAGACATCCCGGTGCCTCAGTTGACGCGATCTCCTCATGAGAAATAAACCTTCTTCTTGTCTTCCAGTTTCCAGCGCCTTGCCTCATTATTTTGATAGCGAACCCAAAGTGAATTAGAGGTGGAACCCTGCACCGGGCAGCATTGAGGTGTGAAAAGCAGCGAGTCTCCTGGGATCCCCAATGCTGCCCGGCGCAAAGTCACCTTTAATCCACTTTGGATTCACTATCTAAAATAACGAGGCAGGCGCTGGAAGCTGGAAGGCAAGAAAAAGGTTTATTACTCTTAGAGGAGACCACGTCAACTGCTGACACCAGGATGTCTTCAGGGAGGTGTTCTACTGGCAATGCTTCTGACTCTTCCTTTTATACAGTTTTACACAATGTATTTGTTTCTTTTATCATGGTTACAAGCTTGGAGTCTCCGCCCCGAGCAGGTTGTCACACAAGCCTGACATTGTTTTATCAACATGGTTACACAAGCCCAACATTAACTCTCCTCCCACCCAGGTCAAAAACAGACAATTTAATTGCAGCTGGACCTTGCTTCAGGGTCTAAAACGAGTGAGACCGACCAGATCTAAGAGTCCGTTCTGTTGATAAGAACAGGTCCCATTGTTGGCAAAAACAGTCTTGCTGTGTGTAGTGCAATAAACCATGTTTGCAGAGTCTGTTTGGTATTTGTAACCCGTTTGTGCAGGGATGAGAGGAAAGACGAGTTTGAGGCAGCAGGTGATGTTGATGTTTGTTGTGGAAATGGTTTATAGCCCCAGCACACATATCAGGTTTGGTCAGAGAGTCAGAAGGCTGCTAGAGGACAGGGTGAAATGAAGGTGACCAACAGAGTACAAAATGGCTGTGGTAAATCAGAATGACTGTAGTTTATGTGCACGTAGGAACTTTCATCAGACAAGATGGCGCAGAATGTTCATGATTGTGTTTTGTTCTTAACAGTCGCCCCTTTGAACATAACTAGCCATCTTGTCAGTCTATTTCGATCTCCATAATGTCCTGTATTTCTTGTTCATACATTACTCTCATTTTTGTTAACTGAGTGTCCATAGTCTTAGGGCGCAAGGCACTTATGCAAAGAGAACACAAAGGTGGTATACAGTGTACACCCAAACAGCAACCACATATTGCCAATACTGGGACCAAGAGAAACATTGATATTTTCCAACCCCAGTCCTTTAAGATGCCCCAAAGCCAACTTCCAATTGTCCAAGTCTCTGATCCTTGATGAATTTCTGAAGACAGTCTGTGGAGATGTTCGATTGCTTCATAGACAGAGGGTGAATTATCAGGGATGTATATGCAGCAACTGGCACCAATGATGCGACATGCTCCTCCACGATCCGCTAGTACCACGTCCAAGACCATGCGGTTTTGTAGGGCCACCAGACGGACCGCTTGAAGCTCGGCAGTGTTGTTGGTGAGGATGCCAGCTGTGACGTTCAGGGCGGTTTCTACCACTTGAGACAGATGTCTGATGGCTCGGCTGTTTGCCATCGGACCCCATAGCGGGACGAGCCCTTGTGCTGCGTCAACGAACTGTGATGCGGCAGAGTCTGCTTGATCAGTGTCTTTAGAACGCTTTTCTCGATGATGCTCTGCAGGGGCTGTGTAGGTCGGTGGCAAAACAAAGGCGATGTAGCACGTGCCCCCCAGTTTCTTGGGAGCCAGGTGTAGGCTTTGGTTCCACAGACAAAGTACATATTGGGTGATGCAACAAATGCTGGAGGATTGGCAGTGTTCAAAGTCCTTACAATGTTACAAGTGCTGTGACCCACATTCTTAGTCCCACGGCCTTCAATGCATACAAGGCCAGAGACGTTCACCACAGATAGGGCCACAGTCAGTGTTGCAGCAGTTCTTTTCTTCAGGTAGGAAAATGTGGCTCTGACAGGATTATTGAACACTTGTATTTCCACTCGTTCTTTGGAGGGGACATTCATTGGGAATGTCGTATTGGAGGTGTGAGGGCAAAGGGAGCTGCTGTTCTTCCTGTTTGGTTTAGCCAGAACTCGTTGTAGAACTGAGCGATTGTCCCATCGGAAGTGGCATTGTCTTTGTAACTTTCTTGTAGGAGCATCATCCAGGCAAGGCAAGATCCATGAACAGAAAAGGGTGAAGGGATGGAATGTTCAGTGGCATGTGGTAGCAGCCCACAGACCCAACAGTTAGTGGCATTGGTGGCAAGATTGTGCTGGTGCAGCATCTGTACGAAAGAATTATTCCAGAATTCTTTGCGTCGTTCTCGGAGATGTGGCGGTAGTGATACCAGGTAGTGTTCTTTCTTTGTGATTGGTTGCATGGTTGGTGACAATGTTCTGTATGCAGGTGCATTCTCTTCAATGATCCAGAGTGTGACCATTAGCAGGAGGCAGGTGAGAAATGCAGCTACAAGTGCAATTGTCTTTGTACTGTGCAGTTCAAAAGTCTTGGTGTCTTTGCGGTGGCTTTGCAGGTGTTCCGTTTCTTCCATCATCTTCGAGGAGCTCACCAACTGTTAGGACCACAGACTTTTGTCTGGTGTTTTTCCTGGTAGCGTCGTTTGGCTGTGCTACCGATCTGAGACTCTGACTCAGTTAGTGGCCTTGTTGTTGGAGCTCCCCCCTTTTCGTCGATCTTAGGTTGTACCCTTCCTTGGATGGCACCGTGGGGTTGGGAAATTCAGACAGTTGGAGGGTGTCTTCTTGTGGGTAGCAACTCGGAGCTGGTCGGTCTTTTGCGAGTACTTCCTCTTGCACCTCCACCTCTTCACAGGTTGCCAGCGTTGGAGGGACTTTCTTGCAGTGGTGGGCGTGCAGCCAATTTTTTTTTCCTTCCACTCGGAGGGCAGTTCGAGTGGTGATCAAGACTTGCCAGGGGCCCGTCCACCTGGGCTCCAGATTCTTCGTTCTTTGGAAGTTGCGAACTAGGATGAAGTCCCCAGGCTTTATCACATGTCCTGGGCCCCTGGATATGTCAGGCAAGGCTTGCTGCACCTGTTGGTGGATAATTGTTAGCTCGTTTGTCAATTTATGCAGATAGTCTGACATTAATATGTTCGGGACATCGTTAATGGAGGTGGGTCTTGGTGCCGCCCAAATGTTCATAGGCCTGCCGAAGACCACTTCATACGGGGTCAGTCTGTGTTTGGTCGGGGTGGAGCGCATTGATAGCAATGCCAATGGAAGGGCGTCGGGCCATTTCAACCCGGTTGTGGCAACTATTTTGGCTAGCTTTAGTTTCAATGTTGCATTGTGTCTCTCTACCAGGCCCGCTGATTGGGGGTGGAAGACGGCATGGAATTTTTGTTTTACCCCCAACCCTTTCAGTATGTTCTGTATCACTTCGGCTACGAAGTGTGGGCCGTTGTCGCTCCATAAAATTCTGCAAAGGCCGTACCGGGGAAGAATTCTTTCAACAATACTTTTGCAGTGGCTATGGCAGTATTGTCGCGGGTGGGATATGCCTCCACCCATTTGCTAAAGCGCACACAACCACCAGGACATATTTTAGACCATGGCATCTCTCTAGTTGGATGTAATCCATTTGAAGGACTTCAAAGGGGTGATCAGGGACTCCAAACCCTCCCCGTGGTACTACTGTCCCTTTCCCTGGGTTGTGTTGTAGGCATACTATACATTGTTGTACTAGGCGCTTTGCAGATTCTGTTATCTTGACATTATGCCATACTCTTGTGATTAGTTCAATCATGGGGGTGGAGCCTATGTGTGCTGGTAAATGTGCCACGGTCAATATGGGGATGAGGTAGGCATTGGGTAACAGCCATTTATTTCCGTCTTTAGTTCTCCAGCAATTTTCCTCGTCTTTTAGTCCCACCTTTTCCCACTCGGTCAATTCGTCTTGTGTGCCTGTAGTCTGTATGTCCCTTACAGTGGTCCTAGCATCAGTCCATTGTTCAGCTTGTGACCTGGTCACATACATTCGTGTCATGGTTCTGTCTTCTGCTGTGGCTCGGGCAGTAACGTCTGCTAGCGCATTTCCCTGTCCAATGAGATCTGTCACTTTCCTATGTGCTTGGCATTTTATCACTGCTAGCTTTTGGGGAGGAGGACTGCTTCCGTCAAGGCGGAGACTAAATCTCCATGCAGGATGGGTGTACCGTGTGAAGTCAGGAACCCTCTTTCTTTCCATAGAATCCCGAAATGGTGAACCACCCCGAAGGCGTATTGGCTGTCGGTGTATATGTTAACTGTCGTGCCAGCTGCTAAAATACATGCTCGTGTGAGGGCAATGAGTTCTGCTGCCTGGGCGGAACGTTGGGCAATACGGGCTGTTTCTAGAATGGTTTGGGCTGTGGTGACAGCGTATGCAGCTGAGGTGGTGCCGTCGGGGAGTTTGATGCACGAACCATCCACCCATAGTTCTCCATCTGGCTCTAGAAAGGCGGTGTCTCTGAGGTCTACTCTACTTTTTGTTTGTTCATCGGTTAGTGTCACACAGTCGTGTAGTGGAACCACGTTAGAATCGTTCTCGGGTAGGGGTAACAGTGTGGCTGGATTGAGGGTGGTGCATCGCTTTAGGGTAATGTGTGGTGCTAGCAGGGTCAACTCATATCCTGTCAGTCGGGCGCTAGTCAAGTGTGGGTTTTGGTCTGGTTCAGTAGTGTGTCGACTGCATGGGGTACTAAAACAGTGACTGGATTGGAGAGCACTATTCCTTCGCTCTGGCGTATTGATACCGCTGCAGCTGCCACAGCGCGCAGGCACGCTGGCAGTGCTCTGGCTACTGGATCGAGGGTGGCAGAAAAATATGCACAAGGGCGTTGTTTGTGACCAATTGATTGTGTTAGGACAGACAATGCACATTCCTCCCTTTCGTGTGTGTAGAGGAAGAATGGTTTGGAGTAATCTGGGGTTCCTAGGACTGGTGCTGAGCAAAGGGTATTGCGTAGTTCTTTAAAGGCTGTCTGGCATTCGGGGGTCCAGGGGAGAGGTGAGGGGATGTCCTTAGCTAGGAGGGAAAGAAGGGGTTTGACAATGAGGCTAAAGTTCGGTAACCACTGTCTGCAAAACGAGGTGAGGCCTATCAAAGAGCGGACTTGCTTCTGATTTTTGGGGACAAGGGTGTCTAGAATTGTCTGGATCCTGTCAGGCGTGAGTTTTCTCCCTTCTTTTGATAAAAGGTGACCCAAATAGGTCACTTGTAATTTACAGAACTGCAGTTTCTTTCGGGAGACCTTGTGACCATTCTCAGCAAGGAAATGGAGTAGTTTGATGGTGGCTGGGACGGCTATTGGTATGGTGTCTGCTGCTAGAAGGATGTCGTCTACATGTTGTATTAGTGCCACTCCATCTGGCAATTGTATGGCGTCCAACTGTCTTTTAAGCGCCTGGCTATAGATACTTGGGCTCTCAGTGTACCCCTGAGGTGCTCTACAAAATCTATACGAACGGGAATTTAGGGTAAATCCAAAAGATAGCGGCTGTCCTCGTGTATAGGTATGGAAAAGAAGGCGTTCTTGAGGTCGATCACAGTGAAGGTGGTGGCAGTGGAGGGGATTAAAGTCAAAATTGTCGTGATGTCGGAAACTACTGGGTATTGTGGTACTACGATTTTGTTTACCTCCCGCAGGTCAATGATGAAGCAGTAGGCTTTCCCATCTCCCTCTCCCTGTCTCTTTACAATCGGTAGTATGGGACTGTTACAAATGTTGCTCACTACTTCCTCTACCACCCCTGCCTCTACCAAAGAGTGTATGATCTCTGTTAGTGCTTTCTCACCCTCTGGCGATATTTTGTACTGCGGTACCTTCGGTAGGGTTGCGTCCTGTCGTATTGTTACGTGTACTGGGTCAATCATCATTCGTCCTACGTCTGAATCAGCCCTAGCCCATAAGTGTGATGGCAAAGTGTCCAGTAGGGATGTGTCAGTCTCAGAGATGGAAAACATGTGCTGAAAAGGGTTCTCTCTATGGCGTTGGGGGTTGTCATACAGGATGACACGCACTCCGTCTGGTGAGCATCTGATAGTCGCATGGAAGTGTTTCAAAAGGTCGAGGCCCATAATGGCGTCTGGGGTGTTAGATGAGAGGAGGAATGTCGTTTCGACGCCATTGCTGTCAAGATTAAAAGGGATGGGTCGGGACAAAGGGTTGGTGGAGGGCGTACCGTCAAATCCTATTGAGGTCACATGTGAGCCTGACAAGGGTGCCCTTGGAATCAGTCGTTTGGATAGTGCACTACGTGTTGCTCCTGTGTCTACCAAAAATGGCGACCTTGTGCCCAGGACCTCAGCGGTAACATAAGGGCCTTGCTGATCAACGCAGAGCTCGACTGGATCCCTCCCTTGCCCCTGGCTGTCCTATGCAAAGTCGTACGTATTGTCATAATCTGTCTGTTGGTACTGATTCTGTCTGGGATGGTCAAATGCGTTCACTCTTCCTGGCCTTTCCTCGCTTGCTTCACTCGCGTACCCTCTCCCACGTCCTCTTCCTCTCTGTCCACTTGCTATTTCCCTCGCCCCTCTGCCCCTAGCAGCTCCTAACAAAGCCGGGCATTGGGATTTCCAGTGTCCATATTTTTTTGCAAAATGCACATTGATCCTGTCCTAGGTCTTGGCGTCCTACATAGGATGTAGATGGATTGTTCCTAGGTGGCTGTACTCTAGGGGTATTCTGCTGGTTTCCTCCCCTATATTGCTCCCTTCCTGTATTCGCCCCCTGGAGTTGTGCTATCATTACCCTTTCCTTCAAGTCCTTCTTTTTCCTTTCTGTAGCCCTGTCATTTTCGTTTCTCTGATGCTCGTAGTACTGGGCCATTTGGAGAATGGCCGTCGGTTTAGATGCTGCCCAACTACTTTCGCTGGCTTGTAGTTTCTGGGATACATCTGGCAGTAATCCTTTGACGTAGTTCTGCACAAATAAGTGGTGTCCGGTTGCGGTGGACATGTCTTGTCCACTGTAATCAGAGAACACAGTTTCAAATCTGGAGAAGTACTCTGAGACGTCCTCTTGTGGTTTCTGGCGGCATGCGGTTACTATGGACCAGTCTATCTTTTTCTCTGGGATCAGCGTTTTCACTTTCTGCACTATTTTGTCAGGGAGGTCTAATATTGCTTTAACTGGTTTTTGACCAGGGTTCCGCTGTTTATCTAGTGTGTCGAGTTGTTCCCAGGTATGACCAAACAGTTCGGTATGATTTACTTTCTTAACCTGTTTCCACACATCTGCTGGCAAACATAACCCGAAGAACAAGTCTATGTCGGCAAGTGTCATTATTGTTGATCCCAGAGCGGTACCTAGCTCGGCGTAAAAGGCGGTGGGGTTCTTTCGTAAATCCGGCAAAGATTTACGGAAGGTCAGGATGTCCTGTCTGTCCCATGGCTGATTCACCCAATTGTAGACCACCCTTCCTCTAGCGTCTTGATGGTTTATATCGTCATTAGTCCCTTGTCCTCTAGGAGGTACCCAGTAAGGGGCAGCTTCTTTTATTGGCATCATGCTATCTGTTTTTTCCACTGGGGGTCCTGCTACCTTAGTTGTCCTGTCCCTATCTATCTGTCCTTGTTCTATGAGGTGACGCAATACTTCTAGTGTGGATGAAAATAGTTCTGCAACATCGTTGTCGCCTTCATCTCCGATGTCTACCTTCCTGTAGAGAGCCACTAATCGCTCGGGCCCTACGTTTTGGTACTTCTCTTCATATGCAGTAAGGGTGTGGTAACAGAGACGTACAATAAAGTATCGTTTGCGGTTTTCAACATAGGAGTCGCATATGTCTGTTACGTGTTCTTCTGTTTCTTTCCTATCTATGAGGGTTTTAACTATTTTATCAATGCCTGCTCGCTCATTTTTACTTAATCGCGGGACCCTGGGCGCTCCTATTTCCTTGGTTCCTACCTCTACTACTGCCTCCTTTGATGAGGCATTTGGTGTGGGTGGCTCGGTGGGAGCAGAGGTGGTGGAGACTGAGGCGATCGTGCCATCTCCAGCTATATTTTGGGGGTCCTGGCGTTGTACTACGGGATGAGTAGGGGCATAAGGGGGTGGCATGTATATCATTGGGGGACCTAACAATAAATCATCATCTACCCCCTGTTTTGCTGGTAACTCGGGGTAAAGAGTTAAGGGCGTTCTAACAGGGCATTGACCTGATATTTTTGATTCCTGTTCCTTTTTATCGATTTCCTTTTCTTTTAGTTCTTCTTCTAACTTTTTACAGGCTTGGTAAGCTGATTTTCGCGTTTCTTTATCTTGTCTAGCTTCGTCTCTTTTCTTTCGTTGAGCTGCTTCTTTTCGCCATAAACCAAAACTATCTAAACATGGCTGGTCTAGCTTTCTTTTTGTGGAGAGCTAATTCTAACGTTTCTATTTTAGCGGGATCGAAAGATCCCGTCAGTGGCCACTGATTTACCCGGTCCTTCCTAGTGTACTTATGCCATAGTTTGCTATAAGCTACGGTGGCTAATCCATATTTTACGTACATGTCCTTGTTAGGGGTGCCTTCCGGCGGTGCCGGATGACTGACCTCTAACAAACGGTCCGGTCCAAAACAATCAAACAATCTAGAGAAAACAGGCATGACGTATTTAGCGGTCAAAATGAATATCTCAATTAATGTTAGACAAAAGTCTGCACTACCTGTCCTTCGCTGTCTGCAAAGAGAGAATATTCCTATTCTACGTTGTTTGCAAGCAGGGAATGTCTCAAATAACTCAAAAGGAATACTAGTATTTCTATCAATCAATCAATTTAAGTCATGTTTTCTCACGACCTTACCCGGACCGTATGGACAGTTCTTCGTATTCCCCTTCCAGCGCCTGGTTGTCCTCTTACTCCAACAATCAATGCGGCGTTCCTGTAAGGCCCCAGTCAGGACCGCAGGTCACTCGAGAGAGGTCCGTTCGGAACCGGTGAAGTTCAGTCAATTGGAAGCCAGACGAGGGTCTCTTTCAGGCAGGTGCACTCCAATCATTTAGTCGTTCACTCCGTCGTTAGGACCTCTCTACTGGACCCACGTGTCTCTGATGGGCCCCCCGTTGGGTCGCCAATTTGTGAAAAGCAGCGAGTCTCCTGGGATCCCCAATGCTGCCCGGCGCAAAGTCACCTTTAATCCACTTTGGATTCACTATCTAAAATAACGAGGCAGGCGCTGGAAGCTGGAAGGCAAGAAAAAGGTTTATTACTCTTAGAGGAGACCACGTCAACTGCTGACACCAGGATGTCTTCAGGGAGGTGTTCTACTGGCAATGCTTCTGACTCTTCCTTTTATACAGTTTTACACAATGTATTTGTTTCTTTTATCATGGTTACAAGCTTGGAGTCTCCGCCCCGGGCAGGTTGTCACACAAGCCTGACATTGTTTTATCAACATGGTTACACAAGCCCAACATTAACTCTCCTCCCACCCAGGTCAAAAAAATTTAATTGCAGCTGGACCTTGCTTCAGGGTCTAAAAACGAG
Source organism: Calotriton arnoldi (assembly GCA_963921515.1). Taxonomy (NCBI): domain Eukaryota; kingdom Metazoa; phylum Chordata; class Amphibia; order Caudata; family Salamandridae; genus Calotriton; species Calotriton arnoldi. Next base: position 1,569,194 of record CAWUFW010002109.1, read on the forward strand.
TGAGACCGGCCAGATCTAAGAGTCCGTTCTGTTGATAAGAACAGGTCCCATTGTTGGCAAAAAACCAGTCTTGCTGTGTGTAGTGCAATAAACCATGTTTGCAAGAGTCTGTTTGGTATTTGTAACCCGTTTGTGCAGGGATGAGAGGAAAGACGAGTTTGAGGCAGCAGGTGATGTTGATGTTTGTCGTGGAAATAGTTTATAGCCCCCAGCACACATATCAGGTTTGGTCAGAGAGTCAGAAGGCTGCTAGAGGACAGGGTGAAATGAAGGTGACCAACAGAGTACAAAATGGCTGTGGTAAATCAGAATGACTGTAGTTTATGTGCACGTAGGAACTTTCATCAGACAAGATGGCGCAGAATGTTCATGATTGTGTTTTGTTCTTAACAGTGGGTCTTAGAAGACTCGCTGCCTTTCACACTCGGAAGCTTGATTCTGAAGAGGCTAGTTGGGAATTTTCATTAATGAAACGGTTCAATCTTACTGCCGCACATTTCTCTATTGCTTTACCCAGCCATGGGAGGTCAGTGATAGGTCTAAAACGGTCCATGATGTCTGGATTGTCTGAGCTTCTTTGAGATCAGTTAGGCTTGGCCTAGTTTTAGGTTATTTGGATATATTCCTCGTGACCGGGATGCATCAGTTAGATCACGCCTGGTTGGTGTGAACAATTGTAAGTGAGAGTTGATTATATCGCAGGGATAATGTCTATGAAGTAGGGGGGGAAGGCTTTTGTTAGGCCTTCCAGTTGCAGTTTCTAGAATGAACTCCAGGCGTTAGGATATTTTTGAATTACGACTGGGTGTAAATCCCTAACGGAGTTAAATTCTACCTTTATTTTAGCTAGTTTATTGTCGAACAATGTCAGGAAACTGTTGCATTTCTCTTTGGATGGTGAGGCTGTTCTGTGTTGTCTTTTATGAACATGAATAGAGACCTGGCTGGCTTTGATGATAGGGAGATTTGTTTTTTGGAGGTAGGAGGTTTTTGCTTTTTGAATTACATCTTTATACTGCTTGCGTGTTTTCTTTAGTTTGACTTTTATTCAGTTTGGATTTTAAGCTTTGCCAATGGTTGTTCAATGTAGCACCTAAAATTCTAATATCAGAGCCTCAGGAAATGAGAAAACAATGATCCCCACCCCCTCCCCCCTCAACACACACACACAACTTTTAGGTGCAATGTATGTGTGCATCTCCTCAGACTGCAAGCGGGGTCCGGGGTAACTGGAAACGCACGTGTAACACCATTCTGTGCTCACACTCCTTGAAGTAAGGACGCTGCGGAAAGTCATATCCAAAACTCCTACATTTTCGCGGAAGTAGGACAATTTTGGGGAAATATTTTGTATTCTTGTCTTCAAGGTTGAACCACGCACAATGTATCCATCACGTTTACTGTAACAGCAATAGAACATTTGTCACGCTGCCTCTGTGTGGGGGTGAACCCCTGGATACCTACATAAAACCCGCATATTATTGTCTTCGGCAGTTGGCATCATTTAATTTGAGATGGTGTAGCATACTCTTTTTTATTTTTAAACACGTTTCTTTTTCAAACCTACAAACGGGGACGCTCCATTGCTTAAAGAAACGAACTGGAACCAAATCTCTGCTGGAAATAATTGGCTGGCGCTGTTTTTATTTTGACACTTGTACGCTGGCTTGATCATATCGGAGTACATTTGGCGCGAGTCCCACTGACGTGGGTAATAAAACACCTATTTTGCAGCGCCCAGAAACGATCTAATAATGGGCGCTGTATATTTCTACATTTTAAGTGAGTGTTGGTTATTGGCTGTTTTGGCCCAGGTTGATACGGTTTATTCGTACACGTTTTTGGCACTAGGAAGAAACAAGATTTCTCATTTGACCAGGCCGAAGTTTGGGGGATTTTGAAGGAGTGCCGTATTTTCTATAATACATTTGGCAGCGATATAGTCTCTCTGCCCAACCCCCTCCCGCCCCTCTTTGAGCCGGAGAAATGCAGAGGTGCTCCCAGGGCAGGAAGCGGGAAATCCGTTGCAGATGTGGGTAGAGACGCAGAACAGCACTCCCCTCCCCCGCCCTCCCCCCCCCCCTTCTCTTCCTCTCTCTTTCCAATTCTTGTTCTCTCCCCTGCTCCAAGGACATCGTTTAGGGGTCGCAGCTGCGACCCCTGACTTGCACCGTCATTCCCTGGCACTGTCTTTGCGACCCCTGGCCTCCGACCTCCTTGTTTTCTGCCCATTTTTTTTTATTACAGTGGTAGTTAATAATATTATTTAGTGTAATAAAAAATAGAGCGCCAGGAACTAAAACGAGTCCGTTACAGACTCGAGTGAAAAATGCTTTTAAATGTATGTTGTGTGCATACTTGTGGGGGAGAGTGTGAGGGCATTTGTGTGCGTGAGCATGTGTTTGTGACTCAACATGAGCGAGAGTCAGTTACACATACGGATGAGTGAATCAGAATGAGTGAGAATGAGTGAGAGTAAGAATGACTTCAAGTGAGAGAGTAGGTGAATCAGAATGAATGAATAAAATGTGTGTGAGGACTGTTAAGAGTGTCAGTGAGAGTACGTGAGGGTGAGCCTATGTGTGAGAAGTCTGAGTGAGTGAGAATGAGTGAGTGAAAGTGAGTGTGCGTGAGAGTACGAGTGAATATGAGTGAAAGTGAGAGTAAATGATTAAGTGAGTCAGAGTGAGGGAAAATAGGGGGTTGCGAATGAGTGAGTGCAAGTGTGAGTGAATGAAAAAATGAGTGAGTCATAATATGAATGTGTGAGAGTGATTGAACTCAAGTGAGTGAGAGTAAGAGTTAGTGCAAGATTGAGTGAGAGTGAATGTGTGTGAAAGTAAGTGAAAATGAATGAATGAGTGAGTGTGACAATGAGATTGAGTGAGTCAGTGTAAGAGAGAGTGAGTGAGAATGTGGTGCTATGCTTGCTAATCTTTCCTTTGTCCTGCTATACGGAAGGTATTTTTTTGACAAATGTGTCATCTGTGATACATGGATTGCAATAATGGCAACATTCTACCACTGGCGTAGTATGTCATTTTTGGCATGGGGGTCTCCCATGACGAAATGCTGACCCTGGCACATTGCAGGTGATTATTTGACATATGGTTGCACCCATAGCACATTTTGAAAAAAAAATTAGGTGAACTCCTGGTGAGCATCAGGCTTCATTGGCTTGGTAAAACACACAAGATGATGGACGGAATGTTGCACAATGGCAAACACTCACCCCCAGTCACAGATCTGGGTTTAATCCATCGTTATTTTGCTTCACCACGCCACCCCAGTTCAGACATGGCCATATGCAAATCAGTCTTGACCCTGTGCCTCATGGGAACAGTCCAGACCGAACTGCCAAGCCATGTCTTCCCTGGACCGGAATCAAGCATCCTAGGACCGGTTTCGGGCATTCAGCGTTCATCTTGTGTGTTTTGCATTTCGCCCTAAGTGGGAAGGGTATGCCCAGACGTGGGTCCCGTGCTCACTACGCCACTGGAGTCAAGCTATCCTGGCTGATGAAGGCTGAAAGCCTGAAACCGGTCCTAGGATGCTTGATTCCGGTCCAGGGAAGACATGGCTTGGCAGTTCGGTCTGGACTGTTCCCATGAGGCACAGGGTCAAGACTGATTTGCATATGGCTATGTCTGAACTGGGGTGGCGTGGTGAAGCAAAATAACGATGGATTAAACCCAGATCTGTGACTGGGGGTGAATGTTTGCCAATGTGCAGCATTCCGTCCATCATCTTGTGTGTTTTGCATTTCGCCCTAAGTGGGAAGGGTATGCCCAGACGTGGGTCCCGTGCTCACTACGCCACTGGAGTCAAGCTATCCTGGCTGATGAAGGCTGAAAGCCTGAAACCGGTCCTAGGATGCTTGATTCCGGTCCAGGGAAGACATGGCTTGGCAGTTCGGTCTGGACTGTTCCCATGAGGCACAGGGTCAAGACTGATTTGCATATGGCTATGTCTGAACTGGGGTGGCGTGGTGAAGCAAAATAACGATGGATTAAACCCAGATCTGTGACTGGGGGTGAATGTTTGCCAATGTGCAGCATTCCGTCCATCATCTTGTGTGTTTTGCATTTCGCCCTAAGTGGGAAGGGTATGCCCAGACGTGGGTCCCGTGCTCACTACGCCACTGGAGTCAAGCTATCCTGGCTGATGAAGGCTGAAAGCCTGAAACCGGTCCTAGGATGCTTGATTCCGGTCCAGGGAAGACATGGCTTGGCAGTTCGGTCTGGACTGTTCCCATGAGGCACAGGGTCAAGACTGATTTGCATATGGCTATGTCTGAACTGGGGTGGCGTGGTGAAGCAAAATAACGATGGATTAAACCCAGATCTGTGACTGGGGGTGAATGTTTGCCAATGTGCAGCATTCCGTCCATCATCTTGTGTGTTTTGCATTTCGCCCTAAGTGGGAAGGGTATGCCCAGACGTGGGTCCCGTGCTCACTACGCCACTGGAGTCAAGCTATCCTGGCTGATGAAGGCTGAAAGCCTGAAACCGGTCCTAGGATGCTTGATTCCGGTCCAGGGAAGACATGGCTTGGCAGTTCGGTCTGGACTGTTCCCATGAGGCACAGGGTCAAGACTGATTTGCATATGGCTATGTCTGAACTGGGGTGGCGTGGTGAAGCAAAATAACGATGGATTAAACCCAGATCTGTGACTGGGGGTGAATGTTTGCCAATGTGCAGCATTCCGTCCATCATCTTGTGTGTTTTGCATTTCGCCCTAAGTGGGAAGGGTATGCCCAGACGTGGGTCCCGTGCTCACTACGCCACTGGAGTCAAGCTATCCTGGCTGATGAAGGCTGAAAGCCTGAAACCGGTCCTAGGATGCTTGATTCCGGTCCAGGGAAGACATGGCTTGGCAGTTCGGTCTGGACTGTTCCCATGAGGCACAGGGTCAAGACTGATTTGCATATGGCTATGTCTGAACTGGGGTGGCGTGGTGAAGCAAAATAACGATGGATTAAACCCAGATCTGTGACTGGGGGTGAATGTTTGCCAATGTGCAGCATTCCGTCCATCATCTTGTGTGTTTTGCATTTCGCCCTAAGTGGGAAGGGTATGCCCAGACGTGGGTCCCGTGCTCACTACGCCACTGGAGTCAAGCTATCCTGGCTGATGAAGGCTGAAAGCCTGAAACCGGTCCTAGGATGCTTGATTCCGGTCCAGGGAAGACATGGCTTGGCAGTTCGGTCTGGACTGTTCCCATGAGGCACAGGGTTAAGACTGATTTGCATATGGCTATGTCTGAACTGGGGTGGCGTGGTGAAGCAAAATAACGATGGATTAAACCCAGATCTGTGACTGGGGGTGAATGTTTGCCAATGTGCAGCATTCCGTCCATCATCTTGTGTGTTTTGCATTTCGCCCTAAGTGGGAAGGGTATGCCCAGACGTGGGTCCCGTGCTCACTACGCCACTGGAGTCAAGCTATCCTGGCTGATGAAGGCTGAAAGCCTGAAACCGGTCCTAGGATGCTTGATTCCGGTCCAGGAAGACATGGCTTGGCAGTTCGGTCTGGACTGTTCCCATGAGGCACAGGGTCAAGACTGATTTGCATATGGCTATGTCTGAACTGGGGTGGCGTGGTGAAGCAAAATAACGATGGATTAAACCCAGATCTGTGACTGGGGGTGAATGTTTGCCAATGTGCAGCATTCCGTCCATCATCTTGTGTGTTTTGCATTTCGCCCTAAGTGGGAAGGGTATGCCCAGACGTGGGTCCCGTGCTCACTACGCCACTGGAGTCAAGCTATCCTGGCTGATGAAGGCTGAAAGCCTGAAACCGGTCCTAGGATGCTTGATTCCGATCCAGGGAAGACATGGCTTGGCAGTTCGGTCTGGACTGTTCCCATGAGGCACAGGGTCAAGACTGATTTGCATATGGCTATGTCTGAACTGGGAGTGGCGTGGTGAAGCAAAATAACGATGGATTAAACCCAGATCTGTGACTGGGGGTGAATGTTTGCCAATGTGCAGCATTCCGTCCATCATCTTGTGTGTTTTGCATTTCGCCCTAAGTGGGAAGGGTATGCCCAGACGTGGGTCCCGTGCTCACTACGCCACTGGAGTCAAGCTATCCTGGCTGATGAAGGCTGAAAGCCTGAAACCGGTCCTAGGATGCTTGATTCCGGTCCAGGGAAGACATGGCTTGGCAGTTCGGTCTGGACTGTTCCCATGAGGCACAGGGTCAAGACTGATTTGCATATGGCTATGTCTGAACTGGGGTGGCGTGGTGAAGCAAAATAACGATGGATTAAACCCAGATCTGTGACTGGGGGTGAATGTTTGCCAATGTGCAGCATTCCGTCCATCATCTTGTGTGTTTTGCATTTCGCCCTAAGTGGGAAGGGTATGCCCAGACGTGGGTCCCGTGCTCACTACGCCACTGGAGTCAAGCTATCCTGGCTGATGAAGGCTGAAAGCCTGAAACCGGTCCTAGGATGCTTGATTCCGGTCCAGGGAAGACATGGCTTGGCAGTTCGGTCTGGACTGTTCCCATGAGGCACAGGGTCAAGACTGATTTGCATATGGCTATGTCTGAACTGGGGTGGCGTGGTGAAGCAAAATAACGATGGATTAAACCCAGATCTGTGACTGGGGGTGAATGTTTGCCAATGTGCAGCATTCCGTCCATCATCTTGTGTGTTTTGCATTTCGCCCTAAGTGGGAAGGGTATGCCCAGACGTGGGTCCCGTGCTCACTACGCCACTGGAGTCAAGCTATCCTGGCTGATGAAGGCTGAAAGCCTGAAACCGGTCCTAGGATGCTTGATTCCGGTCCAGGGAAGACATGGCTTGGCAGTTCGGTCTGGACTGTTCCCATGAGGCACAGGGTCAAGACTGATTTGCATATGGCTATGTCTGAACTGGGGTGGCGTGGTGAAGCAAAATAACGATGGATTAAACCCAGATCTGTGACTGGGGGTGAATGTTTGCCAATGTGCAGCATTCCGTCCATCATCTTGTGTGTTTTTCATTGGCTTGGTACACAATAAAGGTCTCGAATATTTCATGAGTGCATCTTCAGAGCCTATGGCTTTTGAGCAAATGTATGTGGAAACTGTGCTTCAAACTTAACTATTAGACCCCATTTAAAAAAAAAAAATGTTCTAAGCGGAAGAACCCACCCGAACCCCCTAGAGGAGGTGACGCTCGCTCGCTTTGCTCGCTCGCTACAGTTCAGGGCATGTATTACGCCCAGTCATTTTCAAAGAGGATGTTGCAGCTTATGTGCTGTGTTATATTAATAGTACAATTAGTCATTTACTGTCATGTCTTTAGGATTAAGGTCATGTGACCTCACTTCCTGGGAAGAGTCAAGGTGAAAGGTCCCTTGACCTTGCCAGGTAGGTCGCTCCCCCCGCCACACAGCTCCGCCTGTGTTGTCCGCCCGCTGCTGCTGGTAAGAACGCCCTTCCCTTTTCCTTCTGTACCCCCGTTGCCCCATTTGTACTGTGCCCGCATTTGTCTGCTTTCTCGCCCCTTTTTTTCCTTCTGTACCCCAGTTGCCCCTTTTGTACTGTGCCCGCATTTGTCTGTTTTCTCGCCCCTTTTTTCCTTCTGTACCCCCGTTGCCCCTTTTGTACTGTGCCCGCATTTGTCTGTTTTCTCGCCCCTTTTTTCCTTCTGTACCCCGTTGCCCCATTTGTACTGTGCCCGCATTTGTCTGTTTTCTCGCCCTTTTTTTCCTTCTGTACCCCCGTTGCCCCATTTGTACTGTGCCCGCATTTGTCTGCTTTCTCGCCCCTTTTTTCCTTCTGTACCCCCGTTGCCCCTTTTGTACTGTGCCCGCATTTGTCTGTTTTCTCGCCCCTTTTTTTCCTTCTGTACCCCGTTGCCCCTTTTGTACTGTGCCCGCATTTGTCTGTTTTCTCGCCCCTTTTTTCCTTCTGTACCCTTGTTGCCCCATTTGTACTGTGCCCGCATTTGTCTGTTTTCTCGCCCCTTTTTCCTTCTGTACCCCGTTGCCCCATTTGTACTGTGCCCGCATTTGTCTGCTTTCTCGCCCCTTTTTTCCTTCTGTACCCCCGTTGCCCCTTTTGTACTGTGCCGGCATTTGTCTGTTTTCTCGCCCCTTTTTTCCTTCTGTACCCCCGTTGCCTCTCGCCATTCCCGCCGCTGCGTCCCCTGCGGCCCCGCCCCCTGACTGCCCATTCGCTGCCCCTGCCTCCCGCCTCCCAGCTGCTCCTCCCTCCCACCTCCCCATAAATGGAGGCCGCTGCGCGCGTGAGGAGAGCGACCCTTGACCTTGCCAGGTAGGTCGCTCCCCCCGCCACACAGCTACGCCTGTGTTGTCCGCCCGCTGCTGCTGGTAAGAACGCCCTTCCCTTTCCTTCTGTACCCCCGTTGCCCCATTTGTACTGTGCCCGCATTTGTCTGTTTTCTCGCCCCTTTTTTTCCTTCTGTACCCCCATTGCCCCATTTGTACTGTGCCCGCATTTGTCTGTTTTCTCGCCCCTTTTTTCCTTCTGTACCCCCGTTGCCCCATTTGTACTGTGCCCGCATTTGTCTGTTTTCTCGCCCCTTTTTTCCTTCTGTACCCCCGTTGCCTCTCGCCATTCCCGCCGCTGCGTCCCTGTGGCCCCGCCCCCTGACTGCCCATTCGCTGCCCCTGCCTCCCGCCTCCCAGCTGCTCCTCCCTCCCACCTCCCCATAAATGGCGGCCGCTGCGCGCCGCGCCGCTGGCGCGCCTAAGGCAAGCCCGTCTGCGCCCGTCCGCGACTGGACCGCGCCCAGCGCCAGAACCCCTGGCCCCCGCAGCAGCCAACCCACCCACCGGACCTACGACACCGCCACCCTCAACGCACTCAACACCGGCCGAATCCCCGGCTGCCACCGTGCCACCCCAGGACGCACCCACGGACCCTTCACCTGCCAATCTTGCAAGTTCTCCTGCCTCCGGACCTGCACCGCACCCGCCACGCCGAGCACCAGCAGCAACCACCTGAAGTGCATCCTGCTCAACACCCGCTCCGTCCACAGACACGCCGTGGAACTTTGGAACCTGCTCGACTCCACATCACCAGACGTCGCTTTCCTCACGGAAACATGGATGAACGCCTCCTCAGCGCCCGACATCGCCATCGCCATCCCGGACGGATACAAGATCACCCGAAAGGACCGCGCCAACCAGACCGGAGGAGGCATCGCCATCGTCCACAAGAACATCATCCTCATTACGACCAACTCCGACGACACCTTCACAGCCGGCGAACACCTGCACTTCCAGATACACACCGACCCCAAGACCACCCTCAGAGGCACCCTCCTCTACAGACCCCCAGGACCACGCACACAATTCAGCGAAGACATCGCCGACCTCATCAGCCCGCACGCCCTCCTCTCGGCCGACTACATCCTCCTTGGGGACCTCAACTTCCACCTAGAGAACAACAACGATCGCAACACCACCACCCTGCTGGACAACCTCGCCAACCTCGGACTCAAGCAACTGGTGACCACCCCCACACACCACGCCGGCCACACGCTGGACCCCGTCTTCTCCTCCAGCAAGGACATCTCCTTCAGCCACACCACCGGACTCCACTGGACAGACCACAGCTGCGTCCACTTCAGCTTCAGCAGGACCACCACGCACCACCACCCGCAACAGCTCCCGCCCAGAAGCTGGAACAAGATCACCACCGACCAACTCACCACATCCCTGAGCCAGAACCCTCCCGCCAGCTCAACGAACCCCAACCAAGCCGCCAGCAACCTCACAAGATGGATCACCAACTGCGCTGACATCCTCGCCCCATTGAAGACCCCCCCAATCAGACCCGGCAACAAGAAAGCACCCTGGTTCACCGACGAACTCAAGAAATCCAAGAAGAACTGCTGGGCCCTCAAGAAAGCATGGCGCAGAGACCCGACTGCAGACAACATGACCACCCTCAAACACGCCACCCGAAAACACCACCAGCTGATCCACACCACCAAGAAAACCGCATTCAAGGAACGACTGGACAACAACGCCCACAACAGCAAGGAACTCTTCATCATCGTCAAAGAGCTCTCGAACCCCAGCGCCGGAAACGACGACATCACCCCCTCGCAAGACCTCTGCAACTCGCTCGCCTCGTTCTTCCACAGCAAGATCGCAGACATACACAACAGTTTCAGCACACAGCCGACGTACCCTACAACCGTTCCAACGTCCCCCACCTCCACCCTCCGAGCCTGGACCCCGATCAACACCGAAGACACTATCCGCACAATGAACTCCATCCACTCCGGATCACCAACCGACCCCTGCCCTCACCACATCTTCAACAAGGCCGACGCCGTCATCGCACCCCACCTCCGGGACATCATCAACACCTCCTTCGACACCGCCACCTTCCCAGAGAGCTGGAAGCACGCCGAACTCTGCGCCCTACTGAAGAAACCGTCAGCGGACCCCACCGACCTCAAAAACTACCGCCCCATCTCGCTCCTTCCTTTTCCTGCCAAAGTCATCGAGAAGACCGTCAACAGACAACTGGCCGCCTTCATCGAGACGAATGGATCCCTCGACCACTCACAGTCCGGCTTCCGGGCCAACCACAGCACCGAGACCGCCCTCATCGCAGCCACCGACGACATCCGAGCCCTGCTCGACAACGGGAAACAGCGGCCCTCATCCTCCTGGACCTCTCCGCAGCGTTCGACACAGTCTGCCACCGCACCCTAGTGCAACGCCTGAACAACGTCGGAATCCAAGAGAAGGCACTGGAGTGGATCATCTCCTTCCTCGCCGGAAGAACCCAGAGAGTCCGCCTCCCCCGTTCAGTTCCGAGGCCACCGAAGTCATCTGCGGCGTACCACAAGGATCATCACTCAGCCCCACCCTCTTCAACGTCTACATGAGCCCCCTCGCAGCCATCGCACGCCAACACAACCTCAACATCATCTCCTACGCCGACGACACCCAGCTGATCCTCTCCCTCACCAACGACCCCACAACCGCCAAAACCAACCTACATGAAGGGATGAAGGACGTAGCCGAGTGGATGAGGAACAGCCGCCTGAAACTGAACTCAGATAAGACGGAAGTCCTCATCCTAGGATCATCACCCTCCGCCTGGGACGACTCCTGGTGGCCCCCTGCCCTGGGCAACGCACCCAAACCAACGGACCACGCACGCAACCTGGGCTTCATCCTGGACTCCTCCCTCTCAATGACCAGACAAGTCAACGCCGTCTCCTCGTCTTGCTTCAACATCCTACGCATGCTGCGGAAGATCTTCCGGTGGATCCCCACCGAAACCAGGAAGACGGTCACCCAGGCCCTCGTCACCAGCCGACTGGACTACGGCAACTCCCTCTACGCCGGAACCACAGCCAAACTTCAGAAAAGACTCCAACGCATCCAGAACGCCTCAGCTCGACTCATCCTGGACATCCCCCGACACAGCCACATCGCCGGACACCTGAGAGACCTGCACTGGCTCCCTGTCAGCAAGAGAATCACGTTCCGACTCCTCACCCATGCACACAAAGCTCTCCACAACCAAGGCCCCAGATACCTCAACGACCGTCTGACCTTCTACACTCCCACCCGCCAGCTACGATCGACCAACCACGCCCTCGCCGCCGTCCCCCGCATCCGAAGAGCCACAACGGGAGGAAGATCCTTCTCCTACCTGGCTGCCAAGACGTGGAACTCCCTACCCATCCACCTCCGCCTGACCCAAGACCACCTCTCCTTCAGGAAGCAACTCAAGACCTGGCTGTTCGAACAGTAGCGGACCCTCCTCCCCCTAGCGCCTTGAGACCCTCCGGGTGAGTAGCGCGCTATACAAATGCTTGATTGATTGATTGATTGATATGGCATCACTTCCTGTGATGTCATTACATTCAAAGAGTGGGTGTTTCCACTTCCGCTAGGCATTTTGGTGACTAGAAGTCCGCGTCCTTCTGTTTTCCACTCCACGGTTTCTTATGCCAGTCTTTCTCCCTTGGTTTCTCTCCCTTTTGGTCCATCACATACTGTGTCTGAAGCCTTCATTCGCCTCTCTATCCCTCGGTTCATTTCAATAATGCTTTATTGACATGACATTGGTTTACAATATTAACAAAGCTTTGCATGGTCATAATATGCATTGCAATATAGGTTTACAAAAGAACCTTAATGTCCCTGACTGTGCCACTGGGATGGGCACGCCCACACAACTCCGCATCATTCAATACACAGTGGTTCAGCACTGAACATTGTATGAATCAAGTAATTTTACATCGAGTATGAGTTCAGCAAAAGCACTTTGGATAGTGTGACACAAATTACATATTTTTTATTACAAAACATCAATCGGACATATTCGGTTCATTGTGTATTGATTGATGAGTTAAGGGTTCCTTAACCTTAACTCATCAGGGGAGGAAGGAGGGGTGCATGTTTGGGAACCCCTGGAGAGAGCTGCAAGCTTACCTCACTCTGTGATGGTATATAGATACCCCTCCCGTGTCATCAGATACACATTTTTCAGTCCAGCTGTCCTTTACTATCTTCGTGCATTCTGGGAGTTGTAGTCCAGATTCACACCAAGTGAACCCCTTGACTGACGCACCAGGAAGCAGTGATTTGTAAAAGACAAGGACCCGGCCCCTGTGGCCCTGATGCCATGAGTCATCTGGTAAATGCAAGGCCGTCAATCAATCAATCAGGCGTTTGTTAAGCGTGACTACTCACCCGTAAGGGTCTCAAGGCGCTAGGGATAGGGGGGTGCAGGTTCCAGTCTATCAAGGAGGGGTTCTGTTGAAGAGCCAGGTTTTGAGGTTTCTTGCGAAGATGGGGAGCGATGTTGTCGATCTGAGGTGGAGTGGAAGGTCATTCCAGGCTTTGGCCGTGAGGAAGAAGAAGAAGCGGCCTTCAGATTTGTATTTTTCTTTCAGCCCTTGATGACGTCTCTCTGACATGTTAGTCCACTTACCAAGATACGCTGGTCTGAGGCGTGGTCCTGCACAGGTGAAAGGTTAGGAGGATGCCCTGTGGACTCGGGTCACGTGGTGCAGATCCGTTGCATCATGACGCAAGTGCACTCTTCAGGGATGATGAAGGAGGGTGGGAGGGGCTTCTCGCCTACTTCCCGGCCTGTGAAAAGCTGCGCACACTGTCCCTGCTTCAAAGCCCCTCGTGGCTGGTGGGTAAACAAGTCTGTTTACCTGGGGGTTTGTTTCCCCCTCTCAGATGGGACTGCCCGTGTTGTGTCAGCCCTGTGCGCGCTCTGGCTGAGTGGGGAGGGGGGGGGGGGCAGGAATGCTCGTGAAGAGGCCACCCCTCTCACTTTCCTCGTGTTGACAGTGAATCTTATCAGCTGCCCTAGAAGCGGCCCCCTTCACACCTCAGACAGACACATGTGATCCCCTTTGAAGGGGTGTTTGTGTGAAGGGGGGGGGGGTGCGGGGGGGGAGAGCTCAGGCAGGCTGGCTCCAGTTTGGACTCTGCTATGCGGCTGCAAACACATTTGCTATGTACCTCGACTATTTGTGGCACACTCGCTGGTGACAGCCCATCGGTGGCCTTGCAGACCTGAGGCCAAATTAACCGCGCATGCGCGTTACTCAGACATTCACTCCTGTAGATATATGGCTAGTTTTGTATAAATTCAGAGCTCTTAAGGACAATTCAGGGCAGTCCCAGGAGCCCTCGCATGCGTAACCATTTATTCAGCCAGGATTGTGGAAACAGAGCGAAAACCTACATTTGTTTGCAATGTTTTTGTTTCTTTCTGCAAGGGGAAACCCCCACATCCCCGCTCACATCCTAAATGCGAATTTATTTCTAACACTTCGCAGCAGTAAATCTACGAGCGCATTCGGGGCGGGAACCTCACCGCTTTATGGAATATTCACAAGCTTGCAGGTCTTCAGAATCCCACGCCTAGCAGGGGTTGCTTGCACGGAATTTTTTTTTTATTACTGGCGCAATTTCCACATTAGCAAAACACCAGGCATAAGGCAATCAGTGAAATGTGTTTTACATTGGTTAAAAACCACGAAACAGTTAACATTTTCCAAGTTCATCGAGTGTAAAGCAAGGAACCAATACAGAACTTGATTTCCAAACATTTTTAAATTGATTCCTTAAGGAACACTCAGTGCTTTATACCTGTTACGATGGTTTCTAACTTAAATAGAACTTATTCGATGGAGGTTCTTCCAGAGAATGTACTTTTACACAGTTTTAGAAAAATGTATCCATAATAGTTGTCCGTGACCGCCACAAGCGTATGTTGCGTTACCGGAATTTCAATAGCGCTTAGAAACATGACGCTCTAATTCTGGGCACGCTATAGTAAAATACTCTTAAATCCATTAGTTGTGGGCGTTGCTTGGTCATACTTTGCTGTCTGTGGTTAGTAGACAGTTGCTGAGTGTTGTGTAGGTTAGCATGAAAGTACAACGGGTTGTGTAGCGCTTAGTACTGAAGCGCCACGAGCCCGTGTTGGGCGGCGCTGTGGGGGGCGGGGCGTGGCCGCGCCCTTCCCTTGGTGAACGAGTGATTTACTCGCGCAGTGTAATCTCCAGTGCCTTAGATAATGTCATCGACTTTCACTTAAAATAGACACCCTCAGTGAGAGGCGGCCAGATTCCACGTGCGTCAAGAGGGCCTGTCAGCTGACATCACAGGGTGTGGATAGGGGAGAGGGGCGGGTGTAGGCAGGGAGGGGCCGGGTGTGGGAGAGCAGGAGCAGGGAGATGTGAGAGAAGACGTGAAGGGGGAGAGCGAGACAGTGGGGAAAAGCAGAAGTGGTATTTTGGGGGGCGGTCGATATAAAGCGGAGAGGAGAGAAACAAAGGGGCAGTATGCAGGAAAGAGTGGGGGGGAGGAAAGAGGGGGGGGGGGAGAGCGTGTAACAGCGGGAGCCTGACTACTAGTAGAGAAAGGGAGTAGGTGGAAGAGAGGGTCTGAATGTAAAAGAGAGGTTGGTGGCGAGGGAGAGAGTCTGAGACGGATCAGTAGAGTGAAAGAGAGGAAGAGACAGGCAGGGTTAGAGAGGGGAAGAGATTGAGGGGACATGGGGCGAAGTGAGGGGCGTGAGCGAGGCTAGTGAGAGAGTGGTAGGGTGAGACCGGATAAAGAGGCCGCAGAATGGAGGGGTGGGGGGTACAGAGAGGGAGAGGGAGGGAACCAGGAAGAAAATAAGTGCATGGGCCATCCGGAGTTTATTGCCCATGTGTTTGATATGTTCGTGTCTGGAGAGTGTCGCTCCGTGTTTGTTTACAGCGCTGCGAAGATCGAACATAGGCGCATAATAAGTTTCTGGGGTTTCGTTTGGGGGGTGGAGCGGGGGTTGTCCTCTCAGACAGTTGGCTCTGTCCCCGAGACCCTTTAATTGGCCCCTCTACCTGAGAGCGAGCAAGGACAGGTCCAGGCTGCCGTGTGCTCACAAGAGCCGATCTGCCCACGCACGGGGTCTATTCAATGGACCCCCAAGTGAGGAGCTTGGAAGACATTACCTGCTGCCCCTACTGCTAGATAAAGATTGGGGGTGTTTTGTATTTAGTTACCGTTATGCAGAATTTGGGGGTACTGACGATGCTACTGTTCTGTGCTTTCACAGAACATGTTATCCAGGGATCAGAGTGGAGGCTGTGATGAAGCAAGGTGTCCTGGGCTCAAAGCCAAGCTAATTTGGTGGTAACAAAAAAAAAAAAACATCCACTTATGGGGGTGAGGCGGACCTGGACTCCTCACAACCCTGGGCCCCGGTGCCACTGCACCTGCTGCACTATTGACAGTTACATCTCTGAGTAGAGGAGGGACTAGGCAGCAATGAAGAGTTCGCCTTCTCCCTCCAGGGCAACAGGTATTATAGTATAAACAGTGTCAAAGCCAATACGTCTGACTTTTTTGTTACAATGAAACGTTGTATTGTGTCTATGTAGAGTTGCGATGTAATAACCTAATATTCTGAGCCGAAGCCTGGGTAAAGCCAGTGTGGTTACAGGCATTGAAATGGACCGGATGGTGGACCTGTCGAACCTGTAATGTAGCTGTTTGACCCAGGATGATGCTACGCTAAGGACACTGCATTACGCCATCTTAAGGCACCACCAGAAGACCCCACAAGAGGGCGGCAGATGGCCACATAATATACCTGTTGTATGGGAGTTGGAGCACCCAAACGGTAAACTGGCGTTTTGTCTTTCATTCCGAAAACACATTGCATCAGAACTGTCTGGGCTAGAGCGTGTACAGCAGCATTCCTGTAAACCCCCCAGCAGATGGGTTTTTGGTAACTTTCAGAATCTATAAATAAAGAAAGGCGATGGTGGCGGTCCTGCAGCTGCTGTCTGGACGCCTGCATTTCCTCCTCACACTTCTGAGTCCTGCTGGCGAAGCAAAGCGCTCTTCCTGCAAGGGAAGTCGGCCGCATTCCTACAGGTGACTCCGCGGATGGACAGAACAATGCAGCTGGCGTAGTCCGTCTTCCACTATGATTTTAACACCGTCCGGGGCCAAAAAGGTCTGAGGCTAGACAAGGGAGGGGGCAAGTGTCGGCGCCACTTCAGAAACCGACACTGGCAAGGGGAGAACCTCCCCATGATGCTTTGAGGCATCTCTGCTGCGCTTGTATCTTCTGAGCACGTGACCCTCGGGCGAGTCTTTGGGTAACACGCTTGCATCCTAACTTAGCTCTGCTTAGAGGTGGGCGATCCGAGGACCACACACTGACAACCCTAACTTAACTCTGTCCAGAGGTGGGTGACCCTGCTACCACACAGCACCAATCCCAAGTTAGCTCTGCCTATTGGTGGGCGATCCATTGACGCCTACTGCGTGATTCCCACGCTAGCCTTTTGGACGGTGGAACTTCTTCCGAGCTCTGGCTCGCCTCAGGCTCGGCACTCTACGAATTTTGTAACTTTATAACTTTTCACTTTGTTCACCCTATTTGGGGGGAGGGGGGGCATGACGTATATCCAGCACTGATCCTATAAACCATTGGAAAGTTCAGTTCGCTAAACTCAAAGGCGGTCGGTGCCAGCACTAGTGTGGTGGGACGGGAGGTTCCTATGGACTGTGGGGGAGAAGAGAGGGGCCAGGAGAGATGTAGATTTAACATTTTCAGTATTACCTCCATGTTTTCCTTCCTCATCCCAGTTGTTACTTGTGAGGAGTAAGAAGCAATAGTAGGCCTTCTGCTGACAGTGTAAACGTACACTCCACACCAAGATGTGCCGCACATCAAATAGGAAATGTTCCAGCACCACAAAAATACATTCACTTTTTACATTCTTGGAGAAACAGACCAGACCTTGGGGGCCGAGCCTAACCAATCTGCAGGTAGTAATACTGCGCAAAGGTATGAAGATTCCTCCAAGTGGATTCCATACATATGTCAATCAAAGAAATATCTCTGACCTCGGCTCAGGTCGCAGACATTCTCTGAGCAGCCTTTAAATGTCAATGCCCAGGAAGAAGAGTCAAACGGACTAAACCTAAGTTACATAAAGCGCACTTCTCGCACAGACCACACGGGGAGCCAAAGGACGGAGTTGAAGACACATCTCTTAAAAGAACACTACTTCACAGTGCAGTATCAGCTCTCTTCGGCTCCCAGACCACAGCTACCTCGCCTATCGCTCGTTGACTGTGTCCTTGCCTTCGACCCCATGCAGTGCTCCGCTGACTTTGAGTAGGTTCTAAAAAATGTGATCGTATCAGCCCGATCTTCGAGCTCTAAATTAACTACCATTCGAGGCCAGGATACATTTCAAAATTGCTTTCATGACCCATAAAGCGCTGCACCGCATCACCCCTTCCTACCTATCCCAGAAACTAACCCTTTCGGGTGGAAACGGATCCTCCAGAGGAACCAGTGCTTTACTTCTCAAGCTACAGATATTCAAGAAAAATAAAACCTACCACCGATCCTTCTCTGGTATGACCCCTAATATCTGGAACTCCCTCCCTATTGAGATAAGATGCAACCCATCCACATCCCTCTTCAGGAAAGTAATAAATACTTTTCTTTCCAACGAATCCCTCTCTCATGGAGGACTTGGCCTCGCCCCCTCTCCCTGTGTAGACCCTGCCCGTCATCTGTCCACTGCCCCCGGTCACACCGTAGCTTGCTTGAGTCTTGAACCTATGGTACTCTACACCCCTCGCGTAAATCTATGCATCACCACCTCCAGGAAAACTCTGCATCGACTCTCCCCACCCTTGCATCTCCCTCCACAACTATCTCAGTACTCTTATGTACGCTATCTGTCGTCCTTCTTTCTTTATTGTCGACATGTATTTTTATTGATACTTTATGTAACTTGGGTTCCGGGTACTATTCTCTTTACATATCCCACCGTAGGTCGTTTACTCTTTTTTACCATTTTTATTTACTCCCTATGTACCTCCTGTTTTTGCTGTTGTGCTTATTCTGTGAAGTGCTAAGTTGTCTTGAACGTGAGTGCTAAGCTGCCCTGTTCGTCCACCAACTCGGGGAGAACTACGCACCTACTCTCCCCACCCTGCCAACTCCCCACCTTAACTACCTCCGTTCTTTACATCTACACATGCTTTGTATTTACGCTTTATGTAACTTGGGTATTTGCTGCTATTTGCTTACATATCCCACTGTATACCGTTCACTCTTTTTACTGTTATTTTATATTTTATCCATTCTATATGTACCTTATGTCATGTTCCTATGCTTACTCTGTAAAGCGCTATAATACCTTCGGGTCAAGTACAAGCAATATAATTATTGTTGTGGTGCTTACTCTCTAATGTGCTATACCTTTGGGTCAAGTTTGCGCTATATAAAACTCATAAATAAATCAATACCACATACATACATATGATGCCCAGACCATCTGCTACTGGGACTGTCCCCGTCACTGGCAGAATGCCTACATTATTCAGCCATTCATTCCAAAAGACAAGGACATCACTAAACCAGCATAGAGACAAGAGACCCATGAAGCCCAGATGTACAACACATTTCTAAGTGGAACCAGAGCCAAAGAAAAATCAACCATAGAAGCCCAAACTACAAGCCTACTGGAGGGGGCGGGAGGTACTTACTGCATCTGATGGATACAGACACCACGGAGCGAGGTATTTACTTAGTGCGGTAAATACCATCTATTCAGAGTTTTATCTTACTAAACAGGAAAAAAACTGAAGCATAGAGGGCTTACCACACTGAAGTCCACCTGTATTAGTGTTTAGGACTAACAGAGCTCCCCCGTTATATGGACTACTGTTAGAATGTTATTAGGCCATACTGTAGTTCCTTATATAAGACTCTTGGGAGTTTTAGTTCTCCAACGTTACTGTTTGATATTGTTTACAAAATAAATGTATGGTAAATATTTTGATGGCTGCTATGCAAGTAAAGCTGGTAGTTAAAGCATTATTCGAAGCCTTCGGTCTTGACATAGAATTTGGAATTCTGACGTGTGGTAACTTGTAATCATGGCTAAAATAGATCTGACCAGCCAGGTCAAAGTGACCAGTGACGCCTTGGTCCCCTACCCAGATACCACAAGCATGACAGAGACTGCTCCATAGATGGTCCAGGAAAGAACGGTATAAGCACATCACTGTCACAGGGAGACAGGGAACCTACCAATCAACAATGGGCTGCCTGGGCTGATGTACTGTTCTGGGCGGGACTACGCTTGGATTGGCAGCAGCCTGGTTTTTGTCATGAGGACTGCGAAAGACCAGAACCAACACATGGTGAGTGTCCAGGGAGGGAAGTCGCGTGTTTGGGGAGGCTGGCGAGGATCCCTCTGAAGTTAAAGGAGGTGAACAATTTATTTTGGAAGGCAAGGAAGGTTTGGTTGGGCGAGCGATTCAAAGGAAGTGTATTGGACGGTATCATTTGAAGGCGGGTGTCACTCTGCTCTCGAGGGTGCTGAGGGGTACGTCACTGACTGACCAGCCTTGTCATCCTTTCTGAAAGTCTGAAATATGACAGTTCGTCTTTCTGGCTTGTCAGATGGCCTGACACGGAACAGACTCTTAAACAGCCCAGCATTCCAGAGGCTGTCGACTTGCTACTAACTCAGCCCCAGCCCTGCGGTCCTGTTAGAGGCTAGTCGTGTGACTGACTCTGACTCTTGCTTTACTCCATCAGCCTCCAGAGGGCACACTTGCTGCTGACTCCGCCCCAGAGTCCGGCCACAGAGCTTGTCCTGTGACTGACTATTATTTTACTCCATCAGCTTCCAGAGACATCGACTTGCTGCCAGTGGCGGCCGCTCCATTAGGGCGTTGGAGCGCCGCCCCACTGTTTTCTCCCAGTACGAGCAGCAGAAAATAAAATGGTATTTTAAATACCATTTTATTTTCTGCTTCTCGCGCTGCGAGAAAGTAGAAGGCAGGGGTATGCCTGGTTGGGGGCGGGCGGGAGGGAATTCCTGGTTGGGGGCGGGCGGGTTGGGGAGGAGTGGCTTGCACCACTCTGAGTGCCCTGACTGCTTGGTCGGCCTTGGTGTGAAAAGCAGCGAGTCTCCTGAGATCCCCAATGCTGCCCGGCGCAAGGTCACCTTTAATCCACTTTGGATTCGCTATCTAAAATAACGAGGCAGGCGCTGGAAGCTGGAAGGCAAGAAAAAGGTTTATTACTCTTAGAGGAGACCACGTCAACTGCTGACACCAGGATGTGTTCAGGGAGGTGTTCTACTGGCAATGCTTTTGGCTCTTCCTTTTATACAGGTTTTACACAATGTATTTGTTTCATTTATCATGGTTACAAGCTTGGAGTCTCCGCCCCGGGCAGGTTGTCACACAAGCCCGACATTGTTTCATCAGCATGGTTACACAAGCCCAACATTGTTTCATCAACATGGTTACACAAGCCCAACATTAACTCTCCTCCCGCCCAGGTCAAAAACAGACAATTTAATTGCAGCTGGACCTTGCTTCAGGGTCTAAACACAAGTGAGACCGGCCAGATCTAAGAGTCCGTTCTGTTGATAAAAACAGGTCCCATTGTTGGCAAAAACAAGTCTTGCTGTGTGCAGTGCAATAAACCATGCTTGCAAGAGTCTGTTTGGTATTTGTAACCTGTTTGTGCAGGGATGAGAGGAAAGACGAGTTTGAGGCAGCAGGTGATGTTGATGTTTGTCGTGGAAATAGTTTATAGCCCCCAGCACACATATCAGGTTTGGTCAGAGAGTCAGAAGGCTGCTAGAGGACAGGGTGAAATGAAGGTGACCAACAGAGTACAAAATGGCTGTGGTCAATCAGAATGACTGTAGTTTATGTGCACGTAGGAACTTTCATCAGACAAGATGGCGCAGAATGTTCATGATTGTCGTTTTGTTCTTAACATTGGGGCCGACCAAAGCCGTCATGTGCACTCAACATTTTCTCTATGTAGGCTGCTGCAGCCTACATAGAGAAAATGGCGTCCCTACTGGTGCCCGGCTGGGCGCCATCCGGGACCCCCCCCCCCCAATGCAGACAGCGTTGTGATTGGTTTACAGGAGGGGAGGGAGCATGCCTGTTCCTGTTCAGGAGCAGCGCAGCAGAGGCGGCGCGGGACCCGGCCCAGGAGCAGAGGCGGCGCAGACCCGGTCAGGTAAGTTTTTATTTTTATTTTAACCCCCCCCCACGGCAACCCCCACGCGAAACCCCGCCCCCCCCCCGCTCCGCGAGTATTGCGAGCCGTGACTTTACATCTGAGTGCATGCTAGCAAAACAAATGAGAGTGAAATTGTTCCATGGGAATCCTTCTCACATTGATTTTGTGCTCTCTTTGGCATAATTGAATCTGCCTTTTAGTTACATTTTAAAACAAATCTCAGCGCATTTGCTCTCGCGCTTACCAGAGTCCTGTTGTGGGGGGATTTGAAGCGCTGCCCCCTCGTTCCGCCGCGAGCTGAGTGCTAGATTGTTGCGGAGGGGGGGCAGACATCTTTGCCGGCTTCACTCACTTCCGGTTGCCGGGAGGAGGGGCCAGGACAAAAGTAGCGGTCTAGTGATCCTTGCCACGACCACTAGACGTTCCCGGAGAGGGAGCTGTCCGGATTATTAGCTCTCACGCACTGGTCCTACTCGCTGGTGGGCTATTTTCATTGCTTTAATTGTTTAGACTGTTTGCAGCTATTATTAATTCTAAATCTTTGCGGCTATTTTAATTGAATCTGCCTTTTAGTTACATTTTAAAACAAATCTCAGCGCATTTGCTCTCGCACTTACCAGAGTCCTGTTGTGGGGGGGATTTGAAGCGCTGCCCCCTCGTTCCGCCGCAAGCTGAGTGCTCGATTGTTGCGGAGGGGAGCAGTCATCTTTGCCGGCTTCACTCACTTCCGGTTGCCAGGAGGAGGGGCCAGGACAAAAGTAGCGGTCTAGTGATCCTTGCCACGACCACTACTTAATACGAATGGAGATGCGGACGCGCCGCCGGCGCGCCAAATGCAAGCCCGTCTGCGCCCGTCCGCGGCCGGACGGGGCCAGGGGCCAGCCACTATGTGCATTTAATCAAATATTCTTCAGAATTACGCTCTCTGGCACCCAAGGCCAACCAGAGGATTGAGCCTATAACCAAACACAAGTTAGAAGGTTATGGTCTTTTAAATCTTGGTCCTGTCACACCACCGTCTATCCCAGCGCATGCAACCCCTCCTCCAACTCTGCACGACCGCGCTACTACAAGGATAAAGACTTCAGCACCTAAAGAGTGAAACATAGTTTATCTTAACACACGCTCCATGGTCAAGCACCAGCTAGAAATTTTTATCCTCTTAGACACTGAAGCCCCAGATTTACTATTAATTACAGAAACCTGGCTAACTATGGAATCTACGCCTGACATATTAGCTGCGCTACCAAGCAACTACCATTTGATGCAGGTTAACAGACCTCCTGGGAAAAGAGGAGGCGGGGTTGCGGCAGTTATCAAAAAAGATCTCTCGGTTACCTCCATTTCCCCATTAGAAGTGGCTTCGGTGGATAGCCTCACACTAAAATTAATTCTCTCTAAGTCCACTCTGGTGTGCATACTGATCTACAGACCCTCCACTGCAATAGGGGAATTCATTACGGAATTGGCTTATTACCTGACCACTTTAACCATAGATTATGCTAAAATTCTGTTAATTGGAGACCTGAATTGCTGGGCCACAGAGGAAGGGGGGAGTCGGGGCTCTAAGGAGCTCACAGACCTATTAAATAACTTAAACTTAGAAGGACATATAACTGAACCCACACACATCAAAGGGCATGCATTAGACCAACTATGGACCACTAACATTGTGATCCATAACTTAACTGTTAAGCCATGCGTGTGGTCAGACCACCACCTAATACACTTTACATTAAGTGGTCTATCCCTAGTTAAATCCTTGACCGGCCCGAAAATACTGACCGGGAACTGGAACCGCGTCCGCTTGTAGGAGTTCCTTAAAACCCTGAAATCCACACTTCCGCCTAGAACGAATAATGTTGACGAGTTGGAGATAGCTATCTCCAACTGGCAATCAAGTGCAAGTGAGATTCACGCCCCGCTACAAAGGAAAGAGAGCGGTATGAGGCGGCAAGAAGCCTCTAAATGGTTTACCACAGAGTTAAAAATCAGTAAAACTTAAAACCCGCCAGGCGGAACGGAAATGGCGGAGAAGCTATTCTCCTGCAGAAAGGAAAATGTACGAAATAGCTCTAACTAATTACAAAGTTGCCATCGTGGAGGCAAAAAAAGTCTTCTACACGAACAGGGTTCTTAGTTCTGAAAATAAATCCAAAGACATCTTCATGATAGTCAGAGAACTTTCCAATCCCGACCGCATCACACTGGCCATCACTCCTTCCCAAGCCTTATGCGACGATCTGAATGCTTTCTTCGTTGACAAAATTAAGGCTATCCAGAACTCCATCTCTCCTAGCTCTCGATTGGAAATCATATCAGCAATTCACTAACTCAACAACACTGTCTAGCTTTCAAAACATTACTTGAGATCGGCTTGCAGAATTAAGAAGCAAAGTACAATCTGGCTCCCCCAAAGACCCCTGTCCCTCTAAGATACAAAAAGACATTCTTGCACAATTCCCAGATACCTTTCTCTCCCTGCTCAACCTCTCCCTGGAGCAAGGGGTGCTCCCACGTGCTTTCAAAGAGGCAGTGCTAGTCCCGCTTCAAAAGAAAGCCGGAGTAGATCCTAATCAACTGAGTAATTATAGACCCATATCGCTCCTCCCATATCCCGCAAAAGTGCTTGAAGCACACATAGCAAAACTCCTTTGCACATTCATCGAAGAGACTAATTTCTTGGACTCCCACCAGGCAGGCTTCAGACCGTCACACTCAACTGAATCAGTCATCTTAGCCGTAGTGGATGACTTGAAGGAGGGAGCAGACAAGGGGAGCACACAGGCATTGGTACTGCTCGACCTGTCCGCTGCGTTCGATACCGTGGATCACACCATATTAGCGGATAGAATGGCAGCAGCAGGCCTGAGAGGCACGGCCCTGGATTGGATGATTTCATTGCTAGGGGACCGCACCCAGTCTGTTAGGCTGGCACCCTTTAACTCAGCCAGGGTCAATACCACCTGTGGTGTACCTCGGGGCTCATCCCTCTCCCCCCACCTGTTCAACATCTATATCTGCCCCCTGATTTATTCCTTCCAAAGCAGGGGAGTGAAGGTATATAACTATGCAGATGATATGCAGTTGATATTCCCGATTGACGAGACGGAGGAATCTAAGGCCTTCTTCCAAAATACCATGCTTTTTTTATTAAAGACTGGATGAGTCACAACCATCTTAAATTAAACTCTGACAAAACAGAGATAGTCATTTCTAATAACAGACTCCATCATTGGACGCCAGGACACTGGCCATCTGCATTGGGCACCCCACCTATCCCTAAGAACTCGGTCAAAAGTCTGGGGATCAAAATCAATGCCAACTTATCCATGCATGAACAGATCAGTCTGGTCACTTCCTTGTGCGTCTACCATCTAAGGACTTTCAAGAAAATCAGGAGATTTTTCACTAGGGAGGCAAGCATGGTAATCATGCTGGCCTTGATTATGTCCAGGCTGGATTACGCCAATGCTATCTATTTGGGGCTCCCTGCCAATCAAACCCATAGATTGCAGCTGATCCAGAATCAGGCGGCTAGGTTAGTTTTTAAGCAACCGAGACACTGTGATACCAAGCCACTAATGAAGCAGCTTCACTGGCTTCCTGTGACCCAGCGGTCCATGTTTAAGACAGGCTGCATGATTTTTAACGCACTCCACGAGACGGGCCCCAAATTCATCTCCACAAAGATTTCACGGTACCCTCCCAAACGGAATCTCAGATCAGCCTCTATGAATATGCTGACTATCCCTAGATTTAAGCGTAAGAGAATGGGTGGTTCTCGTTTCTCTGTACTCTGCCCAAAACTATGGAATTCCATACCGATTGACATCAGACTAACGTCTGAGTACATTAGTTTCAGAAAAAAGCTGAAAACTTGGCTGTTCACCCAAGCCTACTGTTAGAGTATACTTCAGGACGGTTCTCCTATCTCCGATAGCGCCAAGAGACCTTTCGGTGAACGAGCGCTCAATAAATCCCCCAAACATAAACATAATATGTAAGGACAAGTGCCCCTAATTCTGGTGCAATATCCCGTAGGTCGGGGATTCCGTGTATGCAGCTGGTAACGCTGTACGTGTCCTTCACAGTGTCAGCATGTTGCATGCTTACAGGTGATGGTGGTCACCGGACACTGAAAACAATGTACTTTAGTAATACTTCCTGGGCATGTTGAGGTAGGACATTTATAGTGTGCACTATTCCTGAGCACGTCGCTATAACAAAACCGTGCTGCCTCGTTGGTTCTGCGGTGTAAGTGCAGCCTCTGAGGGAAGGCTCTCTCCAGAGCTACGCACCCGAGCTACAGGTGACGTCCTTCGATAGGAGTAGAGGTCATTTTACAACCAGCATAGGTTGAGGCAGCAGGGCTGTGGATATTACACCGTTCCACGCATAGGGAGCACAATGTTCGACATTAAACAGGGAGGAACAGAAAGTGTTACTGAATGTTTGTCTGCACAGTCAGGATTTTACCACCTGCCACGCTGTGGAGCTGCTAACATTCCACTGTTCTAACACATCTTACTAAGGGGCGGGAATGAGCAGGACCGAGAAGAGGGGAGAAGGCTGGACGGCAGATGCGTAATTCCTCATTTATACAATTTGTTTCTCTTTTTAATGCATTTTTTCAAGGCATTTAGATGTGGAGCTGCTATCGTACACTTAAAATAGAATAATTGTTGTCAATGATTCTTCTATTTGAACAAGAAAACTCAGTCTGAAAGAATATGCATTATTTTCAAGATTTCAAAAACGTCTTGATGTTTTTGAACATTCTAAATGTAGGAGTTTTTCCAGTAAGTTTTAAAAATCCATGGGAGCGAGATTTCAACTATACACTCACATTTTGGTACTCATGGAAAATGTTTGCTATTTGTAGGGCCGTTATTACAGTTTTATTTTTCATTTACTGTGATATACATAAAGGCTTTTCTATCAATGACGGCTAGGGCTTCTCACAAGGACAGACGGAATTAAACATTTTGCAAGCCATTGGCAAGAAGAGAATTCCCTTCTAAGCAGCTCCGGAAGTACTGGTTGTTTTACTTGCAAGCGCGATATTTATAATATTTCTGATAAATATTGATTGTAGTGGAATGCTTTTCCTGGTGCTCGATGTTGGAGGTGTGTATAAAAGGGGCATGAACTGGCTGAAAAGCTATCAGTGGGGCACCACTGATGTACAATCAGCAGTGAAGAACTGGGCTTCCAGGTGTACTCTGGAGTCTGTCTCCTAATGGAAATAGAGCTATGGCGGCATGGAGAGGCATTGACATTACAAAGTCCCTGTGAAATTTAATGAGGAGTTTTAATCCACTGCTCCAGCTGCACTTAGCAGCCTTTCAGTTAGTTATTCTGTGAAGTTACACTGCTACATACCAGAGCCTGCCCGTAAAACTTTAATTTGTCAAAGTTATACGCCAGGAAGGTAATAATGCAAAAAAATCGTGCAATTGCATAAAGATGGCCTTTCTCACCATAACCAATATCTTTCCGTCCATGGTACAGCAATCCTTTCACTATTTCACTCACTCCCCATTGCAAGCCCACCTCCCTCTGATATTTCTACAGTTGCTTTGTTTCTAAACACCCCATCTTTCTTCTTTGATATGTTCTCTACTCTCTTTTCATGCATTGTGCATTTTGTTTCTCCCCTTTCAACTCTCCTCTCTCCACTCCCCCTTCCTCTTCCTGACTGTTCTGTCGTTTTTATTAATTTTCAACTTTTGCATCTCTTGAAAATCCCATTTTACTTTTTGGCTTCACTTTTTCTCAGCCCTTCCATCGGACTGAATACTGTAAAGTATTTTATTTGTCATGTTTCTAGTGGTACAACTTCCCACTCTAAACACTAACACTCTTTAAAGTGCAGAGTGACTCTGCACTTCAAAGAGTGTTAGTGTTTATAGAGCGAGAACATAGACTGGTGCAGAAAATGTTTCTCACTCTAAGCTGCAGGCCCTGCCACACGTGATGCACCTCTGAGAAGCATACACACTGAGTGCCAGCACTGGGCCTAGCTTCAAAAACATAACGATAGAAATGTTTCTGACGCTAAACCCTGCTGGCACACAGCGTGTATATTGCCCAGAGGTGCGTGGCACTGGCAGGGCCTAGCTTCAGAAACATTTCTATCTACATGTTATATGACATCCCTTTATTAATGTAATAACTGCACTTTCACAATTGCTTTATTAACCTTCTTGCTTCTCAAATTTGCTTGAAAATGCACCATTTACCCACTCTTTTTTCAAAATTTTCTTGGGGGGAGAACCCCCCCCCCGAAACCTCCTTAAGATGTTCGGGCTTGCTCACTCGCTCGCCACGGTGCACTCCGACAATGTTTACGTCTCACCACTTTCAAATGTCACCAGCCACCACTGTTTGCTGCTGACTCCGCCCCAGCCCTGCAGTCCTGTAAGAGGGCTAGTCGTGTGACTGACTATTGCTTTACTCCATCAGCTTCCATTGGACATAGACTTGCTGCTGACTCCGCCCCTACCCTAGAGTCCTGTCACAGGGCTAGTGTAACTGAGTATTGCTTTACGCCGTCAGCCTCCAGAGGGTGTAGCCTTGCTGTTGACTCCTCCCTAGCCATAGAGTCCTGTCACAGGGCTAGTATGTGACTGACTATGGCTTTACTCCATCAGCCTCTCGGAGACCTTGGCATGAATCTGTCAGGGTCCATTCCTGCTTCCCCCTCGGGCTGCCTGACCTGTGACTGACTCTCAGTGTCCCAACTCTGCTGGTCTGAGAGGCGGCCCGGGCTTGACCGAAAATCTCCCATTTTCCATATAGACCTGCCCTCCTCTGCCAGCACCACCCTCGCCGAAAACCCCGCACCTCGCTAATTTCCAGTTTGTTTTTCAAATGGAAACATCTCAAAAGTCTCCCAAAATGCCAGAGTTTGCCTAGTTTCAGTAATGAAAGCAGGCCGCCCTCTTGCCTGGCTGCTTTTCCGTGAGGTCACCCTGGGCGGGGCCTAATGATGTGGCTAGCCTCCCTCACACGAATTACTTGTTTGGGACCTTTTTATGAGGGGGAATTTTACAAACCAGACAGACTCGGGAACTTATGTTTTAGTTTTCAAACTTCCATTTATATTGTGGGCAAAAAGAGAAGGGGGAGGGGGTGCTTCTTGGAAACGAATTCCCAGACACTCGAGTAAGATGCAAAACCTGCGGCTTGTTTTCCTTTATTGCTCACACACGAGGCTGCTGAAGCTTGTTTCCCACCACCGACGCAGCACGTGACGTCACCACGCCAGGGAGACGCAGGAGCCGTAGCAACAGAACAAAGGTGTATTGAGTAGGTAACTGAGACGAGAGGGCTGAACATACAGTCTATCAAAAATACCCTTCTGCAAGAATGTATCATTACATCTGTTACTTTGTATGAGTGTTGGGTTTCTCATCCCTTACTGACACTGTTTTGGGGTGCTGATGGCCCCTCCAGTATTACATCTGTTACTCTGAGTGATGGTTTTCCTTTCCTTTACTGCTGCCATGTTGGATTGCTGATGGACACTCCAGTATTACAACTGCGCCGCTCCATGTGTGTCGGTTTTCCCTTCCTTTACTGCTGCCATGTTGGATTGCTGATGGACCCTTCAGCATTACAACTGCGCCGCTCCATGTGTGTCGGTTTTCCCTTCCTTTACTGCTGCCATGTTGGGATGCTGATGGACACTCCAGTATTACAACTGCGCCGCTCCATGTGTGTCGGTTTTCCCTTCCTTTACTGCTGCCATGTTGGATTGCTATGGACCCTTCAGTATTACAACTGCGCAGCTCCATGTGTGTCGGTTTTCCCTTCCTTTACTGCTGCCATGTTGGATTGCTGATGGACCCTTCAGCATTACAACTGCGCCGCTCCATGTGTGTCGGTTTTCCCTTCCTTTACTGCTGCCATGTTGGGATGCTGATGGACACTCCAGTATTACAACTGCGCCGCTCCATGTGTGTCGGTTTTCCCTTCCTTTACTGCTGCCATGTTGGATTGCTATGGACCCTTCAGTATTACAACTGCGCAGCTCCATGTGTGTCGGTTTTCCCTTCCTTTACTGCTGCCATGTTGGATTGCTGATGGACCCTTCAGCATTACAACTGCGCCGCTCCATGTGTGTCGGTTTTCCCTTCCTTTACTGCTGCCATGTTGGATTGCTGATGGACCCTTCAGCATTACAACTGCGCCGCTCCATGTGTGTCGGTTTTCCCTTCCTTTACTGCTGCCATGTTGGATTGCTGATGGACCCTTCAGCATTACAACTGCGCCGCTCCATGTGTGTTGGTTTTCCCTTCCTTTACTGCTGCCATGTTGGATTGCTGATGGACCCTTCAGCATTACAACTGCGCCGCTCCATGTGTGTTGGTTTTCTCATCCTTTGCTGCCGTTCTCTAGGGGTATTGCGGGGTCCTCCAATGTTATGTCTCTTACTCTCCATGACTGTTGCTGTTCCCATCCTTCACTGCTACTCTGTTGGGGTACAGATAGACCATCCAGCATTACACCTGCTACTCTCCATGAGTTTGTTATTACCATCCGTGCTATTTCCATATTTCAGTATTGGTGGTCTCACCGGAGGTATATTAGTTAGCTTCTATGTTCATTGGTTTTCCATTCTCTTTTATTAGTGTTGTTACTGGCGGACCCTCCAGTATTCCATCTGGTGTTCTCCAAGATTATTGATGTTTTTATCCTTTACGGCTACTTTGTTTGGGTACTGTTGGTCTCACCAGTGTTACATCTGTCTGCTGCTCTTCACAAGTTTTGTGTTCTTATCTTCTGCTGTTGCTTTCTTTGATTATTGATGGCATTAGATCTGTTACTTCCCACAAATGTTGGTGTTCTTTCCTGTTCTGCTACTCTATTTGAGTATTGATGGTCTGACCAGTATTACATCTTTTGTGCTCATCCTATGCTGTTACTCTGGGAATTGATACTTTCACCAGTAATGCAGCTGTTACTCGCCATGGTTTCTGGTGTTCCATCCTCTGTGTATTGATGGTGCCACCAGTATTACATTTGTTGCTCCCATTCCATAATGTTATTCTGCCTTAGTATTGATGGTTCCATCTACACTACTTCTGTAGCTCTCCGCAAGTGTTTGTGTTCTCACCTTCATTTCTTTTACTGTTGCTCTGCATGCGTATTGATGGTCTTGCCAGTGACATTATGCGAGGTTCCATCATTGTTTGTCTTTCCGTCCTCTGCTTTTAGTCTGAGTATTGTTGTCACCAGTGTTAAATCAGTTGGTGTCCATGAATGCTTTTGTTACCATCTCATGTTGTTTTTCTCTCCTTGTATTGATGCCACAATTACTGCATCTGATACTAGCAAATTAATGTGTGTGTTCTCACCTCCCTTTACTTAAGAATTAAACTGGGTATTGGTATGGTTATTTATAAAGCTTCTACTGTTACCTTTTGGGTGCTTCAGTGAGTAACAAGACTTATTTGATGAAGCATCATGGTAGGGGCGGCTCCTCCACGTGGGCGGAGGAGCGTGGCGCTACTGTTTTCTCGCAGTGCGACAAAGCAGATGTTTCTGCTTCTCGCACTGCGAGAAAGCAGAAGGGTATGCCTGGTTGGGGGCGGGCGGGTAGGCGTTCCTGCTCCAGGCAGAGGAGGAGTGGCTTGCCCACTGTTGTGGGCACTGACTGTTTGGTCAGCCCCAGGGCCGACCAAACCAGTCATGCACACTCTGCATTTTCTCTATGTAGGCTGCATGCAGCCTACATAGAGAAAATGGCCTCCCCATAGACGCCTGTGGGGTCGGTGTCCTAGCCAATCACAACGCTGCCATTGCAGCGTTGTGATTGGCTTAGGGGAGGAGAGGGAGGCTGCCTGCTTCAAGTAAGGCGTTAGGCGCAGAGAGGAGACGCAACGCGGGACCGGAGGCAAAGGTAAGTTTAAAAATTTTTTTTAATTAACCCCCCGCATGACTCCCCCACGTGACCCCCCCTTTGTGACATCCCCCCCGCATAACCCTCTCCACCCCGCGAGTCATGCCGGCCGCGACTGCATCATGGCTTGAATGACTTTAGGTGTCTTCCTGTTTTCTACGAGGTATAGTTACTTTTTGGCACAAGTTATAGTTACTTGAGATAACTATAAATAGTGAATTTCAGTGGTTTTGTTTGTTTAAAACGGTATATTGTAACTGACATTTTCACCTAACTATAACATCCCTTTAACTTTTGTTTTTTCAGTGAAAATATGTGTGTGTGAATATATATATATATATATATATATATATATATATATATATTTGTTTTCATTCTCCCTACACTGACAGAGAGACCAGCACTCCAGAGTTGTGTGCGAAATTCTGTTTATTCATCAATTAGCAGATGCTATCTGTTTATTCACCCATTAACAGATGTTAATATCTCCCATCTGCTAATGGGTGAATAAACAGATTTTCGTGCACAACTCTTGACTGCCGGTCTCTCTATTAGTAGGGAGACAATGGAAATGTAGGAGCGAGCTAAACTGTCCTTGCATAACAACCGAGCATATTTACAGACATTCGGTTCATAAAGTGCTTTGGGTCAGGGCTTGTCATTCATTGGTCTATTGCACGAACAGTCACATTTTGTTAGGTCGAAGCTTACCAGATAGCGCAGTTGTCTGGTTTACTAACATCATCTTGGGGACATAGGAATGCATTCCGTCCATTGCTTACCATTGGCTTTGCAGTTTGTAACTCACATTTTCTGGCTTTCTGTTTGCTGGCTTCATTTGTTTTAAGCTGTCCAGTTTGAGTCCGTCCCTTACGTGGCCAATAGTCTTTTTACTGTACCTTCCACCAGTGCTCGATTTCTGTAAACAGGCCTTTATATCTTGTTCTTATCTTGTCACATTTGCTGTACATTCAGAGAAATAGGTCAAATGCCAGGCTCTTTCTTCCGAGGGAGCTTAGTGTTTACTTTTCTTTCTCTGACTTCAAAGTGAGAGGATTTACGCCAGGAGGGTGTGCTAGATGGAAGGCTGTACAATGTTATTTTTCTTCTATCGCACAACAAAATTTAAATGTCTTTAAATTAACTGTGCCGATATTTCAGAATATATCAGAATTAGGGAAGCACAAATGAAGCACATTGTTTGGTAATTCTGAAGCGTGGTGAAGAGACCATAATGTTAATATAATCAAAAAAACGATACAATAGGTGATGACATTTCCATACATTATCATTTGTGCGCTGTATACTTTTATCAGTAAAAATGCATGTCTATGCAAATGTAATGGTCATTTCAATTGAAGATGTGTTGTCTGTAATGGCAGTGCGCTGCCACACCTTGCATACTCCACTTTACCCCAATCCACTTTACTCTGCACCACTCCACTTTAGTCTGGCCCAGTGTATTCTACGCCACTCCACACTGCGTCACTACACTCTACTCTGCACCACAATACTCTATGCCAATGCACTCTACCCTGCTCTACTATGCACGCACTACTGCACTCATCGCCACTGCGCTCCACACCACCCCAGTCTAGACCACTCCACTCTACTTTGCACCACTCCCCTCTATACCACTACAATGTACGTCATTGCACTCTTCTCTGTACCACTCCACTCTACGCCAATGCATTCTATGCAGACACACTCTACGTCACTCTAATCTGCACCACCCCACACCACTGCTCTGTGCGACACTCTGCTCTGCAACGCTGCTCACTCTGCCACTATACTCTGTCACCCTATTCTGCACCACTGCACTCTACTCTGCACCTCTCTGCTGCACTCTATGCCACTACACTTTATGCCTCTCTACTCTACGAAACTCTACTCTATGCCAGTGCACTCTACTCCACTCTAATCTGCTATGCACCACTGCACTCTTTACCACTGCACTCTTTACCACTGCACTCTTTACCACTGCACTCTTTACCACTGCACTCTTTACCACTCCAGTCTAGGCCGCTCCACTCTACCCCACCGTAGTCTACACCACTCCACTCTATGCCACTCTACTCTGCAGCACTGCCTTCTACGCCAATGTACTCTACTGTGTACGATTCCACGCCAGTGCACTCTACGCCACTACTCTGTCACTGTACCCTGTACCATGCCACGCCACTCTACTCTACATCACTCCTCTCCACTTCACTGTACTCTGAAACAATCCACTTTATGCCACTGCACTCTGCGCCACTCCACTCTGCGCCACTGCACTCTATACTGCTCCACTCTACTTAACTTTGTACCATTTTACTGTACACCACTGCGCTCTACACGACTCTACTCTACACCAATGCACTTTCTGCCAATGCACTCTACGCCACTATACTCTACTCTACAACACTCTATGCTTCTGCACTCTACGCCTGTCTATTCCACTCTTCACCACTGTATTCTACGCCATTGCTCTCTTCACCACTCTACTCTACACCACTGCAGGCTGCACCACACCACTGCACCCTACAACACTCTACTCTGGAAGACTGCACTCTCCACCACTGAACTCTCCTCCACTCTACTCTACACCGTTGCACTCTACTCTGCGCCACTCAACTCTACGCCAATGCATTCTAGGCCACTACACTGTACCTCAATCTACTCTGCGTCACTCCACTCTAATCCACTGCACTGTCACTCTAATCTACTCTGTACCACTGCACTGTTTGCCACTGTACACTCTACCTGCACCACTCCACTGTACCCTGCACCACTGCACTTTGCCACTTCACACTACTCTGAAACAACCTACTCTATGACACTGCACTCTATGCCACTCTACTCCATCCTGTGCCACTCCACGCCACTGCACTCTACGCTACTGCACTCTACGCTGTGGCACTCCACGCCACTCTACTCCCTCCATGACACTACACAACACTACCCCACACTACGCCATTCAACTCTATGCCACGCCATAACACCTCGCTATACTCTACGACACTCTGCTTTACGACATTCCGCGTCACGCCCCCCCACCCCCCTTTACACCACGAACTCTTAGCCATGCTGAACAGGAGCCAGTCTGGTGTACAACATGGCTAAAACATATTGGCATAGGCAAGACCTATTGTATTTGCCAATGCTTGTGTATTTTGTTTCTGCTGACCTCCGCGAGGAGTGGTTGGTTTAGCCCACTTCAGCCATGGGCTCTCACACTGTGAGTGAGTTTTTTCTGAGCACATGCGCATCCACCTTGCAAGAAGTGCTCCTCAGTGTCGGGTGCTCGGCCAATGCGGTTTCATTTCAATTCTTTATCCTTTTTCTCTTTCAGTCATTCCTGCCTGTGTGAACTCTACCTTCAGATTACAGTAATCCAAAGCCAACAGTCTCTTTTCTTTCCACCAGTAACAGTTATATTTTCTTGTGACATACATTAAAACTAAACTGGGTTTTCATACCTGTTTACATTACACCTGCCTGCTAGGAAACAGTTCTATTAAAATTATATATGATATTAATGTATTTTTTTATTTTCTAGTATATCGTCACCGATGTTGCACAGCGTCGTGTTTTGGATATTTTTCTACTTTTCTATTTTTGTGGTTTGTTCTTAATTGTCTCAGATTAGTTACTTGGGCATTGGATAGAACTGGTAGCAGTGGAACACTGCGCTGTTTTTTTGAACCGAGAACAGTAGTCAGCGGCTGTGACTTTATCAAGTCATGATAGCTCAGGTGCAACGCCACGGCGGGGTCAGCGCTGTGAAGCCTTCGGGTAGCCATGCACTCTAGAAGTCCGAATAGAATAGAACAGAATAGAATGAATAGAGGGGTAGACGCTCCCTGTTTGTTCCAGAGCAGAATATCCGAAGCCGCTCTTATTCCATCACTTTCGGTTGTTCCTTCCAGCTTTCATGAGATGTTTCACGCCACAAATGCGGTGAGGTATTGAATTTACCAAAATAGTGCAAGGACTGCAAGCATTTGTAATGCGGCAAGTATGCTTTGAACTTTAATCTGATGGTCGAAAAGACTTCCAATGCTTTCTTGAGCACGCCGTCCCCTCTTCCAACTGAAGGCTGTTCAGCAAAATCTGTCTAGTCTCAGCTTCTGCCACAAAGTGACCCTTGTGCCATCAAGCCCCCTGGTTTACTTCACCTCTGTGCATTCCATCGCGACCATTGTAGAATACTGTGGCATGGCCACATGATGCTCCTCCTCTTTGATGACCCTGTTCCGAAGCCCCGGCGGCTGGGACGGGTAAATGTCCTCTCCTGTAGTGTGGGATCTCCAGTTCTGGTTCCGTGCACTGCTCCCACTGAAAATAAACTAAAACGTCAAAAAGAGCCATATGTGCTATGCTGTGTTATGCTGATTTATAGAGTGGACTATCACCACGGAGGGTATCCTGACACTGAGCAGGTGTAAACCTAGACAAACCTAGGGCCTAGTGGGACTACTCTAAAAGCCGGGTCGTCCGCTTTTTGCAGAATTCAAGAAGTGAGGAGGAGGCTCTTATGTGTAGCGGCAAGTCGCTCTATGCTTTAGGAGCGATGTAGGAGACGGCTCGACTGCCGAATCTGGTTTTCCATATTCGTGGTATTTGTGCAAGTAGTAGTCTGGATGAGCAGAGGTGTCTGGAAGGTTTGTGGAAGCAGATGAGATTGTTGAGGTATGTGGGGCTAGTGTAGTGAATTGAAAGTGTGGGTGAGGAGCTTGAATTGTGCTCGCTTGTGAATGGGGAGCCAGTGGAGCTCCTTCAGGTGTGGTGCTATGTGAGTGCGGCATGGGAGGTTGTGAGTGATTCTGGTTGCTGAGTTTTGAATGGTCTGCAGCATTCTTGTGAGTTTTGTGTTCCCAGCATAGAGGGTGTTTGCGTGGTCCAGATTGCTTGTGACCAGGGCATGCATGACCGTCTTCTGAGTGCTGATGGAGGGCCATTTGAAAATCTTCCTCAACATCTTCAGGGTATAGAAGCAAGAGCCGGCACCAGCTTTGACTTGGGCTGTCATGTTGAGTTTGCTGTCGATGACAATCCTGAGGTTCTTTGCGATGGTGATGAGCTGTGGGTGTCGTCCTAGCTCAGCTGGACACCAGATGGAGTCTCACAGTGAAGTGCTGTTCCCGAAGATCACAATTTCGTTCTTGTCGTGTTAAGCTTCAGACAGTTGGTCTTCATCCACTGGGTAATTTAAGTCATGCAGGCATTAAACTTGATACGGGTACTGAGCGTCTTGTCCGTTAGGGAGAGCATGAACTACATGTTGTTGGCATAGGAGAGGACGTTGATGTTGTGAGAGTGGATGATGCTGGCTAGAGGGATCATGTAATGCTTGAAGAGGGTCCAAGGAGGATCTTGCGGAACTCTGCAGATGAGGCTGCGGGCATCGAAGGTGTAGGGTGCCAGGCTTACTGACTGGGTCCTTTCTATCAGGGAGGAGTAGATCCATCAAAGCGCGCATCCTTGGATTCCAGTGTCGTGTAGTCGTTGGATGACGATGGGGTGGAAGAACATATCAAATGCTGCAACGAGGTCCAGGAGGATGCCGGCCGCCGTGTCTTCTCTGTCCAGAGTCATGCAGATGTTATCCATGGTGGCGATGAGGGCAGTTTCCGTTCTGGTTTCAGACCCAACCACAGCATGGAGGCGAACTAGTTCTACTAAAACCTTGGCAGAGAATGATCTGCCCCCGTTCCTTATTGACGGAACCTCAGAATTACCAGAAGAGTTGTCCATGCTGTTCTCAATGTTCAGGCAACAGGGATCAGGGTGAAGCAGAGAAACCAAAAAAGCAGAGTTCACCGTGAATATCATTTTATGACCTGATCAAAGCTCTTGAAGATGATACTTTTAGAAATCACAAATGCCAAACTGAGAACATTCATATGTTTTGCTGTACACTAGGAATGTGCTCCCCTTTGGCAATAGCAACTGGATGTGATGCAATGGCGAACTGGAAGCCACCGTGTGTTTTCCCATCTGGTTTTCCCCTGTAATCTGCCAGGATTTCCAGTTTCAGTTGTCCAGAAATTGTCATGTCATTGGTGAGGTTATAGGCTGACGAGGAGGAAATAACAGCTGGACACTGGTGATAATATTGCAGATGTTTCGTTTGACAAGAGCCATATGTTTAATTGGACAGTAAACCTCTTCAGCAGGGCCCCTGTGCTTTTAATGGGCCATTACAGGCTGGACTCCTATCCTGTATCTGCATTTTCAGACTAGAGCAGGTATTTTGTAGAATATAGTTGCTTTGACTTTTACAGTCACGCAGCTGATTTTACTTTTCCTACATTTGTTGTCTCTTTTTTAGTATATTTGCATTTACTGTTACTGTGGTTTTTCATACAGATAATTTTCTTGTGATAGATTCCTGTTTTTTTTAAATGTAATTGCCATTTCTTAAAGCTGTTTTTTTTTTTCCACCTTCGGTTTCTTTCTATTTTCTTACATTTGCTATTTAGTTTCTTGTAATTGCTTTGTTGTTCCCTAAAATAGCTTTGCTGTTTGTTTTAGTTGATGTATCTTTATAATACATTTGTCTTTACTAATAGTAGCTCTGTATTTTGTTATATAGTTGCTTTATTTTTTAATAACGCGTCCTGTGTTTTTCTAAAGTTGAAAAGTCTATCTTTATTACTGCTGTGCCCAGTCTTATTTCTAATGTGTCGGGTCACGTTATTGTCTTTACATTTCCTATTGATTTTCCATATGATTTTTGTGTCCCTTCAAATCTACCTTTAGGCATTTATGTAGCTGCTTTAACTTCATAGGGTTGCCTTTTCTCAATATTGGTAGTATGTTTTTACTTATAGTTGTTGAAATTACTTTGTATTTTCCTTATTGAGTTGAGTTTGCTATAGGATTTCATTTTCTTTAAGCCAAGTAATTCAAGCGCTCACTGCTGACTTCTGGTGTGACTTGCAGATCACAAATTTAGATCACGGCACGGCTAACTCAGCCTTTCATTATTCCAAGGTTGTTGACTTGCGCATCATTAAAGTGGGTACCAGAAATATGTGCTATTTACAGAGCTAAAATGCCAAAACTGTGGTAGGGCATTCTATAAAAATTTTTTGGGGGGGGTCTTTATCTTTTCTGACAGTTGCTTTGTCTTCTCTTATGATTGTTTTGCTATCCCCACTTAGTGTATTGCTTGTTTATCTACTGGGCTCTTTAGTTCTTCCTTCTGTTCTCGGCTCCGTCCCTTTCAATGAATTACATCCTTATTGTTGGTATGCTGCTGTGGTGTCCTCCCATACAACCCCATATTGATCAGGACCCGAAATGGCACCATTTTACACACTAAATACCGAATACCTCAACGACCACCAATTCCTCATCACTTAGTCTGATTTCAGATCCAATCACAGCATGAAAACGTCCCTCATCTCCACCACGGATGACATCTGCATGACTCTGGACAGAGGAGACACTACTGCCCTCATCCTCCTGGACCTCGCCACAGTATTTGATACGTTCTCAAACCCCATGCTCATACAACACCTACATGACATCGGATTTGAAGGACCCACCCTCCAATGGATCTGCTCTGTCCTGACTGGAAGCACCAAATCAGCCAGCCTGCACCGTACACCTTGGACACCCGCAACCTCCTCTGAGGAGGTCCGCAAGGATCCTCCCTGATCCGACTCTCTTCAATGCATGCATGATCCCTCTAGCCAGCATTATCTGCTCTCAAAACATCAATGTCCTCTCCTACGCTGACAACATGCAACTTGTTCTCTCCATATCGGGCAAGACACCCAGAACCCGGATCAAGTCCAATACCTGCATGACTGAAATCGCTCACTGGGTAAAGACCAACTGTCTAAAGCTGAACACCAACAAGACCGAAATCATAATCTTTGGGAAGAGCACATCACCGTGGGACTGTACCTGGTGCTCAACAGAGATAGGACTGACACCCACCCACACCACCCTCACATAGAACCTCGGGATGATCGTTGGCAGCAAACTCGACATACCCACCCAAGTTAATGCCGTCACTGCCTCATGTTTCCATACCCTGAAGAGGTTGAGGAAGATTTTCAGATGGCTCCCAGTCAGCACCCGAAAAACTGTTATCTCGCCCTTGTCACAAGCAATCTGGACTACAGGAACACCCTCTATGCCGGGATCAACAAAAACTTACCAGAAGGCTGCAGACTATTCAGAACTCAGTGGCCAGAATCGCTCTCAACCTCCCATGCCACTATTACATCACACCACACCTAGAGGAACTCCACTGGCTCCCCTTTCACAAATGAGCACAATTCAAACTCCTCACCCACACTTTCAAGGCACTACATAACAGTGGCCCTGCGTGCATGAAATCGCCCACTGGGTAATGGCCAACTGTCTAAAACTGAACACCGAGAAGACCGAAATAGTAATCTTCGGGAAGAGCACATCACTGTGGGACTCCACCTATACACACATTCAAGGTACTACACAACTCAGGCCCCACCTACCTGAACAGTTGCATCTCCTTCCACCAAGGATCCACACCCCTCCACTCCACAGAACTCCTACTCGCCAACATCCCACGCATACACTGAACCAGAGCAGGAGGACGAGCGTTCTCTTACATCACTCCTAACGTACGGAACGACCTCCCTCTCCACATCAGAGCCTCCTCCTCTCTTCTTGAAATCCACTAGAATCTGAAGACCTGGCTTTTCAATTAACCAACCTACCATGGGTAGGGCTCGGCACACACACCTACTAGCACCAGGATACCCATGCAGGTGATAGTGCCATTTACAAATACACATAACATAATATAACAGATCCCGGTAGGTTTTACCTGGTGAAGTGTGCCCTTGGAGAATCTAGTGTGGTGATACCGATTTTATTGAAAACTTGCGATTCCGCTCAAATCAGTAGTACAGTATATCTCTGAATGATGTCCATACTGCTTGTCCCGTCCTATTGCTATCTATCTGGCTTCTGTATCTTGGCTGCCTTTGGAGGCGTTTGCAGCATTTCCCTAAAACTGCGGTCGTTGCTCGAATCTGTCTGTATTTTTATTGTCATCGTGTCCTTTCCTACAATGCAGTGGGTGCTCCTCTCCAAGTATCGATTAGGCCTCCTCTTTCATTGGTGTGTCCTGTTATGTACTCAATTTGTCCATTCGTGTTACTTTTCTTTCCGGTGATAGTACCTTTTCAACTCGTATAGTTGCTGGCTAACAAATTATAGTTTTTTTTTTTTAGGGAATGTTGTTTTCTGTTTTTATAGAGTTGCATTGTCTTTTCATACAGGTGCTTCATCTTCTTTATAAATGGTTTGTTCTTTCCTCCAGTTTCTCAATTTTCCGCATGATAAAGTATCCTTATTTACAGTTGGTGGTGTCTTACAGTTGATATAATTTCTGTCTTTCCATATAATTGATTTCACATGTTCATATCGTTGATTTTCAGTATTTGTTTTTGTCCTTTTTATTGATTTCTCTTCTCATTGTGCATTCTTTAAAAAAAAAATATGTTCCCTTTTTATGATTGTCTTATATTTTATTATAGTTTTGCATTTATCTTTGTGTATAGTTGATTAGTGACTTTTCCTGTAGTTGGTTGCTTCCTTAGCATTTTTAAAAAAATGATATTTGATTTGTTTTTCCTATGGATGCGATGGGTTTACAGATTGGTGCTTTTTGTTGTGGTTCATGTGTTTTTATAAAATTATATTAAATTTCTTTTTAGTTTCTCACTCTTCCATATAGCTGTTTTCTTTTCATGGCGTTTTCTTGTATTTCCTTTTACTTCACTGGACCTTTCTTATATTTACATTTTCTTTTTATTGTAGTTTGTTTTTCTTGTTGATACGAAGTTTTTGTTTGAGCATTATTGCTTTCTGATGGGAGCATTCACAATTTTT
The DNA here is from genome assembly GCA_963921515.1 of Calotriton arnoldi. Lineage (NCBI taxonomy): Eukaryota > Metazoa > Chordata > Amphibia > Caudata > Salamandridae > Calotriton > Calotriton arnoldi. The sequence continues at coordinate 1,610,529 of CAWUFW010002109.1, forward strand.
ATTCCCTTAACACATGCTTCCCCAATAAAGGCAAAGGTACACAATGCAGGGAAAAAGCCATTAAAAGCAGTCAGTGCCCGGATCCATGATGACTATAACATCACTTGCAACTGTCCCCAGACCTCCGATTAGTTGATTTAAATAGAAATGTTTTGTTGTTCTTCTCAGACTTAAGGCTAATTGTTGGGCTTTCTTCTTCTGCCAGCTCCTCTCTCGCTCTGATTAATCATAAAACTACCATTATCATATGTCTAGTACTGAAGTCTGTCTGCCCCCTCCCCCACCGTTCGTCCAGTGTTCATTGAATGTAGGCAAAGTACAGTAGTTAATGTAGAGAATGCTATTATAGTTATCGGGGGCGTTGCCTCGGGGGTGGGGGGACGGGGGTGTTTGGGGTGCTACTCCCCTGTAATAAATGTATTCTGCAGTAAATAGTTGGGTACAGTTGCTTTAAGTCCGGTACTGTGAGGTGTTTGTCGGATTTCACTAGGGTTTATTACATGCACATGCAGAAAACAAACTCACGCGCTTGTCTGTTTTAAAGGGCTTAAAAATGGTTATTTTATAAAATATTGAGTTACAAGTCCCCCTCACAATCCGCACCCCTCTCTCTTCCTACCGCTCCTTAATGCCCCCCTCCTGCCCCCCTCGTATAATGTATGTGATTGTTGGGAATCTGAAGCTGCCCCCCTCTCCCCTCCACCACCCTCCATCTTACTGACCAAGCTACGCCCCTGAGAGTTACTTAAATATATAGTTATGTTGTCTGTATTTTATTTGCATATGTGTATTTCGGTTTAAGTGTTGTTGATTTGCTTTATTGATGATTTTTCTTTTTTGTGTAGTCGTTCTAGCTATACTAGCAGTCTCTATCTTTTTTTATTTCTGTTTTTTACTGAGGCTGCTTTAAATCATTGCAGTATAGCTAAAAACATCCTTTCAAAAACAAAGAATTCAACAATTGAAATGAGCCCCGAATCATAGGTTAGGCAAAAGTTGATCGTCCTACGATGTCTCCATGTCAGCTGTAGGGGATCATTGCTTCTAGTTTTCATTTACCATCTCTTGAGATTCACACAGATCCCTCACTCAGGTTATTTATGACGGATCATAAAGTCCAGCAGATCAGGGTTGTCCCCAGATAGCCTTACTTAGAGTGACCTAAACAGAGTGGAAGTCTCTTGTTAAGGTTGGTTCTCCATTCTGTTTGTGATTCTGCCCCCTTCCTCCTCACTGATGGTGGCACCCATGTGAGGGGCTCCCATAGGCAGCTTTTGGGAGGTTTTACCCCCAATATTCCAGCCCGACCCTTGCCCTCCAGGCATGATTTGGCACCACTGGCATCCTGGGTTCTTTGCCCCGCCTCCTTACAGCACACTGCCCGCCTCCTCCTATTTAAGCATTGGGTACCAAGCACAATGCAGCATCTCACCCTTACAAACTTTAATCTTTCTTGTCGCCATCCCGACACATGACACACAGGACACAGCCGTCTACACAACTTTCACCGACTTAGAGTTGTGCGTGATTGCTGTTGGAGGAAACAATGGCCATATAAGAGAAAGCAATGGTTCACCAAGGCCTAAATGTAAACTAGCATAGTATCAATCAGAGCAACTCAGTTATTATGACAATTGATGTCAAAATAATCACCTAGCCACGAGATACTTGCTTTACTTTGCAAAACATGAATTGCATAAGAAGTATACGTTTATTTAAAAAGGAAACAGTGAGCATTTGAATGGTATCTCAAATAAATGTTCCCAATACAATTCTAAGAATCAGTGATTGTCGTTTTAAACATCCATTAAGGATTTGTATTTTGGTGTTCTCTCAGGATGGCGTGCTAGGTACTTGGGTAGAGGGTGTGAAGGTCATTCGTGCCATATGGCGTTGTAAATTGTAGAGGGCAGCAAGGGCGTTGGCAAGAATTGGAAGGGAGGGTGGGATGGCCCAAGACTAAATGTGGTGTATCACAACATCATTCACAAGTGAGAGCTATTGTTGTGACATCATTCACGACATTTGCTATATGGGACTCATTGTCACATCATTCATTTGATGAGCATTATTTGTAACATCGTTCACTATATGAGACCTGTTGTGACTTCAAAAGTTTTCCAGGATGTGCCCATCTGCAAAACTTGGTGAACACCCGCAACTTGCACGATTTGGGGTATTTACCAATGCTTTTGAAGTACATTTCCAATTCCTAACCTGAAACAGTGCAAACCTTTACTCCTGATGATACAGGAATGTATAGGACTGTACTTCCTTGTGCATAAATGGCTATGGATGTGAGTAGTCCTGCCTAGCGGTACTCTTGGAAATATTTGAGAGTTCTGGAAAAGTAAGTAAACTATTGAAAACATAGGCATAAACCTATCCAAGTAATTTCACAATACATTCCCACACTTTTGTGAATCTAGCCTTAAATTCTTTTACTGAATTGCACAACCACTCATAATTGGATTCAGAGGAGAAGGGGAGATTTTACAGTATTTGTGTATCTTCTACTCTCATTCAAAGAGTTTGTAGGCCCTTGGTATGGCAGTAAATTCGAGAATTGTGTACGCCATATGCCAAACCGTGATTTTATGCCAATTGAATATACACTGTGTGCCAATCCTAAGTCAGTAGAACTTGGCAGGAAATTACCATACCCTTTCTTTTTGACCATTGTGCATGCATGGTTGGATGCTCTACGTTTAACTATAAAGGAGAATGTAACTGAACCAGTAGCAGTTTGGTAAAATACTGAAATCGTACTCCTAATAGTTTAAAGAACAGTTACTGGAATATCGTAGAAATATGTATTGCCATACTCCTTAACTGAGGTGGTAGATGAAAGTTTCTTACACAATTTACCTGATGCTATCCTTGGTTGTATATCTAGACAAATTTAGTAATGTCAATTTAACATAATGAAATCTTCAAGACAAAATTATTTGGCAATCAATCGTGTCAATATGGGAATTTGCTTTATAGAAAAGTTATTGTTTGTTTCTGAGTGTACTGGGGATGACAAAGTTTTACCTTGAGTCAGGAATAATTATAGACATGCTATTTACAATTTTATGTTTAAGAACACAATACACTATTTATAATGTGATTTTCAATACTCAACTATTGTACCAATGTTTTTTTTAATTTGAAATGTGAGCTTAGATTGTAGGAAAGCTCACATCAAAGTGCGCTTTGCATGTTGTCTGTGATTTTGATTAACTAATCAAGTAAACGTGTTCATGCTGCTTCTATCCATTCATTAGCTTGATGAGCGTAATGAGACATCATTAACAAGCGAGGGGCCAGATTTAATAATGGTTTTAGCAGTGGCGACCATAAAAACCCTTGTACATTTGTACTAAACCCATTTTATAATTCTGCAAAGTTTTTCCAAATAGAAAATGGGTTTATAAACTGTTACTGATTCAGTAATTGGACGAGGAGTGTTTTTGACATATAGCCATCCTATGTATCAGTGGTGTGAACGAGAATGCCAATTGCAAACCCTTGATAAGTTACCGACTCCCAAGTTAAGGTGGTAACTCACTTTCAAAAGGGAGGGGTCCCCTTGGGACCAATTCCCTTTTGCCATTTGGGGTGGCAGCTTCAGGGGCAATAGGCAGTGACCCCTGCCAACGCTAACTGAAGTTTTTCAAAACTGAAAATATTTTTTAAATGCAGCCCTGTTTCCTTTAAGGAAATCAGGATGCTTTGATTAAAAAAAGAGAAACAAAGTAAGCAGTTTTGAGATGCAAGACAAGCTTGGTGGCCTGGCATGTCTTGAAAGCTACCATCCTTGTCTCTGCAGCCAATGGGAAGAAGTCACAATTAGTGACCTACCTAATAAGTATTCATTAGGCCGGTCATTATACGACCCCCTCCTAAATGTTATTTTATGAACCGACCTATTAGTACTTAGACCTGTTCACAAAATAATTTAGTGGTTGCGAAATCTCGATAGGCGAGTTGGACCTGCTTTTCGGACCACAGTTTTAGTACATATGATCCTAGGCCCTCTAAGGTGTTACAGACAAAAAGTTGAATAATTTGCGACCATAAGGGGAACCCCTCCATTGTGGTTGCTAAGATAATTCCTCAAATTGCCTAGAGTCAGGTGGATGCAATTAATCTATCTAGCCTGGGTGAAGTTACCTTATGAATGCCCGTGACTGTTATAGTATTGCTTTGCTCTGGGACCTGCCCTGTCATTCCAACAATGAACAGTAGGACGCAGTCTAATATCGCTATCACTCCTTTCCCCAGCTCTTTCTCTCTCTTCTTACTGTCCCTGCTCTCTGTCTAGTCTATCACAACTTTACCCATCAATTCTTCCTGATTATTCGCATTCCTGCTTGGAGTGGGCTAATTTTCTCACCTGTTACCCAGTGCTTAATTTGTGGGAAAAAAAAATAAGCGCCAGAGCCCTGTTCATGAGGCCACTGCAGCTTGCACCACCTATTGCCTCTGCCAGCAATGCCAATGACAGGACCAACACAACTACTAATTATCACACTCCCAGAAGTGTGACAGGCCAGACTATTCCAGCCCCCCAATGCTATAAGAACAAATTGGGTGGCAGGTATTAGTCCTTTTTAATGTATATTTAGTAAACAACTGTTGTTGTGCTCACCTCTGAATCAGACAAACAGCACCACCATGTGGCAGACTGTTATAAGTACCGGTGTTGGCAATTAAGTGCCGGTGCCTAGCACCGGCAACCCCCGGCTCAAAGTAAGCAGTGCTGTTACCTCATTGCATTGTTATCTTCTTTTTTTAAAACATTTGTTTAATTAATTTTATTATTTATGCATCGTTATCTTCCTTGAGGTTTCTTGACTGTTTTGGTTTCCATTTAGATGCCTCCAACCTACACTTCCTACAGTTAAGCCCATCTTCACACTCCTTTCAGCAGGTCCTTTTGTCGGTGCAGCTCTTTTAAGCATTACGTTGATGCTGGGGGCGACACTTAGGCCCATGTCAGTTGGCGGATATCTGCCAAGTGATGCCTCGTAGAACCTCTGCAAACATATATGCATGAATTCTGCCCGGTTGATTCTTGCAGTTTCCGGTCATGGTGGACACTGTTCTTCTGAGAAATTCATCTTCATTGGCCCTGACATGTTTAGTTGTTCTAATGAAGGGTTGTGTTCCCAGATTCCAGTAAGTATTTATGAAATAAGCTACCTGTAGCAGTAGTGTGTTGTATGTTTATTCCTGACCTCACTTGCTTCAAAATAGGCTGGAGGACTCACAGCTACTGGAGGAAGAGTGTATAGTGTGGGACACAACAAACTTTAGTGAGCCTACTAACAAGGCACATTTTCCAAGCTGGACCACAGGATGGTGGTGATAAGCTCAGCATATGACTCTATAATCGATCCATGCTGCCCAACACCACACTGGGGTCTTTGTGCTGCATTCCTTCTTTGTGCAGAGCTTTGAAGATAGCATTGGCTGCTCCCCACCCCGCTCAATTCAAGAGGTGACTGGGACTAGGTCAGAGTGAAGGCATAAACATTCTCTGTGCAAATGTGTGATATTGTCAATCCATAATTCAGAGCAATATTGAAGTATACAAATGATGAGTACAGCCAAAATTGGAACCACGCTCGGTCTCCTATATGTAATATTTAAATGCTGATGTTTTTAAAAGACATTAACAATTGTGACAATATTGGTGTGATTTTAAAATGGCTTCCTCTCTTTGATTTCAGAGCGGGAGGCGAAGAAAGCGTGCTCCTGGCTGCGCGCAGCCGGGTTCCCACAGTATGCTCAGCTCTACGAGGGTGCGTATTTCATCTTTTCTGATGGGTTTTGGTCGTGTAAGTTTCTACATAAATGTTTCCTAGAATTGAATGCTTTTATTTTTTTAGCCGCAAGTCAGCAAAGATCCTGCACGGCCCGCCATTGGGTGAGATGCTGCCCCAGAAGCAAGGGCACAAAAAAACCACAAATACAATATGTTAATACACAGGAGACAGTGACTTATGGAAATATAAGAAATGCAACAGATGCATGCAAATAAAGCTAGCCAGATTTCAAATACCTTGCTATTCGAGTGCCTGTAAATAAAATCCCATTACAGAGCATTTGCCCAATCGCATTCCTTTGTTTCTGGACCGATTGCTTTGGTACATACTCCCCCTTTTCAGATTTCTCTCCCTGATGGGCACTTTGGCGATGACGGGTTCTTGATCTTGTCTGCTGCTGAAGCTGCGGATGGGTTTTCTGCTCCCGAATGACTTCCATGTTGTCCTCTGCAAACCCGACAAGCGAATGCTACAATGTCAACCCGAAGCACAACTGCTGAGTAGCTCCATGCACGTGAGACCCCTTGGCATGCTGGGATTTTGAACCCATGCTGTAAAGGTAAAATCAAATTACAAGTCTCAGATCACAAGGGGTCTCTGGCTGGGAAGGTCGGACTGGTTGAAGGTGTTCTACACGATAAGGGCCTGCTTGACAACCATGGGAACTTGTAAACATTGCTGTCTCAGGGGCTTGAAGCTCTACATAAACTCTATTATCTTGTTGGGTACAAACACTTGAGTGTGTTTCATGTGTATGCAGAACTCTGATCTCAAAAGGGAGTCCACGTGCAGTCTCTGAACTGTGCATCCAACTTTGGAACTGGGACGCTCACTCAATTTGACCAGTTCTCTGTAAATCTCCTGTACAGCTCTCATGGACAACCGTAACCCTGGCCAAGTGTCGCGAATAAGGCTATTGCTTGTTAGGAGTTCGGCCTTCACACCCTTCCCCTGTCACCACACAGGTCTTCCGTGGGAGAATTGTTGTTTACCGCTGACAGCCCATCTGTCGTTTCCATGGCCGGCTCCCAGGGCCTTCAACCTTGGCTCGGCTCTGAAAGGGAAGGCCGAGAACAATGGCGGGAAACGTGGCATCATGGCCAAGCGCGAGGTCAGCGATCGTCTGACGCCGAGACTTCCATATCCCCTCATAGAGAGAAATCTGCAAAGCGAGGGAAGAGACGCTTTTTTTTTTTACTCCCTTACTTCTTCAATCATCTCCCCTCTGGCCTAGACCATGCATTGATGGCAACAGGGAGCGAAGGTGCCATATTGGAGACTTGGACAAGCTCAGTTTGGCTTTTTGGGGACCTTTAGGATGAAGCCTCATTAAAACTGGCCCAGCGGATAAGTTCTCTCTTTTAGGTGCTACAAGATGCCTTGCAAGGTCTTGTTGTCTTTGTATTGCATAAAGGTGTCCCATGAAGCACAGGCACTTTTATAGACTAAGCGCAACCCCGTGAACATGGGGACCGTGCACCTCATCAGAAAAAAGTGCCACAACTTGCACTTATGCTGAAGTCCCAGCGGTGCATGTGCAGGGTGCATGTGCAGTTGTGTACGCGCCGCACTGCGACTGCATGCTTCTGGTTGCCTCAGAAGGTTAGATCAATTCCAAAGTGCTGGCCCCATTCAAAGCCCAGAGAGAAAGGTGCTGCTGACCAGACAGTGAGCACAGCCCTGCCACACTGAGGTATATTCGTCTGCACACCATCCTCCCTTTGAAAATGGGAAGACCTATCTCCACAAATGAATTCCAAGATGGCAGTGCATGCTAAGTGTCTGGCACCTGTCGGGAGTGGGTCATGCGCCCCATCCAAGTGGGTCCTTAGTTTGTGCTCAGCCATCTCTGGGAGATTCAGTGGCAGGAAGGTGAAGCAGACAGTGTGTTAGAGTGGTGCTAATAGCCACGATGTCAGTGCTACTGGGCATTGACATCTGATAATCACCCGTTCTGTCTTGACATGACTTTTCGTGGGACTTGCACCAGTCATTGCAGGGCAGACAATAAGTAATTGTTAATCCCCCCTCTAGAGGTCATTAACCACTCTTAATGGTTCTGTGCAGTTATTTTTGCATTTTTGTATGCAATAATACATAAATAAACGATAGATTGGGCACAGTCCAAGACTAGTCTTAAATGAAAAGATCATTAGTGGAGGGATTCAAGAATTAAAACCTGGAGGAGAAAAGGAGAGGTGCATAACTGTTGGAGACATTGCAGTTGAAGACTATTTCTAAAACAAGGTCATTGTCTAAGCCTTGTTGGGAGGACTCGAGACCGTAAGAAATATTGTTTTGTGAATGCACGAGGCAGCAAAAGTGGTGGAGACAGAAAGAGTACATTTATTCAAAAGACTTGTGGTACACGGAACAATATCATATTGTGCAATGGTTAATCTGAGGACCAAGGGCACTTGGGAAAGTGGGTGGATCTGGCATGCCTTACCGACTGCCTAATTGTGTTTCTGTGTATAGTCTTGTGTTTATGAGGGATGAGTAGGTCACTCTGTGTTGCTAGAGGCATGGAAGAGGCATTCGTCACATCCCTGGAAGTTTGGTGGTGCTAGCATACAGTAACTCGACTGCCATTTTGTTTTTATTCAATTCATAAAAATAGAAGAAAGACAACAAAGGGTTCATCATCCGCAGTCACAATCACTTTCCTGCAAGGTTGTGGTCCTTCCAGATTGAAGAGTGGTTGTCTTGCCAGTACGGCTTTCTCCTATAAAACGGGCATCCCTTGTCACGCGATTACATATCATAGGAGTGGGCTTCACTGAAATTGTGGGTACCAGCTGTAAGAGCTGCCATGAGAATATGCACCAATGGTTGCCCACTGTGAGAATGGGCTGAGTGCATAACTGCGTTACAAAGGCCATCACTACCGAAGAGCGGTACTTTCTATAAGAGTAGGTATACCACCCGAATGTCGACTTTTAAATATCGCGCTACCGCAATATTGAAGCCAGACTATCGAATACCAAAATATTGTGACAATAAATATATACAGGTTAGTTGTGACTGGTTGTATTTATGTCTATATATTTACCTTGACAATATTTCGGCAGTCGATATTCCAGCTGCTGTACTTTGGTATCGCCATGTGTTTGTGCGTGATAGATCACCCATAAGAAAACGCTCTGATCCATGCCATGAGTGGGCATCAGTCTGGGCAGAGGTTTCTGCTGTTGGCTCCTGCACCATAACCATGTGTACTATTGTGGTGATGTAGGTGAGTGCACGTGGCGGCGCTCTGACGCTTGGTGGAATGTGTTCCTTGTTCTAGACCTAGGATCAAGGAAGTCAGTTTTGGGTGGGACTGGGAGTACAAATAGCAGTTGAGCATCGGTTCATAATTATATCATAAATAGGGCTCCCGGTTTTATGGTATTTTGTTTTTTACATTTCCTCCTGTATTTATCCATATTTATTTTTGGGCTATCATATTTGTATTTATCCATGTTTGTTTTGAGAATACATGGAGTCATAAAATGGTATATTTCCACATTTATTTAACTGACGAGCATGCACTCATACTTTGATACCTGTCTCGTTTTAGAAAATTAAGCAGACAAATATAACAAATCACTACACCCACAGGTAAATGTTAGCTTTATATTCAAATGTATGCTAACATATGCCTGTATTTAAGGAAATCTCATCCTGTTTTTAACTCCTCCTGCTTGTAGCTTCTCATCAGTTGGCCTGGAATTTATGTGGGCAGGATGGAGATTTACTCGCAAGAATCACTGTTTTCTGTATTTTCTGCTTTTAAGAATACATACAGCCAGAAAACACATTTTCTGTTAGTATTTATCTGTAAAAAAATCTGTAAAAATCTGTGAAAACTGGGAGCCTTAATCATAAAGTCGTTTGCAAATTGAAATATATTCTTGAAGCAAGCTTGCCTTGCCTCTTCCTCTTTGACACCAAGTTGAGTGGAGTGATCAAATGATGTTGAACTCTGTAGTGCCTCCCTTCGTACCTCTATGAGCTACGGTGCATCACCAGCTTGGAACAGTGAATCTGAAAGAGACACGTTAGTGACAGATTCCTTACCTTAGAATATCCCCAGGCGTCAGGCTGGATCCGGAAAGTTCCTGCGTAGCAGTACCCTTGCGCGTCGGCAGGCGGTGTTGTGCGGCTCCGCGTCCGTCGTCTGCGTCGTGATCGCCGGGATGACGTCGCGGGCAGTATCCAGACGCCGCCCCTGCGCGCCGACGTCAGTTCTTCTTTTTCCGCGCCAGTAAGCGCAGATCCGGGAAGAGCAGTGCCCTAGTCAATTTTTGACTAACTTTTTTGTGAATTTTTTCACTGTTTCTTTTCGAGTCTATCGACTCCTAGGTGTCGTAGGGATGCCCGGCTTCAAGCCATGCGACGCCTGTGGTCGAATGATGTCGATCACGGACCCGCATCTAGAGTGTCTCTTCTGTCTCGGCCGAGACCACGACACGAAGTCGTGCCCTGACTGCCGGAAACTTCACCCGAAGGCTTTGCGAGAGCGGTCTCGAAAGCTACTCGAGGTCCGGCAGTCGGCTCCGCGCCGCACCAAGCCCCGGTCCCGGGAGAGGTCGAGGGGCCGGTCGCGGAGTCCCCGCCGGTCGTCGGAGTCCAAGTCTTCGCGCTCCTCGGGTAAGTCGAAGCACAAAAAGTCTAAGAAGCATCATCGCTCTAAGACTTCGCCTCGCCGGTCTCGCGACTCGGCTGAGGCCCCTGTCGGCACCGTCCCTGCCCCCGCGGCCCCGGACGTGCCTGTGGAGCCGCCCCCGCATTACCCGTCCTTTCCGGGTTCGGGGGCGACTCCGGCCGAAATACAGGAATTCCTGTCGGCCATGGCCCGCCTCTTCGGGCCTCAAGGTCCCTCCGGTGCGCCTTCGGGCCCCGCGGGCCCTGATGGGGTTGCTCCGGCGTCGCCGACGACTCCGGTCCCAGCGCCGCCTGTCCCGCCAGCCTTCATCCCGGCCTCTGCTCCGGCCCCGGCCTCGAGCCCGGCTCCGGTGGTGCTGCAACCCCCATTGACGCCGGTTGACCTAACCACGCCTCCGCCGATGTCCCCGGTGCCGTTCCTGACGCCGTCCGGGGCTCCGGACGGCGTCGTTCCCCGGCTCTCTCCGCGCCAATGAGACCTTGGATCCCAAATGTCCCTCCTCCTCCATATTTTGAACCAGAGGAGGACCAAGAGAGCTGGGAGGGGTCAGAAGACCCTCTCACACAACAGTGTGAGTATGATCAGGACTGGGCTGAGGAACTTGGGGATGCCAGTGGTCTAGACACTTCCCCTGACACTGGCATGCTGTCTCCTCCCGTGGCTACGGAGGAGGGAGCTAATTTCGCAACGGTGTTGCGTAGAGCAGCTGGAGCCTTGCACCTCCAATTGCCTACTGTGGCTGTCAGGACTAATCTCCTGACGGAAGTGCTTCAGCCGGCAGCTTCCTCCACGGAGACTGTGCTGCTGTTTAATGATGCACTCACTGACGTTCTTTTGGGCGCCTGGTCCAAGCCCACCACAGGGGCTCCTGTGGATAGGAACGTGGCCCGACGCCATCGCCCTGCTCCGGGCGACCCCTTGTTTCTCTCCCAACATCCCACCCCCGAGAGCTTGGTTGTCCAAGCCTCTGCCTCCCAAACCGCCTTCCCTACCGCCCCTCCGGATAGGTAATCCAAACGCCTGGACCAATTTGGGAAGAAGGCTTTTCTTCCTCCAGTGCTGGCTTGCGGTCCGTCAACACCGCTTGCCTTTTGGGCCGATATACCCACTCCCTGTGGGATTCGGTGGCGGCTGTTCTGCCACAGTGTTCTGAGGAGGTCCAGACACTGCTTACCCGCGCCATTGCGGAAGGAAGAGATGCGGCTAAATACACCATACGTTGTGGCCTTGATACCGCCGACTCGCTGGGCAGATCGCTTGCAACGACGGTGGCGCTACGTCGCCACGCCTGGCTGAGGACAACTGGTTTCTCGGGTGATGTCCAGAATACACTCATGGACATGCCCTTTGATGGAGTCGGTCTTTTTGGTTCCAAGGCAGACCATGCGCTGGAGCGTTTTAAGGACTCACAGGCTACTGCCAAGTCCCTGGGCCTTTCTGTTGTACGCCCTCCGCAAACCTCTGCTTTTCGCCCCTTTCGTGGCCACGGAAGGGGCGCCTAGTCACGTCAGCTACCCAGCCACTGGCCCGCGCAGCAAGCGTCTTCGCGTGGCCGAGGACGTGGATACCGCCGTGGCGGTTCGGGCAACCAGCGTGCGGGTCAGGCCACTACCTCCAACCCGTCCGCGGCCTCCAAGCCCTCCTAGTCCTTCCTTTCAGGTGCACAGCACGCCAGTACGGGGCAGGGTCCGCCATCACCTTCACCACTGGCGTCCTATCACCTCGGACAGGTGGGTCTTGGACATTGTCCGAAGGGGCTACTCCCTCCCCTTCGAGACCACCCCCCCAGCCATGCCACCTCAATTCCACCGCATGTCAGGGGATCACTTGGTGCTTCTGCAGAAGGAAGTCAAGGCCCTCTTGGCCAAGAGGGCCATCGAGCATGTTCCGACCCCAGAAGTAGGGCGTGGTTGCTACTCCCACTACTTTCTGGTGCCCAAAAAGGACAAGGAGGACAAGCGTCCTATCTTGGACCTCCGGAACGTCAATCGCTTCCTCCGGAAGGAGAAGTTCAAGATGCTCACCCTAGCTCAGGTCTTGACTGCCCTCGACCCTGGAGACTGGATGGTAGCGTTAGACTTGCAGGACGCTTATTTCCACATCCCCGTCCTGCCGGCCCACCGGCGTTACCTATGGTTCACGGTAGGCCTCGAGCATTTTCAGTTCATCGTGCTCCCCTTTGGCCTTACAAGTGCCCCTCGGGTGTTCACGAAAGTGATGGCGGTGGTCGCAGCTCATCTGCGCCGGGCAGGGGTTCCAGTCTTCCCCTACCTCGACGACTGGCTGCTGAAGGCGGGCTCGTCCCAGGCAGTCGTCTCCCACCTCCAGACTACGGCCGAACTCCTGCACTCGCTGGGGTTCTCCATCAATGTGCCGAAGTCGCATCTGATTCCTTCTCCACAGCTCCTTTTCATCGGAGCAGTTCTGGACACGACGCAGTTTCGGGCCTCTCCTCCCGAACGGCGAGTCCGGGATATTCAGGCTATGATTCCAATCTTTCAGCCTTTATCCTGGGTTTCGGTACGGATGACCCTGAGGCTGCTGGGCCTCATGGCCTCCTGCATCCTGCTGGTCGATCATGCCAGATGGCATATGCGGGCTCTGCAGTGGGACCTGAAGTTCCAGTGGGCGCAGCACCAGGGCAACCTGTCCGATCACGTCCAGATCTCGGAGGGGGCTGCAAAACAGTTGCAGTGGTGGCTCTCGAACCGGCAATGGGTCATGGGCAGATCCCTCTCCCTTCCCCAGCCAGAGCACACAGTTGTGACGGACGCGTCCCTTCTGGGATGGGGCGGTCACATGGGAGAGGCGGAGATCAGAGGCCTCTGGTCTCCGGCGGAGTCCCGGCTCCATATCAACCTTCTGGAGCTCCGGGCGATCCGACTTGCACTCAAGGCATTCCTTCCCTCTGTCAAAGGGAAGGTAGTGCAGGTGTTCACAGACAACACCACCGCCATGTGGTACTGCAACAAACAAGGCGGGGTGGGGTCGTGGACCCTCTGTCAGGAGGCTCTGCGCCTCTGGACATGGCTGGAACATCAGGGCATGTTCCTGATGGTTCAACACCTGGCAGGTTCCCTGAACGCCAGGGCGGACGAACTCAGCCGCAGGTGCATGATGGATCACGAATGGCGTCTTCACTCGGAAGTGGCGCTGTTAAAAGCAAAACAATAATCATGAACATTACCTGCGCCATCTTGTCTGGTGGAATTCTATGTGCACATAAGTTGCAGTCATTTTAATCTATCACAACCATTTTGTACTCTGTTGGTCACCTTTGTTTCACCCTGCCCTTACTAGCATCCCTCTGACCCTCTGACCGACCTGGTATGTGTGCTGGGGGCTATAAACTCTATTGCCACAACAAACCTCAGCGCCACTTGCTGCCACAAACTCGTTTTTCCTCTCATCTCTGTTTTCAGGCAAACCTTTGGACACTCTACCCCTCACTGCACCTAGTTACACAAACAGGTTCCAAACACCAAAAGACTCTTGCAACATGATTTATTGCACTGCAAACAGCAAGACTTGTTGTTACCAACAATGGGACCTGTTTTTATCAACAAAACGGACTCTTAGATCTGGCCGGTCTCACATGTTTTAGACCCTGAAGCAAGGTCCAGCTGCAAGATAAGATTGTCTGTTTGACCTGGGTGGGAAGAGAATTACTGTTGGGCTTGTGTGACAACCTGCCCGGGCGGGACCCCAAGCTTGTGTAACCATGTTGACAAAACAAATGCATTGTGTCAAACCTGTATAAAAGGAAGAGCCAAAGGAGTATCAGCAGAACACTTCCCTCAGACATCCCGGTGTCTCAGTTGACGTGATCTCCTCATGAGAAATAAACCTTTTTCTTGTCTTCCAGTTTCCAGCGCTTGCCTCATTATTTTGATAGCGAACCCAAAGTGAATTAGAGGTGGAACCCTGCACCAGGCAGCATTGAGGGTCTTAGAAGACTCGCTGCCTTTCACAGCGCAAGGTCTCTTTCTGCAGTGGGGAGAGCCTTGGTTAGATCTATTCGCCACGAAGAGAACGCGCAATGTCATCAGTTCTGCGCGTTGGAATTTCCAAGGCAGCACTTGCTCGGCGACGCTTTTCGTCGCGAGTGGAGTTGCGGTTTGTTGTACGCCTTTCCGCCTATACCACTTCTACCCAGAGTGTTGAAGAAGATTCGGCGCGACCGGGCCCAAGTCATCCTTGTGGCTCCGGACTGGGCTCGAAGAGTTTGGTATCCCAAGCTACTCAGTATGAGCGTCGATCCCCCAATCCGTCTGCCTCTTCGGGAGGATCTTCTGCGCAGCAGCAGGGGACGGTCCTCCACCCGAACCTGTCCAGCCTCCACCTGCTTGCGTGGAGATTGAGCGGCGGCAGTTGATTCCTTTCGACTTGCCTCCCGAAGTTTGTGATGTGATTCTGGCAGCCAGGCGTCCCTCCACTAAGGTGGTATACGCCTGCAGGTGGAACAAGTTTGTGGCATGGTGCACAGCAAAGGCTGTGAATCCCCTTTCTGCCCCTCTTTCTGAGGTTCTTCTGTTCCTTCTTTCCCTGGCCCAACAGGGTTCTGCCCTGGGTACCATCAAGGGCTATCTTTGTGCCATCTCAGCCTTCCTCAGGCTTCCTGATCAGCCCTCCCTTTTCAAGTCCCCTGTTGTTAACAGGTTTCTAAAAGGCATTACACACCTCTTCCCTCCTGTTCCGTTTGTGATGCCTCAGTGGGACTTGAACTTGGTTCTTACCTTTCTTATGTGCGCTCCCTTTGAGCCTCTACATAACTGTCCTCTTCGTCTTCTGACTCTGAAGACAGCCTTTCTGGTGGCCATCACCTCCGCTCGGCGGGTGAGTGAGCTCCAGGCTCTATCATGCAAACCTCCCTTTCTGTCTGTCCATCCAGACAAGGTTGTTCTTAGGACGCGTCCGTCCTTCTTGCCAAAGGTGGTTACTGCCTTCCACATTGGGCAGACCATCACTTTGCCCACCTTCTTTCCGCCTCCGCATCCTTCCAGAGAGGAAGAGAGGCTCCACCGTCTGGACCCAAAACGTGCGCTTTCCTTTTATATCAACCGCACACAACACTTCCGGGTGGATGACCAGCTCTTTGTTGGCTACGTGGGCGCCAAAAAAGGTCGGGCGGTGCACAAGAGAACCTTCTCCCGCTGGGTAACCTTGTGTATCAAAGCCTGCTATTCTTTGGCTAAGAAGGAGCCTCCTGTTGGGCTGCGTGCCCATTCCACCAGGGCAATGGCTGCTACCACGGCTTTGGGTCGCGGTGTTCCGCTGCAGGATATCTGTCAGGCAGCTACGTGGGCCTCGCTGCACACGTTTACAAAGCATTACTGCCTTGACAGTCAGGTCCGGAGGGACGGCTTCTTTGGCCGTTCTGTCCTCCGGGACTTCCTTGTCTGATCTTTGTTCGCAGACCCACCACCGGGGTTGGTATTGCTGGGGTATCTATTCTAAGGTAAGGAATCTGTCACTAACGTGTCTCTTTCAGATGCACAAGTTACTAACTTGTGTAACGATATATCTGTAAGAGACAGTAGTTAGTGACAGATTCCTTACCGCCCACCCATCCTCCCCGTTCTGCGAACTGATTTCTAGGGTTAAGGACATCCCTTTCAGGGCCCTAGTATTTTTCAGACACCTATGTCAGCTTCTTGCATGGCTCTGAGTTCCTGGCGCGGAAAGTCGTGTACAGAACTGACGTCGGTGCGCAGGGGCGGCGTCTGGGTACTGCCCGCGACGTCATCCCGGCGATCACGACGCCGACGACGGACGCGGAGCCTGCCGACGCCGCCTGCCGACGCGCAAGGGTACTTTCCGGATCCAGCCTGATGCCTGGGGATATTCTAAGGTAAGGAATCTGTTACTAACTACTGTCTCCTTCAGATATATCGTTACACAAGTTAGTAACTTGTGCAACAGTAGGAAACGGATCCACATACTCAGAAGACCTGCAGCTGCTCGCCTTCCAAATTGTGCTCCAGAAATTCCTTGTAAACTGCAAGCCCCAGTCTGGAAACATTGTGTCCCGGTGACATGGAGTTATAAAAAGCCACCCTCAATATGGAATGTGTAAGGTCCATGAGCTGTAAGCAAGGACACGTGTGATCAATATAGGACCACTGCATTTTACGGATGGGTGCACTGTGTCATTGACTTTACATGTTTGCTTTGGTGATGTGACAAGTTAATTTCTTATGCATACCTGGTCACACCAGAGGCTCTCTGCCCCCTCCTGATGAATGCAACTGTCTCTGGCAGACTCAGCAAGCCAGACGTGTTAGCTTTGCCAATGCTCCTATAATATGAAACGCCTGTGCATTCCTTCCCTGGTGCTGGCCCCCACGAGCATTATATATATATATATATATATATATATATATATATAACGAAAATGTTGCCCAAAATGAAGAGGCCTACACGGGTAAGTCGATCTGCCGCACTTTATTGAGATGGAGGTTGCAGCGTGGGTACAGGTGAAAGAAGCCTCACATCCAAGTAATTAGTCCAGCCCAACGCGTTTCGTGCTGAAAAGCACTTCCTCATGGGCTAAGGACACCTGTATTGACCTAAACCTACCTCTAAAGCTCTTGCGTTGGATTAAACTTCGCTACAGGACACCTTTATGCACCTAAGCTGAACTCCAGGCTGTATGCGTGGGCCCAGCCTTAGCAGTAAGACACAAGTGTTTGTCTACCTTGCTACATGTACTCGTGAACGAACCTTAAATTTGGGACTCATTTGTTGGCTTAATCTTTACTCCAAGCACATGTCTTGGCCTAACGTTAACTCCAGGACTCATGTGCTAGACTAACCGTTAGCTCCTGGACACGTGTGTTGGACCGACCTTTAGCTCCTAGACTCATGTGTAGGACCAACCTTTAGCTCCTGGACTCGTGTGTTGGAACAACCTTTAGCTCCTCGACTCATGTGTTGGACTAACCTTTAGCTCCTGGACTCGTAGTGAACCTAATCTTAGCTGCATGTCTTTTGTTGGCCTATCCTTTAGCTCTGACACTCATGGGTTGACCTAACCATGGTTGTAGGACTTGATTGGCTGACTTTAACTGCAGGTCTTTTTTTGGCTTAGTCTGAGCTGAAGGATTTAGGTTACTCTAAGCTTAGCTGCAGAATATGTAATTGCAATTGCATTTATATACCGCTTACTACCCCTGATGGCGCGTCAAAGCGCTTTTTGGCGAGTAGCATGCTATTCCGTTACCCAAAAAGGATTATTGGTGAATTAGTATAGGGAAATATGAAAATTAATTTGAGCGGTGGACATGTGCGTCTCTATTGAAAATTGATAGTGGAGGGAAGGTTTTGCATTAATATAGCACTTGGTACCCCTGATGGGGCATCAAAGTGTTTTTCGGCGAGGAGCACGCTACTTCGGAACCCAGACAGGATTAGTGGTGAATTAGTATAGGGAAATATGAAATTAATTTGAGAGGTGGACATGTGAGTTAGTTGGATTGAAAAGGATAGTGGAGGGATAGAAGAGGGAAGTGTCTAGAAAGTGTTTATTTGGAGATCATAGCAGCAGGAGGAGGCTTGGGATGAGAAGAGGGGAGGTGGAGGGAGAAGAGTCAGAAGGAAGGGTTTAGAGAGGCTTGTTTGGGAGATCTGAATAGTAAGAGAAGTTTGAGTTGATGCAAGGAGTGGTAGAGGAGGGAAGAGTCTAGAAAGGGTTATTTTGGGGATCATAGTTGAATGAGGTTTGGGATGAGTCAGACAGTGGCGGTAGAGGATATATTGAAAGGGGTATAGGGTGAGATATAGGGTAGTGCTTTAGGGAGAGTAGCAGTTCTGTGTGTAACATTAACTGCAGGACTTGTGCTGGCATAATCCTTACCTCTGGCACTCATGCATTGTCCTACCCGTACGTAGCTGTGCACCTTGTTTGAGTGACCCCAGCTGTAGGACTTGTTCCACTAAACTTAGCTGCAGGACGTGTGTTTGTGTAAAATGCCGCTCTGGGTCCTGTATGAGTTGGCCTAACCCTAGCGGCTGGTCTTCAGTTGGCCTAACCCTAGCGGCTGGTCTTCAGTTGGCCTAACCCTAGCGGCTGGTCTTCAGTTGGCCTAACCCTAGCGGCTGGTCTTCAGTTGGCCTAACCCTAGCGGCTGGTCTTCAGTTGGCCTAACCCTAGCGGCTGGTCTTCAGTTGGCCTAGCTAATGAAGCTGTTGGTTTGCTTAGCTAAGCTTAGCTGCATCACTTTAGTTATGCAGCACTTAGCTGCAGGAATTGTGCTGGTCCAACCTTCACCTCCGGCGCACATGGTTTTTCCCCATCTCAGCTGGACTTGACTGTAGGAGTTGCTTGAGTGACATCAGCTGTAGGACTTGTTTGACTAACATTACCTGCAGGACTTGTGTTGACCTAACCTTACCTCCCTTCTCTTTTCTGCAGAATCTCGGTTCCCGCTTAACATCGACTCCGTGAAGAAGGACCACAGCTTCCTGGACCAGGACGCCCTCAAATCCCTCTGCAGGTAAGGGCACTTCCCCGAAAAACAAGAACAAGGGAGACCCTACTCGCCAGGAACCAGGGTAATTAGGTATGTAACAGAGACAGCGGTTCCTGCGGGGCAATGAAAACTATCTTGATAATAATATGCACAATCGCAATGATAAAGGGTTACAATGACGTCAGAAAGAAAAGCTAGCAAGGACACAGTTGACTGTATTCGCAATATTGTTTTTATATGTCAAACAATGTATCAATATGTACATAAAAGAAAAAACATAATAGTGCTAGGTGTCCCCAGTGAAGTTGGAACCAAACATAAAGCATAAAACTTTTAAATTAGTGACAAATGTGACTTGGTTTCCGTAAGAAAACGACCATAAGCAATTGTACAATAATCACAGCCACTGTGTACAGTAATCAGGGCTGATTGAATTGGTTCATTTTGCTAGATTGTCGACGACGTTTCAACCCTTGTACACAATACAGGGTCTCTTCAGGACCTATGGGTGTAGGGACATCTATGATTAAAGAAAAGAATGTCACTAAGGATACTGCAAGTGACTTCGTTACTGGTAGGGAATACACGAGGCCTTGTAGTACCTGAATTGCGGTTGCGCAGCTATGTGAAGAGTGTGACACACCGGTTTAGTGAAAAAGGAATGAAAGATACTCACAAGGGACCCAGCTGGGTACTGCACGAGTGAGAAAGAAAAATAGAGGAGGGTTAGGCATGGAGTCACAGAAGTGTACTAACTAAGAGGTCCTCTACAGCGGATAACTTACCCCTTCGTGCGTATCGGAGTGAGGGGCTGGCAACCAATTGGATGTAGGGCGCGGTCGGTGCTGCAGGGTAAGGAAGAAGGTGTGCTCCGCCTGTGGTTTGAGCGGAGAGATCTCTGTGGATAATGTGGAGACCCACTGTCAGAAGGGCGAACTGAAGTTCATGTGTGCAGCACGAATAAGAGGAATGTGGAGGCTTACCAGAAGAAGACTGCACATGTGGTGCAGTAGCGACTTGTGAATAACTGGCACGGTTGGCTGACACGGGTACTGGATCGTGACTCCGTGTCCTGGTATCTTCTGTAAAAGTAAAGGTGGGTGGTCAGATAGAGCCACCCACCTTTACTTTACAGAAGATACCAGGACACGGAGTCACGATCCAGTACCCGTGTCAGCCAACCGTGCCAGTTATTCACAAGTCGCTACTGCACCACATGTGCAGTCTTCTTCTGGTAAGCCTCCACATTCCTCTTATTCGTGCTGCACACATGAACTTCAGTTCGCCCTTCTGACAGTGGGTCTCCACATTATCCACAGAGATCTCTCCGCTCAAACCACAGGCGGAGCACACCTTCTTCCTTACCCTGCAGCACCGACCGTGCCCTACATCCAATTGGTTGCCAGCCCCTCACTCCGATACGCACGAAGGGGTAAGTTATCCGCTGCAGAGGACCTCTTAGTTAGTACACTTCTGTGACTCCATGCCTAACCCTCCTCTATTTTTCTTTCTCACTCGTGCAGTACCCAGCTGGGTCCCTTGTGAGTATCTTTCATTCCTTTTTCACTAAACCGGTGTGTCACACTCTTCACATAGCTGCGCAACCGCAATTCAGGTACTACAAGGCCTCGTGTATTCCCTACCAGTAACGAAGTCACTTGCAGTATCCTTAGTGACATTCTTTTTCTTTTAATCATAGATGTCCCTACACCCATAGGTCCTGAAGAGACCCTGTATTGTGTAAAAGGGTTGAAACGTCGTCGACAATCTAGCAAAACGAACCAATTCAATCAGCCCTGATTACTGTACACAGTGGCTGTGATTATTGTACAGTTGCTTATGGTCGTTTTCTTACGGAAACCAAGTCACATTTGTCACTAATTTAAAAGTTTTATGCTTTATGTTTGGTTCCAACTTCACTGGGGACACCTAGCACTATTATGTTTTTTCTTTTATGTACATATTGATACATTGTTTGACATATAAAAACAATATTGCAGTCATCTGTGTCCTTGCTAGCTTTTCTTTCTGACGTCATTGTAACCCTTTATCATTGCGATTGTGCATATTATTATCAAGATAGTTTTCATTGCCCCGCAGGAACCGCTGTCTCGGTAAGGGCACTTCCGGCAGGAGAAGGCACTTCCGGCAGGAGCACTGCTTGTTGTATCAGAAGTGAACTCTGTGTGTCTGTACTCATCCCTGGGGAACCATCTTAGCCTTACACAGCTCACTCACGGGCTCAGCATCCCCGGGGGAACTGAGGCACCATCCTAGCCTTACACGGCTCACTCACGGGCTCAGCATCCCCCTGGGGAACTGAGGCACCATCTTAGCCTTACACAGCTCACTCACGGGCTCAGCATCCCCTGGGGAACTGAGGCACCATCTTATCCTTGCACCGCTCACTCACGGGCTCAGCATCCCCTGGGGAACTGAGGCACCATCTTAGCCTTGCACAGCTCACTCACGGGCTCACCATCCCCTGGGGAACTGAGGCACCATCCTAGCCTTACACCGCTCACTCACGGGCTCGGCATCCCCTTGGGAACTGAGGCACCATCTTAGCCTTACACCGCTCACTCACGGGCTCAGCATCCCCTGGGGAACTGAGGCACCATCCTAGCCTTACACAGCTCACTCACGGGCTCGGCATCCCCTGGGGAACTGAGGCACCATCTTATCCTTGCACCGCTCACTCACGGGCTCAGCATCCCCTGGGGAACTGAGGCACCATCTTAGCCTTACACGGCTCACTCACGGGCTCAGCATCCCCTGGGGAACTGAGGCACCATCTTAGCCTTGCACCGCTCACTCACGGGCTCAGCAGCCCCTGGGGAACTGAGGCACCATCTTAGCCTTACACCGCTCACTCACGGGCTCAGCATCCCCGGGGAACTGAGGCACCATCTTAGCCTTACACGGCTCACTCACGGGCTCAGCATCCCCTGGGGAACTGAGGCACCATCTTAGCCTTACACAGCTCACTCACGGGCTCAGCATCCCCTGGGTAACTGAGGCACCATCTTAGCCTTACACCGCTCACTCACGGGCTCAGCATCCCCTGGGTAACTGAGGCACCATCTTAGCCTTACACCGCTCACTCACAGGCTCAGCATCCCCGGGGGAACTGAGGCACCATCCTAGCCTTACACGGCTCACTCACGGGCTCAGCATCCCCTGGGGAACTGAGGCACCATCTTAGCCTTACACAGCTCACTCACGGGCTCAGCATCCCCTGGGGAACTGAGGCACCATCTTAGCCTTACACCGCTCACTCCCGGGCTCAGCATCCCCTGGGGAACTGAGGCACCATCTTAGCCTTACACCGCTCACTCACGGGCTCAGCATCCCCTGGGTAACTGAGGCACCATCCTAGCCTTGCACGGCTCACTCACGGGCTCAGCATCCCCTGGGGAACTGAGGCACCATCTTAGCCTTCCACCGCTCACTCACGGGCTCAGCATCCCCTGGGGAACTGAGGCACCATCTTATCCTTGCACCGCTCACTCCCGGGCTCAGCATCCCCGGGGAACTGAGGCACCATCCTATCCTTACATGGCTCACTCACGGGCTCAGCATCCCCTGGGTAACTGAGGCACCATCCTAGCCTTACACGGCTCACTCACGGGCTCAGCATCCCCTGGGGAACTGAGGCACCATCTTAGCCTTACACGGCTCACTCACGGGCTCAGCATCCCCTGGGTAACTGAGGCACCATCTTAGCCTTACACAGCTCACTCACGGGCTCGGCATCCCCTGGGGAACTGAGGCACCATCTTAGCCTTACACGGCTCACTCACGGGCTCAGCATCCCCTGGGTAACTGAGGCACCATCTTAGCCTTACACAGCTCACTCACGGGCTCAGCATCCCCTGGGGAACTGAGGCACCATCTTAGCCTTACACAGCTCACTCACGGGCTCAGCATCCCCGGGGAACTGAGGCACCATCTTAGCCTTACACAGCTCACTCACGGGCTCAGCATCCCCTGGGGAACTGAGGCACCATCTTAGCCTTACACGGCTCACTCACGGGCTCAGCATCCCCTGGGGAACTGAGGCACCATCTTAGCCTTACACGGCTCACTCACGGGCTCAGCATCCCCTGGGGAACTGAGGCACCATCTTAGCCTTACACGGCTCACTCACGGGCTCAGCATCCCCTGGGTAACTGAGGCACCATCTTAGCCTTACACAGCTCACTCACGGGCTCAGCATCCCCTGGGGAACTGAGGCACCATCTTAGCCTTCCACCGCTCACTCACGGGCTCAGCATCCCCTGGGGAACTGAGGCACCATCTTATCCTTGCACCGCTCACTCCCGGGCTCAGCATACCCGGGGGAACTGAGGCACCATCCTAGCCTTACACGGCTCACTCACGGGCTCAGCATCCCCTGGGTAACTGAGGCACCATCCTAGCCTTACATGGCTCACTCACGGGCTCAGCATCCCCTGGGGAACTGAGGCACCATCTTAGCCTTACACGGCTCACTCACGGGCTCAGCATCCCCTGGGTAACTGAGGCACCATCTTAGCCTTACACAGCTCACTCACGGGCTCGGCATCCCCTGGGGAACTGAGGCACCATCTTAGCCTTACACGGCTCACTCACGGGCTCAGCATCCCCTGGGTAACTGAGGCACCATCTTAGCCTTACACAGCTCACTCACGGGCTCAGCATCCCCGGGGGAACTGAGGCACCATCTTAGCCTTACACAGCTCACTCACGGGCTCAGCATCCCCTGGGGAACTGAGGCACCATCTTATCCTTGCACCGCTCACTCCCGGGCTCAGCATCCCCGGGGGAACTGAGGCACCATCCTAGCCTTACACGGCTCACTCACGGGCTCAGCATCCCCTGGGTAACTGAGGCACCATCTTAGCCTTACACGGCTCACTCACGGGCTCAGCATCCCCTGGGTAACTGAGGCACCATCCTAGCCTTGCACGGCTCACTCACGGGCTCAGCATCCCCTGGGGAACTGAGGCACCATCTTAGCCTTCCACCGCTCACTCACGGGCTCAGCATCCCCTGGGGAACTGAGGCACCATCTTATCCTTGCACCGCTCACTCCCGGGCTCAGCATCCCCGGGGGAACTGAGGCACCATCCTATCCTTACATGGCTCACTCACGGGCTCAGCATCCCCTGGGTAACTGAGGCACCATCCTAGCCTTACACGGCTCACTCACGGGCTCAGCATCCCCTGGGGAACTGAGGCACCATCTTAGCCTTACACGGCTCACTCACGGGCTCAGCATCCCCTGGGTAACTGAGGCACCATCTTAGCCTTACACAGCTCACTCACGGGCTCAGCATCCCCTGGGTAACTGAGGCACCATCCTAGCCTTACACGGCTCACTCACGGGCTCAGCATCCCCTGGGGAACTGAGGCACCATCTTAGCCTTCCACCGCTCACTCACGGGCTCAGCATCCCCTGGGGAACTGAGGCACCATCTTATCCTTGCACCGCTCACTCCCGGGCTCAGCATCCCCGGGGGAACTGAGGCACCATCCTAGCCTTACACGGCTCACTCACGGGCTCAGCATCCCCTGGGTAACTGAGGCACCATCCTAGCCTTACATGGCTCACTCACGGGCTCAGCATCCCCTGGGGAACTGAGGCACCATCTTAGCCTTACACGGCTCACTCACGGGCTCAGCATCCCCTGGGTAACTGAGGCACCATCTTAGCCTTACACAGCTCACTCACGGGCTCGGCATCCCCTGGGGAACTGAGGCACCATCTTAGCCTTACACGGCTCACTCACGGGCTCAGCATCCCCTGGGTAACTGAGGCACCATCTTAGCCTTACACAGCTCACTCACGGGCTCAGCATCCCCTGGGGAACTGAGGCACCATCTTAGCCTTACACAGCTCACTCACGGGCTCAGCATCCCCGGGGAACTGAGGCACCATCTTAGCCTTACACAGCTCACTCACGGGCTCAGCATCCCCTGGGGAACTGAGGCACCATCTTAGCCTTACACGGCTCACTCACGGGCTCAGCATCCCCTGGGGAACTGAGGCACCATCTTAGCCTTACACGGCTCACTCACGGGCTCAGCATCCCCTGGGGAACTGAGGCACCATCTTAGCCTTCCACCGCTCACTCACGGTCTCAGCATCCCCTGGGGAACTGAGGCACCATCTTATCCTTGCACCGCTCACTCCCGGGCTCAGCATCCCCG
The DNA here is from genome assembly GCA_963921515.1 of Calotriton arnoldi. Taxonomy (NCBI): domain Eukaryota; kingdom Metazoa; phylum Chordata; class Amphibia; order Caudata; family Salamandridae; genus Calotriton; species Calotriton arnoldi. The sequence goes on from CAWUFW010002109.1 coordinate 1,635,662, forward strand.
GGGAACTGAGGCACCATCCTATCCTTACATGGCTCACTCACGGGCTCAGCATCCCCTGGGTAACTGAGGCACCATCCTAGCCTTACACGGCTCACTCACGGGCTCAGCATCCCCTGGGGAACTGAGGCACCATCTTAGCCTTACACGGCTCACTCACGGGCTCAGCATCCCCTGGGTAACTGAGGCACCATCTTAGCCTTACACAGCTCACTCACGGGCTCAGCATCCCCTGGGTAACTGAGGCACCATCCTAGCCTTACACGGCTCACTCACGGGCTCAGCATCCCCTGGGGAACTGAGGCACCATCTTAGCCTTCCACCGCTCACTCACGGGCTCAGCATCCCCTGGGGAACTGAGGCACCATCTTATCCTTGCACCGCTCACTCCCGGGCTCAGCATCCCCGGGGGAACTGAGGCACCATCCTAGCCTTACACGGCTCACTCACGGGCTCAGCATCCCCTGGGTAACTGAGGCACCATCCTAGCCTTACATGGCTCACTCACGGGCTCAGCATCCCCTGGGGAACTGAGGCACCATCTTAGCCTTACACGGCTCACTCACGGGCTCAGCATCCCCTGGGTAACTGAGGCACCATCTTAGCCTTACACAGCTCACTCACGGGCTCGGCATCCCCTGGGGAACTGAGGCACCATCTTAGCCTTACACGGCTCACTCACGGGCTCAGCATCCCCTGGGTAACTGAGGCACCATCTTAGCCTTACACAGCTCACTCACGGGCTCAGCATCCCCTGGGGAACTGAGGCACCATCTTAGCCTTCCACCGCTCATTCCCGGGCTCAGCATCCCCGGGGGAACTGAGGCACCATCCTAGCCTTACACGGCTCACTCACGGGCTCAGCATCCCCTGGGTAACTGAGGCACCATCCTAGCCTTACACGGCTCACTCACGGGCTCAGCATCCCCTGGGGAACTGAGGCACCATCTTAGCCTTACACGGCTCACTCACGGGCTCAGCATCCCCTGGGGAACTGAGGCACCATCTTAGCCTTCCACCGCTCACTCCCGGGCTCAGCATCCCCTGGGGAACTGAGGCACCATCTTAGCCTTGCACCGCTCACTCACGGGCTCAGCAGCCCCTGGGGAACTGAGGCACCATCTTAGCCTTACACCGCTCACTCACGGGCTCAGCATCCCCGGGGAACTGAGGCACCATCTTAGCCTTACACGGCTCACTCACGGGCTCAGCATCCCCTGGGGAACTGAGGCACCATCTTAGCCTTACACGGCTCACTCACGGGCTCAGCATCCCCTGGGTAACTGAGGCACCATCTTAGCCTTACACCGCTCACTCACGGGCTCAGCATCCCCTGGGTAACTGAGGCACCATCTTAGCCTTACACCGCTCACTCACCGGCTCAGCATCCCCGGGGGAACTGAGGCACCATCCTAGCCTTACACGGCTCACTCACGGGCTCAGCATCCCTGGGGAACTGAGGCACCATCTTAGCCTTACACAGCTCACTCACGGGCTCAGCATCCCCTGGGGAACTGAGGCACCATCTTAGCCTTACACCGCTCACTCCCGGGCTCAGCATCCCCTGGGGAACTGAGGCACCATCTTAGCCTTACACCGCTCACTCACGGGCTCAGCATCCCCTGGGTAACTGAGGCACCATCCTAGCCTTGCACGGCTCACTCACGGGCTCAGCATCCCCTGGGGAACTGAGGCACCATCTTAGCCTTCCACCGCTCACTCACGGGCTCAGCATCCCCTGGGGAACTGAGGCACCATCTTATCCTTGCACCGCTCACTCCCGGGCTCAGCATCCCCGGGGAACTGAGGCACCATCCTAGCCTTACACGGCTCACTCACGGGCTCAGCATCCCCTGGGTAACTGAGGCACCATCCTAGCCTTACATGGCTCACTCACGGGCTCAGCATCCCCTGGGGAACTGAGGCACCATCTTAGCCTTACACGGCTCACTCACGGGCTCAGCATCCCCTGGGTAACTGAGGCACCATCTTAGCCTTACACAGCTCACTCACGGGCTCGGCATCCCCTGGGGAACTGAGGCACCATCTTAGCCTTACACGGCTCACTCACGGGCTCAGCATCCCCTGGGTAACTGAGGCACCATCTTAGCCTTACACAGCTCACTCACGGGCTCAGCATCCCCGGGGGAACTGAGGCACCATCTTAGCCTTACACAGCTCACTCACGGGCTCAGCATCCCCTGGGGAACTGAGGCACCATCTTATCCTTGCACCGCTCACTCCCGGGCTCAGCATCCCCGGGGGAACTGAGGCACCATCCTAGCCTTACACGGCTCACTCACGGGCTCAGCATCCCCTGGGTAACTGAGGCACCATCTTAGCCTTACACGGCTCACTCACGGGCTCAGCATCCCCTGGGTAACTGAGGCACCATCCTAGCCTTGCACGGCTCACTCACGGGCTCAGCATCCCCTGGGGAACTGAGGCACCATCTTAGCCTTCCACCGCTCACTCACGGGCTCAGCATCCCCTGGGGAACTGAGGCACCATCTTATCCTTGCACCGCTCACTCCCGGGCTCAGCATCCCCGGGGGAACTGAGGCACCATCCTATCCTTACATGGCTCACTCACGGGCTCAGCATCCCCTGGGTAACTGAGGCACCATCCTAGCCTTACACGGCTCACTCACGGGCTCAGCATCCCCTGGGGAACTGAGGCACCATCTTAGCCTTACACGGCTCACTCACGGGCTCAGCATCCCCTGGGTAACTGAGGCACCATCTTAGCCTTACACAGCTCACTCACGGGCTCAGCATCCCCTGGGTAACTGAGGCACCATCCTAGCCTTACACGGCTCACTCACGGGCTCAGCATCCCCTGGGGAACTGAGGCACCATCTTAGCCTTCCACCGCTCACTCACGGGCTCAGCATCCCCTGGGGAACTGAGGCACCATCTTATCCTTGCACCGCTCACTCCCGGGCTCAGCATCCCCGGGGGAACTGAGGCACCATCCTAGCCTTACACGGCTCACTCACGGGCTCAGCATCCCCTGGGTAACTGAGGCACCATCCTAGCCTTACATGGCTCACTCACGGGCTCAGCATCCCCTGGGGAACTGAGGCACCATCTTAGCCTTACACGGCTCACTCACGGGCTCAGCATCCCCTGGGTAACTGAGGCACCATCTTAGCCTTACACAGCTCACTCACGGGCTCGGCATCCCCTGGGGAACTGAGGCACCATCTTAGCCTTACACGGCTCACTCACGGGCTCAGCATCCCCTGGGTAACTGAGGCACCATCTTAGCCTTACACAGCTCACTCACGGGCTCAGCATCCCCTGGGGAACTGAGGCACCATCTTAGCCTTACACAGCTCACTCACGGGCTCAGCATCCCCGGGGAACTGAGGCACCATCTTAGCCTTACACGGCTCACTCACGGGCTCAGCAACCCCTGGGGAACTGAGGCACCATCTTAGCCTTACACGGCTCACTCACGGGCTCAGCATCCCCTGGGGAACTGAGGCACCATCTTAGCCTTACACGGCTCACTCACGGGCTCAGCATCCCCTGGGGAACTGAGGCACCATCTTAGCCTTCCACCGCTCACTCACGGGCTCAGCATCCCCTGGGGAACTGAGGCACCATCTTATCCTTGCACCGCTCACTCCCGGGCTCAGCATCCCCGGGGGAACTGAGGCACCATCCTATCCTTACATGGCTCACTCACGGGCTCAGCATCCCCTGGGTAACTGAGGCACCATCCTAGCCTTACACGGCTCACTCACGGGCTCAGCATCCCCTGGGGAACTGAGGCACCATCTTAGCCTTACACGGCTCACTCACGGGCTCAGCATCCCCTGGGTAACTGAGGCACCATCTTAGCCTTACACAGCTCACTCACGGGCTCAGCATCCCCTGGGTAACTGAGGCACCATCCTAGCCTTACACGGCTCACTCACGGGCTCAGCATCCCCTGGGGAACTGAGGCACCATCTTAGCCTTCCACCGCTCACTCACGGGCTCAGCATCCCCTGGGGAACTGAGGCACCATCTTATCCTTGCACCGCTCACTCCCGGGCTCAGCATCCCCGGGGGAACTGAGGCACCATCCTAGCCTTACACGGCTCACTCACGGGCTCAGCATCCCCTGGGTAACTGAGGCACCATCCTAGCCTTACATGGCTCACTCACGGGCTCAGCATCCCCTGGGGAACTGAGGCACCATCTTAGCCTTACACGGCTCACTCACGGGCTCAGCATCCCCTGGGTAACTGAGGCACCATCTTAGCCTTACACAGCTCACTCACGGGCTCGGCATCCCCTGGGGAACTGAGGCACCATCTTAGCCTTACACGGCTCACTCACGGGCTCAGCATCCCCTGGGTAACTGAGGCACCATCTTAGCCTTACACAGCTCACTCACGGGCTCAGCATCCCCTGGGGAACTGAGGCACCATCTTAGCCTTCCACCGCTCACTCCCGGGCTCAGCATCCCCGGGGGAACTGAGGCACCATCCTAGCCTTACACGGCTCACTCACGGGCTCAGCATCCCCTGGGTAACTGAGGCACCATCCTAGCCTTACACGGCTCACTCACGGGCTCAGCATCCCCTGGGGAACTGAGGCACCATCTTAGCCTTACACGGCTCACTCACGGGCTCAGCATCCCCTGGGTAACTGAGGCACCATCTTAGCCTTACACAGCTCACTCACGGGCTCAGCATCACAAGCGGCACATGCCCGAGGCGAAGGATTAACACTGAACCTTCAAGGGAGGTAAGGCACCGCGTTCATGCAGTGTGGTCCTTTTAGAATTTCCAGCTACTTTTCATTCTATTTTGCATTTCAATGATCCTCAGCCTTATCACAAGGGTGGCACTTTGGGTACTCTCTTCTAGTAAATTACCAAATGCATTTTCTTATTGGATGAGGAATAAAAGATGTGCACCTTTTATTCCTGACTCAGCACAGCTGTTTGAAAACACACCCTCTCAGCTCCTTATTAGAGGCTCTTGTAAGGGACTCGTGTCCGGGGAGGGGACGGGCAGCATTGGTACTCCCCCCGCAGAGTAATGCTCGGTGTAGAGCTGTAACTCAGGGGCCTGTAAGTGGGAGGCGGTGTAAGGACCTTCAAATGCAGGTTTCCTCTCAGGAATGCAGTGGGATTCTTGTAAAACAAGAGTGCGTCGGTGCTCTCTTTGGTCAGCGCCACGTTTGAGTGATGTGTGTTATTACAACAGCTGCTTTTAAAGTCCCCCCTTTTGAAGCGAATAGTGAGAGCCGGTGCCAGAAGCGGCCCAGATTGGGACAGGTATGGACTGGAAGAGGGTGTGAGGCAGGGGCAGAGGAGGCGGGCGTCACCTGGAACAGGCAGGGCAGGCGTGTGTGCAGACTGCTGGGAAGGTATCATCTGGAGCAGTCATGTGTGTAGGTCACTTAAACACGCATTGTGCCGCAGTGCAGGCAAAGATCTACTGTAACAAGTGCTTTTGGTAGAGGTGTGCGATACATTGCAAGGGGTTTGAAGCAGGCACCTGACAGAGTGCAGGCATGGATCTCCGAGATCTGCCGGAGCAGGCATATGGCAGAGTGCAGGCCTGGATCTCATAGATGTCGAGGAGCAGGCAGGCGACAGAGCGCAGGCCTGGGTATCCTAGGTGGTGTGGAGCAGGCACATGGCAGAGTGCAGGAATGGATCTCATAGATCTGCTGGAGCAGGCACACGACAGTCAGGCATGAATCTCCTAGATGTGCTAGGGCAGAGTGCAGACCTGGATCTCCTAGATGTGTCAGAGCAGGCACACGGCAGAGTGCAGGCCTGGTTTTCTTGTTGAAATTTGGAGCAAGCTTGTGAGGGCAGGCAAGGCTGTCCTAGAGGTGTTGAAAGAGGCATGCGGCAGAGTTCAGGCAATGAACTCCTGAAAATAATGGAGCAGGAATGTGACAGAGTGCAGGCAAGACGTAGTAGTGTTAAAACAAGCATATAACCAAGAAGTATTGGAGCAGGCAACTGGCAAAGTGCAGGCAAGAAACTTCTGGAGGGATCGGCCCTGGCATATGGGAGCGAGCAGAGGGACCTATTGTAGGTGATGGTGCAGGCACGTGGCAGCACGCAAGCAGAGATCTGCAGGAGGTGTAGGAAGAGGCGCAAGCTTTTAAGCTTCAGAGTTTTCTACTTTACCTTTTTTCACATCTGATTTGCATGTAGACATCCAGAGGCATGCTGTTCTAAAGAGCAAAAGTGTATGGAGTTGTGTGTTTTCAGGCGGGCATACAACTTAAACTCTCATCGAGGGCATAGTCACGCAGGGCTTGGCTCTGCTGGTCATGACCACACAGCGAGATGTATACTCTTTTTATGGCCGCAGAAACCTAGAGCCTGCTCTCCTTGAAGGCTTTGACTTTGCTGTTGGTCTCTGCCTGGTACCGTGAGAATCTTTATGGGTCTTAAAGACTCCTGTGGTTGTTTGGGCATCAGAAGAAAGATTGGAAACTTTTGAAAACATTTCTTCCAGAGCCTCAAAGGGACCTGCCGGAAAAAGTATCCAACCACCAGTTCCACTGCGTTGGATAAAATTTCAGCTCCGTCTGAGTCAACGCTCCCAGCACCTCCTAAAAATGACTAAGTCCCATTTTGCATTAGTACTTGGAAAATTTTCAGTGAGAAATCGCCAAAGCTCCAGTGGGATCAACCTGCTTCAAGTATCTGGCCTTTGGTTCCATGACTACTCCCACACTTTCAGTAGCAGCCCCCTCTGGGAGACGTTTTCTCTTTCAAAAGTGACAAAGTTTCTTTCTGCGTTGGAACTTTGGAGAAATGTCAACACTTTTCTACAAAATGTCCCTTTTCTGAACTAGGAAACTGTTTTGAACTTTTTGACCTCCATACTTTTCACTGGAACCAATCCATTTATATCTGACAAGGGCGCTATCGTGGTGAGCCTCAAATTGCACCTTTGTTCCATTCTGCCCAGTGCTTAATTTGTTAAAAAAGAAAAAACATACTAGGGCTCTCGTCAACTTGCACCACACATTGCCCCTGCCATGCTGCAATGATAGTAACAACGCAACTACTAACCATGACACTCCTAAAAGCGTGACAATTCAGACTATTACAGGTCCCCAAAGCTATACGAATGGCTTGGGCGGAAGGTAATAGTCATTTTCATCCATATTTAATTAATAATTAACTGTTGTTGTGGTCATCTCTAGATTAGCCAGACAGTGCCACCATGTCGCAGACTGCCACAAGTGCTGGTGTGGACAATTGAGTGCCGGTGCCGAGCACCGGAAACCACTGGCTCAAATTAAGCACCGGCTCTGCCACTTCCATAAACACCTCATTGGCACGTGGGTTTTTTTTTTACACTATTTCTTCTTGAAACTTTAAAAATCCATAACTCTGGTTCCCCTGATTGGATTTCTTTGTTTTGGTGTCATTTTGTTTATTACATTTTACTCTGTTTTTCTAGTTCTGTTGTGGATATTTACAGTGTGGTATTTTGACTTTATTACTGTTTTGATTCTGCATAAATAGTTTACCCATTGCTCTAAGTTAAGCCTGTCTGCCCTGTGCCATGGCTACCAGGGGTCTGAACTCAGGATAATTTAGTGACTTTAAGTGTTCATCCTGAAAAGAAGTTTTATTATTCCGTGAGATGGGCAATCGCCCTTCCTAAAGGATTATCCACTTTCTTACAGATAGATTCACATACAACCAGACTCTTTTCGTGGGGAGGGACAGCTAAATCTAGGCCAGCATAAACACCTGTCTGAAGAGACCAGGAGCTAGGCTCTCATTGTAGTCACTGACATGCAGAGCTTGGTTTTCTTTCTGGCTAGAGACACCTAAAGCCAGGCTCTGTCTGTGAGCAAAGACACCTTCAGTAGGTTTTCCCTGCTGCATCAACAGCCAGAGCAGTGCTCTTCTTGTGTGCATAGTCACTAAGAGATTGGCTCTCCCAATGGGAATGGAAACCTAGATTGAGGTTCTCATTCTTGCCATCAATGCACACAGCTGGGTCCGCCTCGTTCGTATATAAACTTGAAATTAAGCTGTACTCCTGGTGTAGAATCATGCTCCTTGGCTCTGGTCAACTGGAACTACACTGCTCTCTGCTCCTGGCACAGTCACCTGTAGCTATAGTCTGCTAATGGGTTAGCATTAACATCTAACCTAGGCTTGTGAGCAGAAGTCCTGTATCGCTCCTAGTAGGCATTAACCCCTTGTATAACATTGGTTTTCAGCAGCACTCTGTCCATTGATGCTGGACCTCAGTGGCACTTCGTATATCACTCCAGGCTCTTGAAAGCACTGTGCCCCTTGGTGCTGGACCTCAGTGGCATGTTGTCTGTTGTTGCTGGTTCTCGATGGCACCCTGCCCACTGATGCTGTTCCTCAGTGGCACTTTGTCATTGCTGGCTCTTGATAGCACTTTACCCATTCATGCTGGGCCTCAGTGGAACTTTGTATATCATTCCTGGTTGTCAATGGCACTCTGCCCATTGGCACTTTGGCCACTGTACCTTGTTCCTGGTGCTTCTTTGCTTATAATTGTTGGTGCTCGCGGTCAATTTACTGGCCATTCGAGGTGCTTTGCAACTTGTTGTGGACCCATTGGCCTTACTTTACAGTTCCTAGATATTTTTCTTGAATTATCTGTGCCACAGCAGTTCACCCATCGCTGTTGGTTCTCAGTGTGACTTTGATCGTTGCTTTTTGTCCTTGGTGTCACTTTTACTAATGATGTCTCCTATGACTGGTCTAGTTGATTGCCTTTGATGGCTCTTTGCCTAGCATGCTGTACCTCACTGTCACTTTGTATGTAATTTCTGGGCCCTGATGTCACTTTGCCTGTTGGAGTAGAGCCACACTGCGGTTACCTACACATCCTTGATGTGCCAGAGCGTCACTGCACTTTGACTGTCATTGATGAGCCTTATTGCCACTTTGGTCGTTGCTCTTGCCCTCTGTGCCTCTATGGCTGTCATTGAAGGCACTCATTGTCACTTGTTCAGTAGCTGAAGCTCCTCAATGGCACTCGGTCTGTCATTGCTGGGCCACAGTGTCATTTTGGTCATTTTTCTTGCCCTCTGTGCCACTGACTGGCGATAATAATTGCCACTTGGTGTGCAGCTGACACCCCTAAATGGCACTTTGGCCATCTGTCCCTCATTGATTGGCCTCAGTGGCACTTTGGTAGTGTCTATTGCCCATTTTAGCCTTTTTGCCCATCATTGATAGTACACCCCCTCACTAGGGGGCATATTTACAAAGAGTTCACGCAACGCAGCGCAGCAGGTAACGCTGCTGCACTGAGTTGCTTTAGTGGGAGAGAGCAGAACTGTGCTATATCTACTTAGAAGTGAAGTGACGCAGGTCTGCTCTCTCCCTGCGCTTGCACATTTGTGGCTGCCATGCACAATACAGACATACTTGCAGCATAGTGCAAGGATGTCTGTGATGTACTCACCACTGATGTGTGCAGAGGCGCAACTAGAGCCAAATTTCGGGGGTTGCTAAGAAAAGATTTCGGGGGGGGGGGGCTAATTCTTCCAGCAATAGGCAGAGTGGAGATGCAGGGACTCTAAGAAGGGGTGAAAACACAACAAAGCCTCGTTAACGAGCAAATGGTCTTTTAAAGACCTGTGAAGTACTCTGGTGCGGCTGTGTGTGCGCCCGGGAAGCTGCCTCAGCCCGGGCTGCCACACACGACGAGGGGGGGGGGGGCTGAAGCCCTTTGAGCCCAATGGGCGTTGCGCGCCTGGATGTGTGCAAGAAGGAGGCCCTTCCTGCCCAAAATCTATGCAAAGAGGAAAAAACAAGGATAAATTAAAACATTTCTCTCTGTTACGCCTGCCTCAGGCGGGTGCAGGATTTTGTTGCAAATCCCTGTCTAAAGTTCTTTGTAGATCTGGATTTGCGCAAAACCCATGGGTGGGTACATGGGAACACCCATGCGCTAGCCACTGAACTCTGCCTTGACACAAAGTAATGCAGGGCAATGCACTGCACAGCATTGGGTTACAAACCAACGCAATTCGTGATTTGCGTTGGTTTGTAATTCCCAGAAGAAGGCTTTGTGTTTGGTTGTGTTACAAAGTAACGCAAACCGGGCATTAACTCTTTGTAAATCTGGGCCCTGTTCTGTAGTTTAAGGCCCTCCATGCCACTTTGGTCGTTGATGTCTTCTGTGCTCTTTGTCCATCGTTGGCAACCGGCATACTCCCCTTCACTTGATCTGCAGTAGTCGACCATCAGCGGCATGTTGGTGGTGGTTCCTGCCCTGAGTGCCAGTTTGACTGTCATTGATGGTTCTCCTTGTGACGTGCGCGGTTGTTGACGCCCCTGGATGACGCTTTGCCCGTCCCCGCTGGGCCTCAGTGTCACGTGGAGTGTAATCCCTGGACCTCGGTGCCACCCTCCTGGCGGGGTGCAGCGGCGGGCCCTTCACCTGAGCTCTCCTCTGCTCCCAGGCCCAGGGGAGGGGCGGGCGGCCATCTTGGGCGCGCGGGCCCCGCCGCAGGCTCGCGCTGGGCGGCGGATGTGCCCTTTCTGAGGGAACATAATGCGGCCGTGTCACACTGATAAAGCAATGAAAGGGCGGCTGTCCTTCGAACACACAATCCCATTCATAGGCACGCTGCACAAACACTCCCCTGTCTCGCTGCCAACCCTGCGCAGGCACGAGGCCTTTGATGCCCGGCTTTGTTCTGCAGCCAAGAAGCGGCTGCGGAGACCGAAGGGAGGGGTTACCGGGGAGCCTGGGGGTGACACCGCCAAGGCTTGTGCTCGAAGGACTCCGGGGGCTGCATCTGAGGCCCTGCAGGCGGCTCTTGGGGGTTGGGGCCCCCCGGCAGAGGCAACGAGACGCTCGGTTTCCTTCCTGGGGGGCCACAGTGGCACGACTGCATGGATGTCTACAAAGTTTCCCAGGCCCAAGTGTGACTAGCTGCTCCAGCCCAGGTTTTTCCTTTGTATTCTGGAACTGGTAGTCCTGGTTGTATAATGAGATAAACAGGACCACGAGTCCCAGAATGCAAAGCAAAAATCAGGACAAGAGAGGGTACCCGCGCATAGACTTGGGACACCTCACGTGGCCGGCTGCCTCTGGCACTCGTGGCATTGACCCCTGGGTTCAGGGGCCACGAGGGCAGCCGCAGGAACAGGAAGTAAACAGGACCCCCAAGAGCCATATTTACTTTCTGCCTTTTCCACTCTGTCCTTTCGTTCTCCCCTGAACAGCACACGGAAGGCTGTAGAGGGACTTAGCTGAGAGCAGAGGTCGATGCTGTGGGGCCATCAGGGGGCGGGGCCCACAGCTCTAAGGCATTTTGGTGAATAATCATCCGTGGGTGTTGCCACCTACCCAGATTTTTACCCAAATATTTGTGCAGATTTGTATGTGTATTATGTCTATACTGGAGGCTCCTTTATAGTCCAGTTCTAATTACAAAGAAAAACTGAAAATTCTTGAAATTGGCCAGTTATGGTTTGCTACAAATACCACAGTTGTCACCATACAAGCCATAAACCGCACCCCAAATGCAGTGCTCATGACCTCCCTACATTTACACCAATAAATAACAGGACTTAACAACAAAACGTCCTTAAATGACAACACATAGCCTAACATAGTATACTGCACCCATTGTGCCATCATCAATAATGCCACCTGTTAAGGTCATATGTAATGCAACTAAAGATGTCGTCAGTCACATTGTGGACAGCACCAAAGATAGAAGCAAACCAAAAAACAGGTTTTCGGTGGAAATAGTCTTAACCACCGTTTCAGAGTCACTATCACCATCTCTGTTTGTGTCTCTACATTGCATAATGTGGTGCTTTTGCGCACATGAAGGGAATGTGTGTGCGCACCAGCTCGCAGAATGAACATGCTTTGGTGCCAGTAGAGAGTGGCATTTTCCAAGGTGTAGGTGACCTGTTTCTCCCTCTTTGAGCCCTTCTGTGCTCCTTATCAGGAGGCGTGCCTGAGTCGTGCACACCTTGCGGTAGAAGTCGACTCCCTGTTGCAATGACCCCTGCACGTGGCAGCGTGATGCAAGCAAAAAGTGCACACTCCATCGGAGCTGCCTCGGTGGCAAGAGGACTGCAGCTCTGCCTGGCTCAGCTGGCACGCCCGTTGTAGAGCCGAGAGAACACTACAGGACGGGAAGGACCTGCTGTAAAGACTGTTGAGAGCAGATGTGCCAACGACCAGGCTCCAAGTTCTTCACCAACACCAAGCCAGGTTCTGCTCTTCCCTGTTACCCGTGAGCGCGCCCTGCGCTGCAACAGAAGCTCCTCTTCTCACACTACCTGTGGACACTACCAGCACCAAGGCAGGAGCTCCTCTTCTCACACTACCTGTGGACACTACCAGCACAAGCCAGGAGCTCCTCTTCTCACACTACCTGTGGACACTACCAGCACCAAGGCAGGAGCTCCTCTTCTCACACTACCTGTGGACACTACCAGCACCAAGGCAGGAGCTCCTCTTCTCACACTACCTGTGGACACTACAAGCACAAGCCAGGAGCTCCTCTTCTCACACTACCTGTGGACACTACCAGCACCACGCCAGGAGCTCCTCTTCTCACACTACCTGTGGACACTACCAGCACCAAGGCAGGAGCTCCTCTTCTCACACTACCTGTGGACACTACCAGCACCACGCCAGGAGCTCCTCTTCTCACACTACCTGTGGACACTACCAGCACACACTAGGAGCTCCTCTTCTCACACTACCTGTGGACACTACCAGCACACACTAGAAGCTCCTCTTCTCACACTACCTGTGGACACTACCAGCACCAAGGCAGGAGCTCCTCTTCTCACACTACCTGTGGACTCCACCACCAAGCCCACAGCTGCTCCAGTGAAGAGGACCCCAGCCCCCCATCACACTGAGAGGCCTAACATGTGAGTACTGTTAAGAGCCTTTTTCCACTTGTGAGTTGGGTGCTGCAAAGGCTTATGGGAAAAAACTGAAGTTTTTTAGGCAAAGTGTCTTGGCATTTAAAGTTCATAGGGGATAAGTGTTAGTTGTACACATTTACATCAGGCTAGCTGGCAGTGTAGTGGCTGCTGGCGACAGCACAGCTGCTATGTGACCCCCCCCCCCCATCCACCACTCCTGGCTTATTAACCTAATTTCTTTGCAGCACGTTAGCCAAACACCCTGAAATATCGGCCGACTTACAGGAAATCAAGAGAGAACGCCCTGTCCGGCTGCTGGTATTACAGCAGCACCGCCCTGTCAGGTAATTTTCCCATGAAGGACTCTTCCCCAGTCCGGCCGGCCTTGCACAGGCACTGGATTGTTGGGAAACCTCCATCTTCCCTCGGTCCAGTTCAGCTCTGCTCTGAAATATTGTCTGTGTTGATACAGAATCAAACAACAGAGAGGGACTCTGGGCTTTTAGAGAGGTCCAGCATACATGCCCTGGATAAACTTGTGAAGAAAAGGTATGCAGTTCCTGTAAAGGAGAGGGAAGAGGGAAAGGAGGGGCAGGGCAGGGGACTGGCAAGGTCCCTAACTACAAAAAAGAGAATTTTAGTAGAAGAGGCGGAGGACTGGGAAGTCCTTCCTTTCGGAATGAGTGCCCTCACACACCCAGCCTGCTGGGTGTCATGCTTCATCATCGGGCATGCTCCTCGTCGGGTCGGCGCTGCAATACCCGACGGGCACCCTATGCAGGTGCTCTTTGGCGGAGATCTTTTATTCCTTGCCGTATAGTGCGGTGGGTGTGAGGGGCCTTAACAGTGTAGGTGTGCAAATGTGTGAATTAAAACAGGGAAATAGAAGGGTCAGGTAAATTAAACTTTAATGATCCTGCCTTCCCCCTGATTAAAAATGAAGTTGGCAACTCACTGCAAAAATCCTGCAGCGTGTTATGCTCAAACTTGTACGGTCAACATGTTTCTTGCCTGTTTAGTCAGAAGGATCTAGTGGCAATTCTTCAGGACCTAATGAAAAATAAAACTCTACACTATAGTAGACTATGATGTTCTATCCTATTAACAAGAAGGTAGGGGGCACCAAGAGGTAAAGTACCTGATGATGCAGCAGCCAATCTCAAACTATCTTCAGAAAGGCCCCTTCAGTTCACGGCAAGTGTGGGACACGGTAAAGTGTTAGTGTCCAAGAAAACGCGCCCAGGTGACGAGTGACCTACCCTGCACTGCCTTTCCCTCTTCCCTCTCCTTTACAGGAACTGCATACCTTTTCTTCACATGTGTTGATACAGAGCCACGACTTTGGAAGACCCGCCCTGCAGCAGTTCCTGCCCCTGACTGAGCGTGCGTTCTTGACTAACTTCACAAACAAATGCTCTTTAAAAGTATCTGCAGCGCCCAGACTCCAGGCAGCCGGAGGTGGGCGCTGCTCGGAGGAGCAGAGCAGACCCCTGGGCGCCTCTGCTGCGTGCACAGAGAAGGCGGCCTTTCACTTCAGGTGCGGGGACAGTGGCGGGAACAGAAAGTGTTTTTAATCTCCACAAATGTTTCAACGACCGCAATAAATGTGAAATCTGATCTGATCTGAACTGTCAGGAGTTGGGGAAGGAGAGAGGTTGACAGCAGGCGGACCGGGGGCTGAGCCAGAGGAGGGAGGGCCCTTGCTGTGAAGAAAAGCTGAGTTAGCGGCTGCGCTTTTAGTGATGGTGAGATATGACATATTTCGTAAAGAGCCCCTTCTTTGCAAGAAAGAGATCAGATCCCTCAAAGTTACTTTCCAAAAACAAGTATTGTTACTGCTTGAAGCTGCAGGTATTTCCCCAGAGTTTAATCTTTTGGTTCCACTCATCCTCCCCTCGGGTGTCTGCTTCCATCCCCCGTACATTTACCGTGTCTCTCTCTCCTCTCCCTCGCCTCTGTAAGTTTGTTTAATTCCCTTCACCTTTTCTGCAGCCTCCTGTTGTAGAACAGAGCTTCACGTTTAAAGCTAGCCTATGTTCAAAGCCTTCCAGCGCTGCCCCGCACTCATGGGCGAAGGCTCTCCCAACACAGGGACAGCCATGGTGCCATGGCAACATATGGGCGAAGGCTCTCTCAACACAGGGACAGCCAAGGGAACATATGGGCGAAGGCTCTCAACACAGGGACAGCCAAGGCAACATATGGGCCAAGGCGCTCTCAACACAGGGACAGCCAAGGCAACATATGGGCCAAGGCTCTCTCAACACAGGGACAGCCAAGGCAACATATGGGCCAAGGCGCGCTCAACACAGGGACAGCCAAGGCAACATATGGGCCAAGGCTCTCTCAACATAGAGACAGTCAAGGCAACATATGGGCCAAGGCTCTCTCAACACAGGGACAGTCAAGGCAACATATGGGCCAAGGCTCTCTCAACATAGAGACAGTCAAGGCAATATATGGGCGAAGGCTCTCTCAACATAGAGACAGTCAAGGCAACATATGGGCCAAGGCTCTCTCAACACGGGGACAGTCAAGGCAACATATGGGCCAAGGCGCTCTCAACATAGGGACAGTCAAGGCAACATATGGGCGAAGGCGCTCTCAACACAGGGACAGCCAAGGCAACATATGGGCGAAGGCTCTCTCAACACAGGGACAGCCAGGGCAACATATGGGCGAATGCTCCCTCAACATAGGGACAGCCAAGGCAACATATGGGCGAAGGCTCTCTCAACACAGGGACAGCCAAGGCAACATATGGGCCAAGGCTCTTTCAACATAGAGACAGTCAAGGCAACATATGGGCCAAGGCTCTCTCAACATAGAGACAGTCAAGGCAACATATGAGCGAAGGCTTTCTCAACATAGGAACAGCCAAGGCAACATATGAGCGAAGGCTTTCTCAACATAGGAACAGCCAAGGCAACATATGGGCGAAGGCTCTCTCAACACAGGGACAGCCAAGGCAACATATGGGCCAAGGCTCTCTCAACACAGGGACAGCCAAGGCAACATATGGGCCAAGGCTCTCTCAACACAGGGACAGTCAAGGCAACATATGGGCCAAGGCTCTCTCAACACAGGGACAGCCAAGGCAACTTATGGGCCAAGGCTCTCTCAACACAGGGACAGTCAAGGCAACATATGGGCCAAGGCGCTCTCAACACAGGGACAGCCAAGGGAACATATGGGCGAAGGCTTTCTCAACATAGGAACAGCCAAGGCAACATATGAGCGAAGGCTTTCTCAACATAGGAACAGCCAAGGCAACATATGGGCGAAGGCTCTCTCAACACAGGGACAGCCAAGGCAACATATGGGCCAAGGCTCTCTCAACACAGGGACAGCCAAGGCAACATATGGGCCAAGGCTCTCTCAACACAGGGACAGTCAAGGCAACATATGGGCCAAGGCTCTCTCAACACAGGGACAGCCAAGGCAACTTATGGGCCAAGGCTCTCTCAACACAGGGACAGTCAAGGCAACATATGGGCCAAGGCGCTCTCAACACAGGGACAGCCAAGGGAACATATGGGCGAAGGCTCTCTCCAAATAGGGACAGTCAAGGCAACATATGGGCGAAGGCTTTCTCAACACAGGGACAGCCAAGGCAACATATGGGCCAAGGCTCTCTCAACATGGAGATAGTCAAGGCAACATATGGGCGAAGGCTCTCTCAACACAGGGACAGCCAAGGCAACATATGGGCCAAGGCGCTTTCAACATAGAGACAGTCAAGGCAACATATGGGCCAAGGCTCTCTCAACATAGAGACAGTCAAGGCAACATATGGGTCAGTGCTCTCTCTCAACATAGAGACAGTCAAGGTAACATATGGGCCAAGGCTCGCTCAACATAGAGACAGTCAAGGCCACATATGGGCGCAGGCTTTCTCAATATAGAGACAGTCAAGGCAACATATGGGCCAAGGCTCTCTCAACACAGGGACAGCCAAGGCAACATATGGGCCAAGGCTCTTTCAACATAGAGACAGTCAAGGCAACATATGGGCCAAGGCTCTCTCAACACAGGGACAGCCAAGGCAACATATGGGCCAAGGCTCTTTCAACATAGAGACAGTCAAGGCAACATATGAGCGAAGGCTTTCTCAACATAGGAACAGCCAAGGCAACTATGGGGAATGCTCTTTGAACATAGGGACAGCCAAGAAGCGAATGCTCTTTAAACATAGGGACAGGCAAGGTGACATATGGGAGAATGCTCTCTCAACATAGAAGCAGCCAAGGCAATACATGGGTGAATGCTCTTCAAACATAGTGACAGGCACAGTAATGTATGGTGCTTTGGCAATGACGTATCACAGAGATAGCCATAGTAGCATATGGGCCAGTGGTCATCAAACACAGGTACAGTAAATAATGGGCAAATGTTGCTCAAAATTTGGGATCTGACCTTCATAGTCTCACTGTTGCTTCATTCTTGTATCTCCCACACCCTTCTTCTCTTCTGTATCTGCTAGCATGGCGTACCACACACATGTAGCACGCGGTCGCACCATCTACACGTTAACGGTGCCCTCTGTCCCCTTACCATGATGTGAGATCCCCCAGGCAACTTGAACTCCATTAAATGATTTGTGCTGCCACTCTAAGATGGCCGCCAACATGTGTGATACCCGCTGCGACACACCATGTCCCATAGTCAATAACACAGGGTTGCCCCGGTGAGTGCCAGTCACCGACTCTTATTCCAGGAGGGCTGAATCAGTCTTCCATCCTAGCAGGACTAATGAAATGGCTTCTATTGCCGCGTTACTAATAATACCCATTATTCACGTGTCTGTGGACAGTTCCACTTGATTCAAATAGCAGGGGTGAATGCATCGGTTCCATATGCCCCGGTCCACTCGGCCTCATTGCTCCAGTGTTGCTTCCCAGGGAGTAACGTTATTAAAAACTGATATGCATGGGAACGCCAAACTAATCCTGCTAATCCAGGCTAAGCCAAATGCCAAAGATATTTAATCGCTCGGCCTCGGCATGCTATTAAGACACGGACTGGGCGGCTGCCTTCACACTGCGTCTGTTATGATTGGACGATCAATTGGCAGCAGTTTCTCATCACTAATGCGGTGCCGGCCATTGTAGGACACTAAAATCTTCTCCATTGGAGTGCGTAGGTTTACTTGCGCCTTTGGGGGGAGGGTGAGTCTATGGCCCCAGCTCCATTTGTCCTGGGCCCCCATGGCTCCACCACTAGAGCTGTTGTATGCTGCCTGTGGCTAGTGCAACACAGAAACAAGCATTGGCAAAGCCAATAGGTCTTGCGTATGCAACAGGTATGGCTTTGTCAATGTGTTCTAGTCAGGTTGTACAACAGCGTGGCTGCTGTTCAGCATGGCTAAACGTTAGTGGCGTAGAAGAGAGTAGAGTCTTGTAGAGTCTTGTAGAGTCTTGTAGAGTCTTGTAGAGTCTTGTAGAGTCTTGTAGAGTCTTGTAGAGTCTTGTAGAGTCTTGTAGAGTCTTGTAGAGTCTTGTAGAGTCTTGTAGAGTCTTGTAGAGTCTCATGGAGTGTCGTAGAGCAGAGTATTGTGGAGTGGAGTAGAGTGGAGTAGAATGGAGTGGTGTAGCATGGAGTAGAGAGGAAGGGCATAGAGTGGAGTGATGTAGAGAGGAGTAGAGTGGAGTGGTGTGTCATGGAGTAGAGTAGAGTGGAGTGGCTTAGATTGGAGTAGAGTGGCCTAAATTTAAGTGACGTAGAAGGGAGTGGTGTAGAGTGTCACGAGTGGAGTGATGCAGAATGGATTGGAGTGGCATAGCGTAGAGTGGAGTACATTGTCCGTGAGTGAAGTGGCATAGTGTGGAGTGGCGTAGAGTGTCAAAGAGTGGAGGCACACAGAGTGGAGTAGAGTGGAGTGGCATAGAGGGTAGGATGCATGATGTGGTAGCGCACTGCGATACAGACAACACATTTTCAATTGAAATGACCATTACATTTGCATAGACCTACAGTTTTTACTGATAAAATTATACAGCACACAAACGATAATGTGTGGAAATGGTATCACCAAGTGTATTGATTTGTTTAGATCATATTAAAATATTTAATTCCAACACACTTCAGAAGTAGAAACAAATGTGCTTCATTTGTGCTTTTCTAATTCTGATATATTCTAAAATATTTGCACAATTCACTTACAGACATTTCAGTTTTGTTGTGTGCTAGATAAAAGCCTTTCCTTTTACACCCCCAGATTGTCAGATAAATCCTCTCACTTTGAAGTCAGAGAAAGAAAAGTAAAGAACAAGCTTCCATGGAAGACAAAGCCTGCGTTTTACTTCTGTCTTTGAATGCACAGCAAATGTGACAAAAACAAAAGTTAAAGACCTGTTTACAGACAGAGAGCACTCATGGAAGAATACAAGGAGCAAGTCAGATAGGTGGTAAACAGGCTATGCTCCACAGGAGGGACAAAGACATGCTGGACACCCTAAAACAAATAAACCTAGCAAATATAAAGCAAGCAACTGTGAGTTACAAAACACAAAGCCAATGGTAAGCAATGGGCGGAATGCATTCCTAGGGCAACTTTCAGAAAGTCCCCAAGAAGTCTTTAGCAACCATAGAGCTGTGCTATCTGGTAGGCTTCGACGAAAAAACCAAGGAAATACCTTTCACTGCAAAGCAGTGATTGTTTAAATATGATGTTCTATGTATATGTGTATATATCTGTATCTCTCTATATAAACGTACATATGTCTCAGGCCTGACATGGTGCCACCCACCGTATGACACACAACTTCAGCCCCTTCACACAGTATCCCCAGGACGTCGACGGCAGGCTTAGAACATTTTGTTTTTATTGTATTTTTTTTTTAAAGTGGAGAGACTGGGGGGAGCGCATAGTAGTGCCTTAAGCTTTGCTCCACATTAAGCACGGTCGCCTCCAAGTCCCCGCTCTCTCCTCGCACATGGTGATTTTCTGATGTAATAGATTTAACGCCCTCATGGCAGCTGCTGGAGATCTCACGTAGAAACGTCATGGCTCTGAAAAGAGTAAGTAAGAGAAATGCTTTTAAAGGACTTGTCTGGGAGACAATGTTGGAATCTGTAGTAGAATTATTAGGGCAAATCTTTTTTGCCCCCCCCCCCCCGATGCCCTCTTTCACCATGGATTCCCTCACGTCCACCCTGCAATAGTGCCCCCATCTCTTCATAGCCCCTCCCTCACATGCATTTCATTTGTTTAATAGCGCTGCTCATACCAGTGTAGGATGTCGGCGCACTTTACATCACACACACATTATACAGAGACAAAGATTCATACATGTGTAAATCAATCTTTAGAAAATGTCACATAAGACAATAAGGGTTACAAAGTGTAGGAATCATGTGTCATCTGTTCTAGCAGGCAATATATTTTAAGAGTATTTAGTCTGGAGAAGTACAAACTCAGGATTTAAAACGTATCACACAGTGGCTGGCTTTACTAATAAGAATGTGTTTCTATCCGTGAACCCTTTTAAGCAACATTAAAAGATAAAGGAAGACTCCGGAAAAAACATAACGTTCTAACCTATCCCATACTGTTCGCATGCTGCCCTTTAAGGACTTTTCATAGGTCACTGTGCTACATTAGGATTGTAATTTATGAACTGCAAGGGCAGAAGCATGTCTAGGACAAAAGCAGTAACCTACTGAGCTATCCAGATAAAATAGAGTTCTGTGATTTGCATGGTAGACGTTCCTTGCAGCAGGCACATTAACCTTCTGCGCTACCTTATGATGAGTCAAAACTTCCACTAGACAAAACTCTGATCTCTCTCCAGCAGGAACATTAATCAGCAGAGCTATCTTTGCATCTTAACTGTTGCCTGAAAACTGCTGAGACTGCAGCAGGTGCTTTTAAATGCATAAGTTATTTCTACACGCAGCTCCCCAGAGGTCAGCGCCAGGTGCGGCTGCACCGGTCGCACCTCCATAAAACTAGCCTTGATAATCTTGGACACTGGCATTATGCAACAAAGA
Organism: Calotriton arnoldi; assembly: GCA_963921515.1. Lineage (NCBI taxonomy): Eukaryota > Metazoa > Chordata > Amphibia > Caudata > Salamandridae > Calotriton > Calotriton arnoldi. The sequence goes on from CAWUFW010002109.1 coordinate 1,656,537, forward strand.
AGGAGCAAATTATGCAGTATGGATAGGCAAATTATGTGGCATAGTGCGGCACATTTTGTGATGGTATTACTTTGTCATTTTGACACGTTAACACTGGACAAAGGTTTTACCTCCTTAGTTCCAGTACCAGAATATCGACCTATTTACTGCAAAAGATCTGTTAGAATGGTGGGGTTCACACTGGCTTGCATGTAGGGTGATGTACAAGAACATGTTTGTTCCCTTGTGGGGGTCGGGGATAGGGGGAGCGGTTAATTTACAAAGCTTGACAGCTACAAGGGTGTATCTTTGTAGGCATTCATGAACCTTCAAACCATTTCCAGCCTAGTTGGTACACAAAACGTTAGTTCCAGGAATGCTTGAGTAAGTGTGGCATTAGGTTTGAAACACCCCCGGGCAAACACATTGTCATGGGATGTGGCTGAGGTGACTTCATGAGCGGATTCTTTTCATGTGGAGAAGAAAAGAAAACAAGCATTGGCAATGCCAATAAGTCTCGCATTTGCGTGAGTTAGAGCTATTGGCTTTCTAAATGACAATGTCTTTCACACATGTGTTTTGGTTTGGAGTGGAGTACATGTATGTGGTGTGGAGTGGAATTATGTGGATTAGATTAGAATTGTTAGTTGTGGAATTGTGTGGTATGGAGTAGGTTTGTGTAGTGGGATTATGTCCACGTTTCCCTCAACCATAATCATGCATGCAGCAAACATTGTGCAAATTGTACATGCTCCCCCTCCACCCTATGAAAGAATGAATTGTGTTCTGCTCTAAGGAGCATGCAGAAGGGGATAGATAGGGGTGAGAGCTGCACAGAATAGCTAGACAGGAAGACAGAGAGGGACAGGTAGTGTCTATGATGCTATGCGAGGCCATGATTTGGTGATCATCCCCTCTATGGTGCCTTTGCTGGAATTACTGGGACCTGGTGGTATTTTCATTAAATGTACAGAATAATAACTTTTTAGAATTCTGTGGTGAATACTAGTGAACATAATCACCAGCTTCTTACTTGGTCCCAAGGAGACACTCACAGGCGCGTGCTAATGACGGTGGAGGTGCACATGGAGGGATACAAAGGTTGGAGAGACAAGCTGCTGGTAGTCCATCTCCATTGGAGGGAAGGACCCTGCTGGGCTGTAGGAGCCCTACAACAGCCCTCTCCTACTGTGAGCTGCGAGGTAGGACACCCTACACAGATGCACTGCTCCTAGGGTACCCTGCTCTGGGGTCACCTCGCTTCCTTCGGACAGGGTGTGGGACTGTTGCATCCAACGTCTCTACTAAAGGTGTCAGTCTGAACATCTGTCACATCATTACTAAAGGGGTCAGTCTGAACATCTGTCACATCATTACTAAAGGGGTCAGTCTGAACATCTGTTTGTGAAGGTAACACACACTCTGGTGCCGCTGTAAGGCCACTGCAGGAAGCTGCCTTACTGCGTCCCCTCAAAAGGCCTCAAGATGATGTCCGAATAGAAATGTCAAATTGCCTTGTAGCTAGCGGAAAGGGAGTGTACAAATGGCAAAATATTATTTTATCTGGCACGCCAAAATGTCTCACTCGTCATCTGGCATCAAGACATTTTAGGAGTTAAAATCCATCACCTACAGTAAAACCTCTAGGGTAGGGTGGGGGTACACTGTACCTTCTTTCAGAAAGGCAAGATGACTTATCGACTTAATTATGAGTTTTGTGGATTTCAAGCCTTATGGAGGACCCTGAGATATCGCAATACTGTACCTCTCGAGACACTACCATACACTACACCACTGTAGTGTGTGCTATTTTTATTAGAGATTTCACGTTGATACAAGCAGCAGGTCATTCAGTCCTATTTCTTGTATGCATTTTAGTAATTAATGTTGAGCACGAGTTATTCCAAATGCGAGACTATATCAAAGAAACAAGCATTGGTAAATCCAATGGATTTATCTCATGTGAGAGCTATTGGCTTTGTCAATGTTCTTTTTTGCATATTGTACAGCAGCACAAGCTGCAGCGCAACATGGCTTGAAGTAAACACAAAAAGCATTGCTACGTCATAGCGTTTTTTTTCTTTAAGCCATGTTGTATGTTCGTTTTATGTTCCTGGTCATTTCCTCTGTCACTTGGAAGCCCCAGGGGTTGGTCCGACTCATCAACAAAGAACGGCAATATTAAACGTCAATGACGATATTATTGAAAAAAGTGTTAAAAATATATCCACATTTGTTTGTAAATTTCTTATAGCTGTTCGTTTTACGACTGTCTTATGATATGAACACGTCTAAATTTTAAAACATAGAAAGTCCAAAAATATAGATATGTACAACAAAGTGGAGTCAGTTTCAATTTAAAGTGCTCTGGTTGGATGGCTGAGTTTGGGCCACAAGTGTCATTTTTTCAATAACGCTTTTGTTATAATATTACATTTTAGGTGTAGTCACACTTTAAAAGCACATGAATTGTGATAAACAACATTTCAGTTGTATGAAAGACTAACTAAGGGCAATATTTATTCTTAAAGGTGTTTTTTGATTATTGCATGGAAAATACACTGATTGTGCATCCATCTGTCAACGAGGCACCTGTGTGTTTATTCTCAGGCCCTGCGAGTTAGACATGTCTGTTGCAATCAATGCGAAATTTACAGGCTGCGCGAGGGTTATTTATAGAGTTTACAGAAGTATCAAGAGAGGAGCGCCACGCCCCCTTGGGGTTAAAAACAACAACGCCATTTACCATTTGCAGAAGTATCTAACATTTGGATTTAAAATAATTTTTTGCTGGAAAGTAAGGTTTGTGAATCAAATGTGGGAAAGCCACGATTTATCCTCCGAGGGTTAAAGGATGCTGCCGTGCAGCGGCCCTGTCTGGCTTCCGCCAGCAACAATTGTGTCTCCGAATAGTCCAGAGACACTTTTCTGTTTCAATAGTTTCACACAACTCTTCTTTAGCATGAAATGTCGGGGTGATGCGGCACTTTTATTTGGGTGGGGAGTTTCAGGTTCATATATTTGATATTAATGGAGGAATTACGTTATTTATAGCCACTATAATATGCCTTCTCTGTTGTTTTGAAAGTTTCCAGTTCCTATTTTATAAACATCCAGTCGGCTCCCAATATAGTGCTTCGAAAGACTACTAGGCGCAACGCGGGGTGGTTTAAATCGCCCCCACTGTTCACGCTAGCCGCTCTGTATAGTGAACATGTTGACACGCCTGGCTCTCGGTGACTCCAGGGCTCTACATGCGACAGGCGAGTAAGAAATGTTAAATCTACATGTACAGCGCCTTGTGTCTGGCCATTGTTGTAAAAAAGCGCTGCAGGCGGGTTAACAGTCTCTTCAGGGCTGTCTCTCAGTGGCCTTTCTTACAATTCGTCTACATAACAGTCGCACTCTCTATTCTAGTGTCCCTTCAAGGCGCTTAATGGAAAGAAAGAGTAACTATGTGGGGCACAGAAAAAAAACAGGTGTTATAATTATGCAGCTCAGTGGCACTCCTTTCATCGTCGTGGTGAGGGTGAAAGGCTGAGTTGAATCCATCACACGTCTCTGTTACAGGGAGTCACCTCTTCTGACCTGTCTTATCAGAGGAAAGGAGAGGCCTGTTGGTAGTGCTACACTTGGGTCGACATAACAGCCAGTCCAGTCCATACATATACTTATCTATCTATTCGACAAGGTTTACATCTCAAAGGCCGCGCAGCCAGCGCCTAGAAGCCCTCGCAGATTTCGTTTCAGAGAAATGAAATCGAAATAAGATGACAGTGTCAACTGTGAGGAGGGGTGAGGGCCTGGGGTGTGCACCTTTCTGAGGATCGAAGAGTCGGTTGCACATTTAATATCTATTTATGTACATGGTAGGCCCGTGATAGAGCGCGGACCCCGAGCTTTACGGCACCGGTAGCTCCCTGAAGGCCAGGCGCTCTCCACAGAGCTCTGCCAACGCTCTGCCAGGGGACCCATAGTCACAGGGCCCGCGGCGAGTGGCCCTACATCCCTGCTTTAAGAGGGTCCCGCCATTAACTCTGCACATTGCTGGTCTTAAGTTGTCAGTGGCTTCGTCCAATGGTTAGACTAGTACTTGTGATAACGCGCTAGACAAACCAAACACTTGCCTTTGAAAGCAGCTCTTCCTTTCCAAAGAATACATTGTTTTAATTCCCGCACCTTGACGTATCCTGGCACAGCCACCCGCTCTTTGCACAAGCCACAGCACCGCTTGCACCAGTGCACCATGTCCAGTTGCCAGGGCAACACATACTCTTAGGAGGAATCGCCAATCACGTCCAGTTCATGGAGCTTCATAGCCAACAGAAGTTGCAGAAGAAAGGGCCGGACTCTTCGCCTGAAAAGAGAAAGTGTGCGGCTATAAAGACGGAAATACAGTCGAACCGGGTACGGCCATAGTGAAGGGTGCTCAGTTAAAATTACATTTCGTATGCTTACACTATTTTTCATTGTTAATTGAGCAATTTTTCATGTAGAGAGGATGTGGGGTAGTGGTAGAGCTGCCAACTATGGAGTTGGGGAACCAGTTTCGAGTCTCTGCTTCAACATCCTGTGATTTTCAGCAAATTACGTAATCTCCCTTTGCTTACAAAAGCAGGTGCGTGCTGAAAATAAGAAAGGCGCCTGGCCTCAGAAGCCACCGCCATGCTTAGCAAGGGGAAGTGTGAGGGGCTACAATGCATCATGTATCCATGGAAAGAACATTTTAAAGAAAACAGTGTGACGCAGGGTAGGTGGGGGGCAGGCATGCAGCACATGGGGGGAAGAGTTGGGAGGGACAAATGCTGCATTAAAATGCAAGCAGCTACTGGCTGAAGCTGAACATGAGCAGGAAACCAAGAAAAAAATAGTCCCCCAAACAACAGATAAACAAGCAATGCATAATGATACAGTACTTGGTTTCTACTCCTTTGGAGGAAACAGAAAGTTGAAAAGGAGGGACAAAGAGAAGGATTGACCACTAGCAGCAAGGATTTTAAAGTACAATGAAAGAAAGAAATGAAAAGCAGCTAAGCCGGCAAAGAAGTATATACTAAAGTATATACAAGCGGTCTCGAATGCTCGACCTAAAAATGTTCCAGCTAGACTTTTTGAATTACATGAGGTACCACTTTACACCTAAAGCCCACTGTGTTCGTTTCTGCTGACTCTATCTCATGTGTCAAGCTCTAATGTGCGAACGCTGCGTGCCCTGCAAGTACACACAGGGCGATACTCGGAAGACATAAACAAAGGGAGACAGTCACAGGAAGGCACTGGGGGAGCCTGACTTGGGGAGAAACCATTGCAAGTACACACAGGAAGACACACAGAAGATATAAACAAAGACACAGCCACAGGAAGACACTGGGTAGAGACCAGCATGGGGGTACCCCTTCACAAATATACACAGGAAGACACCTGGAAGAGACGGGCATGGGGAGACACAGTTATAAGTACACAGTTATAAGTAGAAGACAAACAAAGAGAGACAGTCACAGGAAGACACTGGGGAGAGACTGACATAGGGAGACACTATCACAAGCATGCACAGGAAGACATAGACATTGGGAGACACTTGTTGCCCACTTGCAAGACATAAACAAAGGGAAACAGTCACAGGAAGAGACTGGGGAGAGACTGACCTGGGGAGACACTGACCTGGGGAGACAGACATCATCACAAGTCTACACAGGAAGACACCGTAGAGAGACTGACATGGGAAGACATAGTCTCAAGTAGATACAGGAAGACACTAGCGAGACAGTCAGAGTTAGACAAGGCGGAGAGACAGACATGGGGAGACAGAGTCACAGGAAGACACTTGGTAGAACCAACCACTGGCAGATACGGGAAGACATGCAGGAAACAAAGACACCGGGAACATCGGCCATTGGGATACTACAGGGATCGGACAATTGGAGGTGCAGGAAAAAAAGACTTAAGCAGTGCTCAATTTGTGCCTGTGTTTGCCTATGCTCAGCTCTGGCACTTATTTTTAAACCCCAGCACTTATGAGACTATACCACAAGATGGTGCTCTCTAACTATGTTTGAGCAATGCCGGCCAGAATGTTTAACAATTCAATATACTAAAACACATACAGAACTAGAACTTCAGGCCTTCCCTAAATCTTGAGGTGACCTGGAACTGTCCAAAATAACACACTTGTTCAAATGTGATGATGATTAGTAAGCAATGTTGACATTGGCAGCGGTGGTAGGAATTGACGGTGCAAGACCATTGGCCCTGGCACTTATATGTTTACAAATTAAGCGCTGCACTCGTGGGAACTTTGGGGACCAGAACATGGGCGGGCATCAGGAGACACAGACACAAGGAGAAATGGAGAAAGGGGGGGGACACGGATCTTGGGTAAACATAGACACTGGTTCACTCATCAACATAGGAATACATTGGTACATTACAGATGCATCAACTAAGGTATACACAGGATGTCTGGAACGTGACGACACAGGTGCAGGGCGAACAGGGCTTGAGGACGCACTCCGAGATGAACTCAGTGACACACAGAGTGACAGTGGTGGGACACTTGGAGACAGGGGAAGATGCAGTGACACAGTCCCAATCAGGCATGCAGAAAGGGAGACGCACACAAAGAGCTGGTAGGAGGTGCAGCGCTACACAGAAGCTATACTCCACAAAACAAACCATGGCGCACAGGTTGGCACACAGCCAGGTGGCATCGCACCCCCAGAAGGCTGCGTTGTAACCCCCTAGCAGTCGCGGAAGGGTACTACACAGATGCAGAGTAACAAAACATAGTGTACCCTTTTGACTTTGCTTTTCCTGCAAAGCGTTTGTAATGTGATTGCTCCCTGTAGGTACTTGCTCCAGCTCTAACCTTTCTCTGCTTCTCTTCCAGGAGGCTGATGACCCTCAACTCCTGCGCCTCCATGAAGCTGGAAGTCCACTTTCAGCATAAGCAGGTACGCACGGCATGGGGGGGGGGCTTCACTGCGGGCACGGTGTGGGCACCAGCTCATAAAAGGTCATCTGTCCAGCAACAGCAAATATTGCACAGGGAATATGCCCTCAGCTGAAGTGTGGAAAATAGTGGTGGAGACGACAGATTTTGTGGGTGCTCATGTATTGCTGACGCAACAGCTGTTAACTTGCAGCTTTTGTCACTGTGCTCTTTTTCTGCTTTCTAGCAGTGACACTGAACAGAAAAGAGGGGTTTTCATAAGTTTCTGCATATCAGTTGGGACTAATGAACTTTAAAAGGGTGAACCTTTTCTTAGGTCTCAATTTAGCTGTCTGTTATTGAAGACCTATTTTCTCCAACACATTAAAACATATGCACACAGTAGGCTTTGGGCACCCCCTTGCTCGTAATTGGATGGCCTTCTTGTCTATTGCATTTCTCAGCTACAATATGCAGTGGATTTCCTACCTATTCTTTGTTTGTTCCTCTTCTGGAGCATTTCTTCTTTGCATGTTCTGATTGGATATCTTTCCACTGCTTACATTGAGGGAACTCCTTTTTTTCTTTTCGCACTCCATGAGATTGCATTTGTCGAACACCCTCGCTCTCCGTGTTGCTGCCACAGGCCTCCCCGTCACTCACTGCATGTTTTAACACCTACCTGCTGCCCCCCACCTATCCCTGACCACCACCAACGCTCGTCAGTGGCATTTACTTTCTCCCCCCACCATACTCTTCTGTTGCTCTCCCACCCCTCCGTTTAAAAAAAATATATATATTTTATATTTTTTTCACTTCTCAGGGCCCAGCAGATGCAATTTGCTACCGGGCAACTCCTTTCTGTCATTTTAATATTTTTTAAATCTACACTTCCACAATGGACATTTGCTGTTGTGGAGCGGTAAATTATATATAAAAAAAATAGCATGGCCGCCACATCAAAAGTATGTGCATGCATGTGTGGTGATGCAGGCACGTGTGGTGATGCAGGCACGTGTATATGTCATAGTGCTCAGACCATCGTTGTGCCATGACGCATATCCGCACATGCATGATGGCACGTCCTCACATATACATCATCGTGCATATTTTTTCTTGACCTTGCTGAACAGCATCAGCAATAGCAATACAAATGTATTTTCCAACACATTAACATATATGCATATGCTTCCTGAGTCTGCCCAAAAAACAGTAACCCAGGCGCTGGTTATGTCCAGATTGGCTTACTGTAATATTTTGTGTTTGAGTGTCTTCCAATTGTGACTAAAGAGGCTTCAACGTGTGCAAAATGCGGCAGCTCGAACACTTCTTGAACTTCCGAGGAGAGCCTCTATCAGCATTCCACTAAAGAGGTTGCATTGGTTACCTGTGAGACAGAGAATCACCTTTAAGCTCTCTGTTTCTGATACAAAGCACTTTCCAACCAAGGCCCTGCCTATCTGCAGGACATGGTCACTTCCTGCTCTCCTAGTAGAGCTCTGAGATCGGCCGAGGCCAATGTGGCCGCCGTCTCGAGAATCAAGAAGGCGCGAGCGGCTGGCTGCGCTCTGTTTCTTGGCTCCCAGGATGTGGAATATAAAATTGGCTAGCATTCGCGCCAAGAATTTTCAATTCTATTAAGGACACGGAGGCGAGGATTATGCTTCTCTTTCTATTTATTGCCACACACAGCAGCCAATGAAAAACTTTGTTATGAAAAATAAACTACATTTCCCATGATGCTCATGGTATACATCATATCCTGTATAGCCCCATAAGAGCCACCATCACCGGAACTCGTCCTCTTTCTTTGCTTCGAACAATAAAGTCCAACATAATAACTTAAGTCCAACAAAATCCTCCAACGTGGAAGAACCAGTCCAACTGGGAAGTACGTCCTCTTTAACCAGGATTACACTTAATCCGTTTTCTTCTCAGATCCTGAAAAAATGAGAGATAAAACAACCCGTAACTTCTGTAAAATCAGAATACATACACAACGGGTGGGTATTAATTACAACACTGTAATATAATCGGGTGGGATAATCCTCGCCTCCGTGTCCTTAATAGAATTGAAAATTCTTGGCGCGAATGCTAGACAATTTTATATTCTATTACAGGACCGGAGGCTTCGTTTTATACTAGTTTAACGCTGATTAAAAACCACAGAGGATATATCACCCACTGGTTTATAATAAAACTGTTTAAATGTTGATTCAGAGTACCAATCTGCAGAATGCATGATATCTTGTACAGTAGAACCCAACATGAACGTTTTAGAGGCCATGGCGCCTCGAATAGAATGTGCCCCAAATACTTGAGTATTAATACCTGCTTCTTGCATAACAGATTTTAACCATCTGGCTATAGTAGCCGCAGTGACAGGTTTGAAGGGTTTCTGTAAGGCAATTAATAATTGCACCACACCATCAGGCCTAAGAGACCTGGTACATTCCTCGTACGTTTTAAGGCATTGAACAACACAAAGCTTGGCATTGCTAGGAAAAGCATGATATTCCACATTACGTGACATTGTCTTTGTTCTGGAAGTAATGTTAAAAGAAACTCCTTCCGGAGTAAACACTCTACCTGTAAGATCTAGAGCTTTGATATCCGATGAGCGTCGACACGCTGCCAAACTTAATAACATGGCCAATTTGGAGGAGAGTTGTTTCCTTGTCAGCATGTCATTGCTGGGCCATGTATTAAACAAGGAAAGAACTAACGACACATCCCACAAAGAGGAATACTTTGGTTTGGGCGGATTAGCCACTCTAATACCTTTCAATAGTTTGCAAACTAATGGATGCATCCCTATCGGTTTGCCCTCCAGTTGAGCATGACCCGCTGAAATGGCTGAACGGAAATTATTGATAGAACGATAAGCCAAGCCATCAGAAGCTTTTTTGGACAAAAAATTTACAACATAGGATAATTCTGCCCCCACGGGATCCACGTGTTGTTCCACGCGCCAACGAACCTAGCCTTTCCAGGCTGAAGAATATCGTTTTCTGGTGGAAGGGGCCCAAGCCTGGTTGATAAAGTCTGAAGCTTGTTCCGAAAATCCTGGCATGTGCCAACGTTGCCGGAAAGTCTCCAGGCCATCAGGGACAACTGCCTCGATGTTATCATCGGGTGCAATTCTCCGTGAGGGCCCTGGAGCAATGTTGAAGACCACGGAATCCTCCTGGGAAAGTCGCAGCTCGACTCCAATAGTAGTGGGAACCAGGGTTGCGACTTCCACAGAGGAGTGACCAATATCACCTCTGCCTTCTGGCGCATTATCTGTGTGAACACTCGGGGAATTAGGATGAAAGGAGGGAAGGCATAACTCCGATTCTGTGCCCAATCCTGTGAAAAGGCATCCGTCGCCAGAGCCGACGGATCCGGCCTCCAGCTGAAGAACTTCATCATTTGACGATTCAGTCTGGAGGCAAATAGATCCATCTTGCAATGTCCCCAGATTGCCTGTAGCCATTGCACCATCTGTGAGTGTAATTGCCAATCGCTGTAATCCTTGAGGTGTCTGGAGTTCCAGTCCGCTACTACATTGGATTTGCCCGGAATGTATTCGGCTATGACCGAGATCTGATGATTGAGGCAAAAATGCCAAAAGTCCTTCGCTATTTCTACTAACAGGGACAACCTTGTGCCCCCCAACTTGTTGATGTACTGAACCGCCAATATGTTGTCCATCCGCAAGAGGATGCAACATGATACCTGTTTGAATGGACGACGCTAGAAGGCCCACTATCCTGGCCAGCACCCTGAGTGAGACCATCTGTTTGGATAACAGGGAGCGAAGCTCCTTTTTGATATCCCGAAGTTTGGATCGTGGCAGGCTCAGTTGAGCCTCCTGAGAGTTTGACAAAGCCCAGGAAATCTATCGTCTGGGTAGGAGACAGAACTGACTTTGGTTCGTTGATCACGAAACCCAGGTTTTGCAAAGTAGCAATGGTCATGCGTAAATGTTGAGCTGCCAGAGTAGGAGATTGCGCCATGATAAGAATGTCGTCTAGATAAACTATCATGCAAATCCCTTGTTCCCTGAGATAAGCTACCACTGGTTTCAGTGTCTTGGTGAAGCACCAAGGAGCCGAGGAAAGTCCGAAAGGAAGGACCAAATAATGGTACCATCTGTTCCGCCATTGAAATTTGAGAAAACGGCGATGGGGAGGAAAAATGGGAATAGATAGATAGGTGTCCTTCAGGTCCAAACGGACCAGCCAGTCCCCTTGTTTGAGGAGATCCGCCAAGAGATGGATGCCCTCCATCTTGAAGTGTTTGTATGTCAAAAATTGATTGAAGTCTTTTAAATTGAGTACCAACCTGTAACCTCCGCCCTTCTTCTGGACCAGAAAAATATTGCTGCAGAAGCCGTGAGGGCCCTCGTTGCAATATGCTATTGCGTGTTTCTGCAGCAATTCTTCGATTTCGGAATCTATAAAATCGCACTCTAGTTGGGAAAAAGAAAGCTGTCTGGGTAGCTTGACCTGGACAGGGGTCTGAAAGAAATCTAGATGGAAACCTTGAACTGTCTGCAATATCCAAGCATCTTGAGACAGTTGAGCCCAATTGTGATAAAAGAACTGAATACGTCCTCCTAGAGGTAACAGAAATAGGTCTGGAGCACTCACCTGAGGATTCGGTATTTTGGAAGTTTCCCCGGTAGTATCCTCTATTGAAACGCCTTTTGTTAAAGCGCTGCCTGGTGGGGTAGAAAGTGCCGCCATGGGTGGAATCCCACTCTCCCCTGCCACGACCGAAGTCACCTCTCTGAGGACCTTGGGAGAATTGTCGGCCAAACGAGCGTCCTCGGCCTCGTCCGGCCCTGTTGAAAACACCAGCCTGAAAAACTCTCTTTATGCCTGACTGTGCTTTATCCAGAGTGGTGAAGGTTCCCACGTACTTGGCCACATCCTTGACAAAGCGGTCTCCGAACAGGTTCCCGTCCGCTAGAGGACCAGGTTCCGCCGCCGCCAACTCCGTGAGATTGGAGTCCATTCGCATCAGGATAGATTTGCGCCGTTCTGTAGAAATAGCACAGTTAGCGTTGCCCAAGAGGCATATAGCCCGCTGGGTCCATACGGCTAGGACATGGGGATCGATTGCAGTCCCGGATTCTTGCGCCTGTAACGCCATCTCCAACACCTTGGCTAGAGGGCCTACCACATCTAACAGTTTATCTTGGCATCCACGCCAGGCGCGATCAATACCCTTTTTCGGGTCTTTGGTGAACTTTTTTAAGAATGTGAGGAGACTAGAATCAATATCTGGGGTCTCTGCTACCTTATCGGAAACATCCGGTCTAGGGCATTCTGACCGGAGACGGTTGCGCACCTCCTTGTCAAAACTTTTACGCAGGTTGTCATGTAAGTACGCAGCAACCTCGGGAGCAGGTAACCAGTCAGACGATCTGGGGTGAACTATTTCTGCCGGATTAAAAGTAAAAGGAGTAGCTATGGGTACCTCCGTATTCTTTGACTTCTTCATTCTTTTCTTGGGAGGAGAGGTGTCCGGGGTGTCAGAGCCCATAGTATCAGGGTCCGTGTCAGACTCCCTAGCTTTAGCCGTGTCCGCGTCAGGGTGAGGAAGTGAGGAATATGAGGCGGAGTGAGGCCAGGACTTAGTTTGCGGAGCGTCAGTGGGGTTGCCTGTGGGCGCAGTGAACCCATGACGTTTAGCAAACTGTTCAAGTTGTTTAGTTATTGGCTTCAAGGCAGTAGCTAGAGCCTGTTGTACAGTTACCGGAACTGCCTTCTCCAGGGCCTTGTTGACCGACTCCTGGACAGAGGCGTCCAGGGCCTCAACAATGTTCTCTTCTAAGGAAGGGTTAGTAACTTCCTCTTCATAAAACACATCATCCTCATTATACTGTACCCACTCTTCCATTGTGGGACCAAGCTTAATGGTATCCAAGTTGCACTTGAGGCAAATGAACAGCGAGGAGTACAGGGGGGGACCAACCCACAGCACAAATCCAAATTGGTACCTAGTCCCTCAGCAAAAGCTGTAATATTGTTGTTGCAGCCCACAGGGCGTAAGAGGAGCCAAAGAGCAGGTTTATTTAAGGAGGTGTGCTCCCTCCGGGCCCAGAGCTCTGTTTGCAGCCAGTCAGGCGTAAGGAATGCTGCTCGGTGAAGAAAGCAGGGAAATGCACGAAAAAACGGATCGTAGCGACGTGCGTAGCCCAATCCTACTAGAAGTAGCCCAATTGGGCTACGCACGTGGAAACGCTAAGGAATGGAAAGGGGGGGGCTCCTAGCGCACCCGGCCTACGAGGGGAGCCTCTGCGCCTGTATTGCACACAGATTTCACCGCCGTAGGCGGAGCGGTACCGAACAGATGAGCGAGAAGGTAAATATGACCCTCGCTGATCGCGCTAAGCTCCGCTTCAAAAGCGGGAGATTCAAAAATGCTTTTGCCGCTTCAGCACACAGCGCGCACCTCCGCTGACAGTGGGACGCCACAAGCCGTCAGGAGATCGCGGGAAGGAATAAACACATGAATGCACAACGCGATAAACGCGTACACAATCAACAAAGCTGCGCAAGCCTTTTAAAATCAAACATATGCCATAAAACAATATGCAGAGCTCAATAGGGAGAGAGCTGGGAATGCACTTAACTGACTGCGTGAGCAGCAAAGAAAGAGGACGAGTTCCGGTGATGGTGGCTCTTATGGGGCTATACAGGATATGATGTATACCATGAGCATCATGGGAAATGTAGTTTATTTTTCATAACAAAGTTTTTCATTGGCTGCTGTGTGTGGCAATAAATAGAAAGAGAAGCATAATACGAAGCCTCCGGTCCTGTAATAGAATTCACTCCCGTTGCACCTTCGGCAGGCACCCACCGAAGTGATATTCAGAAAGCACCTGAAAACGTGGCTTTTTGAGTCTATTTACGCTTTACTGTTGTGATCTACTTTCTGTACTCGGCTTTCTAGCGCTGGGACACCTCATCCGAGGTAACCGCGCGCTTTATAAATGGCATTATTATTATTATAAAGTGGCCCTTTGGTCAACTCCTTGTTCTTCATTCAATTACTTTCTTAACTATCGCATTTCCTATTTCTTATTCCGTCTTATTATTTGTTTGCTCTGCCTCAGGAGCATTTCTTCTCTATAGTGTCATGATTGGATGACTTGTATCCTTCCATTGCCTATAATCCGGGAACTACTTTCTTTCTTCTAGCAATCCATGGGAGTGCATGTGTCTTCTTGCTCTCTTCATCTCTACCCGGTGTGTTTCTTCCTTCTTCACATCCTCACTGCCCTCTGCTCTTGTGTAGTTCTTCCCACCCATATCCTGTTTGCCATTTTTTTTTTAAAATACCCTCTCACGCTGCACCCATGTCCTTCCCTGATCACAATCGATACTTGGTGCCAGCGTTTGCATCCTTCCCACACCTTTTGCTCTTATGTTGTTCCTAAATGCATTCACAGATGGTCACCATGAATACACAGGCATCCATGGTGGCCATCTTTTCATGCTTTTTGTTTTAGATATCAAGATGGCTACCACAAGTGTGGGCACATTCACAGCAACTATTTAGGATGACAAACATTCGCAAAGCCAATTGGTTTCGCAACCACGACCTATTGGTTTTGCCAATGCTTGGTTTAAAAATGTGAGACCAATTGGCTTATACAATGTAGAATTTAAATCTACAACTTCCAGGGTGAAAAGAAAAAAAACAGGACTGAACGAAGTGCCTAGACAGGTACAGGACAAATTAGTTTCTCACTTTTTAGCTAGCACTTACACTGATTTACACTGTGAAGGGTTGGAGATACTCATACTTTATATACTTCTGCCATCTAGCGGTTAACTGGGAACTTGCAGTAAATCAAGGTAAAAGTTTTTCCCCTTTGAGAAATATGCCCATAACATCAACCAGTGCTCCACAACGCCCCACAAATCTGCGCCATCTTTAGATTGCATTTTAGGTCTGGGAAACAGCACACCTATTTAGACCTATTGTTATTAATTCTTTAAAATATGCAGAGTGGGTTTTATCTCTGCCCAGAGGAGTGTTTCTCACTCACTTCATGGTATTGGCTGGTGTTCCACCTTCTATGGGCATTGCAATGCGGGAGGGACGATTTTACATCTCAAAAGTACATTGAACCATCACACAGTAGATTCTGTAAGTCATATTATAGCATAGCTGCCAAGGTTTCAGATTATGTGTGACATTTTCATAATTTCAGTGTAACTATGAGTGACATTCAACGACTGAGTGACACTTTCTTGCGAGCAAAATCAAGCTATGAGGAAGAGGGAAACATATAAATATCAGAAATAACACCTATTTGAGCAACAAGAAACTCTAAGAACAACTTAAAACTGCTGCAAAGCACCAGATATGTGAGGGCACTAACCTAGTGCCCTTATCAAGGGGTGCTTCCTGGAGGCAATGCGTCGCTGCAGCCAGGCCGCATGTTCAGAGTTTTGAGGGAAGGGGGAGGTGTGAGAAGGCTACATACATGGGGGTGCTGCCTGCCCTAATCTCTTTATTGATGTCAGAAGATGGAGACTTCCTGTACATTACCACGAATGCATTACACTATCAGAGCTGTGGCATCTAAGGTTAAATGCAGATCACATTTTCTAGCATGCAATTACCAAACACACAGAAAACTCAGGTATGCCAGGTACTATCAGAATCACTTGCTTTTAACCTAACATTTCTCCTCCATCCATAACTATCCTTTTGAGCCTCTGTGCTGACGGTGAATATTTATTTAAGTACGAATTACGGGCGGTAGCATTTTTAGCACTAAATGGAAACATTTGATTTACACGTGCCAATGTGTATAATTTCAGCCCTGAAGAAACCAGCGTCAGCTCAGACAGAAGAATTTAATGTGATATATATGCCATGTCTTCTGGAAGCAATGTTTTTGAATAAGAAATATGATTTTAAAGGACATTGTATGTACAGCTTTAAACCAAGGATTGACGCTACAATGTAATATGTGCTAAAATCAATTGGAGTGACTATTGCATGGCATTATTTAAAGGTGTGCATTCCATTGTGATAAAAGATTCTTCTACAGCAACTCTCAGTAGGTTGACCTGAGACAGAGCTTCCATTGTCACTCGGAGCCTGGAAACCAGAGAAGGCCCTTTCGCACCTATGAGCTATCTATCAGTTGCTCAGAAAAGAACCACTAGTAAAGAGTGCCCTATCCCAACTCTCAGCAAGGTGACCAGAGATTTCTCCCTCCTAGCCACTCAGATCAAGGGACCAGAGAAAGGTCTTTGGCAACCACTGAAACCAGAGGGACCAAAGATTTTTGTCACTTAGACATTCAGAGCACGGAGTCCAGAAACATCTTTCGGACTTGCGCAGAGCTGAGGGACCAGTAAAGGCTGTCTCATAGCCATTCCTGGCAGAAGGAGTGATAGAAAGCCCTTTTAGAGCCATTCAGTCCTGGGAGATCAGAGAAGGTATATGTCACAGGGGCTCCTGACAGGTGGCTCGGAGACAGCACTTTCACAGCCTCTTCCAGCAGTGGCCCAGAGGTGGCCCTTTTGCAGCCACTCCAGAAAGGGACTGCACTCTTGCAGCCATTCCTAGCAGGGGGATCAGAGACTTCTCTCTCATTGCCACTTAGGCAAGGGCTCACAGATGCTCACAGCAGCCCTTTCATTGCCACTCAGCTCTTGGGGGATTAGAGAAGAAGGTACACTGCCAGAGGCCATCAGCAAGGAGACCAGAGCGGGATCTGTCACATCATCTCAGACCATGGGGACTAGAGAAGACGTCTGCGGCTCCTCAGAGAAGTAGGCTTGAGAAGGCTCTCTGCCATCCGCTCAGAGCAGGGAGCCACTAAGGTCCTTACACAACCATTAAAGGCCCTATAAATCATTTCATGGCTGTGAAGGAGGTAGAAACAATGTTGCAGCACATCTTTTGTGCATTGCACGAAGGCTTTTTATAATGGGCTGGGAGGGTGCTCTCAGGGATCTGATCGCCTATAGTCCTACTATCCTTCTAGAGTGTTCCTCCCTGTGTGTTTATCAGGTGCCTAAAGTCATGCTTCCTGAACCTACAGTTTGAGCACCAGACAAGGCGCTGCAGGGCTGAATGTCTGCTCCCCAAAGGCTTGACGCTAGCACTCTGTTTACCTGTGGGATGGACTACCTGAAAACTCACCTGCTGCTTTGTGTCAAGGGACACTAATGGCGGTAAAATAAATGTAAATCCAGTATTTGTAAAGCGCACAGCTACCTCCAAAGTGGTGTCCCGGCGCTGGGGACCGTCGGGAAGATTAAGCAAGCTATTGCCCAGAGTCACATGGTGCTGGGCTGACCTGCCACCGGTGCCGGGGATCGAACCGTGAGCCCCAGATGCCAGCGTCAGTCACCCTGGCCGCGGCGCCACACCTCTTCCGGTAAGGCAGTACTCCTACCAGACCCCTCAGTATATGCTCAAGTGTTTCTTCTCTGAACATGGTTCTGCACCTGTGCCTCTCACTTTCCCCACCCCAGGCATTAGCTCTCTCTTCCAGCCTCAATACTCTGTAATAAGCAAACACTTGAAGGACGGTCTCCCTCCCTGCCTGGCGCATTCACCATTGCCTGGCTAGTCGGCTGTAGGTGCATGCTCCCCTTGGGCATGTGGAGTAGTAGTGCATCCGTAAGCAGCTCACGGACACACTACTATTCATACAGACCACCCAATGGCCTATGAAGTGCAACACTGCTGCACTTTTATGCATCCATAAAGCGCACACCTACAGCAGTACATCCACTCGTGCCCTTTGACATTTGGCCTAAAGCACGCTTTGCCTCTTGTAATGTGCACAATTGCAAGACAGATGAGTGTGTGTAAAATAAAAAAATGTTTTGGGGGTTTAAGGCTTAAGTGTGTGGCTGGTTTGTAGAATGCTGAAATGCTGGCCTTTGTTTATGCTTAAATGCAGGTCTTTGTTTATGCTGAAATGCGGGTCTTTGTTCCGAGTGAGCATCTGTGCGAGTTAATGCGCTTTGGTAACATGCTCGTCAGCACCTCTGGGGGCACATATATACTAGCACGGCATTATGATGTGAGAGCACTATGCGATCAACAAGATAGTTGGGGTGTCCAAAGAACTGTGCTTACTGCGATGTCCTCAAAGTGCTTCACTTATGTCGTCATAGTGATCACTGTACTGCGGTGATGTTATAACTGTGCAAAAATAACATTGTAGTGACTGGAGTGAAATGTGTTGAAACAAATTCTCACACCTTATTCTCCACTATTCACCACAAAAGTAATAATGAGGTGCATGGCGGCTACGTTGCACAAACTGTATTTGTACTAAAGTATTTTGCAACTAGGAAGGAGGCTTTGGAGAACAACAGGTCTGAAGGTCGATCTTTACTTCATGGATCCACCAATTGTTGCTTTGTAGCTTACCATTCTTTCTCCTTTTTCTTTATTTTAGAATGATGATTCTGGGGATGAGGACCTGTGCGCCATCAGTGACCGCTGGGCCTTCCAGCCGGACAGCAGGCGGTGGTCCAGGTTGGGCTCCACTGACCTCCTTGGCCACAGCCCTGAGATCTTAAACCGAAGAATTAAGAACACCTCAAGCCGAGACAGCATCCTGACCGATCTCAGCCTGGACCTGGAGGCGTCCTCCTTGCACAGCAACACCAGCTCGGCCAGCGCTCAGAGCAGCACCTTGGCCATCGTGATCACCCCGCCGGACGAGCCGAGCCACAATGAGTTTCCAACAATCACGCCAGCCCAGAAGAGCTTAAGTGACCAATCCATTGCCTATTTACCTCAAACCGAATCTGGCGCAAAGCTAAAGAAGTCTAGCTTGCGCAGGTCAATGTCAAGGTTGAGTGGAAGGAAGAAGAAAGACAAGTCTAAAAAGGGCAGCAGCGAATCCCCGTCACCACCAGGCCAGGACTGTACCAAAACACATGATAGCTCTACATGGCAGTCACAAATAGATCACAAGAAAAGACTTTTACTGCCCAATGGCAATAAACATTTTCTTTATCCAGAGTACAGCACAAAGATGAAGTCCAAGTCCTTGGGTAGAGCAAAGCCAGGGAATGGGACAGCATGTAATGGACATGTGAGTGAACATGACGCTTATGGCAAGGCAGCCAGGTGGCAGGCAGAATCTTGTCGTCGACCCAGCTGCCCTCCAAACAGCCTTATTTACATCCCTATTGATCACAAGCCAGGAACCTTCCCCAGATCTCTCTCCATTGGAAGCATGTGCCCGGTGGCCCGGGAGCACTTGAGTACTTGGATTTCCGAAAGTAAATCATTGGAAGCTTCTGAATGCAGTAGTATAGATTCGCAGTGCTTCGAATCCCGGAAAGGGCTCAGCTCGTGCAGCTCCTCAGGGAGTAGGACAAGTATTTATGACAATGTGCCCACCTCCTTCGATGCCACCGCTGACCCGTTTGACGTGAGCAAGAGCGTGGACTTTGAGCATCTCGACGAGATTCTCCAGCATGTCCACAGCGTACAGCAGAAGGTGGAGACCTGGTCCAAAGCTCTGTGTGAAGACCAGGACCCCGAAGAGGACTTTGAAGAAGAGGCCAACTTCACCTCCAATCATGTGAACTTCGAAGAACAGTCCATTTCTGACTTGTGCACCTCTGCCAGTGACTTCGAAAGCACAGGCAACTCCTTAAATGGCACAGAGGACATTGAAATAAGGGAGAGGAGTGATTCGGGCGTTGGAGCCTCCCTGACGCGTCGGCGGAGGTGGGTACCTGTCTTGTGTTGGTGCCAATTGCAAGTTGTGCGGTTAAACTAGTGCTGGATGTTGGGAAGAGCCCTATAGTAGTCTCATTGTCTGTGATATTGCATTTTGATACAAGCATTTATATCGGGGGTGTAGCTTTCATTAGTGCAGTAGGTGCAGTGGCACCAGAGCCCAAGGATCTGAGGGGCCCAGTGCACACCAATTCTGGCTTTGTTTTCCATCCAACAGGAGATGGAGAGGCCATCTTTAGTGTTTGCGCTGTTTTTTACACCACTGATTTATATTGCTCATTTCTACCACTTGTATGGATGTGCGACGCTTTCTCAATGCGCTCTCTGGGACTGGGGTTACCACGACCAGAGTCAGAGTGGTCTGTGGACATTGGATTGGTTGTGTTTCGTGCTGAGGGTGCATCCTATTGGGTAGTGGCTGTTGCTTATTGTTTGTTGATGGATTATACTGAAGAGTGACCGGCCAGAACCCTAAAGGGTCTGCCTTAGAGGAGAGTTACTTATATGTAAGGACGCTTTTGCTTTGCTATTTACTTGTCCTGCTGGGGTGCATGGCTGACCATTGCTCTGCTTGGTGCGACTGTTCGATTTGGAGTCATCATTGCAGACTGCGGCTTTAATACAGTGCTGTGAGCATATAGATGTGCTGTTTAGAACTTATTTTAAATGGATGCCATGGGTATTGGTGAGAAGATATGATGTGGAATATTGTCATAAAGTAGTTTCGATGTTTGCTAAAAAGCAGCCTGAAATCACAAACTGCAAGGGCTTTGCATGCTGGGGTTTGAGAAAAACAGATATTGCAGTCCAAATGCTGGTGGCTTGGGCGTATATTATAGAACGTTTTTGCATGTCTCACTGCAACCTTCTCTACACTGGGACCATAATTATAGTTTGGTAGTTCAGCTATGGTCACCATTAGGAAGCCGCCTCGGATCTCCATAGGGTCACACCTAGAACTGGCAAAGGAATTATGGTACTTGTAGTTTCGAAGCACAGTCTGGCTGATTCCTTTATTGGGTGCTCAACTATCTGGGCCCCTGGGCGTCATCAAATATGAGGCCTCCTTATGAGAATTGAGGGAGATTGTGTTAATTTAAGTAGACCCCCCCCGCCTCCATCCCCCGGCTCCTATAAATGTATATGTCTACTAAACCTTAATGCCAGATTCTATGAAATGAACAGACTGAAAATGGAATTTTAATGACTTCATTATTGCAAATGTACAGAGGCACATACGATTAACAATTCATAAATACATCTACATAAAGACATTAAATTATGGAAAATATACAATTGTGATGCGTGAGATAAGTAAGTTAGATACCTTCTGTGTTAACACACCCACTGATTTTGCTCGGAAGAGGTTCGGACCAGTTGCCACAGAAAGAATGTGATTTAGACTATGGCAGGCAGTGGGGTGTTGACATGTGAATTAATATGTAGAATAAAGATGTAACCGTGGAATGTGCTGCTCCAAAGATGAGCCATTAACCAACATACGCATACGCCTGCTATTTCAGCAAATAATAACCAACAGCTGGCGTAGCTAATACATAATTTATGTCTAGAAAAGAAATTGGATAAAAATGGAAAAAATTAATGACCCTAATATAGCTGAAATATTATTCGCAATCATGAACAAACTATGGAATTTCAGTACTTCCAATAACTCCAGTAACAAAATAAAGAATTTGTAGATAACCGGTCCACAGGGCCGGCTTTCTCGTTGGCGGTGCCCTGTGCGACAATCTTTGTTGCCCCACCTCCAGCAACGACCTTCTTCTTCACCAATTCCCTCACTACCACCCTCCAATGGTGCCCCTCATCCCCCTTTAGACCCTCTCTCACATTTATTTATTTCATAGCGCTACTCATCCCAGTGTAAAGTGTCAGAGCGCTTTACATCACAAACATACAAAGACAATAGGCCCGAGTCACAAAAGTAATCTGAGACAGAATCCTAACTTTACAACTTTCGGTATTCACAAAAGTCATTTAGGAGTAGTAAAGTTAGGAATCCTAACTTTACTACTCCTAAATGCCCTTTGTGAATACCAAAAGTCATAAAGTTAGGATTTTGTCTCAGATTACTTTTGTGAATCGGGCCCAATGAGTCATACAAGAGTGGAAATGAATGTATATGAAATAACTACAAGATGTAGGAGTAACGTCATCCTTACTAATAGGTGCTATGTGTTAAGAGTGCTTCATCTCGAGAAACAAAGATACAGATGGACTATTTTTTCACGCAGTGTGGTAACCAAAGTTGCAGCGCTGCACCATAGCTAGTGAGATATGGTGTTGTTGCTCTGTCCTCTAGTGTATGTTAGCCTGCCTTGCACCAATGCACACCATAGTAGTGCAAGGGTGTGTGCAGGATGTCAAGCATAGGTTTTATACTGTAAAGGGTACCCTTCTGGCTTAAAATTCTAGGCTTTTACAAAGTTTAACACTTTTGCGCTCTGTATGTATGCTGTACGGTGCACCACACATGCAAAATTGGAAAAGTTTGGAGAAAAGAAATCTTTTTTCCAACTTTACGCCTGCCTCTAGGAAGCCTAATTGTTTATCCAAATCCCTTTCTACAAAAGTTGTTACATAGAGATTAGCGTCAAAGTCCTTGGGCGGGTGCATGAAAACGTCCATGTACCTCCCATGGTATGCCTTCCAAATGCAAAATAGTGCATAGTGCTACTTTGTTACTTTAGGGCTACTTTCCAACGTAATTCAGGGTTTGTGCTAGAAATCAAAACCCCAATTAACACTTTGCACCAGATTTGCATTTTGTAATGCAAACCTGGAGCAAAGTGTTAGAAAATCCACCCCGTAAACTCAACATTTGAAATGTACCAAAATTGTGTGTGTGTGTGTGTGTGGGGGGGGGGGTGTGTCATACTAATACAATTGTGTTACCACTTAAAGGAACCTTTAAAAATAATAATCTTAGAATAAAAAAGATTGAGGAGGAAACAATAAGGTTCTAAACCGAGGCTTGCAAAATGCATGCAGCGCTTTGATGCAGGTTGATGCCTCATTGTGCTATACTAGGATGGTGACTTATGAACTCCAAGTAACAAAAGAATCTCTGTGACAAAAGTAGTACCTCACTGAGCTATTTACATAAAATACAAATTCGCAATCTGCATGTTACATGTTGTGCTTTGCAGCTGTGACATTAAACTTTTATGCTACTTTATCATGAGTCAAAACCGTGACTAGACAAATCCCAGATCTCTCCATCAGAGAGATATAACACACACTGATTAGAGAGATCATCACCCACTCATCACAGGTGTGGAGCATCAACCCCAGATCAGACACAGAACAACACACACAGTGTTGGCATTCTGAATGTCAGCATTCATTCCAGTGACTGATCATGGCACTGTACCTAGTCAGTAGGGCGGGACCTTTACATGTCATTATCTTCGTTAGGGAAAGCAACATGAAAGATGGCCAAATACTATCTGGCTACATGATGGGGCTGCCCGTACTAGTACTATGGCTCTTATCTGTCAACATGTCTATTTTTGTCTTATTTCTCCTCCGGCAGGGGATGGCGCTGGCACAGCTTCCAAAACTCGCACCGGCCAAGCTTAAACTCCGCCTCCTTGGAAATCAACCGCCAGTCGGCGGCCCAGCTAAACCTGCTTCAGAAGTTCTCGCTGCTGCGCCTGACGGCCATCATGGAGAAATACTCCATCCCAAACAAGAACGGCTGGGTGTGGTGAGTGTCCGATAGAAGTCTGACCAAGGCTGGGACTGCTGGGGTCATCACAATGATGGATGGGTTGTTGAGAGGAGGAAAGCTTCTGGAAATATCTATTTCAAAATATGAATAACTCTCCATGGTCATAAAAGTGCCAGTGCACGCAACACTGCAAGTGGGTTTTAAGTAAATGACAGAGAATTGTCCCATAAACCTCACTACACTTCTAGGGGAGACCATAGGTTCCTAGCTCTTTCGTCCCAAAACTGCTCTTAGTGCAAAGCATGTATGCTATTCCTGTGTGCTCCCAGGGGTCAAGTGCATAGACATTGAAAACAAATCTAACTACCTTAAACAAGTAAATGACAACAAATCTATAAGAATAAAACAATCACAGGCTGGCAAAGGGTGCCAGAAGGCAACTAAATGCCTTAAAACATTTTCTATGCTTCCAAAGTCTAAAGTGAAATGAGGGAGTAAATCCGAAACTGTAAGTCGGTCATCCACCCAAGCTGGGCTGAGTTGCTATCACTAGTCTCACCCCTTGTTTGCTGATCACCACTTACCGAATGGTCTAGCAGGACACCCGAACCACAGTACAACTATCCTATCCTAGTACGGTGCAATGTGCTGCCTAGCTCCAACGCAGGCACTCCTGCATCATGGTGCAAGGGTGCCTGCGTTGAAAGCAGGATTGTTTTTGTGAAGGAAGGTGCCCCTTCTTGCTCAAAAGCAATCCCCTGAGGAATTTTCCTCTTGCTATGCGTGTTGCAGAATGCAGCACACATAGACAGAGGAAAAAAACGAAGAGAAATAAGCATATTTCTTCTCGTTACGCTTCACCTGGGGAGGCGCAGCAGTTTTGGCGCATTCCTTATGGTGAATCTAGGAATGAGTCAAAATCCATGGGTGTTGCGTGAGAACACCCACGCACCACCCATGGAACGCCTCCCTAGGGCAGAATAACGCAATACAGCGGTTTGCGCTGTGTTGCGTTACTTTGGATTTATCAAGCCACTCGGGGCCACGCAAGGCGCCCTTGCATGGCTTGATAATCACATTTAGTAGTTGCATCGCGCTTTTATCCCGTTGTGTGGTGCAAAAGCGACGCAACCACATAATAAATATGGCCCTAAGTGTTTGTTATCTTTGGCCAAATAGACACTCTTTTGAAACCGTGCTATATAACTTCTGGACTGTAAAGAAAGACTGGTATATTGGGAGCCAGAAATAGGCAATGGACTGTGGCATCAACAACTAACACAGGCACAAAGAACAGACCGGCCCAAGAAATGTAAGTATAGGAGAAACAACTGCCCTTGATCTAGGAGTTTTATAGCTATACACATTTTCAACCATAAGTGATGGGAGCCATTGATTGGCCCAACAGGGATTTCTGTTCACCAACTCTGAAAAAGGGTGCCATTGTAGGAGGATTTGGATCTTCTAGCTGACCCATTTGTTTCACAAAAATTCCTGTTTAGTTCAGCGACAGAAACACAAAACCATTATCTGTTCACTACTGCAAGCCCGATGGCGGCGATGATAGACAATCGGTGACGATATACTGACTATGACAATGTAGGACAGGGGGACAGAG
This sequence comes from Calotriton arnoldi, assembly GCA_963921515.1. Classification (NCBI taxonomy): domain Eukaryota; kingdom Metazoa; phylum Chordata; class Amphibia; order Caudata; family Salamandridae; genus Calotriton; species Calotriton arnoldi. The sequence continues at coordinate 1,681,500 of CAWUFW010002109.1, forward strand.
AGGTATCAGAAGACGTGAACCCTTTGTCCATAAACAGTTCAAAGACCCAGTCACAGAGATTTATTTTAGCGAACACCACAAAGAATACTGGGACTTGTAGGGACGTACTTTAATGGGAACATTGAAACTGTAAGTACAAGCGTGCTTAGTAATCGGTTGCAAACGCAGCATAGAGTCTCTGCAAATCTCTTATGGTTCATTAAACAATATTCTAGTTACGACCGATCACTGTGGATAATAAATGCTGCTTATGTCAACTTCATATGTGGACCAACTAGATGGACAGTTCTTTGACACGCAGTCACACAGATACAGGAATAAGCAGGTCCATGATAAACTGCTGTGTCAAACTACAATATTTAGTTTTCTGGATGCGTACTGCAAGTCTTGAGGGTTGGGGACAGGGAGGATGCTAGTAAAGGTAGGCATTTCAGCCTGTTTGTCTACATTCAGGTGTTTCAACTGCGAATACAGGGAACCCGCAGTGCCGCATGTTTTGGAGAGACAGATGAAAAGTTGCAAAAGTTTGATAGTTAACAAATTAAAACAGGTATATATAGTATTTATAAAAGCTGAGATTGTTTCAAAAAATAAAAGCTTAAATCTTTGTTTGCAAGTTCTATAACTAAGCATTTATCTGTTGAAAGTTAAAAAAAAGTAATTATGTAAAATGAGAAGTAAATGTCAATTTAAGGCGTTCTTAAACTGGTTGGGATTACTTTTTTAGTTACGTTTTTATAAATTTGGCATTATTTGTTAATAGGTTTTCAAAATGAAGTAGGTTATTAAAAATGTAGAAATGTGTGCTGAATATTTATAAGCATACCTTTGTGGATAGGGGAATGTGTGAAATCTTTTTTTGCATAACAATTGTACCAAACATGTAAACGGTTTTGGACAATTTTCCCCACCTTCAGGAATGTTGACTTCTTATATTAAGGAGTGCTTAGAGAGGCATGGAGGATAAGCCACAGTCTACTACCGCTGCTGGCCCTTTAGGTGCCCTTTAGCTGTTTATAATTCAGAATATGAGGAACTTGGTTTCTAGTTAGATTAAAAAAAAGAAATGGATTTCCTTCCATAGCCCGCATCGCTATACTGTGTGCAACCGGTGAGTCCATGCGTTTTTTAAAGATTGCAATAAAACTATTTTTTATATGCACCTGCCTTTTTATTTTTGTTCCTATATGTTGCATTTCCACTTATTGTTCCCATAAACACCCAATTGAATTGCTAGAGGAACTATAGTAAAATGATAAAGTTAAAAGTGAAATAATTAGTAGTAAGCAGTAGAATGGAAGCGCATTTTATGAACATTGCAGGAATGATTCTGCCCTGCTCTGATTAGAATTTGTAACCTGCCTATAACATGCACTCTACCTTAATAGTCAACATCAGCTCAGTCAAAATCATATGAAAGGGAATTAAAATAAAACATTTATGTCAAATATATCCCACCGACCGTATTGTTGCGAACGGTAACTTCAGGTTTTTGATTCTATTTCACAAACTGCACAAAGGTCTTTGTTAATCATAGTTTTTTTCATTTTTGAAATATAGAAGTAGTTTTGCACCATTGTTCAGCTGCCTGTAGACAGGATGCCACAGTCGATTGAGGAGATGAGACAGTAATCTGCTGGCTGGTGCATCAGAAACCACTAGTAAAGCTATAGAGCCAGACGCGTCTGACTGAACCTCCCTCTATCCGGCCTCATGGAGGCCGATTGTCCGCAAATGCACAGAAAATCAATCTGAAGATAGCATGGAGTGGGGGGCATCACTAGGCTAAGTAAATGTCTTGGAGAATGCTTCTTGATATACCTGTGGTCAACACCCACTTTTTTTTATTTTAAACAAAAACATGATGGCTGTTCAGGTAAGTCGAATTTTCTATCTGAGGTAGTAGAATAGGTTGTTTCATCAGCCTTTTGAATGTGTCTGAAATGAAGTGTTTCATTCCCATTTATCTACCCCAATACAGGACAGTCCCTAAATTCATGAAGCGAAGCAAAGTCCCCGACTATACAGGGAAGACCGTTTTCGGAGTTCCACCAATCGTCAACGTGCAGAGGACCGGGCAGCCTCTGCCACAGAGCATCCAGCAGGCCATGCGGTACATCCGCAGCCAGTGTCTCGACCAGGTGGGTGTCATGGCAGAGCCAGCTGGTGCTGTGAGAGCTCTAACCAGAAGTTTGACTGTGTCCGGCAATGTGGCTGTACATCGCATCCATTACAGCGCTACTCAAAGGGAAGTCAGCCATAGGGAGGCAATCACACCAGACCACAGAGTGGGTTACACACCTAAGTGGATGTGAAATGAGAGAATTCTATGTAAAGTTCACATCATATCTTGTTTATGATGTATTGCACCTACATCTATCTATCTATCTATCTATCTATCTATCTATCTATCTATCTATATGTATTCAGAAAGTGTGAACCTAGTTGGCACGCAGGAGACTATTGTCGATAAGTATACTGTGTGATTCACAGTCACGTAAATTTAGGAGAGATAGCATCAAGTGGGGAGTTTGGGGGATGGGAGAGTCTCTTTTGACTGAATTAGATAGATTTCTTATTAGAATTATATGCTGTTTAAAAAAAGTACCTTTAGTTCTTTTATGAAATCTAGGACTAACTGGATGTAGTTTTGCCAAACCTATAGAACATTTAACTTTTGTGGTTATAGATTCATTTCTAGATGGCTGATTTAATGTATAGTTGTTTTATTTCTAGATTACTGGTACTCGCCCGCCCAAGTCTCTGGTTCTCCTCCTGTAGGCCACTAGTTTCTCTTGTGAATCTGCAGCATTACGTGATATTTACTCACTCTTTTCACGTCTTACTTTATTGATATTGCTTCAAGATCTCAGATTTCATCAGATGGACATCTGATGAAATCTGAGATCTTGAAGCAATATCTGGTCCATTGGTATTGCCTTAGCATTTCTATTTTCACATCTGATCCAATACGTTCATGTCAATGCTAGTAGTTTCACTTCTGCTTCAGTGGGATCCGCCCATGGTTACTTTTTTCACCCCTGAATCAGTGAGTTCACCTCATTGTTACTGGTTCCCCCTCTAATTGATTTGTATTTCCTAAGGTCACTGGTTTCATGCCCAATTTATTATATTTTTCTCAAGCTTATATGTTTAATATCGATTTACTTTTATTGCCTATTTTAGTCGCTGATTCATTAGTTTTGCCTCAGAGTCGCTGGCTTCACCTCTCAGTCAATAGTTTAGCCTCAAGCGACTGGTCCACTTATGAATCATTTGCATTGCCTTGAGGTTAAAGGTTTCCTCTCTGATTCCTCAATTTCACCTTTATCTTTAATTCACTGGTATTGCCTCAAGGTCATTGACTTATATCTCTGACTCACTGACTGTGTCTTGGGGTTAACAATTTTACTTGTTGGTTCAAGGCTGTGCATTACCTCTAAAGGTGAGTGGCGCGACCACACTGGTCCAGTGTTTTAATCCAGCAGATTCGCCTCACGTTTAAGATTAAATTGGTGTTCCCTAATTAATAGTAAGATCTGAATCTTTGCTTAGTGTCTATGATGCTGATTCTGTGCTATGGTCTGTGCAGGAGGGCATCTTCCGAAAGTCTGGCGTGAAATCGCGAATCCAGATTCTCCGGCAGATGAACGAGGCATCGCCCGACCATGTCAACTACAAGGAACAGTCGGCCTATGATGTAGCGGACTTGTTAAAGCAGTACTTCCGGGACCTGCCGGAGCCCATCTTCACCAGCAAATTGACTGATACCTTTCTACAGATCTATCAGTGTAAGCCTGGCTGCCAGCCTCTTCTTAATTGCTCATACTGGCAGCTATTGGACGGGGCAAGAAGGAAGTGGTATACTTGAGTAGGGGTAGACTGGGATAGCTGTAGCAATTATTCATGGAAAGGCACTGTTTATTGTCAAAGGGATAACGGAGTTATCAGTTCAGGAGTGGGCAAGAAATATTTCAGTGCTAGAAAGACTATGGTTTAAGCGGCTTTATCTATGAGCTAACCAGTGCAAAAAAATACCAATGTGTAAGTGGCTTGACCAGTTACAATACAGAATAAAAATAGAAAAATCAGAAATACATATTTGCAGATGCCTTCAGCTTTTAAATAGTCAGTGATGGGGGAAATCAAGAGGCAAGATCTTTACTTTTATGTTATGTGTATTTGTAAAGTGCAATACCACCTGAGAGGGGTATGCTGGTGCTGAGCAGGTATGCCTGCCTCACTCTGCCTATGGTAGGTTGGTTAATTGAAAAGCCAGGTCCTCAACTTCTTGCGGAGTTCAAGAAGGCAGGAGGAGGCTCTGATGTGGAGTGGGAGGTCGTTTTGTGCTTTAGGAGAAGATATAATACCCAAAAAATAACCAATGCCAGCATTTTTATGTTGTATGTGATGGAAAGACCAGGATGTAATTGAATGTATCTTATATACTGTCAATGATGAAAAGCCAGGATGTAAATGGCTTTATATTTTTAATCGTCAATGATCAAATGACATTAATATAAGTGCCCTTTTATTTAAAACAGAAAACATCTGAAAGACCAGGAAGTTAGTTACAGTAACTTTTAAGCTGGGACTAGTCAGGCCAGGATGTAAGTGGCTTTCACCTTTTACATCACTAATGAATTAAGTGGCTTTACTTTATGAATAGTAAATATTAAAAAGTCCAGGAGGCATTGGCTTTATTTTTACTTCATTGATAATGGAAAGGCAAAGACATAACTAGCTTTTTATTTAAAATTATCAGTAATGGAAAGACAATCATGTGATTGTCTTTAAAATATAAATCCTCTCTATTTTATATTGTCAATGATGCAAAGTAGCTATATATTTAAATTTGTCAGTGATGGAATGGCAAGGATGTTTATTGAGTAACTTTTTAAATAGTAAATATTAGAAAACCTGGGCGTAAGCGGCATTATCTTTTGAATAGTGCATTTTAGAAAGCCCAGCCTTTAAGTGGCTCTAGGCCTGATTACAGGGTGGCCACTGTATTCCGACCCGTGCATAAACCCCTGTTTATGCATGAGTCGGAATTACAAGTTGGTAGGTAACTAATGCATCTGATAATTATCAAAGGTGTTAAATACCTAGACTGGCGTTACATGTCTGCAGGTCAAACCTGCTAACATTTAACGGGGAAAGTCATACAGTATTTGTCTTTACCATACTGATTTTGGTGCATAATATTCCCAACCAACTTGTAATAGCTGTTATTTATCACGCCCGGTAAATAACGTACCCCGTGGTATCATTCTTTATCAGGTGCGATTAATAGTACCTAAACTCAGGCCCCCTCTATATTTTATATCATGTATGATGAAAAAACTAGGAAAAAAGTGTATCTTTTTTTAAACAGTAATAAAAAACATGTATATAAGTGCCTTTTAATTTAAAACAGTAAATGTCAGAAATACTAAGAGGCTAATGGTTTTACCTTTTTAATGGTCAGAGCTATAACAGCCAAGATGCAAGTGCCTTTAAATTTTAAATCGCAAATAGGAAAAAGTACAGGATGTAAACAAATGTACAAGAGCCAAGTGTGAGCCTGTTCTCATCCTGTGTACCTTGTTGAAATCCTTCCACAGGGCAACCTGTCCGCATTGGCAAACCTTCTGTAAGTCTGTCTGTGTTGCAGCCTCTGCAAGGCAATATAGGGGTACAAGGACAGCTGCTGTAGGTGGCATTGCCCTATGCATATGCTAATTAATAAGGCATCCCTTGTGGCAAATGATTGTTACGCGCCAGTGTGTTTTTGTTTAGGCTTTGGCATTTGTTGTGTGGAACTCACTGATCTCATGCCTCTCTGCTCCCTCTAGTTGTTCCCAAGGAGCAGAGGCTTAAGGCGGTCCAGGCGGCCATCGTACTGATGCCCGATGAGAACCGGGAGATGCTGCAGAGCCTTCTCTACTTCCTCAGCGATGTGGCTTCCGTGGATGAGAACCAGATGACCCCAGGGAATCTAGGGGTCTGCCTCTCCCCTTCCATCTTCCATCTGAACATCTGCAAGAAGGAGTCAACCTCCACAAGGTGAGGCCTCACTCACTCACTCCAAGCTGCAAGCGCTTGCAATCTATAACCGCCTCATCGCATTGTTTAGACACTTGGAGATAATCCAGGATGATAAACCCTGGATCCATCTGAGCCCCTCCCCCTTCTGACTGTAGAATTTCTCCACCTTCAGTTCATGGCTTTGCACCAAGCAGCATTATATATAAGCTGCAGAGCCCCAGACCACAAATCCAGGTTTTCTAAACCACCATTTCTTCACCGTTCTTGACCCATCAATGTGTTATTAATTTTTATGCTGTGCAAGAGAGACCTTACTATATATCTCTGCTTCACACCAGCAATACAAATGTTACCATTTGCTCAACTTTGTCAGGAGTACTGAAGATACACTTTCAAGTAAACCGTAAACTTATTTGAAATTCAGACTCATCCTCAGTGCTTTGCATGGGGACGTCTGATTGAGTTAAAAATAATATGTCTCAAAAGTACAATGGTTTCACAGGTGCCATCTTTTACTGATTTTAACTCTCAAGAAAGGCCATGTTGAGTATCCACACTGTCTGTTGTAAGGAGAAACAAGCCTATAATGTTTTTGGGATTAGAGATAGCACCCACTGCTCTTTGACCTTCTCCTGTCTTACTTTTCCACCCCCTGAAAGGAGATGTTAAAATGTTAACAACCTTCTCATACAGGCTACTTGCCGCCATATTGATGAAGGTAGCACTTCTTGCCTGAAGCGATAGAAGCTGCCTCCTGCGTTAGACCTAACATAAACTTATGGAACTTAATCTCATATAAAAGGACAAGAGCTTGCCTTAAGAGTGTAGACGTTACCCTGGTTTGTCCTTTCTGTTAGGACTCCTGCTTGACTTACTCTTACAGAAGCCCCATTCTCCAGGAACGAGAAGGTGAGAAATTAGGACGTCACTTTAGAAACATAAACATCCCATTCCCAGCAATAAAGGGGAGAAAATTGACTGCAGCAAAAAAGTCTGGAACTCCCCTCTACATTTGCATATGCTATTTTTGGAAAAGATAGTGGCAAGTATATGTTGGAATCATAGGTATAGTTACTCTTGCCTAAGTTGGAAGGCTCGCTAATTGACTGCAGAGGGTGGGACGTGAGAGCTTTTGGATGGTCTGAAAATTAACTTCTGAACCCACTTGCTGGATTTCAATAACGCGGCACTCAGCTCTGTCCTGTGGCTTTCTTACTACTGAAAGCCATGAATGATTGGGGTAATCTTATTTCCTGACATGGACCAATCCGATTAGCCTGTGTATATAAAGGACAATCTGATTGGTCACATGGCAGTCAATAAGATTGGCTGAATTCCCAAGAAGGCACACAGGGCGTGATGTCATATTCCCATTCGAAAACCAGGCATGTGCAGTTTGCACAATAACTGGTTTGCGAATGGAAATACATTTGTGATGTGCCCTGTATAATAGTAAGTAGCCTCAAAACTTGTACATTCACATGGGGTCACAAAACAAGCTGCCTAATGAATATTAATTAGGGCAGCTGCAGTTTGTGAAATGTTGTGATTGGCTGAAAATGTACGAATGGAGGCCTGCTAGGGACAGCAGACCTCCGTCTCTGCATTTGTAATCCCACAGGAAACATTTTTTTAAAGAAGCCCCTGTTCATTAAAAGGAACAGTGCTCCTTTAAAAAAAAAAAAAGTTTCCTGTTTGCGAAGGCATTAACAAGAGCAGGCCGGCTCCCTCAGAGACGCTGTAATGATTCCCAAAGGGGAGGATGTCCCATAGGTAAGCTTCCCCGTTACCAAACAGATACCACCCCATATGAAGTGTCAGTTTCTGATCAATGTTTTGCAACCTCAGTATTGTGGTCACAAATCCTTAATACATGCATCTTTGAATCGCAGATGAGAGGGGGATGCCCCTCTCATGCCCCCTTCCATTTGCGATTGGGATAATGTTGCAAACCCTTTTTACAATTCCTGTGTGGTGCAATAGATTTCCACTTCCATCCATGCATAATCAGCCGAGTTGAAAAATGCCTGTGGCAGGGTAAATTTGAGACACTTTCTGCCACTTTCTATGCTGCCCTGTCATAAGGGGGTGAAAGGAAAGTACTGGTTTAGCAGAGAGTGGATTAATTAGTGTGCCAGACCCATCAGGGCTGTTGAAGAAATATGGCCTGATGTGGTGTGGGAGCTAGAAAAAGGGCCTTCCCTTTATATTAGCAGCCACCCTCAGGTTGCTAGAATGGAGCATTTCCTCGCCACCACAAACCATTCATGTAGAATTCCGGATCTTTGCTGACCGTCTTCTACATTGACAATTTTATAAGCTGGAATTCTGTCTGGTTCTGGCACCTCGTTGACACTTTGGCTCATCTTGTGCTGAAGATACTGTTTTTTCTCTTATTTCCAGAATGACACAGAAAAAGGGAGGCAGAGGACAGCCCGACCAGAAAGACCTGAATGAACACATGGCAGCCACTGAGGGCCTCACGCATATGATCACAGAGTGCAAGAAGCTCTTCCAGGTGAGCTGTAGACACAAGACAACACCCACAGTGCTCGTGTCCTCATACAACTACCCTACGGACGTTTTAGAATATTTCATAATCATGAAGAAATTATGGTTCAATAAGAGTTTGTGGCGTTTTGGCAGCCATATTGGAATCGGTGTACAAGTAGAGGTGCCTACAGATTAATTTCTGTGCATTCCTTTCTAGATCCCCCATGACATGATGCTGCAGTCACGCAACTCCTATGTGTCCGCTGACCCCCACCCACTGTCCTTCGAGGAGCTAAATCAGCAGCTGAAGGGTGAAGGCCGTGACTTCCAGTTGTATGTTGAGGATTCCGTCCAGAGCCTGATCCGCGAGTCTGTCGAGAAGTTCAAAGGATGGCTTAGTGTGGCTGGACCCCAGAACACTGAGCTTGCCTGTAAAAAGGTGAATGCGTGTTTCGGTCTCATCATTAGTCCTGGGTTCTGATAGTCTTCATCAGGATGCTCCCTATTTACCCATCTCATTCTGTGCTACCTTACACGTATGTCGAAATAATGTATGTAAAAATACGTTACCAACGATTTTATGTCCTCAAAACTATGCAAGCAACATAGCAATGACAGCCCTTACATTGGTAAATAAAAACTCACACACTCTGTTTAGCATGCACCATTTAAATATAGGGTTGAAGTCCCTGATGCAGTACTTCTGTGTAACCCTGCTCCTGATTTAATCATTTAAATGCTTGCCTTTGATCTCTGATGTAATCAGCAGGTTACACTCTTGAATCCTTTGAAGGCCAACTCAGCCTTTCATCCACCTGAGGTTGGCAAATTAAGCACCATCACATTGGTTAATAGTAATATCAGTTATTTTCAGCTCTATATAAAACCTCTTCACGTCTAGCTGCACTATCTACCCAGTATACCGTACTGTGCAATTTTCCTTTGTTATACACAGATGACTGATGAAGAGGAGTGTTACGGGGAGATTTAATAAGACTTTACTCCGTGTTTGCGTCACAAAAGTGACGCAAATCGGCACAAAATCTTTTTTTCTGGATTTACTTTCCAGCGCAAAACTTGTTTACCGCTGGAAATAACGTGAAAGAAACGCAAACATTACTTAGCGCCAAGGAGGCGTTTCATGGATGGAGCATGGGAGTTCCCATGCAACCACCCAAGGTTTCTGACGCTAAACCCCATTTACTAAATAAAGTAGACAGGGTTTAGCGTCAGAAAATGGTGCCCTTTTGAAGCAGGATCAACGAAGGAGAAATGCTTTCATTTCTCCTTCCTTTTCCGACTTTGTACGTGTGCTGCACTTAACGCACACATACAAAGAGGGAAAAGGGTTAAAGTCAGTCTATGAATAGTATTTTGCACAGGAAGGGTAACCTTCCAGTACAAAATCTATGCTAGACTCATGGAGGCACTCTTGCACTATGACGCAAAGGTGTCTCCAATGGCGCACGGCAGCTGATTCCAGCGCCGGCACTAGGGAAAGGGGAGGAAAGAGCCATATTTCGGTAAATATGGTGCTCTCCTCCTCTCTCCTTTCCGCACAGCGCATCATTTACAGCTGGTGCACTGCGCTGCATGAGTAAGTGGTAAATCTGTCCCTTAATCTTTACTCTCTTTGTTTGCACCCCTGCAGGTTGGCGATGGGCATCCTCTGCGCCTATGGAAGGTTTCCACAGAGATAGAAGCCCCGCCGGTGACAGTTCTGCACCGAGTGCTGCGTGAGCGGCACCTCTGGGATGATGACCTGCTTCAGGTCAAGGTGGTCGAAACGCTGGAAAAGAACACAGAGGTGTACCACTACGTGACGGACAGCATGGCTCCACACCCCTGCAGGGACTTTGTAGTTCTGAGGTATGACAAAGAATCACAAATAGTGGCCTTGCTAGTTATCAGAACTTTGAACCAATAAGTTCCGGTTCCACATCCTCTCCTCCAACTTTTGAATTTATACATTAGTTTAATCAAGATTACTTATACGTGAATCTGTCAGTTTTATGTGATTATCCTGTACGTTTCAAACATGTGTTGGCCATTCCTGCCGAAACGATTGTACTGATTATTTTGAGTTGGTCGCGAAGAAGCCTACTAAACAAAAATTCTTTTAAAATCTTGACCTAGGAATTTCTTCAAAACATGAAAAATTTATAAAATCTGGAATACTCTTGGAAATAGTCTTGTTATGGTAAATAGACAACATAACTTGTATAGGGCCAGATTAATCTTAATAAGAACATAGGAAAAGTAAACTCCACGATACTTGCTGTTTTAGTGCACTTTAACGTGCCCTTCATTGGAGATTTAAATTCTCTTTTCTTCCACATTGCAGGAAATGGCAGACGGACCTGCCTAGGGGGGCGTGTGTGCTTGTGTCCATGTCGCTCGAGCACGAGAAGGTGGAACTGGACTCTGGCGTCAAGGCCGTGGTACTCGCTTCTCAGTATCTGATTGAGCCGTGTGGAATGGGGCGTTCCAAACTGACTCACATCTGCAGGGTGGACCTGAGGTAAGGCAAAAAGTGGAGTCAGGACTTGGTCGGGTCTTGAGGTCTAGGTCTTTGGGGATGTAACTCCATTAAGTTTTACATTTTGGTGCTGCAAAAAAGTTGAAAAACAGATGCCAGTGTTTTACCAAGCCATACAGTCTTACGGGCTCTACCAAGTAAACGCTTGTGTTTGAATTTTAGTTTGTCTATTTTTATGTGGCGACTTGCTTCTTTTTTGCGAGGTTATAAGCTGCTCGTGCTTCCCACACATTGTTCGGCACTGTCCTCTTCTGGATTTTCCATGGAGGCTACACATCATGCTGGGACCATTTACGCGTGACCATTCTTCATTTTAGAGCGCCTTGATCTAAACTTTATACAAATTATAGCACATAGTTAAAGTCATTTAACTCATTTTGTTTGTCTAGCTGGAAGTGCTTATTGGATTTTTCAGTTCATAATAACCTAAATAAAGTGACATTGCTGTTTCTCATCTGCTTTTTTGTTTAATATATTCCAGTCTGTAGCTGTTTATTGTTCTAAAGGGCATGTCTTAGAATTACTGCCTTTACCGATCTGCATTCCTAACTGTACATGCAGAATTCATAAATTGTGTCATTTTTTCACTGAAGTTATGCCAGCTGGTACAAAAAACATGTATTGTCTGGTGGTCTGTGTGATATTTTTTACGCAAACCAGTCACCTTTGTGCAAACATTATGGAAAAAGCGTATTTGTGAGAAAAAGAACAAAACTTCTGAGTAATATATGAAACTCAACAATTGAGATTTATGAGAGACTAGGCTCATGTAAAAAAATGCCTTGACTTACTGTTTCCCACCACAATGACTACCATCAAATCAGCCTCCCTTTACCTTTAACCCCTTAAGCACATCCTGCTACTGCATCCTTCACTCTAAAAACACCTTTACCTCAACCATTCCCTTTACGCTAACCATTATCAGGAAGTTAATACTAACCCACCCGCATGCCTCTTCAGTCATCCTGCTCTTTCTCTCTTTTCTCTTTTACTTGTTTCTTTTTTAACTCTTGGCACCCATTCCCACTACTATCTTGCTTTTTTGTATTCCCTACACAGATTTGGAAACCTGCTCCTATCGATTTCCTGCAGTTTGTATTTGTTTAACTCCAGTATTTCAGGGGGTGAATTCCCCTTTTTCTTTCTTTCTTATTGTTGGTTTTCCAAATTGGATCTGGAACCCTCTCTTGCCCCTCCCCCTCCCACACATTGTCTGTTTCACTTCTCCCTTTTTATCCTGCTCTTTTCCATTTTTATTAATCTCCTGTTACTCTGCATTCTTTTAGCCAACCTCAAGTGTACTGTGGCGATGTCTGTAAATTTATATAAAGAAGGAATTGTAAACGCACCTTCTTGCTGCATCAGCCCCTCCTGTTCTTCTGTGATCATCTGCCAATGCAGTAGAAACCAAAAGCTGCCTTTTAATGCGCTTACTTTTTTGTACTAAAACAGCTATGGCTTTTTAGGTCGAGCCTAGAGCCAGCGCACATTTGCTGCTCTGCGAGACGTATTGTTGAGGAGTAGGGAATAGAAGCCCCACCCACTCTCCGTCCATATTTGCCATTGGCTTGTGTCAGTGTCCTTCCTAAATGCTGGCTTCTGATTCGTCAATAGGCTTGTTAGTCCATCCTTAGTACCACCTCCTCTTCATTTGTCACCTCCCATGGCGACTGGCCCCTTTACTTCGGTTGTTACACGGTACGTGTTAATTTGACTATGAGCACTATTTTTTTTAATGAGGTTCTCCTACTGCAGGCACGACATGCTTTGGCTCCTTCTTTACTCCCCCTCCTCCCTCCGGTTGTTGTGCCTTCTCTTCTCCCCAGCCCGCCCTCCCGTTGTCCATGCCTTCCTCCCACCCCTGCCCTCCCTCCCATTGTCCGTGCCTTCTCCCCCCCCTCCTGTTGTCCGTGGCTTCTCCCCCCTGCCCGCCCTCCCTCCCGTTGTCCGTGCCTTCTCCGCCCGCCCTCCCATTGTCCGTGCCTTCTCCCGTCCACCCTCCCTCCCGTTGTCCGTGATGCCTACCATTTGCAATGCAATAGGTCTCGCGTAAATGCGAGACCTATTGCATTGCAAATGCTTTTTTTTATTGATTTCTCCCACCCTTTGTTCTTGACTCTTGGGCATTTTAGTGTATGATGTATTAATTTGTTGCAGTTTTTCACCAGGCGACACTATTCACTCTACACTGCTAAATTTCCGGCTCAAAGCTAGCCATTCTAAACCAGAACTTTCAGTGATGTGGAAATGTAATGGCCTACGTTATCTCTTCAGCGATGTACAGCAGAATCTAGCACTTAATTAAGTTGCATTGATCAATATCCATAAATAAAACGCTGGATATTAACACATACTTTACTTTCTTTGTCGATTATTGGGGCGACGGACTCTATGTGGTATCATGGAGTGGCAGTGTGAGATGATGTGTTCTTGGATGACTTTAAGAAATCAGCACTGAAGAGGGGTTTAAAAATAAATAAAATCCACGCCATGTTTATGACTGCGTTGAGCGATCCTGCTCGTCCTTACTCCCTTTCCTTCCTAACTGGTTTGGGCTCCTGTTTCATCGGCATGCCATACCGGAAACGGCTCTTTTATGAAAGATGCTGCAGTGTGATGTGAAGGTCCCTGGGATCATGTGTGCACCTGGGCTCCCCCGATTTAGCATTAATCCCCTATTTCCTGTTTCTACCTAGCAGCCTGGCCTGACCCTGCATTTTATTTTTCCTCCTGCCCCCCTTTCGTGTGGATTTTGGTATCGCCGACTTTTTATTTAATTTTTAAGTAAAGTTATATATTTTTGATCTCGGGCCCTTGGTTTCATTCTTGCATTATATACCTAGAGAACAGCCATATAATATAGTTGCAGTTTGCAGTATTTCATGTCATAGCAGAGGTCTCACTCAGTCCATAGAATCAAATGAACTACGCTCAGTGTATGGCCAATAGACAATGGCCAATCCTCAAGTAAATTTACAAATACAATATTAATCTTATAGTGGATAAGAACACGTAACATTAAACTAAACAAGCATTGGCAATGCAATAGGTCTCGCATTAGTTAAATGCAGAGCTATTGGCTTTGTACATGGAAAAGTAATACGGCGGGCAAACAATGTTTTACTTTATTTTTTATTTATTGACTTTTGTAGTAAGGGTGGCATGCCGCGCAGTGTGCCACCATTATTACAAAAGTAAATACATAGAAGAAAAAAAGTTGTTTGTCCGCCATATTACTTTTACATTGGCAAAGCCAATAGCTCTGCATCCAATTAATGCGAGACCTATTGCATTGCAATTGCTTGTTTTAAATGTTTTTAGTAATTGTGATTTTTAGGCATTTTTTAAAGAGGGTTCCTTGATGCTATTCAATATGGGAGTTCAGTCTTCTGGATCAGTGTATTGGTGGGGGTGTTGTGATGTGGTAATGGAAGTGTAGGACGAAGCAGTGTGATCACCATAAAGTTGTTTTTTGTTTATACTTTTTTAATCTGTTTTTAACGCTATGTTACAACTTCTAATTAAATAGTGCAGGGCGGCTCTTCTAAGTGAATGCTATTATATTGTAATTTCATGGCTTACCCACAAAATCCTTTTTAAGCTCACAATTCTCTCCCATTGTATTTGTTATTTTAGGGGCCGCTCTCCCGAATGGTACAACAAGGTCTTCGGACAACTCTGTGCTATGGAACTGGCCAGGATCCGAAACTCTTTCCCAGCCCTGAACCCTGTAGGCCCAGAGACAAAACTCTGAAAAGGCTTGGACTGTGAGTGCTCTGTTGACCCAGTGAACCCTTGGACGCCAGGCCTCAGGATGAGGGACCCATCTACAGGAACCTGTTCACTGGGACTTCTTGCTTGGAGGTCAGTGGCCAGGTCTGTTGTCTTGATGCTCAAGGCAACGTGCTTTATAGTATTACTTCCTGGGGAAGACTTCGCTGTTGAAGTTCGGCTTTTCAACCAAGAAATGACATCTCCTGAGTTCTCTCTAAAGCATCTGCATTTTATCATCTTTATCGTCTCCCCAAGGACAATGGGACACCCTTTAGTCGCCTTTCATTGCCTTAGAATTGGAACAGAGATTTTAAAAAGTGAGTCGTTGATGAAAAGCCCTCAGTGTCTACCTTGCATCGGTGTGCTAGCAGCGGCATTGCGTTTCAAGAGCACACTACAGGAGCAGGCACAGACGACTGCATCCTGATCAGAACCCTTTGCCCTACGAAGAACAAACAATGGAATGATACCCTTGCTTCGGTGTCTGGAGGCACAGGCCATTGGGCCTCTGACAAACGATGGACCTTGAACCATGGAACCACAGGTCACATCATGCATCTATTAAGAAACTGTTCCAGCACACTGGGGAAGAGCTAGAACCAAATATTCAGCTTTGTCAAATGTGGAAAGACAGTACAGACAATTTTATTGTGTAGATAAGATGCTTTGAATGTTTTTAACCTCAACGGCAGCATTTCCCTGGCTTGTAAAATGTGTTACATTCTTGGAATGTGAATGAAACTGAGAATCTGTGCCAAATGTTGTGTTTAGCTAGTGGACTGGTTGAAGTTGGGAGGCTTCCGCTTTGACCTATATAGTTCAGGTAGGTGACTTCTAGGGGTAGGATACAATGGGTGACTGTCCGTAAACATCCTATCGGACACAACACTCTGCATTCAGGTTATCTTGACAAACATGCACTTGTGCATGGTGCTCGGTAATAGCCTTTTACTAGTAAGGGGGCGATACAATTAGGAACTTGTAAAAGATTAGGCTAAACTCTTTCTCTGACGATGATACATGTCTCTGTGGTTTGAATTATGCAGTCCCTTAGGACAACCTCATCCCCCACTCTTATCTCCTATTAGTGCCCTTTCCATTGGTGCCTCATCTTGGTGCCTTTGCAGAATGCCATAGAATTCCCATTAACTGCACCTGGGACAAGAAGTACTTTAGAAAATAAGATTCTTATAAGATGGTAAAGTGTCCACCATTTCTCATAAAGAGTGTTTAAATGGTGCAACGTTGGTTCATGCCAGTATGACAAGCCATGAACATTTTTCACTCTTTTTGCGATGCAGAAGCAATGGGAACAGGCGACACTAGAATGCTCTAGATTGCAAAATTCATTCAAAAGCTACAAAAGTCTGTTACATTTACCAGAAGCATATTTTTACTTCTGCACCTCACTGGGTGTAGTCTGTCTAGCTCAGCCCTGTCTGTACTAAATACAAATTTATATGGTAGATTAACCAGAAAAAAATCCTTTCCATGATAAATTGCTCCTGGAACTATTCAGCCAACCCCTAAAAACACCTTTCCCTTTTTTGATCGATTTTATATCATGTTTCTCACATCATATGCTTTTAAATGCTACCTACGAGACATGCTTCTAATAGTGATCTGTTCAATATTTTGGTGAACATGATAAGATAGCATTGCTATTTCGTTTATTGCTTTAATCAAGCATGACCCTCTGATGCGTAGCTTAGTTTTGACTACACATATTAGTAGCATCTTACGTAACATACTTTAGGAGAACCACTTAGGAGAACCCTAAAACTCTAGTTTCTTGATGTTCTATCTACTGGTGTGCCAGAAGAAACCTCTCCGCCACACCGTACTGTAAACTAAAACAGACCCTTCTCTAGAGCAGTGGGTGGCCAACATCCCACAGAGGCCCACCCCTGTTCTGTAGGCTAAATGTTGGTTTCATGGTCCAGTATAAGTAGGAAATCAGGCAGAAACAGAAGGTACAACAAAGGTCTGAGTCAGAAGTTAGAGTGATATAGTGAATAGACATTAGAACTTTTCTATGACCTTGGTATTCGTCCTGAAGAAGCCCACAATGATCATTACCAGAAACTATCCTCTAGACGTGTTAAAGGCCCATCTGAATGCACCGCCTTTCATTCCATAGCTTGCTATTTCATGTTACACTTTTATTTCTTACGTTTGAAAGATAATCACCAAAGTAATTCTGGCCACATATCTCTGTAAAATGATGCCCCGCTTTTTTCTATATTCCTTAAGAACATGCTGACATTCTCTCTCAGTGAGATCCACGTAGCACGTTTACAAACGTGCCCTTTATTTTTGGTGCAAACAAACCATGGTAAATTTGTGAGACGGTGGACAGCTGAGATGGTGCCTCGCCACTTATGTAGCTCTCACGGGCTCACTTGCGATCTACTAATTCTGAAACATTGGATGCTCTGGTAGGTCAATTCCACAGTGCTACGTATCAACGAGTCCTCTCATTGGCTGATTGCTGGACTTGCGTCTTCAGCTATTGCCATTACACGAGACGCTTCCAATCAATACATTTTATTTGCAGTGTTCACTACCTAACGCCAACAGTTCTTACTGTTTTAAAGCCATGATGCCACATTTGTAGGGAGAAGTTCTCTCACTCAGTGGCATATGTAAATATGTGTAAATTAGTTTTGCAGATCTTTCTTTCCTTTTTGTGGTTTCTTTTTCCATTTGTGTTGGTGTTTTCTATTTTTGTACTTTTGGGTATTTCCCTTTGACATTTTCCCAGCTGATTTCCTGGTCGATTTAAGTGTGGTATATAATTGTTTCATCTTTCTTTTTCTTCTTATGATGAGCGACCGAATCATGCCTGCGACGGTGCCTTTCTTCAGACCCCAACCTTTAGGACCAACTGGTCTATCTGTATTGGTCCAAGGTCAAGGCAGTGTGGCAGCCTGTAGCTTGTGTCCAGAATAATAAACCATGCTGTTATTCTGGAGAGCAGTAATCGAGTGTTGTAACTAAGTTCCATCTTTTTAAAAGCTATAACTTGTTACTCTCTGTTTGTACCTTATCAACAGTATTTAATTGTAAAACTAAAGCTCTGTCTCATTGTGTTCTAATCTGTTTTACAAATGTTTTTGTCTTTTGGGCACGTCCCCCTTATAAATAATGTACAGTTGAAATATTAATATATATATATATATATGCCTTCCTTTGTATTTTTGCAGCTGAAGAATCCTGTGACAGGCAATGCACGGGTTTTATGTGTATTTTCTATTTAAGGATTTTTTTGTAACATGTGCAGAGTGTTTGACGCAGAGGTTGAGTGACTCGTGGGTGCCGTGGCTGTGAAGTTGGGAGTCATGTGAGGAAAAGGGAGCCTGAGCCATTAAAGAACTCATAAATGTAATTCTGCTGTCTGTTTCCATTTGTCCATTTGTAAGACTACTTGACCAAGCACATAGAGAGTGTGAACTATCATGGCTAAGGTAATTTTCCTCGTTAGCATGGGAAAAGTTCAAAATCATATTTTGCTTAAAAAAATCATGAGAAACAATTCAGCAGAGCAAGAAACCTGCTGCAAACTGGCAAGTCTCCCAGCTGCTGACTCTTAGGGGCATATTTACAAGGTGATTGCGCCAACGGAACATCACTTTTTTTGATGCTCCGGTGGCGCGATGCCCTGCACTACATTTACTAAGTGGCATTAAGACACTTATTGTGGCTTAACGCCGCTTTGTAAATTTGGTACTCTTTCACGCAGTTTTCTTTGTGAAAGGGGCGTGCAGTGGGTGTTGCTGTGGGCGTTCCACCGCAACACCCATTGCTGTTTGATGCTGCCCCACTTTTACGAGGATCTGTAAATCTGAGGCAGCGCCAAAAACTAACTCCATGCAAAAGCAGGAGTTAGATTGGCGCAATGAGGAGAAATACTTTTATTTCTCCTCGTTTTTGCTTTTTCTAGAAAAGAGCAAAATGCCATGAATGATTGTTTATGTGCAGGATGGTATACCTTAAATAATGATGATTTGCTACTTCTATGTGTGCTGCAGAATGCAGCACACATAGGAGTTACAAATCACCATTAGTGATTGTTTATCTGCAAAAAGGGACCGCTTCCTGCACAGAAACAATGATTCCCTGCAAGGCAGGAACCCTTGCACTATGGTGCAAGGGTGTCTGAGTTGGCGATAGACAGATATTTTTAGCGCCAGCACTTTGGAAAACTCAGGGACAGATTTCACTGATTTTCCCTGCCTGGGTCTGCCATGCAAGACATGGTGCGGGCTTGGAAATTAACAATTTCTCTTATGTTTTGGGAGAAAACTTCCCGTGCATCAGGGCTATTGTTATTTTGCTCTTTAGAAATAAATCACTGATTTGAGTGTTCAATCAAAAGCAAAATGTAGAACTGCCGAAAAAACATGGTGCCTGTTCTGCATTTCAGCTGTGACTTTAATGTATTCGTCTCCCCCGCTGATGCACTGTGGGCACGAAGATCCCCGGCTCAGAGAGTCCCCCATAAAACCTAAAATAAACAAAGACTATCAAAATCTCTAGCTTATAAACATGTCACTACAGAAAGTTCAACCTGCACCTAAACATCTGAAGTTAGAAGTAAATCAGCTCAACCCTAACATATGTGTTAAGTGAGTTTAGCTGGGTGTAGATTACATACAGGTCCAACTATTGGGAAAATATTTGTGTAAAGTGGAGATTTTGATTGTCTACATTTGAAGTATTTTTCTTTCAAAATATGTTTTTGCAAAATGTTATCCCATTGAATCCTTTGCTGTAGCCGCAGATGGAGACATTTGTACAAGTTGTGTTTCGGTCTCCCTGAAAATAGGCAAGTATGAATTTTCCTTAAGGAGCTGGTGAACCTGGAAGAATTTATGATATTATATATTTCCTTTTTTATTTATTGAGGTAACATTTTTGGAACTAAGGGCCAGATGTTCAAACTTTTTTGCGGTTGCAAACAGTCGTATTCGGAGTTGCACTAGCAGTGCTTAATTTGTAAAATAATAAGAGCCAGTGCCCTGACCTGGGAGGCCACTGCAGCTTGCACCACCCATCGCCCCTGTCATCAGTGGCAAAACAACTACTAACCACCTCTCTCACCTACAAGTGCAACAGTTCAGATTATTCCAGGTCCCCAAAGCTAAAGGAATGGCAGAGGAGACGGGTATTAGTAATATTTAATGTATATTGCATTCACAAACAACTGTTGTTCTGCTCATCTCTAAATTACATGAGCAGCACCACCATGTGATAGACTGTCATAAGTGTAGTGTTGGCAATTAAGCGCCCGTGCCGAGCACCGGAAACCAATTCGGTGCCCGTGCCAAGCACCGGAAACCACTGGCTCAAATTAAGCACTGTGCAATAGAAAAAAAGTTATTTCTGTAGCATGTGTTACTGTAAATACATGCTCCTTCCATCTAGTATTGTCCTCAGACGTTTGCTGGTTATTTTTGTTTCGAAGAAGGCTTTAGAGTCTCAGGATGCACTGTGACTCCGCCCTTAGTGGCCAATGCACCTGTGCACCAATCCGTGCTTAATTTGTAACAAAATAAGTGCCAGGATTCTCGACAGGAGGCCGCTGCAGCGTGCACCATACATTGTTCTGCTATGCTGCCAATGATGGTAACAAGACAACTATTAACCATCACACGCCTACAAGTGTGACAACTCTGACTATTTCAGGCCCCCAAAGCTATAAGAATGGCTTGGGCGGCAGGTAATAGTAATTTTTAATTAATATAGCATTAATAATTAACTGTTATTGTGGCCATCTCTAAATTAGCTAGACATCGCCACCTTGTGGCAGGCTGTCACAAGCGCCGGCACCAACTCAAAGTAAAAAAAACTTTTTCTGCCATTGGGTTTGGACGTGTACCGACGTGGCTCCAAGACTCGACGTGTTCTCCACATGTCTTTAGGGCCAACCAGTGAATCTTCGAGACCCAGAGGCATTATTACAAGGCCCCTGTGCCACCGGAACATCACTTCTTTTGACACTCCAGTGGCGCACTATGCTGAGCAATATTTGGAAGGCCACGCAAAGTCACCCTGCTTGGCTTTTCATTGCCATGTAAATATGGCCCCCTGTCACACATTAGTCTGCATGAAAGGGGCATTCCATGGGTGTTGCTGTGGAAATTCCCATGCAACACAATCAACCAAAAGGGGACTACAGGGCTTTTACATATAGAGGTCCAGCATACATGCCCTATCAAGCAGTGGGAGAAATAGGTATGCAGTTCCTCGGGTAAGTGAGAGAGAGAGAAAACAGAGGAAACACAGCAATAGAGGAAGGGAATTCCTCTTGTCGGAACTAGGGTCCTTACACACCCAGCAAGCTAGGTGTCATGCTTCATCATATGAACCTGCTCCTCGTCGGGTCGGCGCTGCAATACCCGACGGGCACCCATAAAGGGGCTCTTTAGCGGAGATCTTCAGTTCCTGGCCGTATGGTGCGGTGTGTGTGAGGGCCTAGTGGTGTAGATGTGAGTGAATAGAGGTGATCTAAAACAAGTTGGATAGTCCAAAATATGACTTTATTCAGGCTGGCTATCCACCTGATTAAAAACAAACTAAGAGTGGCAGCTTGCTGTCAGGTTGGTTCAGCTCAGCTATGCTCATCTCTGACGGTCAACATGTTTCATGCCTCGCGGTCCTAGTGATCCTCGGCAATTCTTCAGGACCAGGATTTTGTACTCTTCACTGATACAGTTTTGGCTACCTTATATATTTCTCTTAGGTTACCCGACAATCATGGAGAGACTGTTTTCATAATACTAAATGTGGTAGGTAGCAGTCGCACCCACCACAATGTGTAGATAGTTCATTTACAATAGGTCCTGAAGAATTGCCGAGGATCACTAGGACCGCGAGGCATGAAACATCTTGACCGTCGGAGATGAGCATAGCTGAGCTGAACCAACCTGACAGCAAGCTGCCACTCTTGGTTTGTTTTTAATCAGGTGGATAGCCAGCCTGAATAAAGTCATATTTTGGACTATCCAACTTGTTTTAGATCACCTCTATTCACTCACATCTACACCACTAGGCCCCTCACACGCACCACACCATACGGCCAGGAACTGAATATCTCCGCTAAAGAGCCCCTTTATGGGTGCCCATCGGGTATTGCAGCGCCGACCCGACGCGGAGCAGGTTCATATGATGAAGCATGACACCTAGCTTGCTGGGTGTGTGAGGACCCTAGTTCCGACAAGAGGAATTCCCTTCCTCTATTGCTGTGTTTCCTCTGTTTCCTCTCTCTCTCTCACTTACCCGAGGAATTGCATACCTATTTCTCCCACTATTCCCATGCAACACCCATGGATTCTGGCACATAAATCCAATTTGCAAGGTTTCGTAAACGTGGGAATGCGGCAGATTCGAACGCCTCCCTAGGAGAGGTGTTAAAGCGGCGCAGCAAGGAAGAATACCTTTATTTCTCCTCATTTGTTTGCTCTTTCTATGAAGAAAAACACCATCAATGATTGTTTTTGTGCCGGAAGGTGTCCTTTACCGCTCAAAAAAAATCATCCCTGCAATGCAGGCATCCTTGCACCATGGTGCAAGGGTGCCTGCGTTGGCGCGAGGCAGCCAATTGTGTGCCAGCGCAGAGGAAAGGACAGGGATGTGTCGCATTGCTGTAAATACGACGCATCTTTGCACTTTCCTAATGACGCAGCTTGGCGCAGCAAGCTGGCTTGCAACACCGCACCATTTTCTAGTTAATATGACCCCCAGAGTTGGAAAAACATTTGTCATCTGCATTTTCTTTTTACTGCATCCCTGGATGCCCACCGTTCGAGTCCCCAAACTGCAAGGCCCTCATACCTTTTCTAGGGCTAGGTGTCCCTTTCCATCAATCTTATACACCTGAGAATGCAGATCCCAAAGTGTATTGGAACAGACACCCATCCAGTACTGCGGCCAGTGCCATGTGAAGTACCCATAGTGGGATCACCACGAGGTTTGTAAGCCCTGTTTCTCCAGCGACCACGACAATACCTTCTCTGAAGCTTGCTTCGCCTTCAGGGTTGCCAACTTTCTGAGAAGAAAATCCCAGCTTTTGCTGTTCTGGAGTTGCCAAGAGCTAGCAGATGAAAAAGCAGTTGTGTAAAATTGTCAGAATTATTTTCCAGCATGGTAAGTATTCCTCTGTTTCCTCTAATATTCATTCTGACACTATATAGATCGCTCTCAAATACTTTCTAAATGACTTAGGAGTGTGTTGGTTGTTTTAAGTTTGTTTCAGAGACGTAAAAATACTGGATTTGACAGCTTTTGCCAATATTTTTACCGGCCTGGACTTGAAAATAGGCTGGTATAAAAAGAATAACCAGGTGGCAACCCTACTCGCCTTCCATTGGAAGAAACCTCTGTCGTACGGAATGAATAGACATTCGTACACTGAAACATGCACCAGCAGTCTACTGCCAACATGCCTGACATCTTTGGAGAACAAGACCCTTTCGGCGCTGAGGAAGGTGAGGACGTTGGTCCTTCAGTCATCTTGCCGGCACCAGGCCCAGAGGCCATCTGCAGCGCCTCCAACCCTGAGGGAGAATAGGAGGCTCCTTACAATTCCATGACCAGTGGCCTTCAGATGAAGTCCTTATCCAGGGTTGTAACTACAGTCAGCACTGACACACCCAAAGCCTCGCAAAAGGCCTCATGCCAAGGCAAAGCAGTGCTCCTGAGGGAGTTAGGCTTTGAGCCCCATGCACGAAACACCACAGCTTCCAGGGGCGTCCACCACCTTCAGGCTCCTGTTGGCTCTGAACTAAGGCCTCTTATTTGAAAAAGGACTCATTCCAGGGTGTCAACTCCATTCGAAGCCGAAGGTTCCATCGACGCCAGTACCTAAGCCCCTGTGTACTTCAAGGGCATCATCGACACTGATAACACTCTCGACAACTGGCTCAGTTTATTCCTATACACCCATCCTCCAGAGGCTATAGGAGGAGCTTGATACAATGCAGAAGCGCCTCTTTATTCATCCCCTTACAGGAGGGGATTTCGGCAAAACCATCCCTGACGAAACCCACAGAGACTCTGCTTCGAAGAGGAGACTGGCTTCCGAGGAGGACCCTGCATCAGAGGCCCCTTTGGGTCTTGTGTCCAAGAAACACCATTCCTCTCCCTTATGCTCCACCTCATCCACCTTTGCCTTCTCCACTTCCACCACCACCGTGTACACCGCCACCACTGCCTCCACCAGACAGAACCCCACACTCCTCTTATGACCCATGCAGTCCTTTTAGCCCTGGTGAACCTTATGACACTCTCTTCGAGCTAGAGCTCACGGATGACCCTTCGGAAGACTACGATGTCGACCCCCTGGGCGGCCTAGACCTTGACCATTAGACCAATAGGACATCTTCCCCAAATTATACCATTGCCTTTTTAAAAAGCCATCCAGCAGGTAGACACATTTCACAGGGTGGACATGCCTATCCTCCACAGTGTAGGCGATTTCCTTGTAGCTGTCCAAGTTGGAGCGGATGGTGCAATTTCTGCCCATGCTGAAAAACATGCTCAACTCCGCACCAGAAACAGCCATGGAACCAATAAAGGCCAGGGTAGTATCACCCAGGGTGGAGAACAAGTACAAGACCTTCACCAGTGACCTGCTCTACACCAGGGACCATGTCCCACATGACTCTCTGGGTGTACATACCAACCACAAGCGAGTTTCTGCTCAAGCCACAGTCCCCGCCCTGCCACCTGACAAAGAAAGCAAGATGCTGGACACAGCTGGCAAGAAGGTGGCCATAGGGATGGTTATGCAGTGGCAACTAGCAACTCCGTGGGGCTCTTCTGCTACGATAGAGCCCAGTGGGGTGTCCCTGAGGAGTACAGGAAAAGCGGAGAAGAAACAGTGTCCGTGGCCAAGACCATCCAGTGCTAGCATCCGTTGTGCACTCAATGCCATGGACACAATCTCCCTGGGGTCAACACCAGCGTCCATTACAGACGCATGTCTGGCTCAGAATTTTGAGGTTTAAGCAGAAGGTTCAACAGTATTTCCCCAATCTGCCCTTCGATGGGGAACACCTATCTGGGCCTCACATTGATGAAAAGCTGGGGACAATAAAGGAGGACACTGATGTCGCAAATCAACAGGTGCCCTTCAAACGTGGCCTTCAAGAGGCTTTCTGAGGCAGCATCCTCAAGCAGCAACCAAGGCCACTTATTTGGATCTTGCCCACTCTTACCAGAGACAGCATCATTCTTTCCACCATCAGGCAGGCAGGGGTTACGCCGGGGGCACCTTAAGTGGCAATAAAAATAAGGGTAGGTGGAGGGGCAACTCTGGAAAAAGAGTCTCTACCTCGAACCATTGACTCACCCTCCTCTCCCCCAATCATGGCTTCTATTGAGGGAAATTTGTAGGACTTCCTCTCCTGCTGGGAGAAAGGTACATGAGATCAGTGGGTACTCTTGGTGGTTCGCCACAGTTACTGCGTAGAGTTTCTCACAACCCCTCCCAACATCACATCCGAACATATACCCTCAGTAGAAAACATCTCTACTTTCTAGAGGAAGAGATCAGGGCGCTCCTCCACAAGAGTGCCATAGAAACAGTGCCCTCTTACCACTGGGTCAAGGCTGTGTTATTTACTCATACCCCACAAGGACAGTTTCAACATGCCAATCTCGGACCTTTGGATCCTTAATCAAAGCATCCTGTTGGAACATTTCCACTGGGCAACCCTGCAAGATGTCATCCCTCTGGTCCGTTAAGGTGACTACATATCTGAAAGAAACACGTAGTGATAGATTCCTTACCTTAGAATATCCCCAGGCGTCCGTCAAGATCCGGAAAGTTTTCGTCAGCAGTACCCCTGCGCGTTGGAAGGTGGCGTCGTGCGGCTCCGCGTCCGTCGTAGGAGTCGTGATCGCCGGGATGACGTCACGGCAGCTACTTAGACGCCGCCCTCGCGCGCTGTCGTCAGTTCTTTCTTTTCCGCGCCAGCAAGCGCAGATCCGGAGAGAGCGGTACCCCCAGTCTTTTTTGACTGAGTTTTTGGAGATTTTTTGTCTCACCCTTTTTGAGTCAATTCGACTCCTGGTGCAGTTAGGGATGCCCGGGTTTAAATCTTGCGAGGACTGTCATCAGATGATGTCGGTGACGGACCCGCACCGCGTGTGTCTCTTCTGCCTGGGGCGCGACCATGACCCCAAGTCATGCCCCGACTGCCGGTCCATGGCACCGAAGTCTTTGCGGGAGCGGTCCCGAAAGCTGCTTGAAGCCCGGCAGTCGGCTCCGTGCCGTGAAAGGTCCCGGTCCAGAGGGAGGTCGAGGGACTGGTCGCGGAACCACCACCATCGGAAGTCGTCCGAATCGAAGTCTTCGCACTCGGGTCAGGTAAGGTGAAGCGCCAAAAGAAGTCGAAGAAACGTCATCGTTCCCCGACTTCCCCTCGCGCGACTTGGCTGAGGGTGCGGGTGTTGCCACTCCGGCGGAGCCTACGCAGTCGCTTGTGACCTAACCGCCCTTCCCGGGTTCATCGGAGACTCCGGCCCAGGTGCAGGAATTCCTGTCCGCTATGGCTCACCTATTTGGGCCGTCGGGCCCCTCCGGTGCGCCTTCGGGCCCCGCTGGCCCGACTGGGAGTTCTCGCCCTTTGACGCCGGCGGCTCCGGCCCCGGCATCGCCATCGGCTCCGGCCTCGGCACCGCAGGACTCCCGTGGATCCCGCAGTGGATCCAGGTTGACACCGGTTGACCTCGTGACACCTCCACCGACGTCGACCCCACCGGCACCACGTTTCGCCACGCGCGCGCCAGACGTCGTCGTCCCCGATTTCAGCCCCTAAGTGGAGACGGTGCCAGAACGGTGTCGACCGACGCGGATTCCGACGCCGTTTGGGAATCTGTTTCCCTATCTCCATCCTCCTCCTTTTCTGCCTGTACAACAGCATGAGGAGGAAGGGGAGGACTGGGAGGGGTCTGAGGACCCTCTCGCTGCTCAATGCGAGTATGACCCGGACTGGGCAGAGGAGCTGGGGATGCCAGTGGTCTGGACACCTCTCCAGACCTTGGTATGCTGTCTCCTCCTACCGTGGGCTACGGAGGAGGGTGCTTCTTTTTCTGTGGTGTTGCGTAGGGCGGCCGGGGCTCTCCACCTCAAGCTACCTACTGTGGCTGTCAGGACTAACCTCCTGACGGAAGGCCTTCAGCCAGCAGTTACCTCTGCGGAACCACTGCTGCCCTTTAATGACGCACTTTCGGACGTTCTTTTGGGCTCTTGGTCCAGGCCCAACACAGGGGCTCCTGTGGACAGGAACGTGGCCCGACGCCATCGCCCGGCCCCGGGCGACCCCCTCTTCCTCTCCCAACACCCCACCCCTGAGAGCTTGGTTGTCCAAGCCTCCGCTTCCCCAAGCGCATTCCCTACCGCTCCCCCGGACAGGGAATCCAAGAGGCTGGAACAATTTGGGAAGAAGGTTTTTTCTTCCGCCAGTCTAGGGCTGCGGTCGGTGAACACTGCATGCCTCTTGGGCCGTTATTCTCACTCTCTGTAGGATACGGTGGCGCAGTTGCTGCCTCAGTGTCAGGAGGAGGCTCGGACACTACTCTCCCAGGCTATTGCTGAGGGGAGAGCTGCAGCCAAGTTCACGATCCGTTGTGGCCTTGACACCGCTGACTCGCTGGGCAGAGCGATTTCCACGACAGTGGCGCTCCGCCGCCATGCCTGGCTGAGGACAACTGGCATCTCGGGGGATGTCCAAAACACTTTGATGGACATGCCCTTTGATGGTATTCGCCTCTTTGGCAACAAGGCAGACAGTGCTTTGGAGAGATTTAAGACTCACGGGCTACGGCCAAGTCCTTGGGCCTTTCGGCCACACGGCCTCCTCAGCCTTCTGCCTTTCGCTCCTTTCGTGCTCGCGGAAGGGGCAACCCACCACGTTCGCAACAGAGCCACAGGCCGGCGCAACAGGCCACTCGCGGCCGCGGACGTGGGAACCGCTGCGGCGGTTCAGGGAGCCAGCGGACGGATCAGTCCACCACCACCCCAGCCACCACTGCCTCCAAACCTTCCTAGTCCGACCTTTCAGGCCCACCAAACGCCAGTGGGTGGCAGGCTTCACCATCACCTCCCCCACTGGCGCACCATCACGTCGGACAGGTGGGTTTTACAGATAGTCCGAAGGGGCTACTCCCTCCTCTTCGAGACTACCCCTCCAGCCATGCCACCTCAATACCACCGCATGTCGGGGATCACTTGGCACTTCTCCAGCAGGAAGTTGTGGCCCTCTTGGCCAAGGGGGCCATAGAGCGCGTTCCAACGCCAGAAGTAGGTTGTGGTTGTTATTCCCACTACTTTCTGATTCCAAAGAAGGACAAGGGCCTGCGTCCTATCTTGGACCTTCGGAACGTCAATCTCTTCCTCCGGAAGGAGAAGTTCAAGATGCTCACACTTGCTCAGGTCTTGTCTGCCCTAGATCCACAAGACTAGATGGTAGCGTTGTACTTGCAGGACGCTTACTTTCATATCCCCGTCCTGCCGGCCCACAGGCGTTACCTGCGGTTCACGGTAGGCCACGAGCATTT
The DNA here is from genome assembly GCA_963921515.1 of Calotriton arnoldi. NCBI lineage: Eukaryota > Metazoa > Chordata > Amphibia > Caudata > Salamandridae > Calotriton > Calotriton arnoldi. Next base: position 1,709,902 of record CAWUFW010002109.1, read on the forward strand.
TCAGTTCACCGTGCTTCCTTTCGGCCTTACCAGCGCCCCTCGGGTGTTCACGAAAGTAATGGCGGTGGTCGCAGCTCATCTGCGCAGATCAGGGGTTTCAGTCTTCCCTTATCTCGACGACTGGTTGTTGAAGGCGGGCTCGCCCCAGGCAGTCGTCTCCCACCTTCAGACTACGGTCGACCACCTGCATTTGCTGGGGTTCTCCATCAACGTGCTGAAGTCGCACCTGATTCCCTCTCAGAAGCTCCTCTTCATCAGAGCAGTTCTGGACACAGCGCAGTTTCGGGTCTATCCTCCCGAACAGCGAGTCCGGGATATTCGGGCTATGATTCCAATCTTTCAGCCCTTATCCTGGGTTTCGGTCAGGATGACCTTGAGGCTGCTGGGCCTCATGGCCTCCTGCATCCTGCTGATCAATCATGCCAGATGGCATATACGGGCTCTGCAGTGGGACCTGAAGTTCCAGTGGGCGCAGCATCAGGGGAATCTGTCCGACTACGTCCAGATCTTGGAGGGCACTGCAAGACAGTTGCAGTGGTGGCTCACGAACCAGCATTGGGTCAGCGGCAGATCCCTCTCCCTTCCCCAACCAGAGCACACAGTGGTGACGGACGCGTCCCTCCTGGGATGGGGCAACCACATGGGAGAGGCGGAAATCACAGGCCTCTGGTCTCCGGCGGAGTCCAGGCTCCATATCAACATTCTGGAGCTTCGGGCGATCCGACTTGCACTGAAGGCATTCCTTCCCTCTGTCAAGGGGAGAGTAGTGCAGGTGTTCACAGACAACACCACCGCCATGTGGTATTGCACCAAACAGGGCGGGTGGGGTCGTGGACCCTATGTCAGGAGGCTCTGCGCCTCTGGACATGGCTGGAACATCAGGGCATTTCCCTGGTGGTTCAACACCAGGCAGGTTCACTGAACCCCAGGGCGGACGAACTCAGCCGCAGGTGCATGATGGATCACGAATGGCGTCTTCACTCGGACGTGGCGCAAGGTCTCTTTCAACAGTGGGGAGAGCCTTGGTTAGATCTATTCGCCACCGAAGAGAACGCGCAATGTCAGCAGTTCTGCGCGTTGGAATTTCCAAGGCGGCACTCGCTCGGCGACGCTTTTCGTCGCGAGTGGAGTTGTGGTCTGTTGTACGCCTTTCCGCCTATACCACTTCTACCCAGAGTGCTGAAGAAGATCAGACGCGACCGGCGTCTTGTGGCTCCGGACTGGGCTCGAAGAGTTTGGTATCCAAGCTACTCAGTATGAGCGTGGATCCCCCGATCTGACTGCCTCTTCGGGAGGATCTTCTGTCGCAGCAGCAGGGGACGGTCCTCCACCCGAACCTGTCCAGCCTCCACCTCCTTGCGTGGATATTGAGCGGCGACAGTTGATTCCATTTCACTTGCCTCCCGAAGTCTGTGATGTCATTCTGGCAGCCAGGCGTCCCTCCACTAAATCGGTATACGCCTGCAGGTGGAACAAATTTGTGGCATGGTGCACAGCAAAGGCTGTGGATCCCCTTTCTGAGGTCCTACTGTTCCTTCTCTCTTTAGCCCAGCAGGGCTCTGCTCTGGGCACTATCAAGGGCTACCTTTCTGCAATTTCAGCCTTTCTCAGGCTACCTGATCAGCCCTCTCTTTTCAAGTCCCCTGATGTAAATAGATTTCTCAAAGGCATTACTCACCTTTTCCCTCCTATTCCGTTTGTGATGCCACAATGGGACTTGAATCTGGTTCTTACTTATTTGATGTGCGCTCCCTTTGAGCCGCTTCACAACTGTCCTCTTCATTTATTAACCTTGAAGACTGCTTTCCTGGTTGCCATCACCTCCGCTAGGCGCGTGAGTGAGCTCCAGGCTCTTTCATGTAAACCTCCTTTTCTGTCTGTTCATCCGGACAAGGTTGTGCTACGCACACGTCTATCCTTTTTGCCAAAAGTTGTTACTGCCTTCCATATCAGGCAAACTATCACCTTGCCCACTTTCTTTCCGCCTCCGCACCCTTCCAGAGAGGAAGAGAGGCTCCACCGTCGGGACCCAAAACGTGCGATCTCATTTTACCTCAACCGCACACAACAGTTCGGGGTGGATGATCAGCTCTTTGTTGGCTACGTAGGTGCCAAGAAAGGCCGGGCTGTGCACAAGAGGACTATCTCCCGCTGGGTTGTCTTGTGTATAAAAGCCTACTATTCTCTGGCTAAAAAGGAGCCTCCGGTGGGGCTACGCGCCCATTCTACCAAGGCAACAGCAGCTACTACTGCATTGGGACGTGGTGTCCCCCCTGCAAGACATCTGTCAGGCAGCCACGTGGGCCTCGCTGCACACTTTTACTAAGCATTATTGCCTTGACAGCCAAGTCCGGAGAGACGGCTTCTTTGGCCGTTCTGTTCTCCGTGACTTTCTGGTGTGATCTTGGTTCGCAGACCCACCACCGGGGTTGGTATTGCTGGGGTATCTATTCTAAGATAAGGAATCTATCACTACGTGTTTCTTTCATATGAACAAGTTACTTACCTTCGGTAACGATATATCTGTAAGAAACATTAGTAGTGATAGATTCCTTACTGCCCCACCCATCCTCCCCGTTCTGCGAACTGATTTCTAGGATTAAGGTCATCCCTTTCAGGGCCCTAGTTTCAATGCACCAGTGGTCAGTATCTTGCATGGCTCTGCGTTCCTGGCGCGGAAAGTCGGGTACAGAACTGACGTCAGCGCGCGAGGGAGTCGTCTAAGTAGCTGCCGTGACGTCATCCCGGCGATCACGACGCCTACGACGGACGCGGAGCCGCACGGCGCCACCTTCCGACGCGCAGGGGTACTGCTGACGAAAACTTTCCGGATCCAGACTGACGCCTGGGGATATTCTAAGGTAAGGAATCTATCACTACTAATGTTTCTTACAGATATATCGTTACCGAAGGTAAGTAACTTGTTCGACAGCGCTAGATCTGAAGAACGCCTACCAAATCTTCTACATTCATTCTGCCCACCTGCACTACCCATGCTTTGTGACAAAATGTCACAATTACCAATTTAAATTGCTTTTCACGGCACCAAAGGTCTTCACAAAAGTGCCTAGCAGAGGTAGCAGCTCATCTACAGAGGTGGGGCATCCACGTTTTCCCTACCTTAACAATCGGCTGATCAAGAGCGCATGCAAGCAGCAATGCCTGGCTCAGACCCAAGCTGCGATCTCCCCTCTTCAGGGCCTGGGATTCACTAGAAATGCCATAAAGTCTCACCTACAACCCCTGCAGGGCCGGCTCTTCCTGGGGCCCGCACTCAATGCAGCCACAGGCAAAGCTTAACCGAGCCGGCAGAGGGTATTGGCATCCCAGAAGCATCTACGTGCCTTGCGCCTCCTAGTGATGATGGCCTTCATTGACATGGCACCCCACACCAGGGTCCGCATGAGTCCATTGTAGGAATCCCTCTCGGCTCAATGGTTACAAGCGGAGGGTCACTGGGAAGATCTAATACTGAAAGGCCAATGCCCCTCGCTCCCTCAATGGTGGAACAGCAACAACCTGTTGCAGGGCAGGCCTCTCTCCAACCCTGTTCCTCGAGTCCCCATCACCACAGATGCCTCTCTCACCAGCTGTGGGCACATCTTGACAATACAACAATATAGGGGATGTGGGCACCCCACCCTCTACCAGGGGCTGCACATCCACTATCGCAAGAGCTGACCATATGCACTTTAAGGGCTACCTTCAAGTAATTTGGGTCAAGGTAGTCGTCATTAAGACAGACAACATGAACACCACTAATTTCTTCCAAAACTTCAACTCCCCCCCACAAGTCCTACTGCAGTACTTCCAATGCTGGGGTGCCTGTCAGATAGACCTGTTTCCCTCTCCCGAAAATGAAAAATGACCAAACTTTGCCTTCAGGTTCCCACAGTCCATGGGCAAAGTACTATGGGCCTCATTTACAATATTTTGACACACAGCAGCACAGCAAGTCTTCCTTCTACGCTGCTGCGCGTCAAAATAAAAGGGCAGGAATGCACCGTATCTACATGATATGGCGCATTCCTGTCCTTCTCCCGTACGCCAGTGCACAAACAGCAGCCGTGCACCAGCGCAGACACCCTTGCGTCATTTTGCAAGGGTGCCTGCACTGAGGGGATACTGAAGGGACACCTTCCTGCACAAAAACAATCATTAAAGGCATTTTCCTCTTTCTATGCATGCTGCAGAGTGCAGCATGCATAGAAAGAGGTAAAAATGAGGAAAAATAAAAGTATTTCTCCTCGTTATGCCTCATTACGTCTCCCCTTGGGAGGCGTAGGTGTCTGACACATTCCCAGGTTTACAAAATGCAAATCTGGGAATGCGTCAAGTTCCATGGATGTGGCATGGGAACACCCACAGCAACACCCATGGAATGCACCTTTCACGCAGAGTAATTCGTGAAAGGGAAACCTATTTACAAGGCCATGAAAAGTCACACAGGGTGACTTTACGTGTCTTGTAAATATGGGGTAGCCCATTGCGTTGCCGGTGCATCAATAAAAGTGAAGTACCAGCGGCGGTGCAATGGGCCTGTAATTAAGCCCCTGTGAATGTACTGGTCAGAGATCTTTGCTTACTCTTTTCTATCTCTCCCACTACTTCTGTACATGGTATGGAAGATGCAGCAAACATCCCTAACGCTTATATCCTAGTGGCCTCGACAGCCCTGGTACTCAGTACTCCTCGAGATGTCCATCAGCTCCCACTAAAAGCTTCCCAACAGGGTGGACCTGGTCAAATGGAACCAAGGCCAGATCATACACCTAAACCCCAGGCAACTCAATCTAGCGATTTGGCAGCTGAGGTCCTAGAGTTCAGCTAACTGTGTCTCATGCAGGAATGCATGGACATCCTGCATGAATCTCGTAGGCCTACCACACAGCCCGGCTATGCTGCAAAGTGGAAAAGGCTTGTCCACTATTCATTTTCCTATCGTTTGGACCCTCTTAAGCCCAGTGTCCACAACATAATTTGTTATATTCTCCATCAATAAAAGTCATGCCTCGTCTACACTTCTATACGGCTACATCTAGCTGCCATGGAACTTCCGCCAACTTAACGTGTTGTGTTAAGAAGGTTGCTACTTGGATGGACCAGAACGGTCTAAAGCTAAATGGGAGTAAATCGGAAGTCCTACTTTTAGGCAATTTGCGTTATCTCTGGGGTCTCCATTGCTGGCCAATGGAATTGGGGAATTGCTTTATGCCGAAGCAGGTGGTTAAGGATTTAGGCTTTCTGCTGGATAAAAAACTACCTCAAACAAGATAGGGTCATGCTGTTTTGGCTTCCTTGGATTATTAAGAAAGGTCAATTGGCCTCTTCCTCCTGAGATGCAAAAGACCGTTGTTCAGTCCCTCATAATCCCCAGAGTGGACTATGGTAACATTCTTTATCTGGATGCCAGCAATGACCGCGTAAAGCGATTGTAAATTGTGCAGAATGCGGCCACTCACCTTCTTTGCCACATTCCTCGCAGCACTTCTGCTGCTCAATCACTTTGTCTGCTGCATTATCTTCCCATAGTCAAGAGGATCACGTTTAAGGCACCTTCCTATGTGTTCAACGCTATGCAGCACTATATTCCTATGTGTGAGTTGCGTTTGGGTGCAGCCAATTTAGCCATTTCTCCTGGAGTGAGGTTAGCTAGACAGGGTGGTCGGTCCTTTCTTATGAGTCCCAAACTATGGAACTCTTTTCCTGCCTCTCTTCGACTCCTTTCCTCAATTCAGGAAGATGCTTTAGACCTGGCTCTTCTGGTAAAGAACTCTTGTGTATCAGTTTGGATCTCCTTGCACTGGGAAACCAAAGCGGGGTAGCCTTGCACTCAAAGTGAATTGAATTAAATTGAGTGGCTGCGTACATGCAAAACAGGTAACATGTCTCCTCCTTTCATATCTCAGTAATTAAAGCCTTAATGGAGGGCCTAAAGAGTCATCCCTCCCAGAGTCCCCCTTGCCCCTGTGTGGATCCTCATCGTGGTCCTTACCAGGCTCATGGGTCTACCCTTTGAGCCCTTGCATTCTTATGCTTTGCAATTCCTCTACTGTTAACTAGCTTTCCTCATAGCCATAACCTCTCTTGGATGGATTGGGAAATAGCGATGCTATTACACACCAAGAACCCTTCATTCAGGTTCGCAGGGTCGTTTTCAGAACCAACCCAAAGTTCCTTCCATAAATGGTTTCCTCTTTGATCCAGATGGATAGCCAGGTGCATCCAAACCTGCTACCATAAAGAGAAAAGTTCCCTCGCTTTTACCCCCAGGGCGCACTCTACACTCAAGAATGCTGCAACTGTGGCCTTCCTTGGTAATATCCCGCTAGCTGACATTTGTAGGGCAGCCACTTGGTCAACTCAACAAACATTCACTAAGCACTATTGTATGGATATCTTAGCTCGCCAGAAGGCTGTGATTGGCTAGAGTCCAGATGACTATGTTTCAGATATCTGCATCATCCGCACACTAGCCACCTCTTAAGGGAGTACTGCTTTACAGTCCATGGAGGCCAAGTGTAACTACAGCAACACATGCAATGAACGGAAAATTCTACTTGACCTACAAGTACCCTATAAGCATCTGTTCTTAGTGTGCAGTGCCGTAGAGTCACGTGCCACCCTCCACCCCAGAACCATGTTTCTCTAATTCTAGATCTCTTATTTTATCACTTTAAACTAGCTTTCACAATACAAAGGCTCCATACTGCTTATTCTCGCCACGCTATACTTCCTCTCACTTGCTGTGTGAAAAACAATCCAACATGGAGTCCGAGCCCATGCGTAGTGGAAGGTGGAGTCACATTGCATCCTGTGACCCCAAATAAAAACAACTTGCAAATGTCTGTGCCTAACACTAGATGGCAGGTGTATGCAGAGCATGTGAATCAAGAGCACTACATGCTACAAACAGATGCTTATAGGGTGTGTAACGTTTTCCTTCTAATATACCAAAAGTGAGGAAAGTTTTACTAACTCCTAAAACAGGTTTAAATATGGAGATCGATTTGGTATCTTGTTTGTAATTTACATGTGTAATTTCCTCTTACAATGTTGAGTAACTTTACTACTTTGAGATATTCACAAAATTTAAGTCAAAAGTTACTCAAAAGTGTAGACTTATACATTTCCACCCTGTGAAAAAGGGTGTAAAGCCAAATTTACAAGTGTAAGTTACTGTTAACCTAAACGAAACAGTAGTGAGTCCAGCACCTCACATGGTCAACCACTTGTACTGCAACACCCGATCATAGAAAGTAATGGAAGTAGAGACTTAAAATAAAGCCCATAGGAATAATGTTAAATTAAAGTCAATTATTTTAAATAGTTAAAAATATAAATAAATATAGGATAATGTAAAAATAAAATGTATTCATTATTTAATTATAAAATAATTTAACAACTTTTTAATTTATAAATTAGTAATTTCATTAAAATATTATTAAATTACTTTAAATTAATTCTAAACATTACTTTTAATAATTATCAATACATAATAAAAATATTTTCCTACTTTAGGTGGGAATGTATTTTTTAATTCAAACTTCAGAAAAATTATTTCTATTTAATTTATTATGTAAAAATTCATTCAATAATTTTTTCAAAATTAGGTTTAGTGATGCAGCATTTGTTTTTGTTCTACATTTAAAATAAATAAATAAAATCAATTTAGGTTAATATTTAACATAAAAATATTGTTACCAAATTACTATGTTTAATAAACATTTGCAATTTTCTGTATATTTTACCATAGTAAATCCCCACCTTGACTGTGGAGTCTCCCTGTGATAAATCATAAGGAAAAATAAAAAAGCTTATTTACCCAGATGCAGCAGAGGGTGTGGCCAGGAAGGAACCTTTATACATACCATCTGGGAATGTGTATATATCCAGCGTTATTGGACAAAAGTGACTCAATGCATGACAAATGTACTGTGCAAACAAGTAGAATTCAAGATAAAACTGTGTCTCCTGAATATATGGGACCCCACCGACATGATAGGGAAGGAAAGAACGTGGGTGGCCTTGGTACTGATGGTGGCGAAGAGAAACACGGCCAAATTATGGGGGGCGCTCGAGACGCCTACGCTGAATACGTGGAACAAAGACATGGACTGGTGCATGGTAATGGAAAAGACGGTGTATGTGTCTCGAGGCTGTCCCAAGAAATGGTCGCAGATCTGGGGTAATTGGAACATGTATAGAGGGAATATTTGTGAACCCCCCCAGGCAACAAGACACTCTGATCTAGAGGTAGAATAATAACAGGTTTTGGTAGTATCAACTAAGTCAATAGACAGGAATGTACAATAAGACAATGTACCATGTGGTCATTGTAACGTTTGGAATTGTACTTGGAATGTATGTAAGATGTCAACAATAAAAAGAATTTTAAAAAAAAGGTAAAAAAGCTTATTTAACTAAAAAAAAATAAGAAAAAGTGTAAAAATATTTTTTTGTTGAATATAAATACATATTAAATTTATAGATTAACTTCATGTTGAATTACATATGTAGTTAATTTAAATATAATAAATTAAATAAAACATTTTTCTGAAGTTTACATTAAAAAATAAATTTCCTCAAGGTGCCTGCCATGGGGTGCAGGGATCAACTAGGCCGCCATCCGGAGGCCTTGCACCCAAGAGAGCACTGCTGGGGGCCCCCAAAGTCGGATTCCCTCAGCCTGTCTGTGTGGGAAAGGCCGGTACAGAAAGGCTGTAGGAATCTGTCATTGTAATCCCTCGGGCGGAAAGAGCCGACCTTGGTTTTACAGGCCCCTTTCCGAATGGCAGACGGGCTCTCCGAGCCCAATGTAAACCATTCGGAAATCCTGTTTGGATTAATTTCTGACCGACGACTCCATCAAAATGGGTCGGTCGGAAATTAATCCAAATAGGAGATTACGATGCCGTAGGAACGGCTCCGACCGAGAGTCGGAACCGTTTCCTACGGCAACGTAATCGGCCCCTAAGTAGTGAAGATATTTATTTATTTTATTTTAAAGGTTTTATATAGCGCTGGCTAGACCCGGAGGTATCAGAGCGCTTTACAGGAGCAAGAGCAAGGCAAGTGTCAATGGAACAAAGGATACATGCAAAATACAATCAAGGACATGAGAATATCCAACATTGAATCAGGAGAAACACACAAAAATTACAGAAATATAGTTAGAACATAAAATACATGGGAGACCATGGAGAGCAAGGCAGGTGTAAATAATAATAAGAAAACAAGGAAAACGAAAGGCTGGCAGATTAGCAGAGAGATGACCTGAAATAGGTGTCACAAGAGATCAGGTTCTGAAAGGATCATGTACTCCAGTATGTATTGAAGAGATGGCATTTAAGGTCTCTTTGGAAGCTGAGTTAGGCAGGGTTGCAACGAAGGTCCCTCGGAAGGGCATTCCAGATGCGAGGCGCATTTCCTCAGAAGGAGCGAGTCTGGGTAGGTTTCTTTTTTAGTAACGGGGGAACGAGGAGAAGAGCATTAGAGCTTCTCATCAGTCTCGCACTTTCTGCTCTTGTGAGTTTATTTGATAAGTAGCCCGGGGATTGAGAGTGAAGAGCTTTGTGGGTGATGCAGGCGGTCTTATAGATGAATCTTCCTTCGATGGGGAGCCAGTTAAGGGACTTGATGGCAGGCGTGATATGATCAAACCGTTTGCAGTCTGTTATAAGCCGGGCAGCCATATTGAGCACGGATCTGAGGGGGGCTGGGTAAGCTTTAGGGGTTCCAGTGAGAATAGCGTTACCGTAGTCAAGTTTAGAGAGGACTAGCGATTGAACGACCAATTTGAAGTCTTCTTGAGGGATGAAGGGTTTGATTTTTTTGAGGTGTTTAAGTGTGAAAAGAGCTCCTTTGCCGGAGTTATTGATATGGTCTTTCAGTGTCAAATTTTTGTCCAGGATGAAACCTAAGGATTTAGCCAAGTTGGATAGAGTGAGCGGACAGTTTCGGGCTGTGAGGTCGGTGATCCAGCTTTGGATAGGGAGATGGTTACTTTTGGGGGAGAGTAGAATGATTTCCGTTTTGTTGGGGTTCAATTTTAGATGGTTGGAGTAAAACCAGGATTGAATGCTGCTCAGAGTGTTGTTTAGATGAAGGATGTCGCTGTGTGAATTGATTTTGTAGTAGAGTTGCGTGTCATCAGTGTACAGGTGATAGTTGATCCCGGCTTGATTCAAAATGATAGTAAGGGGTTCCATGAAGAGGTTAAAGAGCGAGGGGGAGAGAATTGAGCCCTGGGGGACACCCAGAGAGACAGGAGTAGGATTGGAGAGGCAGGAGTAAATTTTAATTTGTTGTGTTCGGTGATTGAGGTAGGAGGTGAACCAGTTTAGGACAGTGCCATTGAGGCCAGAACGATTCTTGAGAGATTCCAGTAAGGATGAATGATTGACTGTATCGAACGCTGCTGAGAGGTCCAGAAGGATAAGAAGGCAAGCCTCTCCATTCTCTAAGGAACGATGAATGTCATCAACAATGTTAAGCATGGCGGTTTCGGTACTACAGCCTTTGCTGAAACCAGATTGGAAGGAGTCAAGTAGGTTGTATTTGCCTATGTGTCTGTCGAGTTGTTGTAAGACACATTTCTTCATGGTTTTAGCTAGGAGTGGGAGGTTAGAGATGGGACGGAGGTTGTTGAGATCATTAGGGACAGCCTTGTGGTTTTTAAGAATGGGAGTGATTTGCCCAAGTTGAAGGGAGTCTGGGACGCACCCGGAGGCGAGGGAGGTGTTAATAATTTTTGTCCAACATGGAGCAATGATGTGGTTTAGGTTATGTACTAGCTTGGTCGGGAGTGGGTCTTTGGTATGCGAGGTCGGCTTTAGTTTTGCAATGATATTAAAGACTTCAAGCTCAGACATGGGTTTGAAGTTGGTCCAAGTGGCGTCATTTTTCAGTTGTGTGTTAGAAAGGATGTCTCCAGAGCCAATTGGAGTAGGTTGATTGAGGAAAGGACCAGGAAGCTGGGTTGGTGTGGGGAAAGGGGGGATGTTAAGAGAGATTTGGTGATTGTGAAAGGCCATGATTTGAGGGAAGGATTGATCAATTTTGGCAATTTTGGCCGTGAAGAAGCTGGCAATTTCCTCACATCTTTCGTTGGAGGCCGTCGGGTCAGGAGGGGCAGAGGAGGTTTGTCTTCTGACAATGTTAAAGAGTTCTCTAGGCCTATTTTTAGCATGATCCAGTTGGGAACGGAAGAAAGATGCTTTTTCACTGAAAATGTGCTTCTTATAAGCTGATCTCGCAGATCAAGGAGAGCTAAATGAGAAGGCGAGGGTGTTGTCTCCAAGTTCTTTCTACTAGTCTAAGTTGTCTTCTTTCATTATTGAGCTCAGGATTGAACCAAGATTTAGATTGGATTACTCTTTGTTGTTTTAGATTAAGCGGTGCAACTTGGTCAAGGACATTGGTAATTGCCTTGTTGAAGTGGTCAGTAAGCTCGTTTGCGTTTTGGGAGTGTGGGAGAAGTTGCAGTTGGGCTTGAATATTTGACTCGAGTTCAGTAGGAGGGACTTGTTTGAGGGTTCTGGTCCACATCTTAGGTTTGTTATTTAAGACTGGGTGAGAAAAGGCGCTGATCAAGATGTTGAACAGAATGAGATGGTGGTTAGACCAGTCGATAGGGACGATGTCAGTAATGGAGACCAGATCGGTGCTAGTGATGATGGCGTCAAGTGTCGCACCTTTGATGTGGGTAGGTTTGTTGCAGAGTTGCTTTAAGTCGTTCATCTCAAGAAGGGTAGCGAGGCGCCTGACAATGGGATCGTCAGCATTGTTCCAATGAATGTTATAATCTCCTACAAACACATTCTTCAAGTCTGAAAGGGAGAAATTGGTAAGAAGGTTGGATAGCTCTTCGGCGAAGGGTGTGAGCTCACCAGGAGGGTGGTAGATATTATGCAGTCTGAGAGGTGGGGAGTCTTTAACATTGAGTTCCGCGCCAAGGTATTCAAAGGTCCAGTATTCTGCATTCTTTAGAAGGGAGAGTTGAATTTCGGTTTTGTGGATTATGGCTAGACCTCCACCTGTTCTGTCAGGTCTGTCCTGTCTAATGATGGAGTAGCCGGGCAGAGTGAGTAGGTCAAGGATGGCCATTGAGTGGTCATTGAGCCAGGTTTCAGTGAGGAAAGCAAAGTCAATAGCCTTGCTGAGGATGGTTTCAGCAATCTCCGTAGCATGTAGTGATGCCGATCTGCAGTTGACGAGCATGCAGGAACGAGGGTTAGGATTATCCTTAGCTGATTTGAGGGTGTGGATGGTGGTGTATTGCGCAGGAGGTCTGGGTGAGTTGTGCGTTGCAGGGACTCGGTTTACACCCACTATTACTGGGATGTTGGAGGAGGGGAGATGGTCGGTCGCCTGGAGCGTAGGAAGATGGGATTTGCTAAGGGCGTCTAGTTCTGCAGTGGCGAGAGAGCAGAGAGCACTATAGGGCCTATGTGCCCGTCTGCAAAGGGGAATGGTCAGCCAGGAGGGGCGTTGAGAGAAGTTGGGAGAACTAGAGGGAGAAGTATCATAAGTGTAGGGGAGGGCCCGGGAGTTAAGGTTAGAGAGATCCCACCTAAGATGAGTTAATTCTGTAGACAGAGAGTTGAGTTTAAGTTCCATTCTGTTCAGACTCTGTAAAAAAGATTTTGTGGGGAATCCCGCAGTGACGGTGGGGGGAGACGCAGTAGGGTCAGTGTAGACTGGGGAGGGTAACCCCATGATAGGAGGGTGGTCAGTTTCAGGGGAGGGAAATATCGCATTAGGAAGGTGGTCAATGACTTTTGAACAGGGATTTAATAATCTCTGTGTAATGTGCTTTGGGTCTGCCATTAGATAAGGGTAAGAGTTGGAAGAGTGATAGTAAGAGGGTGTTCTCAGGGAATAAACCTCATCATGCCGATTGGAATGGACTTCATTAGTTGCCGTGTCACTGAACATAGAGGACAGAGCAGTAGGAGAACAAGAAGAAGGCAATTATATAGGGTGCGTGTTCGAAGGAGAAATTGAGAGGTTGGTTGGGACAGGGGGTGCTCGAGGGTTGGTGAGAGTAGGAGTGTAATGGTCATTCTAGGGACAGGGGGGCCAGGGGGACCTACACTGAGAGGTGAGTCCATGACTGGGGTTCTAAAGTTGGCACTCAAGGGTGAAGAGGGAGTACCGATAGAAGGGGAGGTATCAGCTCTAGGATTAGCTGAAGCGGGTCTAAGGGCGGGGCCCACGAACCTAGGCGTGGCATGAGAATTATCAAGGATAGTGTTGGAGAGGTTGCCCATTGATAAGGGCAGGGCAGTCGGTAATGAGGGCAAGGTACGGAAGTGAGATTCTGATGGGCTGATTGGATTGATGGAACAATTCTGGCGGGGCCTAAGTGAGGATGGCAAGGTCGGAGGAGGAAGGTGAGATTGTTCGGGGAGAGTGAGTTGAGTTAAGGAGGAGAAATGCAATTGGGGTGTTAGGGGTTTTTGACCCAGTTGAGAGATCAAACTGGCCATAGTATTGAAATGTCTGTCAAAGATGTTGAGGTGAAGCTCGGATGCTTGAATGAGAATGTTCCCAGTCCTGTATATGGATATATCAATTTCCCCATTGAAGGAAGGGGAGGGGGTAGTCGTCAGTTTAATTCCATACGGAATTTTGATTGTTTTAGTGATAGGAAGGTGGAGAAGGAAGATGTTTTTCCATTTAGTCGGACGTTTGGAGTAGAATATAAAGTCCGTTTTCTTCGTGGTACTAGACAGGCTGTGGTAGGTATCCACTATTAGCGTTTCAGGGTAAAGGTTCAATAATTTATGTTTTAAATTTTTTTGGGCATTCTTAGAGATATTAGTCGGATAAACGATGCTCCACGAGTTTGGGCCATGCAAGAGCAGGGTCAGGGGTAATGTGGGGGTTTTTTGTAGGAGACATGATTCGATAAACGGATAAAATAGTTGCAGTCAGAGACTGGAAGGTTTCTGATTAGAAAGACGCTAGACAGGGCAGTAACTGATTGGAAAACGCAAACGGGGAGAGCCACAACAATAAGCAATAGTCACACAGGTAATATCAAAGCATAAGATAGGATCATTATTGCATACCTCGGATACTGTTAAGGTAAGAAGTGGATCAGTAGGGATGCCCCTTATAGACAGCTGGAGTCAGAGGGGAAGATTTTTTTTTTAATGATTTTTTATTTTATCGGATGAAGCTGACAATTAGTTGAACAGAAGTGTGAGATTGGGGAGTGAAGGCTTAAGGAAAACACCAAAAGTTAGTGGAGTGCTTACTAGTGCATAGGGTGGTCATAGTTTAAAAGATCAGCTTTATTTTATTTGAGAAGCTAGATCTATGTTGGATTTTAACAGACCCATTGAGAGGACTAATCTTTCATTAGAGCACTGGCAAGGTGTAGAAAGTCCTTCTGTAATTTCAATGGCAGGCAATGGATGCAAGTCCTATGTTGATTTTCATTACACTACTCGGCCGCCATCTTGAGGAAGAAACTTTGGGGCATATTCACAAGGAGCTATCGCCGCTTTAACGGCACTTTATCGCAGCCAAAGTCGTGATAAATTTACCCCCCATTCACAAGCCGGTGTTAACAGCCCACAGCAGCAGTTTACCCGCGATAGCAGCCGCAAAAAGACATCGCCACAGAGGACCCTCGCAAATATCGCTAATGAGATGCAGAGTAGGCGTTCCCGTGACAAAAGCAGAGACAACAGCACACCTCAACATTCACAACGACCATCCACATCCGCGATAGAAACACAAAACAGGCGATAAGGCGCGTTAGCACCAGGAAATCTACACCTGCTCTGACCTGGTGTAAAGTCCGACGGCAGCCAGCACCACAAAAGGGAGCACAGTCCAGGGCCACATCCGAAGGGCAACAGATGCCATGGAGCCACCCATCATGCGGCCCGGACACCCAAGAGGGCCACAACACCCACCGACACCACACCCAGGCCCGCAACAACCCACCCCTCCCCCGGGACCACCCCCAACCCCGGACTAAGAAATTGCACACCAACACCACGAATCCCAAAATAAACATTTTGCCTGATGTCGCACAAGCAAGAAAATAAACATACATGCGTGGCCAGAAAATGGAGAATCAGTCATACAGCAATGCAATCACCAACACAAAACACCATACAAACAAAAGCAGAAACAACCCTTAGGATGAGTCCTAGCTGCTCCTCGCTGGACAATCCGTTTCACACAGCCTGGAAGACCAAATACAAGAGAAGAAGGTGTGCCATGCGCCCAACAAAGGAAAGAGAGGGAGAGAGCGAGGGAGAGAGACGGAGTGAGATAGCACAAGCAGCGCAAGGCCGCCCGGGCACCTGGCTCCACATGCCAACATGTGTGTGTGCGCATCGCCATCCGTACACCATGAGCCCACCAATCTCAGCGCCAAACCCACATCACATTCCGAAAACGAAAGTAGTAGTCAGACAAACATCAGGGATGAAAGCACCATTGTCCCAATGCAGAATGCGGGAGGACACCTGCACCTCTGACCTTGGTCCAGAAGGCGCCTGGAACACCCTGATAGAGATGCAATAGCAGATGGGGACGACTCCCACACCACGCATTCCGCAAATGAACCATCCGACTCATCCACAGCCCACACACAGAAGCCCCTGCCTGTGGTACCCCCGCATGGGATGCCCTTGACACTCACGGAAACAGCAACCCATAACCCACAACGTTGCACACACATTCGAATCATTGCTCAAAGCTGTGGCATATCCTCCACACAACTGCCGCAGTCCAGAAGAGTGCCTGTTCACGAGACGCACCAACGCAATGGCAGACCATACCGGGCACATGCACAACCCCCGTCACGTGGAACAGTACGGTGCACGTATGCTGCATTTACTGGGCGCACTGCTACTGGCAGTGCTGCGGATCAGTTACAGGCTCAGCTTCCGCATTGCCCACGTCACCTGCGTCCAGCCCTGGTTCCACTGCCGAACATGCACATTCGAGTGTCCCACGGATGTCTGCCTATCCAACACAACTGTTGATGAATTGGACTATGACTCGTGTCTGCGCCCCCTGTTGGATCACGAACAGGAGTGTAACCGAGACAGCCGTGCATGGGATGCCTTGACATACTGCGTATGTATTGGTAGTTGTGCATGGGAGATAGCACAATTTCTCGTGTGCAGTGACCACATCGAGGGGCTCCCCTATTGGGCTGTGTTGCGGATCGGTGAGACGGTGTGGGCTGAGCACACCTGCCCTGACCACCTAATGGACTGGCTCACCCTGGTGTCCTTGAACACGACAACGACGTACTATTGGAACAAATTGCACATGAAGCTGCACGGGCATTCATGGACGAGTAACTACGTTCCTGCAGCCACATCCGATTGCCACCCACAGCACATGGCCCAACAACTTGTTGCATCGTGGGGATTGCTCACATATCCCACCACAACAGAGGACACGCCTGCCAACGTTCGGGCTCTGGATGTATGTGCGTGGAATAACGCGTGTGTACACACACCTGTGCAAGGCGACGCAGGTCCATGGTCGGAGCAACACAGCGTCGTCTGGCAACGTTGCCAATTCGGATACACTGCTGGGTGAGAGCACACACATGGCAATATAGCACGACATGTAAACCTGTCGGACCCTCACACCTGATCACTGTTGGCAGAGCAGACAATGGGCGCACCCCGGAGGCAGAGCACCATGCAGACCCCACGTGCAGTGAGTCGTGCCCCCTCACACGGGGCAATGTGCAGACGCCAAACAACACATGACTCGTCCAGCAAGGCAAGGTGGGCTGTGAGCATTGCCATCCGTGATGAATGTTGTCCATTTCAGCCCCACCATCATCTGAACCTCGACATGTACCCATGCTGCGTGTAAGTGTCTTAAGCATGTCCCTGCCTGTTGTGGCCGTTGCCTCATCCGTACTGACACGCACATGCCAATAAAGCCTATGCCACTCCACTGGTGTCTAACTGTGAGGTGGCGTTGTTTAGATTGTCCACTCGTGTGCCACAATTAGCCTGGTCACAACACAGGGAGGAACTAACTGACGCATGTGCAATGGAGGTGTGTTCCTTTGGCAAGCTCCGCCTCTGTGAGCCAGATATTGTTTTTGGATAGGTGCTGGACGACATGTGCACTCACATGACTCCAGCTATGTGTGTATGGTGTCCAACCTCTGACCATGTGGAGCAATGTCATACATCACAACAGATTGTGCCCACACAGATGTGTGTAAGTCTGTATGCGACGTGAAGTTCTGCTGTCACACGTGGTGTGGGATACCACTCCTGGCCTGCCACAGTTTTGGTCACTCCTACACACGGCCCTATTCAACACATGGACGTGTGCCTACGTTGGGGTGTTGTGAGATTGCTGTTGATGTGCAATGGGGACACAGCTAGTACTCACCTTCACAGTCATCCAATTGGCCATGCGCATAGATGTCAGTTACCAGGGTGTACCTTCATGTGCAATCATCGTCCCCACATCCAGCCATACTTCCATACGTGAGTGAACATAGTGATGACACATCTGTGTGATTTAGAATGTTTTATTCACATTCAGGTGATTGACGGAGCTGGAGCTGTACCTGGCCATCCAAGCCCACATCACATGGAAGCCCAGTGGTGGGCCAACCAGAGTCCTTTGGGGATTGCACAGTGATTGGGAAGAGGGAGAGTGCAGTCCGCAGCAGGGTTGCTGTGTGATTGGCCAGCGGGGAAGAAATGGCAGTCCGTGTCGGGGTCCGGGTGAATGTCGCAGGGTGTTCCGGAGGTCAGTAGGAGGTATTTCCCAGGGCATGATGCATAGGTCATGAGCAGGCAGGGACAGGCCATATGGCGGTGATGGATGCTACTGCCTCCTTCCTCACACAGTAGTTCCCATCCCCTTCTCACTCCCCTGATACGGGTTCTGTGTCTGGTGTGTGGTGGGGTGATGGCTGCATCGCTGTGTGCCCCTGACACATCAGACTGCGTAGGTGATGGGGCAGCATCACAGTGTGCCACGGACACATCAGGGGTCGGAGCTGTGTGTGTGGATGTTCCCGCTGCAGTCATCTGGGAACGGCTCAGTGGCAGCAATGGCAAGTTGGAGTACTGCAGGGCGTTGCTGTTCCCAGCCACTGCTCGCTGGTGTCCAGCCGTGGCAGACATACTTCCAGCCTGCATCTGCTCCATGGTCTCCATTGCCCTCCGCATCTGTGCCAACTCTGTGCTGTCATGGCTGGTGCCTGTCTGACCAGACAGTGCTTGTATTAGACTCATTAGTTACAAAAACAGAGGTCCTTAAAGAAAAAAATAAGGTTGCGATAAATATAGACTAGAATCAGCTCTATATTCAAGATGTTCAGCCGGACAGTAAATTTAATGAATCACAAAAATTCAGAGCAATTAAGAGCACAGTAATAGAGTGGGACACAGTCCTGCGTCCTACAAAAACACAAAACAATTACATAAGGACAAAAAACATTTCAGGCACAACAAAAGTAGCTTATGGCCAATATAATTAATAAGGGCAAGCTTTCAAATCAACAGTTACTGCACTTGTTTTAACACATTGGATTAACGTGCAGACTGTTTAACCAAGTCGACGACGTTTCGATCCCTTTAAAAAAATAATAGGATCATCATCAGGACGGGTATTATACAAGCCTGAAACAATACACTGCCTCAGTCTTAGGGATTATGGAATTGGAAGAACTGGAAGGGTACGGTAAAACCGGGCAACTGTGTGAGCTCGCAAGGAGCTAATGGTGTGCTGCAATGAGCGGGTCTTGGTGTTGGATTTTGAGGTCAAGGGTAGTAGTCAAGAAATCTAGCTCGGGATAGCTAGGTGGTGGGCAAGAATAACACAGGAGGCCCGGTGATATGATGAATATGAATCCGATCCAGTGCGCAATGGCCGTGATACGGAGGGGGAGAAGGACGTCTAGTTAATATAGCGTCAGTAGTGCGTGCCCACCACCTAGCTATCCCGAGCTAGATTTCTTGACTACTACCCTTGACCTCAAAATCCAACACCAAGGCCCGCTCATTGCAGCACACCATTAGCTCCTTGCGAGCTCACACAGTTGCCCGGTTTTACCGAACCCTTCCAGTTCTTCCAATTCCATAATCCCTAAGACTGAGGCAGTGTATTGTTTCAGGCTTGTATAATACCCGTCCTGATGATGATCCTATTATTCTTTTAAAGGGATCGAAACGTCGTCGACTTGGTTAAACAGTCTGCACGTTAATCCAATGTGTTAAAACAAGTGCAGTAACTGTTGATTTGAAAGCTTGCCCATATTAATTATATTGGCCATAAGCTACTTTTATTTTGCCTGAAATGTTTTTTGTCCTTATGTAATTGTTTTGTGTTTTTGTAGGACGCAGGACTGTGTACCACTCTATTACTGTGTTCTTAATTGCTCTGAATTTTTGTGATTCATTAAATTTACTTTCCGGCTGGACATCTTGAATATAGAGCTGATTCTAGTCTATATTTATCGCAACCTTATTTTTTTCTTTAAGGACCTCTGTTTTTGTAACTAATTGCTACCCAAGGTCCTTATCTACCTTGCGGGTTCCCTTGTTTGATTAAAATATGTATTAGACTCATGGCACCAGCGAGGTTAGCCAAGGTCTGTGGCGGAGCATGGTGCGTACAGGGGGTGTCCGATAGGGACTGTACGTGGTCCCTGATAGGACTCAGACACCCACGTATGGCATCGAGTTTGGCTGCCACGAGCTCGAAACCCACCCGCAGCTGATGAGCCAACTCCACCTGGCAACCCAACACACGCCGTAGGAATTCCATGTATTGGTCGGGGGGGGGTCCTGGGAGACAGCCGTGGTGGTGTGTGTTTCCTGCTGTGTGGTCTGTGCAGGTGGTGGGGTCACCTTGAGGCAGCTGGCCTGGCCTGCTCCTGGGGGTGGGGTGCAGAGGCTGTCCAACATCCGTTGGAGGGTGTCTTGACATATGTGCAGGTTGTCCTCTTCATCAATGGTGGGATGTGTGGTGTGCTCTGCAGGGGGTGTTTGTCCCTCTGCAATGTAAAGGGGAGATGCAGGTTAACAGTGTTTCACATGTATGGTGATGATTTGCAGATGTATACATTCAGACTGCATGCCAATGTACATTGTGACTGTTTGGGGGGTGCTGGCTATTTGATGGCAGTCAGTGTGTTTTTCGACTACATGACGGATGTGTGGTAGTACCCGTACATTATCATCACACAGTGTCAGGCAATGCCAGATGTGGGTAGACAGTTACTACGCACGAGCGGAACCTGTTGTGGGCTCTGTCCTGTGGTGCTAGTGTTGCACTTTGTACCACATTGCCTTCATTGCTGATGTTCTGTGATTGCTATGTGTGTGTGCTGCATTGTGGGTGAGTTGCCCCTGCAGCTCTGATTACGTGTAGCCTTCTCCCTGTGAGGCGGGGTGCCTTTGAATTGTGTGCTTTTCGGGCCTGATTTGCTTTTGACTTGGGTCATGTGTGCTCGCGGACTGTTTTTTTGGCCTGGTGCATTGTTCGTCTGCTGCGTGTATTGTAAGGCATGGGTTGTGGGTGCACATGGACACGTCGGAGTGTGACCTGCTCCTTTACGGATGTGATCCGCACTTGGCTACCTCCATGTCGCTTCGTGGGCCATGTCATTTTTTGGGGCAGCTGCCATGTTATCGGACATGCAGTGTTACTTGCATAGTCAGTGTGGGTCACGGAGCAGCTGCTTTGCTGGATTCGGCACATGTGCACGGGTCGGTGTGATATTGGTGATAGGGGGGGGCCCTCTGTGCACATTGTGGATGGGGGCCTACTTGGCGTTTCTATGTGTGCTGCAGTGTGCCAAGGCATTCAGGGACATGTTCCACGGTCATTGTGGGTGTACTGTGTGCTGCGCGTAATTGTGCATGTGTGCCATTGTGCCCATCTCCCCCTGTCCCTAGTGGTTACTCACCCTGTTGGTGTTGGGTCAGGTCGTATCGTGCTGTGTCCAGGCCCCCCAATCCTGCCACCATCTCCTCACTGCTGACTGTGGCCACCATTTGCTCCAGCTCCTCCTGTGTCGCAGGGCTCCCACCTCCAGTCGCCGTTGCTGCCTCCCTGTTGGCGGCGAGCTTATGTTTGGTCTGACTTTTCAGATCATGCCAGCGCCTCTTGAACTCCTCCAGTGACCTCCTGGACACTCCGACTGCATTGACCTTGGTGACGATGGCCTGCCATATTTCGGTTTGGGTTGCCAGTGCCGCAGTGGAGGTGCCGAACAGTTGTTGATGGTGTTCGGTCACCCCAGTGACGATGATCTGGTCTTTCTGCGGACTGTACCCGGTCTTCCTCTTCCTCTTGTCCTTGCCCTTCCCCGACAGCGGGGTTCCTGGATGGTCCTCCGTAGGGCTTGTGGTGTTCGGCTTGTCCTCTGCACTGGGTCCGGGTGTATACATGTTGCTACGCAGTTTGAATAGTTTTTGGGCTTTTTTTTTTCTTTCTTTTATGGTGCTTTTTTCCGCCGGCCGCGTAGGATTTACAGGCCTGTGGCTGGTGTTCGCTGATTTCTGTACCGCGATTGGCCTCATCGCATGATTTCTCGCGTTTCGCATTTTTTGGGAGTGGCATTGATTTTCACGCTGACATTTGACGCGTTATCTGGTGGCTATCGCATGGTACCGCCTTGTTGTGAATTCCACGACACGGGGTTATTTTCCCGTGATAGGTTGCGTTATTGAAAGTTGCGTTACGCTACTCTTGCAGTAGTTATCACACGTTCTTGTGAATATACCCCTTTGTGTAGAGGAAGTAGATAGAAAAACTTTCTCAAAATGGCCGAGCACAGAACACAATAGTAGAAAAGTCAAGCAAATCAATATAAATAAGTCTGGCATCTGAAACAAATTACCATCCGGCACCGCAGAGGTCTTGCATCAAGCAAATACATGATGAGGGGGGTTAATAGCAGTCAGCAGGAGCGAGGTACTGAATAATTGTTGAGTGGAGACAGGCCCTTACAAGCAAAATGCAGACCTCCAGACAAACCATGTCACACAGTCGGCAGGAGTAAGGGCACAGAATAAATGTCAAGTAGAAGGCGGGCCCCTACAAACCGAAAGCAGACAGCCGGACACACCCTTGCAAGCCAAAAGCAAACTCACCGCCTCAATCGCACATCCAGGAAAACTGCAGGTGAGAGTCGACACAACCGCCATGCAGAGCGCGACAGGGGCTGAACAGGCATCGATGGGCATTAGACTTTACAGGGCCTGGCGGCACTAAACCACGTTAGCGTAGCTTCAGGAAAATATAAATAGAATCACAGGATCCAAAGAGTTAACATCGGGAACCTCGGGACGCCAGAAGAGGGCCAACATAGACCCGGAAAGGCTCAGCACGGATTCTTCAGCAAGGAGCAGGCAGCGACCGGGACCAAGATCTCTTGAAGGACAGTCAGATCACCTAAACCAATCACAGCCAAGATGGCCAGCTAGATGGTCCATTCATCTGAGACGCAGCGGGGATTGCACAGCGAGCGAGATACCCTAGCAGACCCAGATAACGCCACTGGACTGGGCAATGCAAGCGGGCACCACCTGGCGAGAACCGAAAAGTCAACGGGGGGATCCGCCACTCCACAACACTTGATCACGGCCGGGAACCACCGTGTGTCAGAAGGGAGCATGGCCAGGGGCATTGCCAACAACAGCTCACTCCACAGGTCGGGCGATTCAAGCAAGTACAATCCAGCTCGAGCTAAATGTCGCCGATGGGATCCGCCACTCTGCCACACTTGACCACGGCCGACACAGACAAGTCCACTGCTCCAGGCGATGCAAACAAGCACCGTCCAGAAGAGCTGAATGTCGTCGTTGATTTCCGCAACTCCACGTCGCTCAACCACTGCCAGGATCCACCGTGAGTCTGAGACGAGCACTGCCAGTAGCATGAACTCGGGTGCTGCCAGGGAGCGGAACTTCTCAACGTCTACAGTGAGGTAAGTGGAAGATTAGACTAAGCGGTAGGGCCTTTGAGGCCGGCTAATAACAGGGCAGATACACGTCTGGTGATCTCCCCATAGAAAAGACAGAAGATGTGGAGATTTACCCTCGTAGCTTTGTGAATAGCATATTGCAGTAATATAGTAGTACTTCTATACCACTAACGTACGACAAAATGCATTCTGTGAATAGGCCCCTCAATTGGTACCATATGCATCAATGGCTTGCGACCAGAATTCCGGTGGTAAACTATTAAAAAGTTACTGACTCCAAAGTTGGAGTTTACAAAAAGCGTGGAAGTCCCATTTGGACCCATTCCGCTGGTGAATTGGTCTAAACCTTTCAGGGGGAGTAGGCAGTGGTAGAAGGGGACCACTGAAAGCTCGCTCTGAAACTTTAAATGAAAAAGAAGCCTATGATAAATGTATGAGGGTTCACCCCTCGTTTGGAGTGGTGATTTAATGTAAGTCTTCACCCAGGTTTAAATCTCTACTCAGAATTGGTGAATTGCAAAAAAGTGAAGAGTTACACCTAGGTGTAGGAGCAGATCTACACATGAGTAAATACATACATGTACATTTACCTTTGTGAATCGGCCCCTTGATTTTTAGTTTGTCGGCCGGCCTGACTCAAAGGTATTTTTGCACATCTCCATAATACAAAGATGAGCAAAAAAAGGCAATTTATGACTGAATTACATATCCTGCTTCAGAATCAATATCTATGGAATTTTACAGCCATAAAGTACATCATTGTAAAGTTATTTTTGAACAAATGTAGATGAGCCGTCCTGCAGAAGTAGGTGAACACCCACAAACTTTTAAATATGTGAGTATGCAGGCAGCATCTGGGAAAACACATGTAAATTTATGAATGCATAGCTAACTAAAAGAGAGACAGGACAATTGGAGGATACATGGAGGAGGCAGTGGACACATAAAAAATGGGTTTCAATAAGATGCTTTACCTACTGGACAGATGGGTAGCTTATATTAAAAAAGCTCTCTATACAATGTGAACTATCCCTGGGCGCTGTATTCAGATCTGCAAGACTAAACCAGGTGACTCCTTGGAGCCTCAAAGGGAAAACGGCAGGTTTCCAGAAAGCATCTATGCATTTTGTGGTCAAGTTTGGTAGCTACATGAAGGGGGAGCACCGTTCGTAGATGATGCCCTTCGACTGAGAACATTTATCCCCCTTTGGACCAATACTGGACAGAGATTTGTTTGTACAACAAGTACAACAATAACAGTGCTCTAATCTCGATACAACAGAGTTCCATTTTAGAATAGAGAGAAGATCTTTACTGTGATCAGGGATCAACACTTTTATTGAGTTTTCAAATGTATGTATAGCTGAATCGTGTACCCACTTTTTTTCTCAATTCTTCTTTGAAATTAAATAAACACCTCTGTTTTTACGTCATCATCCACAAACATGAAAACTGGAATTGATGTCAGGCACTGCAATTATTAAGAAACTCAACTTATTTTAAAAATTGAAAATGGACTCCAAGTTAGTTATCTGTTGCTCAATAAACCACACCAATTTTGACTTCCTTCACACATTTATTGCTCTGTATTTCCTTGACACAGTTATTACTTTACAGCAGACACGTGTTTCGCTCTAGTTGAGTTTTATTGTGGCACTAATAATAAGGTATCTCATTGGTGCAGATGACAAAAGAGAAGAAGAAGCGCACTGTGTGAAAATTGGCACCCCAGACACTACTCTAGAACCTCTAATGATTTAACCTGAGCAACTCATTTTCAGAATACTTCCCTCTAACAAGATTAATTATGCTCAGAAAATTGGAAACCTCAATGAGAGCGAAATGCATGTGTACCTTAGAATCAGTGCTTAATTTGAGCCAGTGGTTTACGGTGCTCAGCACCAGCACTTAATTTTCAGCACTGGAACTTATGACAGTCGGCCACATGGTGGCGCTGTCTGCCTAATTTAGAGATGTGCACAACAATAGCTGTTTATTAATTGAATATACTTTAACAATGACTAATACCTGGCACCCAAGCAATTTTTATAGCTTTGGGAGCCTGGAATAGTCTGCATTGTCACACTTGTAAGAGTGCAATGGTTAGTAGTTGTGTTGGTACTGTCATCAGCAGCACTGGCAAAGGATGGTGCAAGCTGTAGTGGCCTCCTGATGAGGGCCTTGGCACTTATTTTTGTTTTTTTTACAAGTTAAGCACTGTTTAGAATGGCATCTGTACAAAGGAGAAATGAAACAATAAATGTGATGCCAAGTGTGATCAGCTTGAGTTCAAAGACAAACCCACAAAAAGTACTTTAGAATAATACACTCTATGGAATGCGTTTATCATTAAATAGAAGTTAAGACTAAGGACAAGTTTGTCTTCTGTAGTGCAGGTTTCTGAGATGTTATGAATGCCAGAGTGGTATTTTGATTTCATGACTGCTTACTATGAAAAGTTCGTGGGGAGGGAGGATGGGGGGGGGGGTCTAATACAGCCTCCAGAATTGGAAAAGTCACACGCTATCCAACTTGACAAGGTTCTCCTTGAAAATGTTTGACAGTTACCTTGGGTGATGCTTTTCCGGGGACCCACCTGAGAAGCTGACGGCCCAGTGTAGATGGAGCTTACAATGACCTTTGCTTTCTATGTAAATCAAACACACACCCACACTACCCAATCATAGTTCACGACTTCACAAGTGAGCCAAGTGTTTCTAGGGTTTGGAGGATGTCATTACAAAGAGAAATAGCTCACTTGAACATATTTATTCAACGTCCCCGCATGCACAGCTGGATTGTTTGACTGAGAGGCCTTCCATGCTGTGGAGGTGGCCAACAACCACAGCCACAGAAAACTGAGGGGCATATTTACCAGAGAATGGCAGCCATAATTGCTAACTCCGCGCTCCGCCATTCTGAAAACGCAGGGATGCACCGTATTTACAATACCCCTGCATTTCCCCTAGCGCTGGAGCTAAATTCAGCTGCCTAGCACCAACGCAGGCACCCTTGCATCATAGTGCAAGGGTGCCTGCATTGCAGGGAATGATTATGTGCAGGAAGGTGTCCCTTCCTGCACATAAACAATAACTAATGGTGAATTGTAACTTTTATATGTTGTAACTCGTCATTTTTTAATGATTATTTATGTGCAGGAAGGTGTCCCTTCCTGCACATAAACATTCATTAAAAAAATGGGGCAGCGCCAAAAATAAGACTAGGGAAAACCTGGTCTTAATCTGGCGAAACAAGGAGAAATTATTAATTTCTCCTTGTTTGTGCTGTTTCTATATTTGCTGCATTCTGGGACACCTTCCTGCGCATGAACAATCACTAGTGGCGATTTGTTGTTTCTATGTGTGCTGCAGAATGCATTAATAATTTCTCCTCGTTTTGCCAGGTTAAGACCAGGTTTTCCCTGATGTTAGTTTTGGCGCCGCCTCAAATTTACGACATCCTTGTAAATGGGGGACAACGTCAAAAAGCAATGGGTGTTGCCTTTGAACGCCCAAAGCAACACCCATTGCCTGCCCCTTTCACGCTAGGTGCTGTGTGAAAGGGGGCCTTATTCACAAGTCGGCGTTAAGTCACATTAAGTGACTGAAACCGCCTTGTAAATAAGGCGAAGGGTTTATCGCCAAAGGAACGTCATAAAAAGTGACGTTCCTGTGGCAATAAACGTTTTTAAATTTGCCCCAGAGTTCTAGAATAAAATAAGTGTCCCCCCCCCCAACATTTGTTTTTTACCAGCAGGCATTCTAATATTGCTTCTTCAATAGGCCCGTGAATGCCCACTAAAATGGACAAAACTCCTGTTTCGTGGCTTTGTATTCCCAATGGTCATGTCCAAGTGTGGAATGATGGAATTTAGCTTTAACATTTGGGTGCAAAAAGCTTCACTTTTTGTGGGTGCCGGAAAGGACTGACTTTCAGGACAAACAGGTGGGTGGAGTCTGAAGGCACAGAGAGGGGGACACAGTGAAAATGCAGTGGGGGGGGGGCAGTCTCTATTAACTCTTTCAAGTCAAGTCCCTTTTAGACTCTACTGTAACAAACACAAGGAGTGCCTCAACCATACGTCTGCGGTCAAAGATGAGGCAAACTCCAAATTAATTGGAGAATATGGCAGTGCCCACACTGTATCAATTCACAGGCTTTCTTGGGGGGGGGCGGCATATTTACAATGCCCCTGTGGCACTTTTTGCTGCTGGAGCTGCCCTTTTCTTTTTTCACGTAGGGCAGCACAGCTAGAAGGCTTGCAGCGCTGCCCTACGCCAAAATATTGTAAATATGCCCCTTGGTGTCTTGACTCTTCGAATATCTTTTCTAATTTTTTAATCCCTTTATGAAGTTGTGACCTTCTTGCTTGAGTAGCCATGTGTAGACAGCTTTCAGCTTTGAAAGGGATGCCTGTTAGTTTAATGTTTCGGCCATAAAACACATTATAGACAACAGCAACAGCTCATCCCAAGGGGTAATGCCTAAACAGCTATGTTGTTGCATTACCCCAAATGGGGGAGAGAGCGCCTTGGAGAATACTGTAGATTGCTGCTCTAAAATCGGCAGAAAGCAGTTAGGCCTTTGACTCATGGCATGCAAAATCTGAAGCGACATCAGCGGCTCAAAGCAGGTAGGTCTTGGGTTGGCTGTATTAAAATTCTCAGCTAAACCGGAAAATCAAACTAATTCAGCCTGAGGCTCACTGCAGGGCGCACAGTCACAGTATCTGCCTTCACCACTCACTGGCAAACCTCAGAGCTCCTGTACCCATTGAAGGGTCAAACCTTCCAAAGCTATTGCAGGAAAAGGATTTGGGGAAGGCAGCCGCCTATATCTCTTGAAACCAAGTCCTTGACCAAGCCTCTGACAAAGGGCCACATTCTGGATTTTGACCCCAGCTTTACCACAGCAAATTAATTGATCTAACAGTCATTAAACTGGACAATTCTTATATGTCTCTAAATCTGCAGTGCTGACAGCAGTGGGCGTCTGAGGCCAGCTATGCACAAAGTACACCTCTGGCTTGGATTAGCTGCAGGGAAGTGACCTCTTCATTGAGGCTCACTTTTCAAGTCTATCCTGGACAAATAGAAGTTGTTTGTTGTTCAGCACATCCAATGGTGCTCTTTCACTTGCCTTCCACTCCAATCATAGTAGATCATCCCGTGATTGTGGCTGGACCAAAGATCATGGTCTAAAACCAATCTTTTTAAGCTCTTGCTGCAGCTAAACCACTCACTGAAGGAGAAGAGGGCTGTAGAAGCACCCTACTCCTCACTACAGTTTAACTGGAGCCTTCACTGTATTTACACTTGGCTCATTGCGATTAAACCTGCCCTAATCAGACTGTAACCCATAGACACAGCAGGAAAACCTGTACTATCCCTGCGGCCAAACCCAACATATCAGAACATTTAACCCTGATACATCACTGCAACTAAATTTGCGATAATACTGTGGTTAAACAGAAAACACCACTTCAGTTAAACCTAAGGCCTCTGCAGTGTAAACAAACCCAGTCAATCAATCAGGATTTATAAAGCGTGCCAAATCACCCGTGAGGGTCTCACGGCGCTGGAGTTGCTAGCTGCTTTGCGGAAAAAGCAGTTAAAAACGAGGCAAAAGCAGTTGAAAGCACTCAGAAAAACAGGGGAGAGGAAGGAGAAAGCAGTAAGGAACTAGGCAAAAGCAGGTAAGCACTCAAAAAACCGTGGGGAAAGAATGGAGAAAGCAGTAAAAAACGAGGCAAAAGCAGGAAAAAGCACTCAGAAAAACGGGGGAGAGGAATTAGAAAACTGTATAAAAACGAGGCAAAAGCAGGAGAAAGCACTCAGAAAAACGGGGGAGAGGAATGAGAAAACCGTATAAAAACGAGGCAAAAGCAGGAGAAAGTACTCAGAAAAACGGGGGAGAGGAATGAGAAAACCGTATAAAAACGAGGCAAAAGCAGGAGAAAGCACTCAGAAAAATGGGGGAAGGAAGGAGAAAGCAGTAAAAAACAAGGGAAAAGCAAGAGAAAGCGCTCGGAAAAATGGGGGAAAGGAAGGAAAAAACAGTAATGAGGGAAAAGCAGGAAACAGCACTCAGCAAATATGGGGAGGAAGCAGAGCGGTCCAGCAGCACGGGAGAGCTGGACAGGGGGCCTGCTCAATGTGGTCGCGCTGCAGCCTTCATTAAGCAGGTCCTGGGAGGAGGGAGGAACACTGGGAGGCGGTGGGTGGGGCTAGGCGGGAAGTGGGAAAACGGGTGTTAAGCGGGAGCAGCAAAGGAGGGGAAAAACAAGGAGAAGCAGTGAAAAACGAGGGTAAAGCAGGGGAACGTTCTCAGAAAAACCAGGGTAAAAGACAGAGAAAGCAGTAAAACAGAGGCAAGGGCAGGAAAAGCACTCTGAAAAATGGTAGGAAAGGAATTAGATAGCAGTAAAAAAGAGGCAGACGCAGAAGAAAGCACTAAAAAAACTGGGGAAAGGAAGAAGAAAGCAGGAAAAACCAGGGCAAAGGAGGAGAAAGAAATCTGAAAAATGGGGTGAAAGGAAGGAGAAAACAATAAAAAAGAGGCAAAAGCAGGAGGAAGCACTCAGGAAATGGGGGATAGGAAGGAGAAAGCAGTAAAAAATGAGGGAAAAGCACACGAAAACACTCAGAAATATGGGGGAAAGGAAGGAGAAAGCAGTAAAACTAGGGAAAAGCAGGAGCAAGGAGTCAGAAAAACAGGGGAAGGAAGAAGAAATTAGTAAAAACAACGAGTTAGAAGTAGGAGAAAGCGCACAGAAAATTGGGGATGAAGCAGAGCGGTGCAGCAGCATGGGAGAGCTGGGCCTGGGGCCTACTCAATGGGGTTGCGCTGCGGCCTCCATTAAATAGGTCCTGGAGGGGCGCTCTGATCGGGTGGGACGGGCTAGGTGGGAGGCAGGAAAATGGGCAGCAGGCAGGGGTGGCAAATGAGGGGGAAAAACTAGGAGAAGCAGTGAAAAGCAAGGGATAAGCAAGAGAAGCACGTAGAAAACCGAGGCGAAATGAAAGAGAAAGCAGTAAAAAATGATGCAAAAGCAGGTAAAGCTCTCAGTAGAACATGGGTAAAGGAAGGAGAAAACAGTAAAAAACTAGACAAACGCAGGAGAAAGCACTCTGAAAAAAGTGAGGGGAAGGAAGGAGAAAATAGTAAAAAAAAACGAGATAAAAGCAGGAGAAAGCACTCAGAAAAATGGGTGAAAGGAAGGAGAAAGCAGTAAAAAATGAGGGGAAAGCAGGAGAAAGCAGTAATAAATTAAGGCAAAGCAGGACCAAGCACTCAGAAAAACAAGGGGAAAGTAAGAAGAAAGCAGTAAAAAAAATGAGGCAAAGGCAGTAGATTGCACTCTGGAAAACGGGGAGGAAGCAGAGCGGTGCAGCAGCATGGGAGAGCTGGTCTGGGGCCTGCTCAATGGGGTTGTACTGCAGCCTCGAGTAAGTAGGCCCTGGGAGGAGGGAACGGCGCTCTGAAGCAGTGGGACGAGCTAGGCAGGAGTCAGGAAAACGGGCAGCAGGCGGGCCGGGAAATGAGGGAAAAAACAAAGCGAAGCAGGGAAAAGCAGAAGAAACTTCTCATAAAAACGAGGGGAAAGGACTGAGAAAGCAGTACAAAATGAGGCAAAGGCGGGAAAAGCACTCAGAGAAACGGGAGTTAAGGAAGGAGAAAGCAGTAGAAAACAAGGCAAAAGCAGGAAAAGCACTCGGAAAAATGGGGAGGAAGCAGATTGGTGTAGCAGCATGTGAAAGCTGGGCCTGCTCAATGGGGTCACGCTGTGGCCTCCATTAAGTAGGTCCTGGGAGGAGGGAAGGGCGCTGGGAGGATGTGGGCGGGGCTAGGCGGGAGTCAGGAAAACGGGCGGCAGGCGGGAGCGGCAATGATGGAAAAAAACAAGGAGAAGCACGGAAAAACAGGAAAAAGCTCCCAGAAAAATTAGGGGAAAGGATGGAGAAAGCAGGAAAAAAGCAAGGCAAAGGCAGGAAAAGCACTCAGAAATATGGGGGAAAAGAAGGAGAGAGCAGTAAAAAAATGAGGAAAAAGCAGGAGAAAGCACTCAGAAAATTAGGGAGAAAGCAGGGTGCTGAAACTGCACGGGAGAAGTAACGCGGTGTCGCAGGCAGTCCTGATCAAATCAGCAGGCAAACCAACCTGTCATAGCATTTAGATCCACATTCAAATTGGCAATGATGGAAAAAAACAAGGAGAAGCACGGAAAAACAGGAAAAAGCTCCCAGAAAAATTAGGGGAAAGGATGGAGAAAGCAGGAAAAAAGCAAGGCAAAGGCAGGAAAAGCACTCAGAAATATGGGGGAAAAGAAGGAGAGAGCAGTAAAAAAATGAGGAAAAAGCAGGAGAAAGCACTCAGAAAATTAGGGAGAAAGCAGGGTGCTGAAACTGCACGGGAGAAAGTAACGCGGTGTCTGCAGGCAGTCCTGATCAAATCAGCAGGCAAACCAACCTGTCATAGCATTTAGATCCACATTCAAATTGAAGTTAAACCTAATATCACTACGTGGCTGAACATGATCAGTCGCAACATTTACCCGTAGCCTGCTCCTGCTGCTAAAGCCGACCTCTTCTGCTGTTAAACTAGATAGAGTTTTGCAAATGAAATCTGGCTCCTCATCAAGTTAGACCCAACCTCTCACTAGAGTAAACTCTAACATCTCATTACTGATCAGCCTGAACTATTAACTGCATTCAAACAAGGACTATCGCTGCAAGTAACCTCTCACGGCATGTAAAACTAGCTCCTTCTGCGGCTTCGACAACTTTATCACTGAAGTTAAACCTCTAAATTGGAATCATATGTTTTTTAACATCTATACCCAACCTCTTTGTGCAGTTTAAGCTGAACGCTGACTGCAGTTAAACCTGATCTCCCACTGAGGTTAAACCTCATCTATCACTACACTTAAAAGTGCTGGCTCACTGCAGTAAACCCGGAGAGGTCTTTGAACCTGAACTGAAAATGATCATCATATAAACCTTACATCTCACTACATTTAAGCCTGATCTTTCACTGCATTTAAATTTAAAATATCACTGCAGTTCATTCTGAGATCCCATTGTAGCAAAATGAAAAACTATGATCGTATAAACCTGATCTCTCACTACAGTTAAACCTGATCTCTCGAGAACAAGAAGTTGCTGCAGTTAACGCTGACCACTCATTGCAGCTAAAGTAAGCACCTAACATAATATAAAATACACATCTCACTGCATTCAATGTTATGTTATGTTATGTTAAAGTTTCTTATAGAGCGCACGTACACCAGTTGGTTTCTTGGCGCTAAACTTAAGGAACTGTTGAGGCCTCCTGTATTCAATTGTCTGAACTAGTTGTACGCTTGGGTGAATAGCCAAGTCTTAAGAAGTCTACGGAACCTTGTAAATTCAGATGTATATTGTAGATTCAAATGTAATCTTCCATTTCAGTAAAGCATAACATCTCACTACACTTAAACCTGATTTATAAATGCAATTAAAATGACTTTTTACTGCACTTACATGTCTCTCACTACATTTACATCTGAGTCCTCACTCGAAGTAAACCTGAGCTCTTAGCCTATCCCATCACAGCACGTAAACCCGACCTGTGACTACCCGCACAACAGCTCACAACAGAATATGCCTCCTTATTATGCATGCCTTCACTCTGCATGCAATTACAACGCAGTCGTTACAACGGCCGCGTTGTAACAACGCATACCATTACCCCGCAATTCATAACAACGACTTGCGGAGGGGGACGCTGGATGTTGGAATAATATAATTTACTATTCTAACTCCAGTCTGTGCGGACAGTAGGGAAGGTGTTGGATTTTATATCCAACACCTTCTCCCCCCTCCGCAAGTCGTTGTTACGGGGTACTTGTGGGGTACTGGTATGCGTTGTTACAACGCGGTCGTTGTAACAACCGTGTTGTAATTGCATGCGGGCTGATGGATTCGTTATAAGGGCTGTTTACCCTCACAACACCATACTTCATTACACGTATCTATGTCCTCACTTCTTTTTGTAGCTAAAGAAGCCTTTTGTTACATTTGAACCTGACCTCTGAATGCGGTTAAGCCTCACCTCACACTGTAGATACACTTGACTGCTCACTAGATTTAAACCTGGCCTTGCACTAGAGTTAAACTTATAATTAAGCCTAACCTCTCATTGTAGCATAACACTATAGTATAACAGCAGCTATTCCTAAGGTGTAACAGCTCCTAACCCGACACCTTTGATTTTACGTAACTGTGACCCCGTTCTCGGTACAAGTAAACCTAGTAAAGTAGAGCCATATCTATTAGGTGCTGCTGGTGCCATCCCCTGTGCATGTGCTCTAAGAAGCTGCCTTGCTTGACGCCCTGCGTCATAGAGTCCAGTGTGCACTTTCTAGCACATGATTTGTACTCGAAACATATCCTTTCAGTACAAATTCCTTTGTCTAGACAAGCAAGGGATCCTAGGCACTGGATGTGGTCTGTGCATTTAAGCATGCATACAGGGGCTTATTTACAAGGCCCTTGCGCCGCCGGTACGTCACTTTTTCCCATATAAAAAGTGACGCACCGGCAGCGCAAGGGGCTTGTAAATAAGCCCCACAATGTGTAGCTTTTTTTTGAGACATTAAACCATTTCTCCTTGTTAGCACCTACTTCAAGGAGGCATTTTATGATGCTAAGTCTTGTTTGGCTATCTTAGTAGATCAGGCTGAGCGTCAAAACCCATGTGTGCTTGCTCTGATCCACTCAAGTAACGCCCCAGTAACACCCCTTTTGATGCAAAGCAACACAAAGCAGCACAAAGAGGTTTATACATGGGGAAAATGGCACCTTTCTAGCTTAAAATGCATTTTGTGGTGGTAAATAAATACCATGTGCCACTTTGAGCTGGTGCCCTTGGTAAATCTGGGTCTCCATTCGTTAAACAGGATCTCAACTAAGCTTAAGTTCCTATTTTCTTGCAGCTAAACCTGGCCTCTCACTGTTCCTTGGTGTGCTGTACAAAACTCCTTACATTCATCCACACTCAAACACTGTTTGACTCGCATGTTTCTCCATTCATACATTGATTATGTACCCAATTGTGCCTCGTACTCAGCGAGGCAACCAGTGGCGTAGCTAGGCCTTAGCCGCCCCCAAATCTCGTGCCTCCTGGGGCGGACCGACTCCCCTTGCTAGAACCACCTGCCTCTTCTTTCTAACATGTTCATTATCCTCACTCCAATTAAAACTATCCCTCAAAGTCCCTGACCTTCCCCTCACTGCAAAGGCACATCCGTCTGGTTATTACCTCTCACCTTTGCATCAGTGCTAATCCTACTGCCCACCGCTGCGGAGTCTGCCCCTCCATGTGGAAGCACCCGCTGCTGGCACTCCATAGACTTACCCCCCTTTCCAGGTGATTTTGTGTTTTGAAGGACTTGTCCCTTATTGCCCAATACTGCCAATGCTGCCCTCCCTGCAGTCCCCTCTCCATGGCCAAACCCGTTACATGTTGCTGACTTCACATACAACTGTCTTCTTGCCTCTCCTCAGTTTTCTCCTAACCTCCACCACAAACAGATTCCTGCACTTGATAAAAATGCACAGAACTCTGCCTGTGTGCATTTGATTCACCTGTAGGCGCAGAAGGGGGTTCTTGCGGGTTTCGAAGGAGAAGCCCTCGTATTTTGCAGGTCTTCATGAGGAACCTTGTCGCTGATCTCTTTAAACCTCATGTAAAGATCTCTTTTGCATGCAACACCCATTCTCCTCTTCCCACAGTCCCCTTTTCTGCTTAGGTGCTTCATCGTCACAACAGTGCAAGGCCAGCAGGTTCACAATGATGTATGCCCATCCCTTTAACTTCTATTTGGGTTTCTAGGTTGGATTCTGGTCAGCTGTGCACTTGTTTTTCAGTAATGTCCCTTGCCTCACCTCATGCTGGCACTCACTGATGTTACACCCTTCTCTCCCACCCCTGCCTGGGCTAAAGATGAGAACATATCAGGAATAATAAATGTCATGTTTGGTAAGTTGTCCAACCACAGAGGCCCAGCTGAGCAGACAGAGCCCAGGCAACTGTTAGTGCAAGGTGGTGGCTCAATGTTGAGTGGCCGTGGTCGAAGGCCAGGTGCCAGTCAAGCTGTGTTGGTGATCTGTGTGGACACAAGAGTGAAGCTTTCCTGCAGCTGCTGCTGTTTCATCTTCAGACATTGCTTGAGCCTCTCCTGGAAGGATGCCGTGGTCACGGTGTAGAGGATGGGGTTCAGGGCACTGTTGATGGGAAGAATGAAAATGACCACCCAAGAGGTGATGGTAACTGCAACAAGAAGAAAGCATGAGTTATAACCTTGCTGCTTGATTTAGTGAACATACATGACCTGTTACACGCCTTGGCTCAGATTTATGAAGCCCTTGCATTGCCTTTGCATCACGCAAGGCAATACAAGGGGTTCCGTGAGATCCACTAGGCCATGAAAAAAAAGCCACCTTGTGTGGCTCTGCGTGGCTTAATAAATCTGGAGTAACGCAAGGCGAAGCAATAGAAAATAGATGTGAACTGAACGGAATTTGATCTCTGTTTATACTTTAATGTGCTGTTTCTGGATCAAACTGTGTTTTCTCTTGCAAATAAACCAATGCAGAAAGTCCATTTTGCTTTTTTATGGGTTTTTCCATCATATGTTACCTATCCGTAGTCCTAAAAAGCATAACAGCATATAATGCTCACATTCCACAATTACTGATGGTCATGGGGATGGATGAGAAGGTGTCGAGTCGTAGCAGATAGAACCAATTGGAAGGTGATCTGAAGTTCAGATGCTGATGTACAACTTGGAGGAGTACTGCTTCCACACCGGCTAAGAGGCCTTCCCATATTAAACCAAAAGTTGAAAGGATAAAAGCTTTGTATCAAAAAGATATTTGGAACAGACATCCTTGCAGTAACCATAACTTGCTTCAGAAAAAAGACCGTTCCAATTTAGGTGCTGTCAATCTATCCGGCTTATAGGGGAGAGTTTACCATTTGATATGGGGCTGTTTCCCAGTCCACGCCAGTTTGATCATTTAGGCTTCTGAGCTCAGCAGACAAATGGAACACTAGTGGGTGTGGAATATTAAGGAACAGACATAGAACTTTGGGACCTCAACCATTTTTATCAGGGACACCTGACTCAAGAGACAGTGGAGATGTACCCATGTCTCCACTTGTCTGCAATTTGAACATAGGCTGGCCCATAGTTGTCCCTGATACCCCAGGCTGCATCACAAAGTTATAAGGACCCCATTGTATTTCACCGAGTCACCCTTGCACTGCAGAGGAATGGCTGTGTAACACCTCCCCGAACTAAGGGTCAAAGGAAATAATATCGACCTTTCCCAATATATCAAAACACCTGATAACCCACCAAAGCATAAGACAGGGGCGAGGGTGATAACCTGATCTCAATAAAATGTGATCCCCAAACTTTGATAACAATAACTTCAAAGACTGAAAGCTGAGCCTCCTTGTGGAGGGGTGATGAGGGAGCATACAGGGCAACATTTCAAAAGTGATCGCACCTAACACTGAGGACAAGACATCCCCGCCTATCCCTTCTGGAAATGGGCAGCGGCGAAGATATTACCCCACTAATATAATGCAAGCAACCAGGCTTGAGTACAAAAGCCTCCCTCAGATAGCAAACTCCCACTCCAGACCCATTCTTTCTAGTACAGCAAAAAGGAAACTCCACTCCAGTGAGTCGAATGCAGTTTGGGGCGCGGCTGGTTAATGCAGGTTGTGGAATTTCAAATACCCCAACCTGAAGTCTGACTGGTCAGGTAATATAAAATCAGGCAACAGCGGCAGAAGCATATTCACAAGAATTCGAGGCAATAATGTATTATCTGCGCTAATCCGTGATAATGGCCTGTAAGATTCACAACATGCTGAGAGCTTGTCCACGTAAACAGTGTAATCAGCACGGCTTCTTGCAATGAGGACGGGGGACACCCTATGATTTGACCTCCTCACACATGGAGAGGAGATGCAGGGCTCGAACATCTCTGTATGATTTATAACATTCAACTTAGAGGCCAGGTACTACTGTGCACGCACTGCAGTCTTTATCTCAGCCATTGAGATCGACTCACCGAGGCAAAGGTGATGTGCATTGCCCCGCCAAGCTAAACTGATGTCGTCAAAGTAGCAATGGAGAGGTTCGGCAATGCACCTCCACCCACACAATCAAGAGCTACCAGTCTATCAATACTGTCCATGTCAGAGTGGCATGAGGTTTCCCCTGGTGAGTCAACTGAGCAGTAGGTTCCACTCCTGGTAGTCTCCTTCCATCAATTCCTTTAAGTTTCAGCCTGGCAACCCAGAACCTAAAGACTTTGGGTTCGCGGAAGCTGCACGGTGGGTCATGGGAATTCCACTGATGGAGCACAAGATGCATCATTCATGGTCAGAACTACGAAGGTACCTCATGTGCAGCACACATGGAAAAAGCAAAATGCCATGCTTTGTTTATGTACAGGCAGGTGTCCCTTCCTGTACATAAACAAACTTTTAAAAAAATGCAATTTTGTCACTTTCATGTGTGCTGCATGAAGCAGCACACATGAAAGTGACAGAATGGCATTTCTAGGATTGTTTATGTACAGGAAAGGACACCTTCCTACACATAAACAATCCTACCCTGCACACAGACACCCTTGCACTCTGGTGCAAGGATGCCTGAATTGGCGTTAAGTTGCTAAACTTAGCGCCATCGCAGGGGGAAACACATGGATGCACCACATTCTTGTAAATATGGTGCAGCCTTGCGTTTCAGAAGTGGAGGAGAGAGGCGTTAAGCCAGGAAGGCTAACGCCTCTCTCCTCCACTTCCTTGTACATATCCCCAATTGTTTAGTATTTTATCACCGAAGTCCCAACTCACTGTTTCTTTCACGACGTATGAAATACCTTGTGACAATCTCTGTATTTCTCACTTTTTCTGTGATAGAAATTCTGAGACTTCTAAAGATTAAATACAAATGAAACCTTTATAATGGATGCAAGGTAATTCCTAAACTACAACACTTGTTTCCATAGCAATGTCAGGTACTCGCACCAACCAACCTTATCCACTCTACTTGGACAGCTGCTAGGCTGCTCGGCCTTCACTCTACTGGGTGGGGAGACACCCAAAGGCACTCTGGAGGCAAGTCCTTCAGATGGATGGCCCAAGGTTAGGTGGGAGGTCTTTGCTTGAAACAACAGCCAAGGCTGACCAAGTAATCTATCCCTTAATGGATCAAGCAAGCCCAGCCAATCGCAGTATGGTGTTGGATACACCGTCCAGTGGCAGGCTTCACATCCTTGTCTGCACTCAGGAAAGGCAGGCTCATGGAAGTGCATGGCTGGTCGCCGATGGCCTGAGATGAACCAGTGGGGTCATCAAACTGACCAGGGATGAAAACCAGATGAACTACAGACCCTGAGCACCTTTTCCCCACTAATCTTGAGCAACTTGACTGAGTTTTCTTGTGTGTACCTTAGCTAAAGAAGGGGGCATTTGCTAAGTATCTTGTGTCCTGGAACGCTGAATAGGATGGAAACTTCAAATGAGCCCGCATCCGGACTTCCAGAGCAGATCGGCCAACTGGTCATACCATTCATTTCATAGGACACACAAACAGATGGCCCACCATTTAAGTGTGTACAACTGGTTGTGCAATGCATCCCATAGGAAGCTGAATCGGACAGTCTGCATACACTGAGGAGGCAGGCTAGCCACAGAATGACACCAGAGGCAGGTGGCTGGAGCTTGCGCCCTGGGAGCTAGGCCCCAGGGCCAGTGGGAGCTCTGTGTGGGGTCCGATAAAAGCTTTTTAAGTCAGAGGTGCCAAAGAGTCCCTGTTAGGCATGTGGAAGGCTGCAACTGGTTCAATAGCCACCTGAGGTTCAAAAATGGAGCTCAAGCTTGAGGACATGTCCCAGGCCAGCAGGAAGGGCCTCACAAACTTTCACTGGACTTTGGTCAGACTTTTCAACCCTGGTGGAGCTGTGAACCTTCTCCAGGCCTGAAGAACCCCAGCCTAGACACTTTGTGACACCACAAGCCAGTGAAAATAGCCCAGGCCCGGGGAACACACCCCTGGCCTTCAGCAGCTCTGATCGGGATCTGTTAGAGCTTTCTACCCTGCGGAGATAGGAACCCTCCCCGGGCCTGAAGAAACACGTCCTGGCCACTTTGTGATGCCAGGGGGCAGAAAATGGCCTTTCCACCTGAATAGAAAGTGAGGGGAATATTTATGAAGGCTTTGCACTGCCCTTGTGCCTCACAAAGGGGCGCAAGGGTGACACAAAACCTAAGTCAAATTTATAAAGTCACGCAAGGCCACCTTGTGTGGGCCTGCATGGTTTGAATAATCCAGAGTTACGTAACGCAGCACAACTCTCTGGGTGGAGCATCAGTGTTCCCAAGCAGCCACCCATGGATTTTGGCACATTCCAAGATTTACCAACACTTACCACACTCCCCAGGGGGGAGTAATGAGGAGAAATATCTTTATTTCTCCTTGTTTTTTCCTCTTTGTACCTGCGCTGCATTCTGCAGCACACACAGAAAGTGGAAAATGCCTCAGGGTATTGTTTTTGTGCAGGAAGGTGTACATTACTGCACCAAAAGAATCCTGTCTGCAATGCAGGCACCCTTGCACCACAGCGCAAAGGTGCCTGTGTTGGCGCTAGGCAACCAAAAGGGCGCCAGCTGAAGGAAAGGACAGGAATGCGTTGTATTGTATTAAATACGGCGCATTCCTGCCCTTTCCCTTTCATGCAGCGCAGCAAGGTGACTTGCTGCGCTGTGTGAAAGCTACATAGATATGCCCCAAAATTTGTTTCAAATTATTTTACTAAGCAGGTATGGATGTTTCACCCTTAGACGAAAGACATAACATTTGGGCATCATCAATTTAAGACTAAAAATCTCTGAGTTATCATTAAGAATATAGACTAGCGGGGCTAGATAAACATTGAAAAGGGATGATACAAGTGAAAAGCACTGGACTTAGGTGCCATTAGGAAACTTCAGAGAGACTGAAGGTCCCAAGTGAGCATGCTGAGAGCATCTCTCAGGAAAGGCCAAAAGGATAATTTAGTGTACAGACAGCCTACCTGACTAGATCTGGTGTTCCACAGAATGTATTGCATTAGGGAGGTCCAAAATGACACGCAGAACACTGTGATCCTGCTCCCCGCGGGGCTGCGTCTGTCTCCTGCAGCGCCCGCGTGGTGGTGAAGAGCGACCCTGTGCAGTCCAGGAAACCACATAGCGGAGGAGGGCCATTGCAAACCAAAGGGAAACAGCGGTGAAGCTGCCCGTAGCTCTATTGTACACTGTGCAGCGTTACGGCCCCGCCGGTGGAGAAGGCGCTGGGATCAGTGAGAGAGAGCTGGGGCCACATCAGCGCTGAGCAGGGCCGTGAACCGGAATCTCCAGTCCCCGCGTAGCCTGCGGCAGGAGGAAAGCCACCGTGGCCTGAAAGCAGTGGTGGCTGGAGCGCCATCTAGCGGTCCTTTGCCTGTACCGCATCCCAGCAAGTCACTTGGGTGAAGCGGCCCCTACCAGTGTTAAAACAGGCACGCTGCCCAGCAGAACAAAGCCTGCAATGACCCAAGATATTACCCTGAGCAAAGGAACTAAGGGCCATATTATCAAGAACGGCGATAACATTATCGCCACTTTAGCGGCAGGAAACTGCCGCTAAAGCGTCGATAATAGGCTTGATAATATGCCCTTGTGAATTCCCATAGAAGCCCAGGTTGATACCAGAACCTGGGCTTCTATGGGAATTCACAAGGGCATATTATCAAGCCTATTATCGCCGCTTTAGCGGCAGTTTCCTGCCGCTAACGCTTCGATAATGTTATCGCCGTTCTTGATAATATGGCCCTTGGACTGTAAATTAGCAGCAGGGTGCTAATTTACACTAAACACTGCCTGTAGTGGCGCAATCAACAAGGAAGAAAAATGCCCTGCTGCACCTCCCACACTGCCTGCTGCAGCAGAACTGCACACAAACATGGGTCTACTGCCACTGTGCCCCCACCTGTACTGTGCTGCTCTTCGTGGAGGGGGGAGAATCGGGTACCCCTTAGTGGCAACAGGCCACCCCAGTAAGAGACTGCCAAGAGAGCGCTACCTGCCCCCTGTGGGCTGCCTATCTTTTGAAGGGGATAAACTGTGATTCCCCCCACAGGTAGAGAACCCCCAGGAAACAATGTGCAGCCAGGCTGCAAACCCCCATCAAGGAGCCCACAGGAAGTTCAAAGCTGCCCAGCCAAGAGATGTCCAGCCAAAGTAATGGACCCTAAGGCAGCCAATTTCCAAGCAGCAAAGCTCAAGAAGGCAGCAAGACCCACAGGAAGTCTGTGAAGACCGTGCACATGGCGTGCAACCCCCAGTGGCTGTCTGATGCCACCACAAGCGAAGAGACTGCGCCACACGCCCCTGATGGTGAACGGCCACCACCGCAAGAAAGAGGAGAAAGCACGCCAAGCACCAGAAGAGGCCGCCGTGAAGGACCAGGAGCACGAAGTCCGAGGTGCGCTGACGCAGGCACCCAGAAGCTGACAACACGGACAAGCGCCCAGAAGAGAGAGACCTCTCTACAGAGGAGAAGCAATGCTGAAGGCAGCAGGGAGATCCTCTACATCTCCACCGCACTAGCGAAGCCCTGAAGTGGGCCAAAGACAGCACAGAGTGTCCTCCCTCACACTGCCTCAAGATGGAGTGACCAGTGGCCCAAGACAGGCAAGAGGGGAGTCGCACACTCCACGTGGCAAGCAGCCACCGCAACATGTGCTCCGACGACAGGCGACACGTGATCGGACGCCACAGTCGCACCGCAAGCCTGCAGCACTTCACTCGAAGTGACCAACCCTGCCAAGCATGCCTGAACGGAGGCAGGATCAAGCGCCACGATGGCGCAGCCTCGAGGGCAAGCACGACACCCTTGAGTGAAGAGCAGAGGAGCATCGCGAAAATCCCTGAGGAGGGGATGGTGCCCGCGAAAGGTCCTCAAGAGGAAGAAGCAAGTCCTACCGACATGACAGACCTGCGACAGGTCCGCAGAAAAGGAAAGACCGTCCCAAGAACCGGACACGACCAGCGAAATGTCCATGTGGCGCAAACATGAGACATGTGGCAGGCCGCCACATCCGAGTGATGAACTTGGCCAGAAGAAGAAGTGCGTGGCAGGACGCCACTCCGTGAAGGAGGAAAGGTGAGTGGCACAACGCCATAGTGCAAACAACCACCACAGGCGCGCAAGAAGGAAAGGAGAAGAGCGACAGGGCAGAGGACTCATACCAGCACTGGAGAAGGTGCTCATCAGCACAAGCCAGCCACCGGGGTGCAGAGACGTCACTGGAGACAGCTTCGCAGGAGGACCAACCGTAAGCCGCTGGCAAGCTCGATCTGCGTCTAGGCCCCACGCTTCACAGTTCGACCGTCCTCTCACCTGTCACCGGCTGCTTGGCATCGACAGCGCCACACCTAGCAAGTGCACCTGCTGGAAGACAACTGCAAGAGGCCACGAAGTCCATCCAGTCCTCCTCAATCCATGAGGACACTGAAAGCAAGAGATCGCCGCCTGTTTTCCCAACTGAAGGAAAGTTACCATGTTCATCATCCAAAGTGCATCATCACCAAGAACATCAAAGGAGCATCGTACCACTAGAGTAAATCCAACCACTCGAGACAGCCGGAGTTCAACGAGGCATTCCTGGTGCTGTGGGACACTTGCCACCCAGGAACCTTCTGTGTGTCCCTGTGAACCGGAAGCCTGCTGAAGAAGAGCATTCCGACCATTGGACCATCCACCCTTGGAGTTACACGAGGCTCGGCCGTGGCCCTGTTGGGAGTTCTGCAGTGACCCCTCGGCATGGCCTACGAAAGGCCCGCACAGCCCACGCGGTCACGTGGCAAAGGCCTCAACGGAATTCCTGTGAGAGGGGAATCCGGATCGGAGAGATGCGTCGGCAGCAGCTCCACGACAGGCACCGGGAAGCACGGAGGTCACAGATGAAGACTGGTCACCCAAAGACCATATGAGGAAGGCACAGAACCTGAGCCCTGATGGCGAGAACACCCAGAATGAGACACCACCCTCTGCGGCTACATGAGCAACTTGGCTGTGGCCCTGCTGGCAGTTCCTCAGCGACGCCTTCGTGCGGCCTACACGAAGCCCGCACAGTCCACACGGTCCAATGGCAGCCCCGCAGGAAGGCCCTCCATGAAACTCCAGTGAGAGAGGGGTTTAGGCAGGGGAGGCAAGTCTGAAGCTGCTCGGCTAGCGGGAACTGGAAAGACCATCAAGTACGTCGCTTCCAAGGAAGGGCCTCATCCACCAAGGTCATCCTCAATAGCTGTAGGTTTGTCGTCCACCGGAACCTGAGCGCCTGCAAGATCTCCAAAGTGGACTTCACCACCGCTTCAGATGCACTGCTATTAGAACGATGTAAAGAGACTTCCACACCGCGAGACCAGGCCGGTCTGAACTACATCGCCAAGGTGGACTTAAGCATCCTGACCATGTGGTCCAAAGCTCCAGGGCTGCCTGGCAGATGGCCTGAAGAGACTCAGTTGGTGCTGTGTATTGCTTATTTGTTTTCCTTATAGGTTGGACTTTTGTTTGTTTCTTTTTCATTAAAGTTTGAGAGGGATGTAGTGTCCTGCTGGACACGTTCTAGTGTTCTGCCTGTGTAATACACCCACACTAACACCCACCCATCACAGGCGTCACCAGTCAGGTGACCCTGCTAATAAAAGGGGCCGAACGCACGTGCCCTGGGTCAGTTACCAGTACCATAGCAGGCGTCTGTGTGGTCATTCTATCCAGCATGTGGGTCTAGTGGCCCAAGACACCACCCACACCTCGCTGTAATCTCCTTCAGCACTTCCAAATAAAGTTAATCACTACTGTCTCTTCTACCAAAGGTAAAACATGGTAAGAGTGAGACAGTGAAGGAGCATTTATGTATCACAAACTCGAAGTGCATCCGTCTCTCTGAGCACTATGTTGTAGCTTGAGATATTCGCTTCAGTAAAAGGAACCTAATATTCCCAGCTGTGAACAAAAAAATACAGCTGAAAGTTCAGTCGCTTTATGCACAAAGTTAACCTCATTGGTGAATTAATTACTCTTCTGCTATATGGAGCTAGCCTGCCATCGTGTGGTCAGTTGTGTAGCTGAAGTTATAACAACTAAAAAGCAGCGCTAGCCATAAAGTAACATTCTTTTTATGAAACAAACCTGCCCCCCTGTGGGCACCGAGCAGATTGACTCTAGAAACAGTTCAAAGAGGGATCCTTTGGTTCCTCTCTGTCATGAGCACAGAGAGAGGTTGTTATTAACTTACAAGGCAT
This sequence comes from Calotriton arnoldi, assembly GCA_963921515.1. Taxonomy (NCBI): domain Eukaryota; kingdom Metazoa; phylum Chordata; class Amphibia; order Caudata; family Salamandridae; genus Calotriton; species Calotriton arnoldi. The sequence goes on from CAWUFW010002109.1 coordinate 1,754,258, forward strand.
CTACCAGTTTCTGGAGGTCTGACCTGGGCACGGTGGTTTGGGCCAGTGCGATGCCGGCACCACCTCAAAAAAAGGCACAATTCCCCCCTAGCCCCCAAAAAATAAAACCCATACAAACTGAAATGCCTTGTTTAAGTGCCCCTGAATTATGGCGGGACAATAGAACTATTGTGAAGGACCGTTGTTCTTGGACACAATGCAAACGTTCCGCATGATGCAGCACTGCGATGCATTTTCCACCACCGAAGGTACCTTAGGACGCTACAGGCCTTTCTCACACTTGCAATGTCTCGGGTAGATTATGCAAATGACCTGCACCTAGCTTCCAAACTCTTACTAAGAAAACTACAAAGGAGCCAAAAGAATGCAGCAAGACTGTTACTGTGCGTCCATGAGGGGAACACATATCACCTGTGCTAGGGCAATAACTAGTTCCCAATAGCCAGGTGCTCAGACTTTGAAGCGCTCTACCTAGTCCACAGGGCCATCAATGGGAAAGGCTCACGGCTCCCACAAGCTGAGTAGCCGATTTGCTAATATTTCACGCAACGCAGCAGGATAAGTTGCTGTAGTGTATGAAAGGGGGAGAGAAGAAATGCGCCATGCTGCAAGGGTGCCGTCTTTACAGGAAGGATTGTGTTTGTACAGGAAGGGGCACCATGCCGACACGGAAAGAGGCAGTATTAAGGAGAACTGAAGATATTTCTCCTTGGTACTCTGTTCGGTAGGCGCACCATTTTGGCACACATCGAGGTTTAGAAGTGTTTGTAAATCTGGAAAACGCCCATGCTACACGCCTCCCTGACAGAAAGTAACGCATGACAGTGCTGTGTTGTATTACTTTGTATTAACTAAGCCATGCAAAGCCACACAAATTGACTTTGCATGGCTCAGTAAATGGCAAAATGGATTTTGCAGTAAGGCTGCACCACAAAACTGAGGCAACCCCCAACACACAATATTAGTAAATCTGGGCCTAAATTACAATGATACCCCCAGAAGAAGCGCTGCCCTCAAGACTACCAGCGCATCTTGACTTTACTTTCTATATGAAAACAATCACGTCTGTAACACTACCTTCACCAGCCAAGATATGGAATTTCAGGAAGGAAGCAAAGACATGGATCGCACTATGAAATCTCCCAACTGAGGAACATTTGATGTCAGAGCAGAACACCCGCACAAGGGTGCTCCTAAAAGTTACAGAACTACCACGAGTTGAACATGACCACAGCCGACTATAATCAGACAAGGCAAAGAACAACACTCATGCTATACTTTATCCGGGCTGCCTTTAACCAGAATAAACTGGAATGTGTTTATAACCCAGGTTCTGGAGCAATAGAACAATCATGCAAGGCAGCCTGCAATAAAGAACCCAAAAGAAACACTTATTTTTTCAGGCAACCACCATCAACCCACTTCGACCACACCTCTTAGCATGTGAGGAGATGCACACATTGCCCCCAAAAGATCTGCCACATAGCAGCTCCACCTTGGATAACTTTAACAGAGTCCATTCTTGTAGGGTCCACCGTCCTCCCTCCCTAAGCATCATGAATTATTCGGTGCAATAATCCCTTGCACTGTAGCAAAACCACCAGGAGCGGCTGGCACAGATCAGGAGTGGCGGCGGGAGGAGGGAGGAGGGGGGGTGAAAGTGTAGGGGGTGATGTAAAAAAAGAAAAGTAAAAAAACGTAGCTTCTTGCCGCTTTCCCACATGTCGTCTTTCCTCTCCGGGACCGGAACAGGAAGCAGCCAGGCTCCCTCCCCTAAGCCAATCACAACGCTGCAATGCAGCATTGTGATTGGTATGAGCGCCGTGGATCAGCACTCAGCCAGTGAATGGGGGCCTGGGCATGTTCTCCACACAGGCTGTAACGCAGCCTGCATGGAGAACATGCAAAGTGCACATGACTGTTTTGGACGGCCCCAGAGGGCCAGCCAAACAGTCATTGCGCACTTGGAGTGGGCATACCACTCCTCCCCTGCCCTGCTCTGAGAGCAGAGCAGCCCCACCCTCCCCGCAAAGCTGTGCAGCAGGAAGAAATACAATGATAACCTCGAGTTATTATCATTGTATTTGTTCTTCCTTTCACTACTTTGCAGCAGTGGGGCAACGCTCCTTGGCCTTAGCAGAGGAGCTGCCAGATCTCTGTCCTTTGTCTCTTCTATAGGGTTTATTGAATGACTGACATAAAGTGCTGTATCCAGCATGGGGCGCAGGATTAAAGACTAGGTGGTAAGTAGAAAAACTCCACAGGAACCTGCAGAGAGAGACACAGCAGCAAATTATCTCTCCCTTCTCTTCCTCCATCACTCTTCCTCCATCACACTGTTAAGTGATAGGACAGGATAAGAGCATCACTCTGGTCACTCATGCATGACACCAAGAAGCTTCTTCCCCCACTAGCCTGATGGTAAGCACAACACCCTTCCAACCAAGCACTCTCCCACAGTGCAACATGCTACCTGGTCGATAATGCACTTCAGTTCCTAGAAATGGAGCATGAAGCACTATAAAATTACAATAACACAAAGAAAGCAACAAGCGCACACAACTGAATTATGTTGTTTTGATGCATAATCTAAATTACCATAAACCACCCTAGACCATCAAGCAGCAATCCCAATCCTGCACCCCTCACACTCCACAACAGTTGAGAGAACATTGGCAGTCTAGATGGAACAGCAGCTTCTTCTGCAACCACTTTCTAGGAGTATGAAGACTCTGGAGGTAATGTGAAAGAGACGGATGTGCTGCTCTAAGTTGCTGGGCTCAATTTTGGTTGAGTGAGGCTAAATGCCAGTTCACGTGCAGCTGATATCGCACTGCAGGTACATCACTGGTGGGATTCTGTTCATTCTCTGCAAGTCCTTAATAAAATTATGAAGTCATAAAAATGGCATTTGTATGCTGGAAGAGCTCCATTAACACCAGACACCATGCCACGAAAAGGAAGACATGTTTCTGCCCTTATACAGAAGCCTAACCCTAGCCATAGGCATGCAGCGGTTTCAGATACATGCAGTGATTACAGATGCATGCAGCGGTTACAGATGCATGCAGAGATTACAGATGCATGCAGAGATTACAGATGCATGCAGTGATTGCAGATGCATGCAGCGATTACAGATGCATGCAGCGATTGCAGATGCATGCTGTGATCCAGATGCATGCAGTGATCATAGAGGCATGCAGTGATCATAGAGGCATGGAGTGATTACAGATGCATGCAGTGATCACAGATGCATGCAGTGATCACAGATGCATGCAACGATCACAGATGCATGCAACGATCACAGATGCATGCAACGATCACAAATGCATTCAGTGATCACAGATGCATGCAGTGATTACAGATGCATGCAGCAATCACAAATGCATTCAGTGATCACAGATGCATTCAGTAATCACAGATGCATGCAGTGATTACAGATGCATGCAGTGATTACAGATGCATGCAGCGATCACAAATGCATTCAGTGATCACAGATGCATTCAGTGATCACAGATGCATGCTGTTGCAAAGGCATCCTGTGCCCTGGGCACCCCCCAACTTTTTGCCGACTGGTACTGGTGGTAACTGACTCTGACTGACCCTGGGCTCTGCCTAACCAGGCCCAGGGCCAGTGCTATGCTGAAAACACTTGGAATACAGTGAAAACACCTACATACACTAGGGTACACTAAGGGTTGGGGTACCCCTGTGATTGGCATGACCTACCCCATAGGGCCCGAGTACATATTAGGGCAGGTGGATTGAAACTACCTATCAGTCCCTAGTATATAATAGGGCCTGGCAGTTTAGAGGGCAGTAGCCCTTTCTTCACTTGCATGTGTGCACTGCTGAAGCCTGAGGTCAATTTAAAAGTAGCTCTGTGTTGCAGGACTGCTTTTAGGAAGTAAATTGTACCTAAACTCGACTTTGGTGTTTGGGGCACTTAAAAATGGTTAACCTACAATGTTTGGGCATATTAGGTACCCCCAGGGTCTCCCCTAGGTGTCCCAGGGGTGGGGGGTCGGGTATCTATAAGGTGGACCCTTATAAAATGAGTTTTATATGCCCTGGGTAAAGTGAAATTGCACATTTCACTCCCCACATTGTGATAAAGTGCTGCCCAAAATCGACTTTGGTGGTAGGAGCACTGTGGAGGGAGGATCTGCAATACTTTTACATATTCAGAGCCCCTAAAGTCTCCCCTAGGTGTTCCTGGGGTGGGGGTCCTGTAGATATATGTAGCGTACTTATAAAATATGTTTTTATAAGCCCTGGTGCTGGAAAAATGGCCCAAGTCACTTTTCCCATTGCAAATCCCATGCCATAGGTTAACATTGGAAAAGGTTATTAGTTAATAACTGGAGAAAGAAAAGCCATAAAACTAGGATTAAAGGACTCAGTAGAATGGTAATGATAAATCCAACAATATGGTAGTGTTGAATTATTTGTAAAATGTACAGACAAGAAGTTATAAGACTTTTTTTTGTCTGTAAGCCAAAATTCAACCCTGTACTGCTCTGCCCTGATTGGTCAGAGATAAGTGGGTGAGCCTGGCTGCTTTGAAGAGGTGATAAATGACCCCTGGGGTTAGGAAGCCTCTCGGGGAGGAGAGGTTGCTGGTCATAGGAATGCCAGAGCAGGGGGAGGAGTCGTAAACCATGGTCTTCAAAGAAAAGAGAAGGCCTCAGTGTCATTTACAACTTTAAACTGTTCACCTCCAGCCAGATGCTAGGATTAAGGAAGGAATGAGCAGATGCAAGGGGGAGAGACTATGGAGAATAGCCATCCTAGGGGTGTGTCTAGCCAGCTCTTCTCTCCCTGCTGAAAATTCTGACATACTGAATCTTGGAAGAATAGTGGTTTCTGGGTTAGCATTTTGCCACACTCTGCAGGAAGTGGTCAGACCTTTGGGTGGAACCCTGCAGCTCATTGGACAGGAGTGCCCTCCTGCTTGACCCCAGAGAACACTGAATAAGTATCTGAGAGGGGCGGTGCCTCTCAGATCTTCTGCTTGAAACTTAAGAGAATCAGAAGGGTCTGCGCTGAAGATTTTGATGTGCATTTCCAAAGGCCTGAACTCTGAAGATTGCGCCTTTTTTCGCACCATTTGAAACTACAGCCCTGTGGATCAAACCTGCTTCAAAAGGACTAACGAGTGGACTCCCTGCAAGCTACAGGTTAACAGAGCTCACCTGGACCATCACCACAAAGAATCCCCAGCCTGGAGTACTACCAGTGGATTTGTAAGGGTTTTGTCCAAGTGGATGGTAGGAATTGAAGTCTCACACTTTCAAGGACCCTCTTGGAGATTCCAGAACCTTGGATTGTGTGTTGGATACTTTGGGCCCCGCCAGAAGAACTTCAGGAAGGAGTTCTAACTGGACCCAGCCTGCTGGAGGAGGCTGCACAAGACTGGTGAGAGATCCTCCAGAAGAATTGCTAAAGGTGAATGTGTCCCAGTCAGAGGCAACGAAATGACTAAAAGTGGCACTGTTGGTTTCTAAGCACTAGAAAGTGACTAATCTTTAAAAATTCATATCTCTGGTTCCCTACAGTGGATTATTTTCGTTTTGGTGTCATATAAAAGATAAAAATAGCTCCTATGTTTATAAATTGGTGTTGGATTTTTATTTTGTGTTGTGTCTTGATTATTTACTGAATTGGTGTTTTTAAATGCTTTACTTACCTGTCTTTGAAGTTAAGCCTGCCTGCTCGCAGTCACGTTACCAAGCTGAGCATAGGAATAATTTTCTAAGACCTATTCTGAGCCCTATACTGCGTTAGTGGCCTTATTGCCAGTGGCAGACCTACATTTGCCCCTACCAATAATCCACCTTCCAACACATGCAATGATCATAGATGCATGCAGTGATCATAGAGGCATGTAGTGATCACAGATGCATGCAGCAATTGCAGATGCATGCAGCAACTGCAAATGCATGCAGTGATTACAGATGCATGTAATGATAGATGCATGCAGTGATCACAGATGCATGTAATGATAGATGCATGCAGTGATCACAGATGCATTCAGTAATCACAGATGCATGCAGTGATTACAGATGCATGCAGCGATCACAGATGCATGTAGCGATCACAGATGCATGTAGCGATCACAGATGCATTCAGTGATCACAGATGCATTCAGTAATCACAGATGCATGCAGTGATTACAGATGCATGCAGTGATTACAGATGCATGCAGTGATTACGGATGCATGCAGTGATAACAGATGCATTCAGTAATCACAGATGCATGCAGTGATCACAGATGCATGTAGCGGTCACAGATGCATGCAGTGATCATAGATGCATGCAGTGATCATAGAGGCATGCAGTGATCACAAATCCATACAATGATTGCAGATGCATGCAGCGATTGCAGATGCATGCAGCGATTACAGATGCATGCAGTGATCATAGATGCATGCAGTGATCACAGATGCATCCAGTAATCACAGATGCATCCAGTAATCACAGATGCATGCAGTGATTTCCGATGCATGCAATGATCACAAATGCATGCAGTGATTACAGATGCATGCAGCGATCACAGATGCATGTAGCGATCACAGATGCATGCAGTGATCATAGAGGCATGAAGTGATCATAGAGGCATGAAGTGATCATAGAGGCATGCAGTGATTACAAATTCATACAATGATTGCAGATGGATGCAGCGATTGCAGATGCATGCAGTGATAGATTCATGCAGTGATCATAGATGCATGCAGTGATCACAGATGCATTCAATAATCACAGATGCATCCAGTAATCACAGATGCATGTAGCGATCACAGATGCATGCAGTGATCATAGATGCATGCAGTGATCATAGAGGCATGCAGTGATCACAAATCCATACAATGATTGCAGATGCATGCAGCGATTACAGATGCATGCAGTGATCATAGATGCATGCAGTGATCACAGATGCATCCAGTAATCACAGATGCATCCAGTAATCACAGATGCATGCAGTGATTTCCGATGCATGCAATGATCACAGATGCATGCAGTGATTACAGATGCATGCAGCGATCACAGATGCATGTAGCGATCACAGATGCATGCAGTGATCATAGAGGCATGAAGTGATCATAGAGGCATGCAGTGATTACAAATTCATACAATGATTGCAGATGGATGCAGCGATTGCAGATGCATGCAGTGATAGATTCATGCAGTGATCATAGATGCATGCAGTGATCACAGATGCATTCAATAATCACAGATGCATCCAGTGATCACAGATGCATGCAGTGATCACAAATGCATGCAGTGATAGATGCATGCAGTGATCATAGATGCATGCAGTGATCATAGATGCATGCAGTGATCATAGATGCATGCAGTGATCATAGATGCATGCAGTGATCATAGATGCATCCAGTAATCACAGATGCATGCAGTGATCACAGATGCATGCAGTGATCACAGATGCATGCAGTGATCACAGATGCATGCAGTGATCACAGATGCATGCAGTGATCACAGATGCATGCAGGTTTTCAGGAAAAACGAGGTGCAGAGCTAGACATGGCCAGAAAGGAGAAGCCGGGAGTGGAAGTGAGGTGAGAGAGCTCTTAATCCAGAAGGATTCCCAGAGAGTTGGCCGTGAGAGTACTAGGTGGTAAAGGGTCTACATTCACTGTCCATGCAGAGCCATCCCATCGCTCTTTTCATCCATTGAGCAATAATTCTATTTTTTTAGTTTTTGCCTTTAGGAAGCTATGAGTTATCTGCAGTTGGAGTACCCAAAAACTATTGCTAAAGTGCAAAGGAAAGGCAGGCGCACAATGACATCAAAGGAGAGAAAGCGAGCAAACTTAACTTAACTAATTTATTATTAAGTAAGTTAATATCTATTTCACCTTTGGCAGTCTCAAGCGACCTCATGTGAAACCTCAATTCCATCCCCTGTCATCCGTTTTTTCTGCCTACCTTCATTTGTCGTCACTTCACGCTGTATGCACCTGTTTTTACTAAATGTTAAATGTGATATTCAGTTCACATTTTTGAGTCTATGATCTATGATGACAATTTTTGTGATATTTATTAAATCATAATCATTTATTGAATGAGCCATTTGGTGTTGTCATATTCCTTGTATATAGACCATGTATTGGTTGCAGATACATTGTGAATAATTTCCACTGTGACTATCTTTTGTGTACCACTACCTTCATTTGTGCCTCTATGTCCCACCTTTATGAATGGATCTCTTATTTCCCCTCTCCTCTTGCCTCTCCCCATAACCTTGATGTACCTTTCTTTCAACCCATAGCTGCCCCCCCCCTTGTTACCTTTCTTTTGCCTCTTTTCCTCACTCTTGCTTCTGTTCAGCTCCCCTTTAATGTGGCACACTTTCTAACATCCCCTTCCACATCTGTGCCCTCTGCTTTTTCATCTTTGTGCCTCTTCATGCTTCCATCTCTTTACCTCAGGTCTGTGACTTATATTTACATCCCTTTTCTTTTTCCATTTATGTGCATCTCCCACTCACTCCCTTTCATTTGTGTTCCTCTGCTTTTAAACCTGTGCATCTCTTACTCTGTTTTAGACTCTATATATTAATGTGCCTCATTCTCTAGCATTTAAACTGTGCTCCCTAGCCTTCCACCTGCCCTTGCCCAGTGACAGTAGCTGCTCCAAGGCTGGAGTTCCCATTCCAACCCTCCACCAACAGCCTCCCATTATAGAGGCTTAAAAGACTGTCAGATGGTCTTACTTGGGATCTCCACCTTGGTCAGTGACACGGCTTTCAGAAGGAAGATAGGGATCCAACACAAGGCATCTGTGAAGACGATGAAGAAGAAGCGCTTGGCGATGGCTACTTCCCTGGAAAGGACATTGCGCTCGGCTGTCTTTGCCCCCGTTCGGTGGATGGAGTAAAACATGCTGGTGTAGGAGAAGACAATGGTGATGAAGGCGATCAAGTTTAAACCTGCAGAAGACATGAAGCAATAAGTGTGAAAAGTCAGGCGATGCTATGAGGGCCTCCAGAAGATGCCTCCTTCACTTGTAAACCTGCCATATCCAGGCCCGGGATATGCTAATATCAAATACACAAAAGGTGATGGGAGGATGCTTGCAACAAGTCTAACCACTGGCAATCGCTTGGTGTATCATTCCAACCTTTCATTTGTTTACTCAACTTGCCACCTCAGTTTTGACCCAGCCGTATGCAAATCAGTCTTGACCCTGCTCCAACAGGAACAATCCACCCCGAACTTCCAGGCCAGACACTCCACAAACTAGAACAGAAGCAACCCAAGAACGATTTTGCCCTGATTGGGGTTCCTCAGCCAGGCACAGCGTGGTTTTAGTGCCACAATGAGCATGGCATGCACGTCTGAACATACCTTTGACCTCCTAGGTCATTACATCAAACACACAAAGGTGATGGGAAGAGCAGGGAGAAGTCTGGAACGAAGGCTTACAACCACTGCAGAGAAATGCTTTCACAATAGACTTTCATGGCCTTCTTGATACTGTTGTGGTTCCTTTGTACTTTTATGAAACATGTTTTCCTAGACATATATGATAAACCTAGTCTGTCCATAGCTGGATTTTAACCCCAACTTTAATTACACCCAGCTGTGCCTCCTTTAAGGCTTTCATTGACCTCAAATGTGAATTTATGGAAAAGTTCATTTTATTGAAACCTGTAGTGCATGGTACACAGCTATCCACCTACAACCAGCGTAAAAAAAGCACTGCTTAGCATATTTGACGCAGCCATTTCCCTACAACCCAAAGGCCAGCAGCGTTTGACAGGTAATTTTAAAACAGTAAGAAAACCGACAAAATACCCTTCCCCCTCCACTCCCACCCTTTGCTCCTCCGCACAAATTATATAATTGCGCCAGTCATTTGTTCGAGACCCAAGGTATGGGAAAAGAACAGAACAAGTGTAGGTGAGGTAGATCTTTAGCTGACATCCTGGCTCTCGCAGGGGATCAGGCGCAGGAGCCACAAGTAAGCTGGGCATGTAAGCTTCCGAAACTCAAAAGAAAGGATCCGAATAAAGGGTGCCCAGAGGGTGGCATAGGTTTTGGTCTTGGAGTCAGCAGTCAAGGATGGCCGCTCTATACCCAGAATGTACCAAAGCTTATGCAGCCAAGAAACATGATCAGGAATTTTCTCTGTACCCCAGAGTGCCAGAATAAGTTGTTGTGCTGTCCCCAGAGCCAGCGCCATTTTTCTGCCCCGGTTGGAGCGAAATGGATAGGTACAGGGATTCAGTAAGCCTAAAGTAGTGTATGCAGGGAATCTATGAATTTAGGTATTAAAAGCTCTATCTATGTCATCCAGGACCTGAGTCTAAAAACTGGAAAGTTTAGGGCAGTGCCATAGAATGTGAAGGAGAGAACCAGTCTGTCCACAGCTAGCTGCACCAGCATTCTTTAGAAACGCCCTAGATCCCAACTGTGCAGGCGTGCTGGGGTAAAGTACCAATAGGAGGTAATCTTGTAGGCCATCTCAGTACTAGCCATTTTATGGGCCGTATGGTGGACTCTATAAAAGATGTCATCCCATTCTTTGCTTGATAGAGCCCACCCTAACTCTGCTTCCCATCATAGCTATCCCTTGGATTTAATCATTTGTTTCCCTTTAGAAAGAAGGGTGTACAGTTCCATAATAAAATGTTTGTCATCCGTCTTGCAAATCAGCGATTGTTCAAAAGTAGTCAAGGGATGGGAGGCCCCCTGTTTTTAATCAGGAAGATCAGCCTCCTAGTCTTCCTCACAGGAGTATAATCACACAACACAATTGCATGAGAATGATCAGCACACACAGTTCCTCATATAAACAAAAAGTACAAATCAATTAAGTCATGGGATGTACAAACGCGTTTTGTCTCTTTACATGAGACTTCTTCAGGGCTTATTCTTTCGTGGACTCTCATGAATAGCATGAACTTTATTTGTTCTCCTCCAAAGAAAGGCAATGTCCAAATGACAGGTTTGGTCCCCAATCAGAACTCATGCATATATTTAGAATGGCTATGCCGTTCTTTTTGGATGGTCCTGAGGAACAGAGTTGGTGAGGGAAACAGTGTGATTGCAGTCTGGCGGTGTCTTTTGCCAATAAGTGAGTTTGTTGTAATAGGTATATGTTACAACCAGATTGATTCAACAATGAGAGCACTGTGGACCGCTTCACAGGATTATTCAGGCCCCGGACGTTAAAACGAAGGACCTGGAAGTCATGGAATAAAAACACTAAGGGGCATATCAGCAAGGCGGCGCTATGAAATTATCGCCGCTTTTGCGTCCGTTTTCGGGCGAAAAGCGGCGATAATTCCATCGCCTTATCAGCAAAGACACGCTATCGCGTGTTTTGCTGATTTAGCGCCCCTTACAACAACGCCCAGCTTTGCATCTCTAATGAGATACAAAGTGGGCGTTCCGTGCTAAAATAACTGGAGAAATGTCGCTAACCGACATTTCTCCAATTATCAAGCTGCACGGAAACAAGCAGAGCGATAAGAAAAGTAGCGATAACCACAGTTATCGCTACTTTCCTTACGCCTGCTTGTAATCTGACTTAGCCATGTAATCCAATGGGAGGTGGATTACATGGCTAAGACCACCCTGCCCTATCAGCAAGGTATCGCTGGTCGCAGTGCGATTTTCGCTGGATTTCCAGCGATAATCACACTGTTTTCCAGCTAACGCATGGATTCCTATCGCTTGGGAGATAAGCGTTGCTGATAGCACGCTATCTCCACGATAGAATCCAGCGTTAGCCTGCGATAATTATCCTCGCGCTGAGCGATAATTATCCCAGGCCCTTGCTGATATGCTCCCATGAGGGGTAGCTGAATATTGGCCCAGATCCCCAAATGTCATGTGAAGAGTAAGAGCCACTTTGCAGTTGGGAAGCCTGGAACGTAGATGAACGGAGGGGCAGTGTAAAGGGCGTGCGGAGGAGCAGAAGAAAAGGAAACCAAAACACTATGAACAATAATGACATCTCGAACAAATATGAAAAACCAAAATAACAATGACAAGCGTTTGTCATGTTGGGTTAAAACTCAGGGAACATAAACCAGATGGAAAGATGGATGAATAGACCAAATCCAGAGAGAGAGAGCAAGGGTCCCAAAGGGGGAGGCCTCTGAAGTTGCGCGTGTACCATGGTAAAGGGCACTCTTCTCCTTCAGCCGCAGTGTAACCTCCCAGCCTGAGCACATAGGATAGTGGTGAGTGATGATCATGCGCTTCATTGCTCATCTTGATGATCTATGCCCTCCCAAAGTGTCTTAAGAACAGATTGTCTCTTCTTTGCCTTAGTGGTGGGATCTGGTTTAGCTCCAGCAGCAGGGCCTTTGGTACGTCGTCATCTGGATCTTGGTCGGCCCGTGTTTGTTTGCGAGCCAACAGGCTGCTTCTTCGGTGCAGGGTCCGTGATGCCAAGGATATTGCAAGCCTCTTTGAGCGACTGAATCTGATGCTATTTCCCGTCATAGCGAAATACAATTCGAAAGGGATGACCCCAGGAGTATGAGAGTCCCAGTTCGCGTCAGTTGGCTGTTATGGGGCAGAAGTCTTGCAGCTTCTGCAGAGTTATTGCTGACAAATCTTGATATAGTACCTGGTGAGTGACCTCTAAATTGAATCGGGTAAAGCTCCCAGGCCCTTCAAAGGATATTCTCTTTTGTTTGGAAGTCGTGGATGCAGATGAGGATGTGAGCAGGAGGATCTCTGTCCGATCTAAGTGCGCTCACACGATATACTCGATCCAGTTTTGGTCAGAGCCTTCACGGAGTTTGAGGATATGGTGAAGGAGTGCTCCCACATATTCCCTGAGGTCAGATCCCTCTTCCTGAATCGGGACCCCCCAGATACATTATTCCTTCGTGACTGGTTTTCCAGGTCTTCAGTGTGGGATTGTAGGTCGACGTGTTGCTCTTTTAGGCGTAAGACCTCTTGCTGCTATAGCCATTCTATTTCCTCAGCCCAGGAGGTTTTGCAATCCTCCATTGCTGAAACTCTGTCGCCTACCTCTTCTAGGTTGTGTCGCACATCCCGGAGATCTGAGGAGAGTTCTGTCTTCCTGGCTTGCAAATCTTCACGGAGAGCAAAGAAAAGAGTCGCCAGGAAGGATTTCGTCACGGGGCCCTCCATTTCCTCTGGGTCTGCAGACTAGGCCTGTCCATTATGAGTGATTTGTTGCCTCTTGCCAACCATGTGTGGTTCGTCAGCAGGTCTTTGACGGATCGCTCCTTCTTGGCCTTGGATGTCGACATGGTGAGGATCCCTATACAGCCGGGTCCGAGGGCTGCCTCCTGCTTAGGGCAGTACTAAGGATAGCAAAGGGTCCAGAGGTTGACCAAGAGAGACTTTATGTCCCCCAGGGAGGAGCCAAGAGATCCAGGAGAGCTCAGACCAAGTCCCGGAGGCTCAGAGCTGGGCCCCTAGATCGTGAGGTCGTAAATCACCACCAGAAGTCAAATCCAAAAGGGCCCAGGAGAGCCACAAAACCCCTCTGATGGTGGAGGTGTTCAGGCACTCCAGCAAAAGAAGAAAAGGATCAGGCCCCAACAGCACTGGGGAAGATGCAGGGAATCCACCGGGCAAAGGAAGCCGTGCAGGAGTGACACGCACCCCTGTATGATGTCTAGATGTGCTTCTATATCCCTACGGTATTCAGAATCCACCAGGGTCAGCTGCGTTGTATGAGCAGGACCGCCCATGAATAAGGGGGCCCCTCGTAGAGACTACTCGAGCAGGGTGCGAGGGGCAGACAGCCTGGGCACTTTATGGTGTGGCAGGTATGTAGACAGTAGGGATCACCAAAGGGATCCCCAGGGCGACGCTGGAGTGCCCTGAGTCCATCTATGCCTGGGTATGGCGGCTGTGTAGGCCCCCAAGGGGCCACCGTTACACCCACACCACCAGTGAGACTCTGCAAGGAGGTAGGGGGCCACGATTGAAGCCCCGCAGTCGAAATTCTACCATATGCTTCCCGATATATTGATGGGGGCCCGGTCTGGGGCCATGCCACGCTCCCTCATGTTGGGCCTCCGCTTCCCCCAGCAGCTCTCGGGTCGAAGCCGGCCAGCCCCACCAGGCCACATGTTGCTACCAGGCTCCCGGCTGTCCCAAGCAAAGAAGGAGGGAGGGTATGTCACAACGTTCTCCGCCCCCTCCCAAAAGCCTAGGGGGAAGCCGCCCAGCATTGCTGCTTTCCACTCTCAGCAGCTCCGAGGCTGGGGCTCAGCATCCACCAGTATGGCGAGGAGTGCAGCGGCATGCACTGAAGTTAATCGCTGGCTGCCATACTGTGGTCGTGGTCTCCGCACGTCTCCCCAGAGCCCTTGCCACGCACGCCAGTCTGTGGCGGTAGGGAGGGCGCTGAGTTCCGCTGGCGCTCGTGCTGGAAGCAGGATCCCCTGAACCTCCAAGGGATCCACTGGATCAGGCAGGGAGGCTGCTAAAGAAGGCTAAATGAACGGCGGGATGGAGAGACCAAAGAAGACGTCTCACTCGTACGCCATCTTGGCCACGCCCCCAAATGTGAATTTAAACAAGAGAATACCATCCTAAAATTTTGAAAAAGTTTGGTAAACTTCTGTCCTACTTTTAGGTTCAATGTTGTGCCATTTTACAATGTTGAGGCCACGATTTTGAAATGGTTTTGTCTGTAAAAATAACGTTACAAATTTACAATATAATCATTGTGGAGGTATTTTTTGAATCTACCTTCAATTAGGGCTCTAAGGTTTCCGTGGTTCCTGCGTCAGTAGCTTATTCAGTCCAGCTGTTTTCTTTGCATCGTGGGATTTGTAGTCCTGTTAATCCCATGAAAACATGACTTCAGGTGCCATTATGCAAAGAAAACAACATTTTCTACTAATGCTACTAATACATGGGCCTGGAAAACATGAGAGTTCTGCATGACTATACAAATCACATCAACGAAGAGGTCGCATCTGTAAGATGTTGAACACAACAGACCTTTTTCTCCACAATTAGACTATTGAAGTGTCCACGTGATTGGTTGGTTCATCTTACCAAATAACATATATTTCCATAACCCTTATTCATCTGCGTTGGTTCCAAGTCATTGAACTATCCATGGAACACGTTCAGAAGATCTCAGGTCTAGGCTCCTGCAGCACATCCTCCCCACACCTTGACGACCAAGGGGGAAAAATCTATAGGTAGCTCCAGGGTGGACAGAGCATGATTAGGAGGAATACTTCAGCTGTCCATGCTTGCCGTCTCCAGAGTTACCTTCCAGAGTCCATTTGCAACACAGACACCCTTCTACCACTGAGCTCAGTGAGAGAGTACCTATTCTGATTGTTCATCAATCTATTCCATACAGCCAAAAGACCTGATTCAGACGGGAGACTCCCAATTTTTTAACCCAAAAATGTCTTTACTTTAGCTGTGTCTCACCTAAAATTGCCTCTGCTTCAATAGAAGTCAATGGAGAAAACACATTCCTCTGTTTTTCCCCCCAAAATATTCCACTTTCCTGTGATGTTGGCATGTATGCTATTCGCTCTCAGATAGAGTAGATCTGTAAGTTTGTAGCATAATAGAAATGGATAATATAATACCAACCCATCATAAACTATTCTCTTTTATCAGGTTGTATGTATTCTCTCTCAGAGGTGGGGCGCTCCTCTGGGCCTGAAAGGTCGCAATCAGAGATGTTTTAAGGCATGGGCAAAGTGGGCAACTACCCAGGGCCCCCACCTTCCACTGGGCCCCCTAGGAAAGTGAGCTTTCACTCTATTAGACCTCTGTCTAGTCTGATTCTCTATCTAAACCTCTCACCCTCTCTACCTACATCTATTTCGGACTGTCTCTATCGGGGCGATCTTAAGGATTTTTAGGGTCCCGGCATTGTAATATATATTTCAACAGTTTTTTTGAGAGCCTGATTAAGTTTAGCCTGTAATTTAGTTTTGTTTAGCATCATGCAGGCTTCAATTAGCTGTAAATGGGTAATAAAATTCATTTTGGTTCTGTATAGGGGCCCCCAAAATCTTTCGATGACACTGGCCGCAATCATGAGTATTCAGCCCAACTGAGCACAAATCTAAGACTACATTTTGAACATTGGAGTTACAAGGTCCCCCCCCTCCTCTACTGGGACGCGCTTTACCTAGGAATATGCTGGCTGAGTAATCCCTGGCTCCCGGCGTCTCCTCCTCGTCTGACTGGAGAGGGAAGCACACGCCGTTCCTGCCATAGAAGTTACCAAACGAGGCCTCGTTCCAGAAGGGGATGACGGTGATGAGCAGGCCCAGCAGCCAGATGGCCGCCAGGGTGGAGATCGTCTGCTTCCGGCCAGCCCGGAAGTGGCTGAAAGGAAAGACGATGCAGAGGTACTTCTCCAAGGTCATGTAGGTCAGCAGCATGACGGACACCTCGGAGGACAGCATGGCCAGGGACCCGACCAGCTTGCACTCGCTGCTCTCCTTCCAGGCCTGCGCGTGCCTGTTGTACTCCCCCTGGAACTTGAGGTCGAAGGCGCCAATGCAGAGGAGGTAGATGCCCATGAGGCAGTCTGCACCTACGCAGGGAAAGAATAGAGCGTTAAGGATGGTCTGGTTACTGCCCTGCACCCTCAGCACAACTTACTATACCAGGCCTCAACCATGTCATGTGGCAGCATGGTTTAAGATACCCTACTGTGACTGAACGTATCACTCAATGCCACACCACGATATAACTCACCGTACCATGGAACAGCATGACATGACATACCATACCATGATGTGAGATACCTTACCACTGTGTGGTGCCATACCATGACATAACCCACCACACCATGTGTTAATGTAACACACCATACCCTGGGTTACCATACCACCCAATGCCACACTCTTATATGATACACCACATCATATCTTTATGTCTAAACACCCAGCACTATGCCTTAATATATTAATGTAACACACCACACCATGTCTTACTTACTGCCTTAGGTAACACACCATACAATGGAATCCCAAACAAACAATGGTAGGTAGGCAACTCTATACTGCACCACCTGCAGTTTCCACAGAGTATGTACACTTGCTGTCCACCTCTATAGGTCAGCTACCAGATGACCCAAAATTAACAACATCTTTTATATTAGAGAGGCAAAATACATGAATGAAAAATGAAAAAGATCTTTTTAGTAAATCAATCAGATACACAATGATAATCAGAAGGTTTTCTTTATCCTGTATGCTCTTTATTCTTCTTCAAATATAAACAAGAGCGCAGCCAACATGTTTCACTCATTCACGGGCTTCATCAGGGCATGGTTTGTTGCATAAGAAATCCAAACAAGACAAATGTAGTGGGTTCTGGCAAAAACAGCAACCATCCACTAGGAACACTTATGTAGAGTATAAACCTCGAGTTGTCCAAATCCATGTGTTCATGATGTATATGAGAGCGGTGCTCGTAATGGTTAAGTGCTGCAATTCAAAAGAAGATCAGTAGTCCAAGCTGTATGACTACTGAACATTTTTTGAATTGACGTGCTTAAGCATTATGAGCATCGCTCTCATATACATCATGAACATATGGTTTTGGACAAGTTGAAGTTGTGCTAAGGGTAAACTGACCAGATACAAATTGACCCTTTCCAAGATCTTATCATTCCGGATGCTAAATGGCCATTCCTTAAGGACACCAGGACTGTTCGCCAACAATCTATGGGTGTCCTTGGGATTAGCAGCTACCAGGTCTCCTTTAGGACTTGGCCAAGACAGCACAGGCATCTATTTGTATATTACTAGACTGGACTGGCTATATAAGGAGCATTTTATTAAATTAGGACTTCTATACATGGTGTTGTAAACAGAAAATAAAGTTCATGGTTTTCAAAGCAGATTCCATACACACTAAAAGCCAATGGCAGCCTTGCTTCCATAGCACAAGATGATGCTAGTCCAAGTTATCACCTAATTATGCTTATGCACGCCTACAAGGCCCTCCATGACCAAGGACCAGCATACATCAACCTCCGCCTGAACTTCCACCAACCTTCCAGACACCTGTGCTCCGCCCCCCTCGCCCACACTCCTGCATCCGCCAAAGCTACAGTGGAGGACGCTCCTGGAACCGCTTTCCCCTCCACACATCATCGTCCCACCCCAAATTCAAAAAGAGACTTAAGAACTGACTCTTCGACTCATCCCAGCAAGAACCTATCACCTGGATAACCTTGCAGGTGATTAGCCGCACTCTACAAATCTAACTTGATTGATATGCTGCTAGCAGGTGGCATTGCTTCCGGTGTTCACCAGCAGCCTAGTGATTAGCAGGCATTGCTGTGGCCACAGTACTGCTCCTGACGTCTGTTTCATAAACACAGCTTGAAGGCTACTTCAGTTTCCAGTGCACATTCAGTTTCTTTCTGTATACATTACCTACTGCTTACTTCTTTTTGTTAAAGCTGTGGATGCCATGTTGCATTACAGGTTGCTGGCTATTTGTAGTAAGTTGACACCAAACGAAGTTGGAAAGCTTGAAGAAAAGCTTTATTGATTCTTCAGGTGCTGCGCAGCAGCCGGCATAGTCCACAACCAGAAGGTAACTGCCACACAGATCCAAAGCACAGTATTCCAAATTCTAAAGAGGAATACTCGTAGCCAGAACATCATGGCACGAGCATTCGAGCAATGAAGAGAATAGAGGAGACCACTATCCTCCTCCTCATAAACAAAAAGAAAAAAGAAAAGAAGAGAAATAGAAGAAGAGAAAGGAAAAGTAGGAAAACAGAGAAAAAAAGAAAGATGCAATTTAACGGTACTTAACAGGAACAAAGCGTTGTCGGCAACTTCTACGTAAGCTAACCATTGAAGGAAAAGCGAATGATCCTCAGCTTGACCACAGTGTGAATCTTGATTTACAGAACGTCCAGTGACTTTTACGATTCTAGAAACATTCCACCAATTCTTAAAATTCACTCTAACAGCATTACCACAAACTTTATCCACAATAAAAGGTTCAGAGAATTTTGAGCTTCCTTTTTTACTGTGAACAGGGATTTTCACACGGACAACATCACCAACAACAAACGATTGTGGAACAGATCTTTTCCTGGCATCAAAATAAGATTTCTGGCGAAATTGCGCTTGAGACACATTGTCTCTCACAAACCCATCCACATCGCTCACAGAATCCATCTTCACCCATTTAGACATCCGTCCAGGACACACTTTAGAACACGGTTTCCTGCCTCGCAAGAGTTCATAGGGAGATACTTTGGTAGATGAGTGAGGCGTGGTGCGATAGAACCATAACATGGATCTAACGGCATTCTGGACATTACACTTCTCAGCCAACGCCCACTGTACACAGTTGTTAAGAACCCTATTCATGCGTTCCACCAAACCATTTGTTTGTGGATGATAAAGCGCACTCCTGGAATGTGATATACCTCCTTGGCGTAGAAAAGATTCAAACTCCTGACTAACAAATTGTACACCATTGTCGCTTACAATGGTGGAAGGAAAACCCTCACGCAAGAAGAGATCTTTTAAAAAGTCGATCACATTCCTAGAGTTAGGTTCATTAATAAAACGTACTTCGGGCCATTTAGAGTAATAATCAAAGGCCACAATCGCAAATCTTGACGTGGAAGGGAGCATATTGAAAGGACCGACAAGGTCAATGCCAATCTTCTCCCACGGCCTATCAGGTAAGTCAATGGGTTGAAGAGGAGGAGTTCTGACATTAAAACCCTTCTCAGAGTTAGAACATACCACACACTCACCAACAAACACATCAACGTCTTTGTCCATTTGAGGCCACCAGAAATATTCACGCAATCTTCTTTTGGTAAAAGTTTTCCCCAAATGTCCCTCATGTGCACCCTTGATTAACCTAGCTCTAATCACATCAGGCGGAACCAATCTTTCACCACGCACCAATAGACCATCCTCCACAGAAAGTTCCAATGAGACTTTAACAAAAGTCTGAAGGGAGTAGTGTGCATTCTTCTCCCTTGGCCAACCATTCTTCACACAGTTGATAACTTCACAAAGTAACGCATCCTTGGAGAGTTCATCTCTCCATTCTGTTTCATTCACAGCACACATATCGTCCAACACCAGGGAAGCCACAAAACAATCATCATCATCATCAATGACTTCACTCTCTCCCTCAACAGGATTCCTAGAAAAATAATCAGCCCTTACATTCTTGTTTCCAGGAATATACGAAACCTCAAAGTCATACTGCAACAACTTTGTTGACAGACGAGCAATTCTTGGAGTATGTTCCTTTAGTTTATCTCCTGAGAGAATAGATACCAGGGGACTGTGATCTGTGCGTAATTGAAAGTGTTTGCCCCAGATATAAGGACTAAATTTCCTTATGGCCCACCAGCACGCTAATAACTCTCTTTCAATGACTGCAAAATTCAATTCTGATCCACGTAGCACCCTAGAGGCATAACCCAACGTATGCTCAGTCCCGTTGATACACTGAGTGAGAACAGCACCTAGGCCAAGACCACTGGCATCCACAGTAATAGTGCACATTGCGTTGGGATCAAAAGGTTTGAGGACCTTAGGACTAATTAACTGACACTTGATCCACTCAAACACTTCCTGACAACGATCATCCCAGAGAAAGGAAACATTCTTCTTGAGCATGTTAGACAAAGGTTGAACCCTAGAAGCATAGTCCGGTATAAACCGTGAGTAAAACTCACACAGTCCAACAAATGACTTAAGACCAACCTTGTCTTTGGGAGCGGGACTGTCGACAATAGCTTTGACAAGACCTGGTCTCGGCTCAACACCATGCTCAGAAAGTACATGCCCCAAGTATTCCACCTTCTGCACTCTGAATACGCATTTTTCCTTCTTTAGAACAACACCTCCTTCTTGTAAAACATCTAAAATGTGAAACATAGTTTCATCGTGTGAGTCACATGACTCACCGTGAACCAACACATCGTCTTGGAAGACAACAACACCCTTTATTCCCTTAAGCATGTTAGACATAATTCTTTGAAATACTGCTGCCGCAGAGGCCAACCCAAATGGCATGCGGCAGTATTGGAAAGAACCAATGGGTGAAACGAATGCAGTAAGGTGCCTAGAAGAAGGGTCCAAAACCACCTGGTGGTAAGCCGATGCCAAATCTAACTTGCTAAACCACTTCGAACCATTGATTAACGACAACATGTCAGAAATCTTTGGGAGAGGATGGGAATCTACCCAAATATTCTTATTTAGGCTGCGTAAGTCAACACAAACGCGAAGTTCACCATTTTTTTTCTTCGCGACGACTAAGGGGGAAAGCCAAAGAGACTATTCAATCGGCTCTATGATTCCTTTCTTGCAAAGACCGCTAAGTTCTTGCTCCAATTGATCCCTTACGCTGAACGGAACATTTCTAAGCCTGTGCTTAACAGGTATTGCGTCATCCTTGACCTTAATAACGTGAGTAAAACCTTTGACTTGTCCAAGACCCTCACCAAAAACAGAAGGATAGCGTTCTGACAGTTTATCTACAAAGTCATCTGAACGAAGAATGGAAACTTGATCTCTAGTGCCTGGTCTAAGTACCATCTTGAACAAACCCTGATGAAACCACCCAAGAATGTTCAACCCTTTGATTGCCACATACACTTTTCCAAGTATCTTTCTGCCCCTAAATACCAGTGTGTCTTCAAAATATCCAGCAAGTTCAATTCTTCTACCTTCGTACGAAACTGGAGATCTATCCGGAGGCTTCAAAGAACGAGACCCCCAAACTTCATTAAAATTCCTGAGTTAACATAGTTATCCTTGCTCCCGAGTCTACTAACAGGCATACATTTTTTCCACCGATCTCAATATCAACATATGGATCCACACACTCAGAGGTGTCACCTGTAATGGTATCCATCTCCCCCACAACGACAACCATGTCTCTCAGGTCATCTTGTATGTTGCTGAAATTGTCAGGAGAGCATTCTGAAACGGATACATTCGCAACGGAAGAAGAAGATGTGTTTGAGACATGTTTTGCATCAAAAGAAGAGGAAAAGCTACGCTTCCCACTCTGGCATACTTTAGCAAAATGTCCCAACCTCCCGCATGTTCTACAAACTACGGGGCATATTAGCAAGAACATCGTTAAAATTATCGCCGTTTTAGCGGCAGGAAACTGCCGCTAAAACGGCGATAATGGGCTTGCTAATATGCGTTATAGAATTCAATAGAAGCCCAGGTTAGATGTCCTGCACATCTAACCTGGGCTTCTATTGGAATTCTATAGCGCATATTACCAAGCCCATTATCGCCGTTTTAGCAGCAGTTTCCTGCCGCTAAAACAGCGATAATTTTAACGATGTTCTTGTTAATATGCCCCTACGTTTTTAGCAGGACAAGGTCGTCCTGATTTGAAATGAGGAAAATTACCACATTTAAAACATATATTAGACTGTTTGAAAAACTTGTTTTCAGGACGTACTGAAACACTATTTTTAACATCTTTTGCCCTTACAACAGTTACAGATTCATCTTTCGTGGCTGTGACCTTCTCATCCAATTCCTTTACAGAAAACTTTGAAAGCTCAATGCTTTTCGCAATGCGGATTGTCTCCTCAAGAGAAGGATTACCCAAAGATAGCAGTTTCTGCTGAATGCTCTTATCAGTACATTTACAAATATACTGGTCTCTTATTAATTGAACCGTAAATGCCTCAAATTGACATTCTGCGCTCAACATACGTAAAGCAGATATAAAGTTTTCAACATTTTCACCATGTCTCTGTTCTCGTTTGAAAAACTTGTGTCGAACAACGACAAGACTGGGCTGAACATCAAAACGCAACTCTAACTTCTTGACTGCCTCCACAAATTCGTCTATATCTTCATCTTCAGCAGCACGTACTAAAGGAGGCAAATGTTTAAACACAGATCTCCCTTCGAACCCCAACGCATGCAGAAGCAGACATTTTTTCCTTTCAGCCCTGTAGCGAGAAGCACCCACAGCACCAAGGTAAGTGATGAAAGTATCATACCATTTTTTCCATGAAATGGGAGGCTCTCCAGGCAATTCAAGGAAAGATGGAGGAGAAACAGACTGCATAGTTGTTACTGAACAATAAAAGAAAGCAAATAGTATGCCTCCAAAAAAAAATTATAATAATAATATTAAAAATACTGATGAGATGCAATATAGTGGAAATTCAAGAAAACTCAAACAAATAATCTTGCCAACATGTACAATAGAAAGCAAAAAATGCTGAAGATGCTAATGATGTTATAATGTTTCAAACACCACTTGAAATTTACCGACGTTTGCTGAGTATGTCATAGTAAAAATGATATGCCTTTATATATATATATATATATTTTTTTTTTTGAAGAATAAATGAATTTAAGGATGAGCTCTAATTCAGTATTACACTGCTCAAAAATTGCGCCTTGACTGCATTCCACGTAGATCAAACAGCTGTTCGTGTAGAGTCTGATGTGCGCATCACCGATGCGGGATATGCTGATTGCTAAAAGTAAAATACCTGCTTAGTGTCCGATGTCAAACGGCTGATATTAATTTGATGTAGTGTCTGGTGTGCGTATCACCGATACGTGATGCGCGTCGTGGACTACTAACTGCAATACTCCTCTTGGGTGTGCGTGTCACCGACGACAAGCACTCTGAATAGTAGTGTCTGGTGTGCGTATCACCGATATGTGATACACGTTGTTAACCGCTAACTGAAATATTCCTGTTAGGCGTGCGTGTCACCGACGACAAGCACTCAAAGCCTTCACAAACCACAATAGTGGTGTGCTTATTGCCGATGTTGAAAACTTTACGTTGAAAGACCAATCTTCTTTTTAAGCGCACATATTTGCCACACACAAGATGGCAGTCACGTCGTACGTAGAGTAACTACCTCTAAAATGGCCGAACGCTGCTTGATACGCAATGCGTTCCACCAAGTTAAAATGTCCTCCACGTTGCGTAGCCACTACCAAAATGGCGTTGAAGTAATCTGCGCCGCAAGACTAGTGCGCAGGCATAGCGTCATGCAATACGTCATGAGGGTGAAACAAGTTCCCTCGATGTGCCGGTGCCGCAATATACAAAACGAAACAAACAGTACCTCAAAATCCTTTGCTTCACAGTGGGGTCAAACGTACATCGTACATCGCAGGTGGAAGTTTCTCGTGTCGACAGATCAAACC
The DNA here is from genome assembly GCA_963921515.1 of Calotriton arnoldi. Taxonomy (NCBI): domain Eukaryota; kingdom Metazoa; phylum Chordata; class Amphibia; order Caudata; family Salamandridae; genus Calotriton; species Calotriton arnoldi. The sequence goes on from CAWUFW010002109.1 coordinate 1,778,427, forward strand.
TGAGACCCTCAAAGGACGGTAAGGAAGGAACGTGGTCCGAGCTTCTTCCGTGGGTTCGGCAGTCACCTGGAGATCGTCGCCATGGAAAATGTAGTAAGTTGACACCAAACGAAGTTGGAAAGCTTGAAGAAAAGCTTTATTGATTCTTCAGGTGCTGCGCAGCAGCCGGCATAGTCCACAACCAGACAGTAACTGCCACACAGATCCAAAGCACAGTATTCCAAATTCTAAAGAGGAATACTCGTAGCCAGAACATCATGGCACGAGCATTCGAGCAATGAAGAGAATAGAGGAGACCACTACACTATTTTTCTTTCTCTGACCCATCTGTAGCAGGCCGCTTAGGCCTGAGGCATGCAGTTAGGCTTCACCACACAGGACCCTCGAAAAAATGCAGATGCACACTATGGCTGTATTATTGGCAATGGCCGCGAGCGACCAGCTGCCCATTTATTTAACACCTCAGACCGAGCCTGGCCCTGGGCGTGAGGAATTGGATACTTTGTAGTGTAGAGGCTGGGTGACACTCTACATCTCTCCCATCTTTTCAAATGTTCTTACATTAAAGAAAATCAGCGAACTCAGGTCAGACACATAACGTCTTTCAGTCTCTGGCTGGGCGCCGGGTTTGGCCTCCGTACTTCTGGCTCCGGAAGATGTTATCAGTCCCATGCCCAGAAAGCCTGCTGTCACTTGATTCCCCAGCCGGGGAACTTCTTAGTTGCACGTGTCCATTTAAGGGCGACGTGGAGGTATTGCTTGTGCTTGCCCTTTCAGATGCTCGTGGAGTTTCACACCTCGCGGGGTGGTGGGGTCCAGGGGATACCAGGGGTGTCCTTCGTTATGGCAGGAGCATCGCCCCGCCTGCTGCCAGCGCAGCAGGCACACACATTCATAAAATGGTAATAAATACCATTTTATAATGTGTGGCAGGCTCACACTGCTTCAGCACGAGGGAAGGGGGTGGGGCTGATTAGTGCAATTGCACTTACGTCAGTGCCCTGCCAGTGCACATGAAAGATTGGCCAGCTGTCTACAGCCGACCAATCTATCATGCACACTTCAAGAACTTCAATCCCAGGGCTGAAAAACCAGCCAAGGGATTGCAGCGGCAGGCCCCCAGCCTCAAAATGAGTGCTGGGTTAGCCTACTCCAACCAATCTGTTGGAGGGTGGTTTTTAGGGTGCACTACACCACCTTAATTTGAGCAGGGGTGCTCTATCTAAAATAAGGAAATACACGTGTGAGATGCAGGAACTGAGTCAGAGTGGCACCGTTTATTCCAATAAACAAATTCAAACAATAAATGTCAAGAAACACATCATTATTCAATAATAAAGCTATGCAGTCTTAGCAAAGACCAAGTGTCAGGGAAACGAAGAGAAAAACCATGCAATCTAGTAAGTTCTAAAATCATGGCAACATAAAGGAAAGTGAGAGAGAGAGAGAAATGAATTTCAAAATACAATAAGCATTATAGCCTCAGCCAAAGATGCTAGATAAGATGGCTAAGGGAGACCACACATGCGTCGTGACCCATGGGATCACTTGTGCGAGGTAGTCTGTCGAATTTACTGAAGAGCAGATCTTTTATACTCTTTTAATGAGGAACTATTGACCGCAGACCTTTGGCCACTTCTTGGAAATATTAGGAACACAGAAGTGACACCACGTTACAAAAGTTTACCAAAAGATCACTTGATGTTTGACCGTAAATCATAATGAAATTGAACATTTATCGAAAATGATTTGCGTCACTTCTCGTAAACTTTTTATAAGAAAGCAGAAGAATACAAAAGGTGGAAAGTCCCAGTTGGCCCTGTTGGCCCCCACTCCATACTCTTGGCCAATTTTGTTCTTCTAAATGACAGACACATCCTGATATTGCTACATCTTGATGTTCAGAAAGATGTACACGAAGAGGTCATAGGAGAGATACATCTGAGTATATAGGAGGGCATGGGGCCTACTGCCTCTGTAGGGCTGGCAGGGACAATTGAGACTCTTATGCTTCAGATGTGGACAGAATGGGCTTGGGGCACTATATGGTGAAACTAGACCCTGCCTCAAATCCTGGAACTGCAGCAGCGTCAGGATTGGTTGGATTTGCATGGCACAAGGGAGAAAGTCCCTCCCTTACTGACCAAGTCTGAGGAGAGCGCCAGAACGAGAGACGACGACTGGAGCTTGTGGCCTGCAACATACATATGGTGAGTTTTTTGGGCATCGCGCCCCACCATATTTTCATGTTGCTGGCCGCTGCTGGGGTATACCCTTCCTTGGCTTCAGCATTCTCTTCAGTGGCATTCCCCGAGTGGTCTATAGAAGCCGCCCCCTCTTTGAATCATGAGGGGTTTCTGGTGACCCATCGATCACCTCTTTGCACTGTGACCATGATTCTGTCAATCTTAATCAATTCCCATACTTCAGACTCGCATAGTGTTCGAAACTTCCACCCAGGATGTCTGTCCTTCATGATAACCGATGCTCCAATTTGAAGAGTGGGCCTTGTCTTTGCTGGCTCTTCTCCATGATTGAGTAGCTTCAACATCCATGCCGGTCGGTCGCCACTTGGTGTCAGCTGGGATGCTATCCATTGTCGACTTCCTAAATAGTAGATTTGCAGGAGCACAGTTGGTAGTTCTGTGAGGGGTTTTCTGGTACGCCCATAGGAACTTGTTCAGGTAGCATTCGGTATCCTCACTGTGGTCCACCCCAATCCTCAGAGCCCACTTGAGTGTTCTCATGAAACTCTCCACCTTTCCATTAGCCTGAGGCCACTGCAGGGTGATTTTTCGGTGACGAATGGCCAGAGATTCTAAGTATTCTTGGAAGTCGCATCCCTGGAAGGGTGGCCCGTTGTCGTCAGGCCAATCATTGCAAACGTTGTCTTCAAGACTGGCTTGATGTGTTTAAATGCTGTGGATGGCACCACCTCTACCAATGGGAACTTTGTGTATAAGTCCACTATCACTACCGTGATCTGTCCATCCAGAAAGCTCCCAAAGTCAATGCTGACTTTCTACTAGGGTTGGTTCTTTCATCAGAACCAGAGCAGGTGAAGGATCTCCAATCGTGATGGCACACAAGTGACAGTTTCATACCTTGTCATTGATCATCACATCCATGCCTGGGAACTACACCTTACTGCACCAGTGGGCCTTTGTTTTCACTGTTTCTTGGTGTCCCTGGTGCGCCAGGTCAACCACCTGGGCTCATAGGCTCTTTGGCATTACAATCAGCAGCCTGCACAGCAGCAGGCCGTCTTTGCTTTCACTGAGTTCCCTCCTCATTCTCCACAGCTGCTGCCGGGACACTCGCTCGTCCAATGTCAGGGTCCGAACCCCATCCAGGAAACATTGCCATAGTCTGTTGGCCAGTACTTCTTTCGCCCGTGTCAGGCTCCCGTCACTCTTGGTGGCTTCTCATATCTTCTGGAAAGTCATGATCATCTTGATGAACTCTTTGGTCCCGTCCTCTTCAGCTGTGGAGTTCCTCACTTCTAGAGGTGATGGATGCAGTGACAGGTGATCTGCGGGGTTGTTAGCTGTGGGACAGTATTCCACCACAAAGGCATAGGGCTGTAATTGTACGGCCCACCTCTCAATCCATTGAGGGGCTAATCAAGTGGTGCCGGCAAACAGTGGAAGAAGCAGTTTGTGGTCAGTGACCACCTTCAAGTCATGGCCATAGAGGTATAAATGAAAGTGCTGACAGGCCCATTTAATGGCTAGGGTCTCACGTTCAAACTGAGCGTAATGGGTTTCAGTCTCTGACAATGCCCAACTGGCATACGCCACAGGGACCTACTCTCGGTCCGTTAATTACTGCATGAGGACGGTGCCTAAGCTCACAGGGCTGGCATCCACTATCAGCTTGGTCTTCCTCGGAGGGTGAAAGTAGGCCATGGTGACCTTGTTGAGGAGGGCCTCTTTCATCCTGGAATGGCTTGTTAGTTGCGGGCTCCAGACCCATGGAACAGTGGTGCAGGTAAGGGTCCTGAGCGGCTCTGACATCGTTGCAAGATTCTGGATAAATCTCCCACAATATGTTGCCATCCCCAGGAAACTGCGTTCTGGGGTACCGATGCTTCCTGGATTGCAGCTGCTTTCCTGGGATCGACTTTGAGCCCTTCTTGGGAAAAGATGTATCAGAAAAAGTCTACATAGATTTGATAAAATGAAAATTTGTTTTTGTGCAAGGTCAGGCTGTTATCTGCTAGGCATTGAAGGGTAGCCCTGAGGTGGAAACAGTGCTCCTCCAAGCTTTCTGAGTATATGAGGATGTCGTCACTTAGGCTAATGATCACCAGCAGTCCGGGGAGGATTTCTTCGATGGCATTCTGAAACACCTCTGCCACGGATGAAACGCCAAAGCTCAGCCGCTTGTAACGCCGAAGGCGACATGCGTGGAAAAGGTTGTAATATAGCGACTCTCAGGGGCCAGTTCCAGTTGGTGATAACCAGATTTTCAGGTCCAGCTTTGAAAACCATTTTACCCCATTGAGGTCAGGGTCCAGCTTGGACAACCATTTAGCCCTATTGAGGTCATCTACAATATCATCCATCGTTGGTGCTATATGGTGCTCTCACATGATTGCTTGATTCGGGAGCCTCATGTCCACACATAGGCGTATAGCGCCTGGCTACTTTGATTTTGGTGCAATGATAAGTGGAGACACCCAGGGAGTGGGGCCAGACACCTTCTCTGTGACCCCAAGTTCCTATAACTCCTTTAACTCACATTCCACCTGCGTCCGCAAATTAAAGGGAACTCTCCGGTGTCTTAAGGCCACAGGCCTGATGGACTCACCAGACCATGGAAGAACTGCAAGAACTCGGCTAGGAGGGCATCGGCGTATGACTCAGGCACCTGTTTCACAAAGACTACCAGCTCAAGATCTTTAGCTGTATGGCATCCGAGCAGCTCTCCCTTTTCGCCTTCAGTGACGTGGAATTTTGCCTTTGTGAGGTGCCCATTGCTTGTGATGTCCACTTCGATTGCTCCTCATGGCGGCAGGGACTCCATCTCTCCATACGTGTATATCTTTGCCCGGCTGGGGGCGAGTGGTGGGCGCGGTGTTAACGGCTCATATTATTTGTAATCCATTACATTAACTGATGCTCCGGTGTCAATGAGTGCGCTCTCCGGAGTGCCGCATATGTGGACCACTCATATGGAAGGCAGCCGCCTCTTGCGCCCGGCTCTTCTGGCAAAGACATCACAAAGCCGTTGTCTCCGTTCTAGTCCTGGTGAGTGTTCAGCTCGTACCCACCGAGCTGTCCCGCCTCCATGGTGTCTTCAAGCGACAGCTGTAACAGGGCTGCAGACATTCGTCGGTGTAGCTCAGGTGCCATTCGTGGTCTCCTACTGTGACACCTTTGAAAAATGGTTGTCCTTCACACATTTCGAGAATGTCTTCCCCTTGTCAGGGCACGCACCAGCCACTTTGTGTTCAAGGCCACAGTTCCAACAGCTATCCCCAGGCTTCGGGGTTGGCCCTTGCACACGGGGCCCGAGCATCATTGAACAGCGTCAGCCCATTCTACCCCTACTCAAGAAACCCAAGGCAGACCCAAAGGACCTCAAGAACTTCCAGCCCATCTCCCTGCTCCCGTTCCCAGCGAAAGTCATCAAGAAGATCGTCAACAGACAACTGACCCAATTCCTCGAAGAAAACAACACCCTGGACTCGTCTCAATCCGGATTCCGCAGCAACCACAGCACCGAAACCGCCTTCATCGCCGCCACCGACGACATCAGGGCCCTGCTGGACAACGGCGAAATCGCGGCCCTCATCCTCCTGGACCTCTCGGCCGCCTTCGACACCGTCTGCCACCACACCCTGCGCACACGACTATACAACGCGGGGATCCGCGACAAAGCCCTGGACTGGATCACCTCCTTCCTCACCGACAGAACCCAGAGAGTCCGCCTCCCTCCTTTCCGATCCGAAGCCACCAAGATCACCTGCGGCGTACCCCAAGGATCATCCCTTAGCCCGACCCTCTTCAACGTCTACATGACACCGCTCGCCAACATCGTCCGATCACACGACCTCAACATAGTCTCATACGCTGACGACACCCAGCTGATCCTCTCCCTCACCAAAGACCCCGCCACCGCCAAAACCAACTTCCACGCAGGGATGAAAGCCGTCGCCGAATGGATGAAGAGCAGTCGCCTGAAACTGAACTCGGACAAGACGGAGGTCCTCATCCTCGGCTCCACCCCTTCCACCTGGGATGACTCCTGGTGGCCAGCCACGCTGGGAACTGCGCCGACACCCACCGACCACGCACGCAACCTGGGGTTCAGCCTGGAATCTTCTCTGTCAATGACCCAACAAGTCAACGCCGTCTCCTCCTCCTGCTTCAACACCCTCCGTATGCTTCGCAAGATCTACAGATGGATCCCCACCGAAACCAGAAGGACGGTCACCCAGGCCCTCGTCACCAGCAGGCTGGACTACTGCAACGCCCTCTACGCGGGAACCACGGCCAAACTCCAGAAGAGACTCCAACGCATACAAAACGCCTCCGCACGCCTCATCCTCGACATCCCCCGCCACAGCCACATCACCGCCCACATGAAGGACCTGCACTGGCTTCTCGTCAACAAGAGGATCACCTTCAAGCTCCTCACCCACGCTCACAAAGCACTCCACAATGCAGGACCAGCATACCTCAACAAGCGACTCACCTTCTACACCCCCAACCGCCAGCTCCGCTCCGCTGACCTCGCCCTCGCCACCATTCCACGCATCCACCGAACAACCACCGGCGGCAGATCCTTCTCCCACCTCACCGCCAAGACATGGAACACCCTCCCCATCCACCTAAGACAGACCCAGGACCTGCTGACCTTCAGGAGACTCCTCAAGACCTGGCTGTTTGATCAGTAGCTGCTCCCCCCCACCCCCAGCGCCTTGAGACCCTCACGGGTGAGTAGCGCGCTTTACAAATGTTTGATTGATTGATTTGGTAGTGTCTTAAAGAGTTCTATGCACCCCTGAAGTGCAGGAGTAGTGATCATTTCATGGCCCCATCTGTCTCCCGCGTTGTGCGGAAATAGTGCTGTAGGTGCCCAATCTCCCAATCCATGAACGCCATCTTGACACCGCTGTGGCAGGATCCGACAGTTCGCTGAATAGTGGCAGCAGTATCACAGAAGCATGGCCATACAGGTCCATGTGTGCTTGATTCAGAGGCTACTGAAACCCCAGGTACATATTGCTGAAACTGAAGTACTGCTTGGGCCAGAGGTGAGAACGTGCAGTGGCCTGCAAGGGCAAAGCGGAAGCAAACAGGGAGTGTAAGGTGGTGCTTGTGGCTTACGGAAGAACAGTCTGCCACTCTCCTTCCAGCCTTGTGAGAGCACACAGTCAATATTCTTTTCCTGTGGTGGCACAGTACACCCCTGTTTGAGATCACATGTTAATGTGTGGCTTGAGGGATGATGGTCGTCACACCCAATGGGATACAGCCTCAGCAGCAGAAAACAAGCCCCACCATCCCCCACCAAACAGCAGACCCCTAAAGAGCAACAGGTGTGTGGGCCAGCTCACCTCAAGGGAAGATGCAGGGCATAGCCACACCAGGGGCTGACAATGGAGGCTGAGGAGGCCACAAGCTTTCACGCCCCCAGACCTCAAGTGGGGCTGTGCAGAGAGGCCGCAGGGGACAGCAGGGAAGGAGAGGTGTCAAAGCTCAGTCCCCAGGAGAACAGGGCCCGTAGAGCCGGTGCCGACACACCAGGCCACGGCAGGCCAATCTTAAGGAGTCATTGGACTGGGCCATGTGGATGAGCGAGGCCGACTGAACACAGCGGGATCCAGGTAGGTTGATGACGGCCGCCAGCCAATGCGGGCCGAGGCAACATCAGCCGCTGCAGGTACGAGGCAGTACAACCAGAAGTACCTCGCCAACCGGCCCAGGCAGAAGGAGTGCCTGACTGCCGGTAAGACTCCAGGTATGCAGGGGCCAGCAGGCAGCGTGGAGGAGCAATGCAGTGGGCAGATAGCGCCAGAGGAACTGCGCTCAACAGCAAGGGGGTCAGCACTGCAATGAGTGAGACTGTGCTTCAAGGTGTGCAAGTCACACTTGATTACAGGAGCTTCACTTTTTCCCATCGGCTATCCCTGGCCCTTTAGAACATGTGTGTTTCTCCATGGTGTGTGTAGTTTTGCTGTAGCCTACTGCAGGATGTTGGATCACTATAAACAGATGCAGTAAGACAAGCAGACCCAGCAGAGGCTCCTAAGGTGCACAATCAGTGGTCACCCAATGCCAAATGAGACGGTAGAGCTGGGGCACCAGTTTGGGTAAGGTGGAGGCTCCGCCAATGTATGGTTCAGCTTTAGTGCTGTCAGACTTTAAAGGATGCCCTGTTTCATGACATGGCCAGCACTAGGTCTGAAGAAGGACACACATCAGAAATGTGCTGGGCACACAAGAGAGTGGTTTACCATTTAAAAAGAAGTACATGAGGCTGATGCATCTGTACAGGCCTCAGACTTCAGTGTAAGTCAAACATCAGGGTACAGAAAGGGGAACATGTTTAGGGCTTACAGAGGGACATACAGAATTCCCCGCAGTCAGCACCCAGTGTTAAGGTGTTTCTGTTTTGCCACAATGGAAGGGACCTCCAATACAGAGCTGGAGAGAATATGACACAGGTCAGCAAAATTCAGAATATAAAACTGCTACCGACCCTGTTCACATTAACCCAGGTGTATGTATGCAAATAAAGATGCTTGTAATCTTAAGAAAAACATGGCTTTGTGCCTAAAAACAGCATAAGCAAACTAATTTATACCCCAGTCACAACAAGAGTAACATACTCCCCTTCACACAGTTCATTATTTCTGGATAAAAATGCAGTGTTTGCATTCTCTTAATGCCTTAGTACATCATAAATCATGCAATATTAGCACAAAGAAAAGCACCATGTGTGTTTCCTTAATAAACACATCAGTATGTAAGGCAGACATCTGAAATAAGAGAATTCCCAGCCCACTGTCTCACAATGAAAGGAATGAATGGCTTTCCCTTGCATCATTAAAATGAGGTTAACTCTTCGGAGGAGCACCTGGGGCATTGTAATAAATTAAAGCGAGGACCCAGCCCTATCAAGCTTTAAAGGGCCATCCAGTGAAGAGAAAAGGACATTTCTCTTTCCCCAGACCTGCATCTGTAACCATCACCAGCAATGACCATCATAGAACAGTGGTTCCCAACCTGTAGTCCAGGGACCCCTGGGGGTCCGTAAAGCCTACTCATGGGGTCTGCGACTGCTTAGAATATTAAATAATATTAAAAGATTAATGAAGGGCATATAAAGTTAAAAAAAGCAAAATGCAAATCTGAACATTTTAAAATGTTCTATAAATGTGAAGAAATTTAAAATTGGAGACAAAAAATTAAGGGGCAGATTTACAAGCCCCTTGCGACACTTGCGCCGCCATTGCGTCACTTTTGTGATGCAGCGGCGGCGTAAAAAATGCGGCCAATTTACAACCTGACTGTTAGACCTGGCACCATTGGTGTGGGTCTCCCCTGCCGTTTTTGCTTTTGCCTCCTGTGTTTTTGCTGTGTGTTGGACTCCGTTTTGGTGGTCTAGATGCTTTGGGCACTTTGCCACTGCTGTTCAGTGCCAAAGTGCAAGTGCTCCTTTTGTAAATTCTTGTTATGGATTAGTGATTCCATGATTGGCATATTTGATTTACTAGGCAGTCCCTAGTACAGTGCACCGTGTGTGCCCAGGGCCTATAAATCAAATGCTGCTAGTGGGCTTGCAGCACTGATTGTGCCACCCACAGAAGTAGCCTGTAAAATGTCACTCTGGCCTGCCATTGCAGAGCCTGTGTGCAGTCTGGGACTACCATGTCGACTTGGCCAGTGCACACACTGGCCAGTGCCTAACCTTCCCTTTTCTTGCATGTTAGTCACCCCTAAGTTAGGCCCAAGGTACCCCTGTGGGCAGGTTGCATTGTATGTGAAAGGTAGGGCATGCTCTGATGTGTGTAAAATGTCCTGATAGTGAATTACTGCCTATTTCGTTTTTCACTATTGCAAGGCTACCTGCTCCCATAGGACAGAATGGGGAGTTTGTTTATAACATCTTATAAACATAACTGACCGTGGGAACAAGGTAGGAAAATAAAGTTTGATATGCCTGAACTCAGAATGTTAAAATGCATCTTTTAGTCAGGTTGATTTTTACATTCTGTGTTTGAAAATACCACTTTTAGAAAGTAGGTATTTTCTTGCTTAGCCATCCAGTATGCCTCTGCTAGGTTTGTGTATTGCATGTCTGGCTTTTGGATGACAGGGGCTGGGGAGGAGCAGTGGCTCCAGAGAGCCTGATGAGTCAGGGTTGGGCTGAATAGACCTGGGCTGCATTTAGAGTAGGGGGAGGAGATTTCCTTCCACCTGAATGGGCCTGGTCTGCCAAGGACAATGCTGTCTCCACCTCCTGCCAGGAAGCTACACCAGAGAGGACAGAACCGGTTTAGACTCAGCACAGGGCTTCTCTGCCACCAGAGAACAAAGGATTTTTGTGTATAAAAAGAGGGGCCAGACCCCAGACTTTTAGATCACTTCTGGGAAATCAAGAGGGACCTTTGCCAAGGAGAAGAGCCGGAGAAGCTGAGGAGGAATACTGCCCCTGTGCTGTTTGCTGTCTGGGGTTGGCCTGTAGTGGCTACTTGCTGCCAAGGAAAGGAGAAAAGGACTTTGCTGTTTGCTTTGTCACCTGCTTGAGGAAAAGATCTCCAAGGGCTTGAAACTGAGCTTGCCTCCTGTTCTGAAGTCTCAGGGACACAAAGACTTCACCACCAGCTCCCCTGAATTTCCTTGCTGGGAATTCTAACCTGCAAAGAGGTGCCTGCTGTTGTTTTGGGCCTCTAGAGTTCTGTTTTCCGCTGGGAGCTGGAAAATCGACGCAACATCGAAGAAGCGGGACGCATCCGTACCTGTTTCCGACGCATCGCCGAAGAAACCGTCGCAGCGCCTGCCGCAGCTCAAGAAATCGCCACACGCCGCATCGAGTGCAACGATCTCCGAAGTCCGTGATCACCGCACCGATTCCGACGCAAGCCCTGCTGTGCGGCTGCATGAATCCACGCATCGTCCCGGATCATCGCATCGCATCAAGGCGCCAAGTCTGTCGCATCGTTGGGGGACGCAGTAAGAAACCGATGCATCACCTCCCCACGTGGTAAGAAACCAACGCATCACCTCCTACCTGGTAAGGAACTGACGCATCACCTCCCCTGCGCTGCAGTAAGGAACCGACGCATCACCTCCCCCGGAGCAAGGAACCGACGCATCACCTTCCCTGAGTGTAAGGAACCGATGCATCACCTTCCCTGTGGCCCGTTTTGTTTGTTTGCGTGACGCATCCAAGGTACTTTGTGTGAAAAGTGTTGCATCTACAATTTGCTTTGAACTGAACTATTTCTACCATCTGAAAGTCATATTTTTATTACTGTATTGTGGATTTTTGTCGTTTGGTCTTGTTTTGGTTTACATAAAGATTACTTATTTTTCTAAACTGGTGTGGTGTCCACTTGCAGTGTTTTCACTGTATTACTGTATGTGTTCACAATTGCTTTACACACTGCCTCTGAGATAAGCCTTTCTGCTCATGCCAAGCTACCAAGGGGGTGAGCAGGGGTTATTTTAGAAGTGTATCCCCCTTACCATGACTAGAAGCAAGGGTCCCTATTTGGACAAAGGTACCTAGCTCTGCCAACTAGAGACCCCCATTTCTAACAGTGACGCATCTAAGGAGATGTGTCACTTTGTAAAGCCCTGCGTCACATTATACCTGCGTCAGGTATAATGTATGCAGGGTGGGCGTTCCCACGCAGAAAAGCCTCATAAAAGTGACACAGTGTAATCTACAAGATTTCACTGCGCCACTTCTAGGACGCCACTGCGTCAAAACCTTACGCCTGCTTGAAGCAGGCGTAAGGAGTGATGCAGTGTAGTGGGAATAGGCCTCAAAATGCATTGCTGGAGTTGCGTCGTGCTTGCGACACGACTCCAGCAATGCGTGACTTTTGCCCCAACAGATGCGTCCGAATTTCTGACACATCTGCCAATCCTTGCGCCATGGTGCGCCGTATTGTAAATACGGCGCATCCATGGTGACGCAAGGGTTTCTCAGTGTGGCGCAGCGAAAGTGACGCATCTCTACAGATGGATCACTTTCTTGTAAATCTGTCCCTAAGTCGGTGTCCTCCTTTTGATTAGCGGAAGCAGTGCAAGTGCATCAAACAGAATGTAGTATGGACGACTAGTGGCCTCAACTGAATTTAGAAAAGGTCTAACCTTTCCATTACATTTTTTTTATTTATATTTGTTTGAGAATTAAATAAATGATTAAATATTTTGTGTATTTGTTTGATAAATGCTTGTTTCTGTATTTTTGCGTATTGTTTTGTGGTTCAAATCGTCTAAAATGCTTAGGCTGGGGTCTCCTGCTTCAAGCAATGACTCAGTGGGGGTGCCCGGATTCCAATAGGGATTCATTGGGGGTCCCTGGGTTCCAGTAATGATTAAGTGGGGGTCCACAGGAGTAAAAAGGTTGGGAACCTCTGTTCTAGAACGCTTCTATATTTGATAATGTCAGTTTGGGTTCTGAGACCCATTCTGACGTCATCCCCCAGATTGCTCCTTTACAAAAGCCTGTACGAGAAGCTATTCAAGGGAAGTATTGGCTGTTTTAGGACCAGTTTCCGGGCCCTGGTCCTGCCCCATTACTAAGCGCAGTGTTCCCACAGGTACCCACAAGTGGTTACATTTGAAGCTGGCAGATTGCACATTCAGTCACATAGTAACCACTGAGTTATTCCTAGAAACACTCAAGGCAAATATAGATTGACCTGCTAAGAAATCACACAACCTACACTTGTTCATACCTCCATATTTTATTCCGTTATGTATTTTATGATCTTGAGAGGATCGCCATAGGTTTCATAAAGGAAAACCAAGAAATCCCTAGATGTAGAGGAGATGAAAGTCAGTGCTATGATTCGTATATGACAGTCTTATATCAGCCTCTGTAACAATTCCCATAAGACAATAGTAAGACACGAAAAATCTCCACCTGTACAGCGAGTGTGACAGGTGGCTTACCACAGAGCTGTGCCTTGGAGGGGCTTTGGTGCCACTTCAAAGGCAAAAGAGGCCCTTAAACTTCAAAAAAAGGTAAAGCTCTTTATCCTACGAATAGAGAAACTACCGTATTAGGTAGATTATCTGACTCCTCTTGGCCCACTGAAGATCATGGTGCAGCTTACTGCACAACTCAAAAGGCAACAAAAGTGGCCAATTCATCCCACGCGCCCTCATGAATCTGCACTAGCTGCCCAGCCCGGCCCACATCATCATCAAGACCTCCTGCATTACCTACAAGGCTGCAATGGCCAGTTGTCCATCCAACCTCCTACAGCACAGCAAAAGAAACTGCCAGACTTAAAATTGCAAAAAGGAAAAGATCAGAAGACCACCATTCTCATGCTATGCACCTTCTAGCTGACACATAAAACTGATTTCGACATCTTAGAGAGAAAAATGACGGAAGTGCACAAATTGTGCTAAATATGCGTTGGAGAATTATGAGAAACAGATCATGAAAAGACTTAGTTACTGCATCATAAAAGCATGCAGAAGAGTGTAGATTAGATGAAGTTATTAATTTGAATAACATAGGTTTGTGATTTACTAAATTTCATTGGTACATTTTTAATGTGTAGTAGAAAAATGAAAGTGATGGCTCACGTGTTATAAGGGGGTTTATTAACCATCTTCATTAGGTTGATAATGTGTGTGAACAATTAAGGAAACTGTAATCTAGATGACATTACGTGTGTATTTTAGGAGTCTTATATTAAAACTCCATGTTTTGCATACGTGAAAATGTGCACCAAGTGGGGAAAGAGAAAAGGATGTTGCACGTTTATAATGAGATTAAATGTGTAGAAACTTTCAGAGAATAATCTTCACATATGTACTAATGAGAATTTCTAGAAACAATATTAATATTTTATGTTTTGAAATATTTTTACACGTTGGTACTTTGAAATTGCACTAATATGTCATAGTTACACAGTGGCATAGCAAGAGAGAGGGGGGGCGGTCTGCCCCAGGCGGCACAAGTTTTGGGGGCGGCTGACCCCCCTGCCCTTATCTGTGGCCATCGGCAGCAGGAATCGCCAGTACCCCCCCGCTCTTAGATTCGGTCGCAAACGCATGGGCGGCCTTACGCCTAGCTACGCAACTGTAGTTACACGTGCTAATTACAATTAAACTAAAATGCTTAATGACTGCATATGAGTTTAAAGAAATATATAAGGATCCCAAGATTCTAGAATGTAATGTATATTTCTCTTATTTAATATTCTATATTTCATGAGCCAGATTCAATTTAGGCCTGCATTTTCCTCACTTGCTTGCATTTTGTTCTCATGGAAAGGTTTCGTAAACTTACAATGTAGAATGAAACTATGTTTCACAGAGAGAGTTCCCATGTGCATACTAGGGCTACTTGCAACCTTTTTGTTACTTTGGGAACATCTGCCATGAGAAACTGTCCTCTTGAACTCACTCATGTGCCTCTGCAAAGGGGCCTTTGTTGAAAATTATATACACTGGATGGTTCGATGGCTTACATGATGATCACTAACTTTTTGCTATTATATGTCTTCTTTATGCTGCATGACAATCACCCTATATGAACTGACCAATGGAGTGAGTGTTCTGACCAGATGAGGTGACCCAGGAGGTGTCACCCCGGAACTTGAGGATTAATATACACTGTTTGATGGAGCGAGAAGAGGAAACCTTTTCTTCTTTCCTTTGGACAGCTTACTCTCTTGCTGACTGAGAGACTTCATTCGTTCCTTTAGGACTCTATTGGCTGGCACATCACTGTGTGTGCTATTTCCAGACTTCTTTTCCTCATGGGATAGAACCTTTGAGCTGAGATGGTTCATGTCCTTTCCTGAACTCTTCTAGAGATTTGGTCATTGATGGCCCACAAAAGAATAAATTTGATTATTCTGCACTCCTTAATTGAAATTCCTGAAATTGATGTATTTACTCTTCTAACATTTACTGATAAAATGAAACCATCCTCAAATCCTGTTTCTGTCTCTCTAAGTCTCATTTTCAATTATTGATTGTGCATTCCAATTGAGTATTAATGAGGGATGGGAATCTAAATAGAGAGATCTCTGGGTATCAGATTCTAACGTTACTATTCTGCATAGCTCTAACTGAATTATTGGTTTGTATGATTTTAGTCCGACTGCATTTCTTCAGGAGATTTGGTCTGGCTGTGATAATTCTGCATTTGTATAGTGTAGTTTTGAGAGTTACATATACTAATCTAATTACTAGTTTGTAGGTCAGTTACCAAATTCCTGGTCCTCATTGGATAACTGGATTGGATCCCCTTTATCCAAGGCCTCTCGGCACGATTCAAGATCCATCGGAGGACGAAGGGGCTCATTATGATGGCGGGCGGACATCAGTCCGCCCGCCATCATAGCGGTGATGGGACCGCCCGCCAGACGTGCGGCGGTCCCACCAGCCCAATTAGGATGCGCCCTCCAGTATGGCGGGCACGGTCTCTTAACATTGCGGGCAGTGCTGCTGGCTGCAGCACCGTTCGCAATGCCAAAATGCCTCGATGTGCATTCCCATGCACAATGTGGCAGGCACCACGCGGTGCCTGCCACCTTGTGCATGGGAATGTAGGGGGGTACCATGGGTACCCCCCCAGTGCACCTACACCCTTCCCCCACACTGAGGGGGTCCACGATGGGCCCCCAAAACCAATCACTGCCAGCCTTTCCATGGCAGCAGCGCCGCCATGGAAAGGCCTCTTTCAGGGCACATCCTAATATGGTGGGCAGTGCCTGCTAGGCACCGCCACCATATTAGTGGCCCTGCTCCGCCCGCCAGGCAATCGCTACGATTGCCACCGGCAGAAAAGCGGTGGCCGGACTTTGCGTCTGCCGCGATACCCACCGCCATCCTAATATGGCGGTGGGTAAATCTCATTGTGATGGCGGAACGATCGCCAACGCCGGCCCAGCGGTGGCGATCGTTCCACCATCATAATGAGCCCCCAAGTAAATGACCCGGAGGTGTAGTGTCAGGAAATAAAGTGAGACAAAGTAAATGGGCCCAGTGGCGCTGCAACAGAACAGCAAAAGACATTGCCAGACTTAAATTTTTACAGTGCAAAAAAGAAAAGATCAAAAGACAACCATTCTCATACAATGCACCCTAGATCTACAAGAACACCCCTCCCAAAACATAGAGATAAAGAGATTGTTACTGTATATGTCAGAAAGTTGAGAAATAACCTGATGGAACACCTATTGAAATCAGGAGGAGAAATGGGGGACATGCACACTTTATTGAAGTGTGGGGCAGGGAAGGACCTGGTAGCGAACGTCATAAGTGGTGAAGGTGATCATGGGGTGCATTAACAAAAGATTGAAAGAGAAGTTAGAGGTTTGATAGGAAGGGTAGGGCACGGCTGCAAAAGGTGGGAAGCATCGGTTGGTAGTGAAGGGTGGAACCATGCTGTACTGAATGGGATAGTAAAGAATGATGGAAGATGTGTTTGAAGGCGTGGGATGGTAGAGGATATCAAAGACATGCTGGAAGGTATGGAAACACTAGAAAATTGTGGATGACATATTGAAAATTGTTGGTGGGTAATGAGTGATGGAAGACGTTTTGGAAGAGATGGAACGGTAGAGGGTAGTGCAAGACATTTTGGAAGGCAGGGAGTCACAGAGAATGATGGAAGGCATTTGTAGAATGTTTTGTGATGGAGAATGGTCGAAGACATGTTGAAAAGACAATCTTGGTAGACAAGAGTGCAAGATATGTTGGAAGAGGTGAATGGTGGTTGTGTAAAGGAAAGGGAAAATGAAGAATAACAGTAAGAGGTAAATAGGATAGTGGAGAATGGCAATAAGAAGGAGGAGGACTAGAACACAAACCTAGGAGGAGCTACAACAAGAGAGGGAAAAACAAATAGAGTTATGGGAGCAGGAGCTGTGAGGAGGAAGAGTCAGGAAGCACGGTCATTGTACACATATGCAAACCTCCTGGCTTCACCAGAAACCTCCACTTGACGTACAGCAGAGACACTTGATAGACATGGTGTGTTGGCAGTTTTCGGTCACAATGAAGGAGCGCATGCAGATAACGAAGATATTCCCGAAGCAGGTGACACACGCCATGACCCAGACAAAGACCCGCAGGAGGATGTTAGCCAGAAGGTCTTCGAAGGAGGAGATCCCATCCGTGTTCGGCTTGCAGGCTCTGACGTGAGGGGCGTAGCTGCAGTACTGGAACTTCTTAAAGTATCTGAAATGGGAGGCATAGTATCTTAAAAGAGAATTGATCAACATTTTGCATCACAATTCAGGAAGCTCCATCTTTCCCTTTAATCAGGGAGCGCTGGAGAAGCAATTGTAATGCGGCGCATGATGGACAAACTGTGGGCACCGTAGCCAACTATAAGAAAGGGCCGCTGATTAGCCGCTGATTCACAAAGCTACATGCAAATCTCAGTCACACTTCGCCTTGTGTGCAAATAGAGCAATTTACACATGCAGCTTCATGTTTGCGACTCACAAAAAATGAAATTGGACTGGAAATTGCAATATTCACACTGAAAATCATGCCAGTATTGAATAATATTAAGTGTGAGCAAACACCTCATAGAGGTGGGGTCTGTGCCTTTGAAGGGAGATTCCCAGGAGGTTGGATCCATTGTGAATTCAATGATAGTTGAAAATGTACTCAAAGAGCTGGCTAAAGTCAAAGGGAGTAAATGGTTAATTATGGTTTAGGAATCGGACCCTTATTGGGTGAATTTGGAAACCTTCACAGACTGTGCATTTTCAAAAAGTTACCCTTTTTTTCAGCTTGTCAATTATGCCATAATCCACTTAAGGAAGAGCTTTCCTACAAATAAAACGTTTAGTTAGAGAACAAAAACTGTTTTGCTGTAGAATTCTCATTATCAAATGTTTGTTTCCGTTATTTCTTGTTTTAAGTACCTTTATACAGTTTGCAAAGTTCAGAAGGATCATAAAAATAAAAAACAAAACTTCTGAAGTTATGGAGGAAAAACCTTGGCAACTTTCTAGTTCATTTGCGATTCTGGACCATGTTTGTCCACTTCCTGGCCTGAAGAGACTGTTCCCAAGACTATCATCACTAGCCAATTCTATATATTTGCTGCAATGTTGTGCTAACTGGTAATGAGGGAGATTTGCTGTTGAGGGCTTTATTGCTGTGTTGATTGCATGTGGGTATTTTAGGGTCTGTCCAATGTATTCTGTTGGGATTGAGCAAATCATAAGACTGTTCAGACAGGAATGAATAATATGCATTGTTGGGTGATAAGTGCACTTGGGAGTCCGATGGTAGCCGACATATAAGATCAGATCTGGGTTTCTCCATCACAAACGTGATGGATATCCAGTCCGCCAAATTACAATTCCAGTATATCCTATAAACTTGTAATAGGGCGGATGGGATATCCATCACGTTTGTGACGGAGTATCCCATCCACCAAGACTGTAATCAGGCCCTATGTTGAATGTGCCTGAAAAGATCTGTCAAGTCAAAAGTGTTGGTGGTTGTTCATCATTTATTGGTATTGGGTGCCGCTGGTAGCATCATGATGGCCGACTATACAGCCCATCTGTACCGTGTTATATGCATATCAAATGTTCAGTCTAACATATTCTGTTCAATGTTGAGCAGTCCTTTATCAGCAAATAGCACTGCAGAGACCTTATTTGATATTGATCCAAATGAAGGATTAACAGGCCTCATTATGTGCTTGATTTCAGTGTTCTACCTTCATCAACTGATTAATATTTATTCACAGCGCCAGTGACCTACTCACTTGCTGCAGTTCAAAGGTCAGGTTTTACTGGCCTTTGAACACTGTGCTGTAGTTATTAACTATTCTGGTGACCCTTCTTCATGCTTGGGAAGCTCTCAATGAGTGTGGCCATCACAGAGTTTCATATAGACCGGCCTCGTCCATTAATGTTTGGTACTGTCTCTGTCCTAGATCAAGTCTATTGAGTTGTCAACAATAGATACATCTTTAGAATCAATCTGGCCTATATGCACTAGGATACTTCTGCAAATGCCAGAACCCAACCATTGAGTATATAAGTTGCCTGTAATCATGACACCTTAGCTATGGCTGCACACCACCATTCGATGAACCACCAAACATAATCGCCCAAGAATAGACTCACTTTTAACAAAATATTGATTTTATACAACATCACCACCAAATTTATGTTTTAAAGTGTGAAAGCTTTTTTTTATCCAGATTTTATTTAAACTTAAAAAACAAAATATTTTTTATTATGGCATTGTTCCTTTGGGAAACTTCAGCTTTGAGTTTATTTAATTGTTTGTTAACCCAATGTGATTTTTATTTTATGCTGCTTTTATGGTCGTTGACCGAAATAAAGTTTTTAAAGACTAAAGAGTTGTCAACTAGTGATTCTCCAGAGAAAACTTGCATAACTTGAAGATCTAAAGTTCACAACCTCAGAATTGATCTCTGATTTCCTCGGGATTGTAGAGACCAGGATCCATCATCAACCAATCTTGTTGGCCTCCTCCCCAATAACTATTGTTTCAAGTCAGAGGGGCAATGTTAATCATCCTTACATCTGGCCTTCTCAGATACATATGTGTCAGAGTTTAACTCCTTCCTACTTCCTCATAATATGCTTCACTAGCCCAACTTCCTCCTTGTGAGCATAACATCTACCAAACAAGAATCTAGCCTCCTTCATGGAAGAACATCTTGATATCTTGACATCTTGATTTCTTCATGCGCACCCTCATCTCCAAGAAATCTTTCAGCTTGGGCAACCTGAACATGTGGGTGGGTGACCGTACCTACACCTTACCCATCCAATCCTTATTGATGTAAACAACCTGGTCTTTACGCAATTAGTGGAATAGCTGACACCCCAGTGAACCCACAGGCCCAACTTCATTTTCACGACGTTCTCAAGATTCTTGATTGTTGACTATAGCTTGACTACACTGTAGCCATTTTTATAACTGATGATGAAGTCAGGTCGAAGGCCATACAGACCAGAGATTACACACCAACCCTCCTGCATGGGAACCGGATTAATATTAACCCAGACTTTTTGCAGAAATGTTTATGTCCATTACAAAACACCGTTGTTGACAACTGGCAGCGAGATCTCCCTCACATGTCAGACCATGAACAACTGGCTCCGGTAAAATACTGAGAAAGGTACTACACATGCCAAAGGGGCAAACTGTTGGGTCGATGATGACTCATATAAGACGATAGAGTAGAGAACTAGAAGGAAACTGGAGTAAATCAAATCAGCCCTCAGACCTCAAGGAATGCTGTGTCCACACCCGAAGGGACAAGCGTGCCAGCACAGCCTCTTTGTTCAGAATCTATGACTGTGGTCAGGTTACGTGCTGTGAGCAAATGTTTGTGCGCACCATGTAACTGGGTATCTTTTTGCACTTTTTTGCAATTGTGTGCAAAAGGTGCCTAATCTACGATGCACCGGAATATTTGGCCACCACAAGTCTCTCTGGAGTTTCTATTTAAGCTCAAGTATACTTGTTAAAGTGGATGATTCATAAAAATAGCTTTAAATACAGCATTTAAATGAGATAAAGCCAGACATCGACATGAAACTTGCGATTAAGGGGCTTCATTTACAAGGAATTAACGCAGCGCGGTGCAGCAAGCCATTTGGCTGCGCCTTGCTGCGTTAATTCGGAAGCACAGAGATGCGTCATATCTACAACAATATGATATATCCCTCTGCTCTACCCTGCGCTGGTGCACAATTTGATGCCATGCGCCGACGCAGGCACCCTTGCACCATAGTGCAAGGGTGCCTGCGTTGAGGGGAATGATTGTTTATGTGCAGGAAGGTGGCCCTTCCTGCACATAAACAATCTAAAATGTTGTTTTTCAACTTCTATGTGTGCTGCTTAATGCAGCACACATAGAAGTTGCAAAACACAATTTTTTTAAAAATAATTTTTTATGTGCATCAAGGGACAACTTCCTGAACTTAAACAATCACAAGAGGTGATTTCCTCATTCTATGTGTGCTGCAGAAGGCAGCTCGCATAGAAAGAGGAAAAAAACTAGGAGAAATGGAAACATTTCTCCTTGTTGTGCCTCCCTACGCCTCCCCTGGGGAGGCATAGCATTCTGACGCATTTCCAGGTTTACGATTTCTCGTAAATCTGGAAATGTGGCAGAAGCCATGGGTGTTGCGTGGTAACACCCACAGCAACACCCATGGTACGCCCCTTTCACACAAAGTGCTGCTTGTAAAGGGCCATATTTACTAGGACATGAAAAGCCACGTAGGGTGGCTTTACGTGTCCATGTAAATATGGGGCAGCAGGTTGCGCCGCGATGCACCAGTGGCGCAAGGGGCTTGTAAATAAGCCCCTTAGTGCCCAAGGCTGACTTAAAATTGCACACTAAACACAGTCATCCTTAAGTTAAGAAATGAAATGTCATGTTTATGATGGCAAAACATTCCAGCGCCTCATGGTGCCAGCACATTCTAAAGACCATTGTAATCAGCCGCAGTAGGAGTAAAGATATAGGGACCGGTGTATGAGTGTTTAGAATAACGATTTCCAAATACCTATTTTTTTCGAACCGCTATTTGTTAATCACTATTCTTAACATATGAAAGTTTTTTTTTTTAATTCCTGATTCCTAGCAGGTCACAAATCAAGCTTTCTCATGAATATTCATGAGGTAGGTTACAATTTGCGACCAATTAGGAATGACAGCCATCACAGGGTTGGTAGCCTGCTGAGGTCAGCAAACCACCCTGTCTACGATTGCTTCCAAAGAAAGCATTTTTTTTTTAATGCAACCCGAAAACGGGATGCATAAAAAAAAAAAATGATCGGTTTAACTTTCATTATTTAAGAGTAGCCAGTGGTCTGTGGCACCACAGTGTACTGTACTCTTAAAAAATCTATATTTTAACATTCTCAAAGGGAAGGGGTCCCTTGCGGACCCCTTCCCGACTGTGAATGTCTTATGAATACCTTTCCGTAGTTGCAAACCGGAATTCACTCACAAACCATTAGTACATACTACTGCGAATCACTGTTTGGAAGGGATGCCCTAAACATGCCCCTTCCAAATACCAATTCGTTATGTAGTTGCAACCTTAAAATGCGATTCCATAACATGTCACAAATCACAATTTGGGTTAAACACAAAGGATTTGTACATTTAGCCCATAGTCACATGTGGTGCGCAGACATTGGCACATAAAGAAAGTAATTCAGCCGATAGTGGCCCCAAAAACATTACTGTTACTTGATGTGCCCAGTGAGGAACCTTGTGAAAAACATCTGTTGCTCTCATGGGTGTATCTTGGTAAAACATGTTAGGTGGGTAGGAGTCTCAGAGTTCACAACAAACAACTTTTGTTCACAACAAACAACTTTGGTGTACTCAACTGAAAAGAACATGGGCATGTTAGAGCAGCAGCACAAGTGTAATGGGCAGCGTTAGGAGCATTAGAATGGACTTATTTAAACAAACACTGGCAAAGCCAATAGGTTTGGCCTACGCAAGAGCTATTGGCTTTGCTAATGTCTTTTAGCCATGTTGTACAGTAGTGGGTAGGAGAGTGAAGTAGAGTGGCATGGGGTAGAGTGGTGTGGAGTGGTGCAGAGTGTAGTAGAGTGGCTTCGAGTGGCGCAGATTGGAGTGGCGTAGAGTGGCAAAGAGTACAATGAAGTGGCATAGAGTGGAGTGGTGTAGATTAGAGTGGTGCAGATTGGAGTGGTGTAGAGTGGCATACAGTGGATTTGTGCACAGTCGAGTGGCATAGAGTAGAGTGGAGTGGCGTAGAGTGGAGTGGACTGGCATAGAGTAGAGTGGTGTAGAGTGGATTAGCATAGAGTAGAGTTGAGTAGAGTGGCATAGAGTAGAGTGGTTTTGAGTAGAGTTGCACTGTGTGGAGCGAAGTGGTGTGGCATAAAGTAGTAGAGTGGGCAAAAATGAAGTTGCATAGAGTGCAGTGGCATAGGGAGGCGTGGAGTGGCATAGAGTAGAGTGGACTGGCGTAGAGCAGAGTGGACTGGCGTGGAGTACAGTGGCATACAGTGGTGCTAAGTAGAGTGTAGTGGCATGGAGTAGAGTGGTGCAGAGCATAGTAAAGTGGCACAGAGTGCAGTGCTGTAGAGTAGAGTGCCATAGAGTGCAGAGGCATAGAGTGCAGTGGTCTAGAGTAGAGTGCAGTGGCATAGAGTGCAGTGGCGTAGATTGCAGTGGAGTTGCATAGAGTGCCGTGGCATAGAGAGGCATGGAGTGGCATAGAGTGGTGCTAAGTAGAGTGCTGTGGCATGGAGTAGAGTGGTGCACAGTATATTAAAGTGACAGAGTGCAGTGGTGTAGAGTCTAGTGGCACAAAGTGGTGCAGAGTAGAGTAGACTGGCATATAGTGTACTGGGTGCTACAGTGGCATAGAGTGCAATGGTGTAGAGTGCAGTGGCATAGAGAAGATTGGTGCACAGTAGAGTGGGGCAGAATAGAGTGGCACAGAGTGCAGTGGAGTGGTGCAAAGTAGAGTAGAGTGGTGTAGAGTGCAGTGGCATAGAATGCAGTGGCATAAAGTGGAGTAGAGTGCATAAGCATATAGTAGAGTGGCATAGAGTGCAGTTGTGCAGAGTACAGTCAGTGCAGTGGCGTAGAGAAGAGTGCAGTGGCATAGAGTGCAGTGGTGCAGAGTGCAGTGGCATAGAGTAGAGTGGTGCAGAGTAAAGAACAGTGGCATAGAGGGCAGTGACGTGAAGTGGAGCAGAGTAGAGTGCAGTGGCATAGAGTGGTGCAGAGTAAAGTGTAGTGGTGTAGAGTGCAGTGGCATAGAGTGGTGGAGTAGAGTTCAGTGGCCTGAAGAGCAGGGACTTAGAGTAGAGAGGTGCAGAGTAGAGTGGTGTAGAGTGCAGTGGCATAGAGTGCAGTGATGTAAAATAGAGTGGTGCAGAGTGGAGTAGAGTGGTGTAGAGTTCAGTAGTATAAAATGCAGTGGCATAAAGTGCAGTGGCATGGAGAGGTGCAAAATAGAGTGGTGTAGAGTGCAATGGCGTAGAGTGCATTGGCCTACAGTAGAGTGGTACAGAGTAGAGTGTGGTGGCATGGAGTGCAGTGGCATCGAGTAGAATGGCGCAGAGTAGAGTGGCGTAGAGTGCAGTGGCATAAAGTGCAGTGGCATAGAGTGCAGGGGCATAGAGTGCAGGGGCAGAGTACAGTGGCATGGAGGGCAGTGGAATGGAGCAGAGTAGAGTGCAGTGACATAGAGTGGTGCAGAGTAAAGTGTAGTGGTGTAGAGTGCAGTGGCATAGAGTGGTGGAGTAGAGTTCAGTGGCCTGAAGAGCAGGGACTTAGAGTAGAGAGGTGCAGAGTAGAGTGGTGTAGAGTGCAGTGGCATAGAGTGCAGTGATGTAAAATAGAGTGGTGCAGAGTGGAGTAGAGTGGTGTAGAGTGGTGTAGAGTTCAGTAGTATAAAATGCAGTGGCATAAAGTGCAGTGGCATGGAGAGGTGCAAAATAGAGTGGTGTAGAGTGCAATGGCGTAGAGTGCATTGGCCTACAGTAGAGTGGTACAGAGTAGAGTGTGGTGGCATGGAGTGCAGTGGCATCGAGTAGAATGGTGCAGAGTAGAGTGGCGTAGAGTGCAGTGGCATAAAGTGCAGTGGCATAGAGTGCAGGGGCATAGAGTGCAGGGGCACAGAGTGGTGCAGAGTAAAGTGCAGTGGCATAGATTGCAGTCGCATACAATAGAGTGGTGTAGAGTAGAGTGGCATAAGGTGCAGTGATGTACAGTGGCATAGAAAACAGTGGTATTGAGTGCAGTGGTGTAGATAAGAGCAGAGTGGCAAAGGGTGCAGTGGTGTAGAGTAGTGTGGTGTAGAGTGGCGTAGAGTGCAATGGCGTAGAGTAGAGTGGTGCAGAGTAGAGTTCAGTGTCGTAGAGTAGAGTACAGTGGCGTAGAGTACAGGGTAGGGGGCGGAGCGAAAAAAAGCAACATGAAGGGGGCAGGTGGGAGGGAATAGAAGCTATATGGACAGGGATATGGGAGATGGACTGAAAATACAAGCATTCGTATGGAGTTCTTGAACACAAAGAAAAAGGTAGCTCCAAAAATAGGAGCAGTAGATGGACACAAGTACTTGGCCCATTCTCAAGGGGAGGGCCCACAAGAAGAGGACATGACGCCCACATGCCGTGCCAAATGGGAATGAAACAAATGACAGCAACGCTGAAGCGAACAAATGGTAAGCTATGGGTGGGCTGTAAGCCCACTGTATGTAAACAAATGTCTCACAGAGACAGCACACGTGCTGTCTAGGTGAAAGCTAAGAAAGGGGCATATTTACAAGAACTGAAGCATCGGCATTGATGCATCAAATTTCTTGCAACTGCTGCAAATGCCCTAACAGCGTCATGGATGTGCTGTTTTTACAATACAGTGGCTAAAATATACGGTGTTTTCCCAGCAGAAGCCCGCCAGGGCAAGAGTTTAGAACCTAGGAAGGAGAAGAAATTCACAGGAGAAATGCTCAATGAATTTAAAATGTTAGAACTAGATGAACTAAAAACGATCGCCAAAGGAATTAAATCTGGATCCCCACGAGATCCTGCACGTCCGGAACAACTATTGATGGGAGCAGATCTTATCATGCCATACATCTCTGAGCTAATTACAACCTCCTTCCAGAAGGGAGAAGTTCCTATTAGATGGAAACAAGCGATAGTTCGTCCATTGAAAAATAAACAATCAATAGACCAAGCAGTTTTAGAAAATGTACGCCCAATCTCACTGCTACCATTTGTCGCGAAGATTGCGGAAAAATTAGTAAATAAACAGCTAACTAACCATATACAGAAAAATGACCTATTTCACCCCTCCCAATCTGGCTTTAGAGCAGCCCACTCCACTGAATCAGCTCTGCTACTGGCTACGGACACAATGAGACGCTGTGCGGACGAGGGGCAGACAGCTGCAATGATCCTGTTAGACTTAAGTGCGGCTTTCGATACCGTCTCCCATGGGCTGCTCTTGCACAGACTAGAGGAATGTGGTGTAGAAGGTATTGCACTACGCTGGATGGCATCTTTCCTATCGTCACGTAGTTTTCAAGTCTTACAGCAATCGCAAGTATCTAAGAATATCTTATTGCCCCAGGGAGTCCCACAGGGATCAATTTTGAGTCCCACACTATTCAATCTATATGTGGGACCACTGGCAGAGCTAGTGGAAAAACATCAGGTTACCATCGTATCGTACGCTGATGATACTCAGCTGATTGTGACATTATCGGGAAACAACAAACAGACAGCGCTCAATTTTACTAGGTGCTTAGAAGGGGTAGCAAAATGGATGTCCAATCATTGCCTGAAGTTAAACGGGAATAAAACAGAGGTAATGATAGTGGGTAAAGCACCAAATATATGGTCCTCTGCATGGTGGCCGGAAACATTGGGCCAAGTACCGACTCCCAAAATGGAAGTAAAAAATTTGGGAGTCTGGCTTGACCCTAAACTGTCTTTCGATGCCCAAATACGGAAAGTAGTGGGTAAGTGTTTTGGCACTTTAAAAATTTTGAGAAAAATTCTGGACCTACTACCACCCAATGCAAGGAAAACCATAGTGCACGCCCTGGTGACTTCCCAATTGGATTATGGGAACGTACTGTATCTGGGAGCGCCAAAAAAGGGACTAGCCAAATTGCAGGTGGTGCAAAACGCGGCAGCCCGGTTGGTATTGAGTCTCCCCAGAAGAGCTTCTACAAAGAAGGCCCTGGAAGACTTGCATTGGTTGCCAGTGGAGAAAAGAGTCCGATTCAAGTCAATGTGTTACTGCCATAAAATTCTTGCAAAAAAAGGTCCGCGATACCTGCACACTTTAATAACACAATATATTCCTGGCCGCAATTTGCGATCGGAAGGAAGGGCGCTAGTGAAGGTTCCAAGAATACAGAGCACAACAATGGGGGCACGGTCCTTCAGATATCTTGCGGCAAAATCTTGGAACGGGCTCCCGGAAACCCTAAGAATGGAACCGTGCGAATAAAAATTTAGGAAAAAGCTAAAAACATGGCTATTCTCCTCTGCATCCTAAAGTGAATGAATGCGGCAGGAATGTGTCTGTATGTAACTCTGGGGCGATTCCAGACCGTCTCCTACTCGCAAGTCCGCTCAGCGCGGGGACACGCCGGTGGCGTAACCAGGCGCTTTAGAAATGTTTAAATAAATAAAATAAATAAACAGTACTCTACGGCACAAGGATTCATGGATCCGTCAGAAATTCTGATACATCTTTTTGCGCTATAGTGACGCATTGCTGGAGTTGGTTGTAAAACTGACGCAACTCCAGTAATGAGTCAGAACACAGAGGCCAGTCCCATGTTAAAAGTCATGCGTCAATCCTTATGCCTGGTTTGAGAAGGCGTAGGGATT
Organism: Calotriton arnoldi; assembly: GCA_963921515.1. Lineage (NCBI taxonomy): Eukaryota > Metazoa > Chordata > Amphibia > Caudata > Salamandridae > Calotriton > Calotriton arnoldi. The sequence goes on from CAWUFW010002109.1 coordinate 1,806,017, forward strand.
TTGATGCAGTCAAGTCGTAGAGTAACGCATTGAAATATTGTAAATTTTACTGCGTCAGTTCCACGTGGCTTTTAACGTGGGAATGCCTACCCTGCATACATTTTAACTGACACAGGTATAATGTGACGCAGGCCTCTACAAATGGACGCATTGGGCCCAATGTGTCAGTTTGTAAACATGGAGCAGTATGGAGCACTGATTGCGCCCCTGCAGCCTAAAAAAAGGGCACTGCGGCGGCACTAGCTCTTTGTAAATATGCCCCTTAGGGTATTTATAGCAGCATTAAGATAAGCTCAGGGGTGTAGCTATCAGTTGTGCAGCCGGTGCAGAGGCACCGGAGCCCAGAGGAAAGAAGGGAGCTCAGCATTCTCTTCACTGGTTTTATTTCAGACTGCCCCTCCCCTTCAGAATGTGTTCTGCAAGTGTTTCCATGGAGCTAAAACGTTACTCAGCGCCCGTCCTGAAAAAGACAGAAAGACTTCATATAAAGAAAGAAGGATGAAGGGGGCATAGAGGAGAAAAAAGAGGCAGGCAGTGGAGGTAAAGAAAAGGGGAATAGCAAAAAAGAGAAAGACGAGAAGAAAGGAAAGAGGTCAGGAGATGCTGTAAAGACGAGGGCAGCTACGAAGGCAAAACAGAAGAGGGTGAATATCTAAAGGAGAGGGAAACAGGACAGAAGTAATAGAGAGGGTCTAAAATACAAGAAGATACAAAAGAGATGGCACAAAGGAAGAGCAGAGACAGCAGACAAAGGAGAAGGGAAAGACAAAGGAGAATGAAAAGAAAGAGATGGGGCAGGAGAAAAAGGGTGAAGATTAGAAGGACAGAGAGAATAGAGGAAAGAGAAGGAAGAGGAAAAGAGGAGAATGTAATGGCCAGGAATAAAACAAGGAAAGAGACAGGAAGAGAGAGGGAGGGAGGAGATATGGGAAAAGAACAAGGGGAAGGGGAGAGTTGAATATGAAAAGAATTAGGGGGCAAACATGGATACGGAAATAGAGAAAGAGAAATGAAGTTGAGCTATGGAGTGAGGTAGAAAGAGTAATAATGAAAGTGTGGAAGGACATCAGCATGAGTTGCAGAGGATGGGAAAGAGACAGAGTGAAAGTGTGCAGGGAGGAGAGAAAACTCAAAGGGAGATGAGAGGAGCTAGAGATGGAGACAGGATAGAGACGACAAACAGAATAAGAAACTTGGTGACTCCTAAGCAGAGGAACAGCTATTATTTCTGCAGGGAGTCGCACTGGTGCCTGGAGCCGTGAGGTGCTCACTACCTAGAAGGTGGCCCCTCTTCTTTCTTCACACAACACAACACAATATGTGTATTTGCAAAGTGCACGTTCACCCAAAAGGGTATCTTGGTGCTGAATAAGAGTTGCTTATTATTTCCCAACTCAATGGTATTCATTTTATCAACCTCAGAAGGATAAAAGGTTGAGTGGACCCACTCGGATTTGAACCTGTGACCATGAGGTCAAGCACAGGCCCCCTACAGTGGAGACATTAGTCCACTAAGCAACCAGGCCCGGCTGGGCCCAGGACACTCTTGTTAGGTGAGTGGATATGCTAAGAGACATACACCACAATACAAGTTAACACCAATGGAGATTGTCAATAATTTATTTGCAAAGTGCAGTATACTAAGTCATCCCCCGGGCTTCCTTTGCATCCCCTGCCATCTCTGATATGTGGTCCACTGCCATAACAGTGGTTGCGGAAGCGCACATGCACGCAGTTGGAATAGGTGTCAACTGGCCAAAGGACATGTCCAGCGCCCTAAGGCAGTGCTGACTTTTTAGACAAAAGTACTTTGCATGCCAACAAGATGAAGTCCATACTTTTAATGCTAAAAACTAAAATATAAGCCCCATGAAGGAGGGAGTTGTCAGCTGTAAAGCCCACTCTAGATGAAAGTGTCATACACAACTGGAAGTCACTTCACAGTTAAGTCTATACAAGAAGAAGAAAATGCCATTTTACAGATGAGACACTTGTATCACCCTAATGTCTTTCTAATTTTAGTAGTACTTGTGGTGTAGCAGCAGATCAGCAGGAGTACCTGCTCTGAGGAGATGTAACACTCAGGGCCTTGCTGCGCTGCCCTATGTCAGAGTGAAAGGGCGTTGGATACATACGGTGCATTCCTGTCCTTTCCCCCTGCACTGGCGCACAATCGGCTCATGAATATGGCCCACAGTGATCACATTTAAACTGCATCAGGAGCTCATGCCCCTGTACAGTGGGATGCTGCTAAGAGAGTATGAGGAGGAGCAGCTGAGCCCATGCCCGACACCACAGCCAGCCTGACTGTTATGCCAGCAGCTCTTTGCATTTCGGCAATTTCAGATTTCTACATTATATGGGGAGAAAATAGGAATACATTCTGGAAGCAGTGAAAAGAAAGTTCTGTAAGCTAAAAAGCAAGGGTTCGATGAAAGTGTAACTATTAGCATGGGGGCACTTGGCAGATGCCTGCCTAAGAGAAGCTGGGGTTCTATGGTAACAGCTGTCCTGACACTGAGGGGAAACCTGATGCGTTTTGGTTCCAGCAGCTATTCTTGATCTGGAGCCGGGTTCTAGGTGGGATACGCGCAGTTCTTCATTTGAGCCGGTGGTTTCCGGTGCTCAACACCCGTATTTAATTGTCAACACCGGCACTTATGACAGCCTGCTACATGGTGGCGCTGTTTGTGTAATTTGGAGACAAGCACAATAGTTGTTCATTAGTTCAATTTACATTAAAACAAGTAATACCTGCCACCCAAGCCATTCTTATTGCCACCCAAGCCATTCCTATAGATTTGGGGGCCTGGATTGTCTGAATTGCCACACCCTAAGGAGTGTGATGGCTAATACTTGTGCTGTTACTGACACTGGCTGCACTGGCAAGGGCAATCTCCCGATGAGGGTCCTGGCACTTATATTTTTTTACACTTTAAGCACTGCATCCGTGGATCTTCCCAACTGGGTCCAGGTTTGGAGTGCTGACACCAGGATACACGTGACGCGGCCCATACACAATCAACATGTTTGCCCTGCACAGTAGTGTGTGGGGGAATGGATAGCTCTTCTTTCCCCCTTCAGTGCAATCAGACTACAACAGCACACTGTCTCGAATAACCAGTGATTCCTTTTGACTGTGTTGAATACCTGACAGGGAGAATTTGAAAGTCACACAGAGTCCAGCTGGACCCTCACATCTTTGCTGCAAAGATATGTTAAAGTTGAAAAAAAGATTATGCCTCCTGCTGGATATAAGGGTGTAAATAAACACACACACATTTAAATCATCCATTCCCTCTTGAACACAGACACTCTCACCTACACTCCCAAATCAACCATGTAGGATTTGATATTCCTCAGTTCCTCAACTTCCTGCAGTGGAGCAGGCATGTGACAGGAAGTCCCAATTTCAAATCAATGTGAGCATGGCTTGAAGGGAGATAACATTAGGAAGTGTAAATGAAATCAGACTGTTGCCTGAAGATGGGTAATCCAGAGTCCATGCCAAGAACTCAAGCCCTGATTGCCCCTGGCAAAGCAGATGTTAAGAAGCCCTTAGATAGAGTGGGATGGAGGGGCAGTGGAGGCAGTGGTCCAAGCTTCAGGCAGGAGCTCTGATTTAATCTGCAGCACATGGCAGAAGAACCGTCCCCCACCCCCTCCAACAGGATAAAATATCAGATATGAATTAGACCAACCAACCCCACCATGGTGATCGAATATGTAAGCACGGATTGGTGGAGCAAGGGGGAGGCCCGCCCTCAATGCCATGGCAGCATGATCAGACCCTGTCCAAATCCTCTTTCCGAGCAGAGTAGTCCAGACAGAAGGAACTAGCACAGATGGCAGCAGCAAGCAACGCAAGACACCTAATCTGGTGGCACCACTAGAAATACCTGTCATTACACTAATAATAAGGATTTATAGAGCTCAATAACAACTGTTTCTTGGCACTTGGGACCTCATTATGCGTGGTCAGGGAAATGGGTCAGTATTTCTTCTTTGCCCTCGATACAGGCGATACCGGTACCTCCAAGATGGTTAAAATTCAGTCCAATAAGAGTTGAACCCTGAGAGTCCACTAGGACATGAAGCATCACCGTGCTATCGAGGCCTGAGAGTCCACGATGGCACACTACAGCTCCCTCCTGGTGCAGGCGCACTTGTGGCTGCATAGCACCAATATAGGCACCCTTGCGCAATGCTGTGCAATTGGCCGGATTGTTTTGTGCAGGAAGGAATGCCTTCCTACACAAAACAATCTTTTAAGGCAATTTCCTCTTTCAATGCATGATGCAGGATGAGTCACAGATTGAAATAAGAAGTAACAAAGCCAAATAAAGATATTTCTCCTTGAAGGCTTTTCAATTTTAAGCATTCCCCAGGTTTACTAGTTTTAATAAATTTGGCAATGCACCAAAATCCATGGGTGGAGCATGGGAACGCCCATGCTCCACCCATGGAACACCTCCCAGAAGCAGAGTGACACAACGCAGCGCAAGGGGCTGCGTTGAGTTACATTTTCTTTACCAAGTCACACAAGGCGACACAAATACCAACTAACATTGTGCCCTGACTGAGCCATAAAAGTGGCACAACCACAACACAAAACGTTTGTAAATCTGGGCCTGAGTTCGATTAGATTAGAATTCTCAGTGCTCATACACACATTTCATGGTACATAACCTGGACTACAGCATGCATTTAGGATCATCACAATACATCAAGTCGGGACCGCCGAATTTAGTGTACAAAATTGCTTCATATTACTTGAGTGTATCTCCATCTCTTACCTTGCTAAGCTCTGTGACTTAATGGTCATTATCTATTTCTAGCCTGGTCTTCAGATACAAGCTTCCACCTGATAATGAGGGCATGCCTCTGTGGTTGTATCTTGATGATTGAATTTAGGCCGAGCCCCCAGAATGCCAAAATAGATGGTGCAAACATGCTTTTAGCCTGGAGCTCCTGGAGGTGATGTTTGCCATGTGTACAACACAAAAACCTCTTTAGGGTGAGATTGTGCAACTGATAACCAGAAAGAAATGGAAACTCATGCTGAATCACAGAAGATCTCTCTATGCACTGGGTTAACAAGGATACCAGCAGGGACATGGTGTTCATGAGTGGGTCAGAGTTTGCTCAGTTTTTATGATATTTTCCATAGAGTCCTCATGACGCATCAATATGATTTCAGGTATAGACTATGTTTGAACATTGAAACCCCTGGTGGACTCCACACAAATGCCCATGCATTCATTCTGCATGTGTGCGGTTACTTACATGTGAGAGAGATTCGTGAGCTTCGTAAACATCTGGTTGTGGATGTTAGGAATCTCCAAACCCTCAAGGCTTCTGCCAGGAAAAATAAATGCATATTAATTAGTAAAATAGTCATTAATGCATCTGGAAGTGCTAGGGCAGCGTGATTCCGTATGAAATGAGCTATGGACCTGCTCATAAAGCAAACACTTTTTCTCTGTATAACTCTCTGTACCTCTTTGTTCTTTATGTTCACCCGAAAGAATCCCTCTGGAGTTTGTCCACAGACTGATTTCCTCTAAAGAAGGGAAATTGGCATCTTTTGTGTCAAAATAACAGTGCTTGTGCTTAGCAGTCTCTACATAAGGCAGTCGGCTTTTATTGATATCACTCAGCCTATCAGTCTGTTTGTCAACGCCTGTCTGTGCTCATGTTTCTCATAGACAAACCACAGGTACTCATGCTTTCCCATTGTCACCCTTAGATGACCATGGTTCTACTGTGCTTTTAGCCATACATGTTGCAAAGATAAAGGATGTCTTTATCATTACAATCTGATGGGAGTGGGAGGGATTTATTGATATTGTGGTATCTGGGAACAGGATGAATGGTTACGCAAATGCAGTAACTAAGTCACTGGAGTGTTTGTCATTACATGAATGCATGGCCTGCTTACATGCTCCTGTTGATCCTATTAAATGGGAAGTGCTAGTATGGCCTAGTGGTAATTGAATAAGCGCAGGGTTTCTCTTAACAACAGGGTGGTGGTATGATTTATGCAAAATGGAGGCAGAAGATCTTACAATGGCAGACTCTGATCTGGAGGACAGGTCTAGATGAGACAATGTGTGTTTTGTTGGGGTGCCAGCACAATGTGAGGGGGGAAACACAGTGCATTTTGTGGAACACTAGCTGCCTAAATTATTGAAGACTGGGTCCACTGCGCTGCTCTAAATCAATAGCGCACATAGGGGACACCGATGAAATAGAGGGAGAGGGAGCTGACCTCATACTTTCATCACATGCTTCCTGAGGCAATGGCAGTGTAGACATACTAGCTGCAAACAAAAAGAACTACAATGGGGAGACCAAAAAGTTCTCTAATATTTTGGCAGAATATTCAATGGATACCATGGTTAAAAGAGAAAGGTTCTTAGAGATTTCACCGGTTTTACGAAGTGGGAAATTAGACATTGCTTTGCAGCCAGTAAGGCTGTAATTCCAAAAGGCCACAAAAAAGAGCCTTTTGAACAAAGCTCTTGAAAGATGGATGAATCAGTGAGTGTCCATGGTCCTGTGGTCCCTTGTACTTTGGTGCCACTAGTGATCCCTTACAAGTATTTCAAGTATTTACTGTACCAGAGGACGGATGAAGCAAGACAATATTTAGCTTCTGGAAGGGCATCAGTGTACCTGTAGCCTTTTAGTTCATTTGTAATCATAATAAACTGTTCCATATGCAACGGCCTAGGTTCAGACTTCGCTACCTGTATTCTGACCCACCATGTTAAGGACTACAAAAATCAGGAGAGCTAAAATTGTAGGGAAAACACACTTAGCAATTTCAGTAGTATTTCAGGAGACAACACGCAGATGAGATGAGGAGCCGTCTGAGATTGTAGTTTTGCTGCCACTATGAACCCAAGAGAGCCTCTCCATCTTCAACAGAGAGAGCCTCAAACATTAATTTCCTAGGCACACCTGTCTTCTTCTACTGAAGCGTAGACCTTGAGTAATGATGGAGGAGTTCAGAAATACTGTGGCAAACCTCTGATAAGAGATTTCCAACCGTTGGCTACCTGCATGTCAAGGCTGAGGCCCATTTCTCTTATTGTCTTATTGACACCAGAGTGTATCCATGAGTATTCCACGAGGCTGGGTCTCCTGTTAACACCAACCACACTAGCCCTGGAACCAAAAGCTCAACTCCAGCATTTGCCACTTCTAGTGCTCTGAACTCAAGCTAAGAGCCACTGACCTAGTCAACCGCTGAGCTGCTAACCAACAACCACTGATGCACGACTGACAGTCCCATGCAACACTATCAAAATGGGTTTGCAGACCCTCCTTGAATTCTGGTATCAACCAAACTCACAGTGCATAAGCCACATAATAAAGTACAAACAAGGAGGTGTTGCTATGTGCCTAAAACCCCTTGGACTACAAACATCTTGAAAAATGACAGAAGGACATGTCAAATTGCATACCTAGATTATTTGTACTGCCTGTAAAATCTACAGCAACATTTTACACCCTTTGTTTTAAAAGTTTTCTTGGGAAGTGAATTCAATTCTCGACACCTGTGAGGCTTCTTAGCAAACTTATTTTAAAAATGTGCCATAAAATGCAAGAATGGGTACATTTTTTCAAACATTTCGAATTTGCCTTTCTGGAAGAAGTAGCTTTGATTGCTACCTTGGTGCAATTCAATCATCCACTTATGCTGGACCCATGCCGCACAACCAGCCTCTGGAGAGAACCTAGCAGAAGAGATGGGTGCGGAATAATACACAAAGTTGTTCACATGAGACAGGATGGGGAAACTAGGGGCATATTTACAAGCCCCTTGGGCAACCAGTGCGTCCCTTTTTTGACGCACCGGCGGCGCAGTGTGGTGCCCCATATTCACAAGGCCACGTAAGCCACCCTGCGTGGCTTTTCGTGGCCTTGTAAATAAGGCCCCTTTTCACACAGCACTTTGCGTGAAAGGGGCATTCCATTGGTGTTGCTGTGGGTGTTCCCACGCAACACCCATGGATTCTGCTGCATTCCCAGATTTACAACGTTTCGTAAACCTGGGAATGCGTCAGAAACTTACTCCTCCCCAGGGGACGCATAAGGAGGTGCAACGAGGAGAAATACTTTTATTTCTCCTCGTTTTTTCCTCTTTCTATGCATGCTGCATTCTGCAGCACACATAGACAGAGGAAAAACCTCTTGTGACTGTGCTTGTGCAGGAAGGTGTTTGTTCCTGCACAAAACCAATCATACCCGCAACGCACCTGGGTGCAAGGGGTCCTGCGATGGCACATGGCAGCCAATTGTGCGCCAGTGCAGGGGAGAGCTCAGGGATATGTCATATTGTTGTATATAACGCATCCCTGTGCTATGAAAGTAACGCAGCGTGGAGCAGCCAAATGGCTTGCGGCACCGCGCTGCGTTACTTACTTGTAAATAAGGCCTCATGTATTTTTCAGCGGCGAGGCCAGGCCAGGCTTCCAGAGTTAGATTTCTAGAGCTCTGTGATGCTTTGAAGACCATTGTCAATTGGAGAGAAGGAGGAAGTGGGAAGAGATAATAATTTCAAGGGGCTCATTGCAGTGTCTGTGGCATACACCAAGAAATCCTACCTCGAGGTCTTTTATTTGGTGCACTTGTTGATTGTGTTCATCTCCAGGTTGTGTGCACACAATGTGAGCTTGAATATTTCTCCTACTAGGTGTATGTGATTAGGGTCTTGACTATTATGCAGTACTTCTAGAAAAGAAGCTGGGGATGCAGGGAGAGGGTGTATATTTGAAACAGGATTGGTCAAACATGGTTGTGGTTTTGTTTACTTTTGATTAGAAGGCTTGTAAGGTGGTCAAAAAGTTAACAGTAGGTACGTAGGAGGCAGATGTATGCAGGAAACTCCTCTGACACTAAGCGGTTTGAGACTTTATAGCTAAATGGGTAATGTATATGAAATTGGTGTCGGTGTGATAGACGTTTGCTAAGCCTCTGAGGGTGGATGTAAATTTTCCTAGATCATGGCTAGGAATCAGGTTTGAACTATAGCAGTAGACATTTGATAGGTTTTGTTTAGCAACTTTTCCAAACTATTTCCATCTTGGCAAAATGTATTAACCTTAGAGAAATTGTAGTTTTTCCCTGAAAGCTGATGAACAAACTTAGTTGCAGTTCTCCCATACAGAACGTTGTTCAAAACTAAAATCGTCTCACCTTCACAAAATGCAAAGTTTTTAGAGGTTGTACAACTTTGCCAGAAGAATATTTGATTTGTAGACCCCTAGCTTGAACCTGCCATTATAAAACACAGTTTAGAAAATAATCAATGTCATCGACTGACTACACTTTGAGATAGTGCAGCTTGCCATCAGCCTGTTAGAGTGATGGCAACTCCCTAATTCACTAGTTAGAACTTACTGAGGCTCCTTGTAGAGAGTGAAGGCAATTAGAGAGAGTGATGAAGTGGGAAGAGATGGAGAGATGATGACGTGGGGAGTCTGCATGAGAATAGAAGTGGGGGAGTATTGATTTGCATAAAGTGGGCCTCTCTCTAGAGTGGCCCAGTGGATGGATAATGCTGGTTTGGAATGCTACCCCAAGTGATTTCCAGTGGTTTAGGCTATTTGCAAAAATGTCTTCCATCGCCGTGTGTGTTTTTGGCAGATGTTTGTAATCACCAAGTGGCACTTGGTAAGGCACGAGGCAACAGTGGCGGCTCCTCTGCTATGGCGGGGGCTCGTTGCCCCACTGCTTTTCACAGTGTAAAAAAATAAAAAATAAAATGATACTGACTCAACTTTATTATCGTTTTCTTTTTTCCTGCTGCTGCAGCTTTGCGGGGCCGGGTGGGCCTGCTCTGCTCTCAGAGCAGGGGGAGGAGTGGTGGGCACACTCTGTAAGTGTGCATGAATGTTTGGTCGGCCGTATCGGGCTGTCCAAACAGTCATGTGCACTTTGCATGTTCTCCACCCAGACTGCATTCCAGCCTGGGTGAAGAACATGCTCAGGCTCCCATTCCCTGGCTGAGTGCCAAACCACGGCGCTCAGACCAATCACAACGCTGTATTGCAGCATTGTGATTGGTTTAGGGGAGCCTGGGTGCTTCCTGTTTCTGGCCCGACATGAGAGACGACGGAGGAGAGATGCGGCGATAAGGTAAGTTGATTATTTTTTTTTACAACCCCCCCCCCACATTGCCACCCCTGATCTGTGCCAGCCGCCACTGCGAGGCAAGCTTGCCCAGTATGTGCCACAGGAAACCATCACCTCTCCCTGACTTCCCACCGCCTTACTCTCAACAGATGACACCGGAGGCTACCAACCTTTGAATCACTACAGCAGAAAACGTCTTCTTTGAACTACAACATTAGGTGCAGACCTATCAGTGCAGTGGCGGCTGGCACGGATCAGGGGTGGCGAGGCGGGGAAGTAGGAGGCGGTGTAAAAAAAATCAACTTACATTACCGCCACGTCTCTTCTCCGCCCACCACTCCTCCGCCGGCTCTGAGAGCAGAGCAGCCCGCCCCACCCCGTACAGCTGCGGCAGTAGGAAAAAATAAAATGATGATAACGTTGAGTTGTTATCATTTTATTGTTCCTTTTTTTACACTGCAAAAAGCAGTGAGGCGATGCTCCTCCGCCTTAGCACTGTATCAGTGGTGTTAACAGCCTTTGGAAATTATCTTGAGAGAAGGAACACAAGGTTTTACAGCTCTGTTTTTGAAGTTCATAATTCGATGTGGGGTGCAATACAAACAAAGATGAGTGCCAGCAGAAACACATATAGGCTGGTAGGAAACATTTTGGATGAAGAAGATGTGGCGAATTAGGTCATTGTATACACTGCTGAAAAACATTCATGAGTGCTCAGGGAGGATAGAAGAGTTCAGAAGGCTTGATATCAACCCAAAATACAGGCATTTCTTCTATAGTGACAAGCTGAGGATCGCCACCTCAGAAGCTTTGAGGTGTTGTAAATCCCTGTCAAGTTGTTCCTTGATGAATACATTCTAGACTAAAGATTGCTTCCTGGACTGGTTGGTCCATCCTCTAACACCACTCCCATAAACAGTGAGACCTTTCTCTCTTGTTGGCGAACACAGCATAACCACAGGCCTCTCATCTGCCTAATGTGATAGGCCTGCTGCCAACCCACAGTCCCCGCCAACTTCAGCCTTTACTCCTCCCTGCCTCTCTCCCAATAAATACTATGGGGCCTATTTACAAGCCCCTTGCGCCACCCGTACGTCACTTTTCCCATGTTAAAAATGGCGCAAAAGTGGCGCAAGCGGCTTGTAAATAAGCCCCTATGACTTCTGTCTTGCTTTTGTGGAGGAGATGTCACAATATGTCTGCATACTTACAAAGAGTGCAGGTGCATCAGGGTGTCAAACTGGTCTTTGGGGATCACCTTCAACGGGTTGAAAGAAATATTTCTGCGAAGAGAAAAACATTTACTTCTCAGCCTTCAATGACAAGTCTTATTGCTTGACCCTTGATGTAGAAACCCATCTGGGATGCTGCCCAGTGAGCTTTGCATGGCCCACACCCTTGTCATCATCAGCAAGGTCTCTAAACCTTCTTTTCAGACAGCTTGACACAAGCAAACTTCAATCACTCTCCACTCCTCCTCCACTTGACTTTTCAACCTGAACAAATGCACAGACCACTTCTGTTCCAAGTCAATTCCCCACCAACCACAGAGTATTACGCCAAGGTGATGGTACATCTGCCTAAAGTGTAGCCTCGCGAGATGATATGGTGTATGCTTTGACAATCATCCACCTATTTCCAACCCTTACTAAGAACTCTGATTTAGAGTTTGACAGGCGGGTTACTCCATCACAAGTGTGAATCATATCACATCTGCCTTATTAGAGGTGCATTATACCCTATGACATTTGTAATAAGAAGGGCGGGATATCAGTTACGTTTGTGATGGAGTATCCGTCCACCACACTCTAAATCAAGCCCTCTGTTTCAAATTATAAACTATGGGCCATATGTACATTGAAGTGGCGGAGAGAGGCATTAGCCTTCCCGGCTTAACGCCTCTCTCCGCCACTTCTGAAACGCAAGGCTGCACCATATTTACAAGAATGTGGTGCAGCCTTGCTTTTTCCCCTGCGATGGTGCTAAGTTTAGCAACTTAGCGCCAACGCAGGCACCCTTGCACCATAGTGCAAGGGTGTCTGCGTGCAGGGGAGGATTGTTTATGTGTAGGAAGGTGTCTCTTCCTGCACATAAACAATCCTAAAATACCATTCTGTCACTTTCATGTGTGCTGCTTCATGCAGCACACATGAAAGTGACAAAAATGGCATTTTTTAAAAAGATTGTTTATGTACAGGAAGGCACACCTTCCTGTACATAAACAAACCATGGCAATTTGCTTTTTTCATGTGTGCTGCACAAGGCAGCCCACATGGAAAAAGCAAAAACGAGGAGAAATAATGCATTTCTCCTCGTTTCGCCAATTTAAGATTAGGATTTACCTGGTCTTAATTTTGGCACTGCCTCCTATGTACTCTGCCATTGTACATAGGGGGCAGCGTCAAAATCAATGGGTGTTGCAGTGGAACGCCCACCACAACACCAACTGCCCACCCCATTCACGCTTACATAGCGTGAAAGGGGGCCTTATTTACAAGGCAGCGTTAAGCCACGTTAAGTGGCTTAACGCTGCCTTGTACATAAGGCGCAGCCCCCATCGCCACCACAACGTCGGTAATAGTGACGTTGTGGTGGCGATAGGGGATTGTACATATGCCCCTATGTGTCTTTTTCCCATATATTTACACGTCCTTTCTTTCCCCATGGTGTCTGCCCATGGATTTTAAGTTAGTTCTCATCATGCCAAGATAAGACATGACATTTTTCTCTATTTGATCGATCAAGCCGAGCTCTATTTTTCCAATTTTCAGTATCAATTGAAATTTTTTCCAGTCGAGTATAAATCCTGTACCAGTTGTTCTATTATCGACAGTCTCCACTGCCTAATATTTATATTCAATAGCATACGCATCATTTGGCAGCTCTAACCCGTGCTATATGTGTGAACCATCAGCTTGCGCCACAAGTGTCCGTATTGATGGATCTTAGCTTATTTGCACCATTCACAGGCACGTTCACAACTCAAGATTAGGTCCACATTGGAATTGCCCAGACAGACCTCTGTCTCATCAAGTGTGCACTCACTAGGACTTTTCTTGGTAGTAGTTTCTGGTTTGAAAACGGTCTATAAAACGCTATTGGAAATATTTATGATGCAACGCAAAAAAGTTTGTGAGTAAGGCCCATAAGTTCTGCCACTGGATTTCTAGTAGAAATTTAAGAAATTTTGTACATGAGGATTATGTTTCATTAATTTGATCAATGTTTGCTTTTAAACTATTTAGATACAACCCCCAAGGCGGGGGATCGCCAGATAAAAGACCCTCTCCCAGTGGCCACTGGTTCGACAGAGACACTGCCTGCGCCACAAGGCATATATCTTACCTCGCCAATACAGGGGGCGCGCCGCGACGATGGCCACAGCTCGGAGGAAGGGGGAACGGTCCCTAAGGGAGATGCTCATCAAAGGGCCCCTACCGGGGGACAAAGGCAGCAGAACGCCACCCACTGCAACTACCCCTGAGGGAGCGGAGGGCCGTGATGTCCCGATCACGCGATCCTTTCTGGAATCCCTGTTCAACGTCCTACGTGATGACTTCCAGACGCTTAAAAACGAAATAGCGGGTGAAGTAAAAGAAATTCGACGTGACGTTGATGAAATAGGGGACAGAGTTGCGGCAATAGAAGAATCCGAGCTGGCCAGGGGTGAGGAGGTTGCAATGCTCCAGCAGGAGGTCATCCGCCTTCGCGACCAACAACTTGACCTACAAGTACAAGCGGAAGACCTCGAGAACCGCTCACGACGTAATAACATCCGCGTCAGAGGGGTTCCGTCGAAGGCAGAAGGGGCCGATACGGCCCAATACCTCCAGGGTCTTTTCCGAGACATTTTGGGGGAGGCGGCAGATTTCGACATCCGTATTGACAGGGCACACCGAGTGGGGCTGCAGAGGCGGGCCCCTGCCCCACCGCCGGACATTTTGGCCTTCCTGCCCGACTTCTCCCTGAAGGAGCGCATTTTGCGAGCGGCACGCTCGAAACAGCCCCTCACATTCCAGGGTAACCCTGTAGCCCTTTATCAAGACCTGGCGGCTATCACCCTACAACGGAGGAAGGCCTTCAGGGAGGTGACCACACACCTGAGGGAGCAGGGGGTGACGTACTCCTGGGGGCATCCCTTTCGCCTGATTTTCAGGTGGAACGGCAAACTCCACCAGCTTCGCTCCCTCCGGGAATCATGCCAGATCTTGGGCTTGGAGACCCAGAGCCCGGAGAGCACACCACAATGCCCACAGAGGTTACCCGGGGCGGGATGGCAACGTGTGGGCCGCAGACGCTCACCTGGCGGGGAGATACGCCCGGACCTCAACGCTTTGGCGCAAGAACGACAGGCAGCTGTTGAAGCGGTCTTGAAGGACACTGCATCCATGACTCCCTCATGATGATGATGAAGCGAGGGGAAGTGATGAAGCAATGACATGGCAGTGGTCGGGGACGGGGTTCGGGGGCGGGGGTCCGGGCTACTTGGTCCACACGTACACCCAGACTCTTACTTACCACGTGCCCCCATCTACGGATGACGGGCGCGGGACAATGACTGAACTTGGGGACTATTTGGTTGGGGTTAGGGAGGGGGTAGGGGGGGGAGGGAGGGGGTCACAGTGGTAAACACAGACTCCAGTTTGGGTTGGGGGTTGTTGGGCTGGGGGGGGGGAAGGTTTGGGTGGGGTGGGTGGGTTGTCCGGTAGTTCGGGAGCGTGATACCACAGACAGTGCCTCGGCGCAACACTATGGCAGGGCTTCGACACATAAAGACACACTAGCGCGTTGGGTCGATGAAGGTCATGGCGGCTAGGGAGGTAAAGGTCCTTACTCTTAATGTTAAAGGGCTTAACAACCCACTCAAGAGACGAGCTATGCTGTCATATCTGGAACATTCGCGAGCGGACATATGTCTTCTCCAAGAGACTCATCTCATGGTAAGGGATCACCACCGCATGCGCTCCAGGGCATTCCCACACCAATATTTCTCGTCCTCGGGGGGGAAAAAGGCAGGGGTTGCCATACTTGTTGCTAAACGGTGCCCGGGAGCGATACTAGAGAAGGTGGCCGAAATAAAGGGGAGGCTACTGGCTCACAACTTGTGGATTGGCCCACACACCATAGTGATAGGCTCTATATATGCTCCCAACATAGGACAAGAATCCTTCCTCAAACAGGCACTAGCTGATTCACTGGCGTCCCAGAATCGCATGACCCTCATTGGGGGAGACTTAAACTTAGTGATGGATGCAAGCAAAGATAGAACCCAATCTGTATATTCTCCGAGCGGGGAACTCTCAAGGGGAGGGAAACAGTGGCTGCGAGAGATGGGCCTTGGGGACCTATGGAGGGAGGCACACCCGACCTCACACCAGTACACCTTCTTTTCCCACGCACATAAATCCTATGCTCGTATTGATTATTTTCTCGGCACACAGGACATTGCTAGGGTGATGGGATCGGTGAGCATCGAGCCAGCGGCGCTGTCGGACCATGAGGCAGTGGTGGCAACCATGTCACTCTCTACGGGACCCGTGCGGGGGGGTCAGTGGCGGCTCAGAGAGACGATGCTGCACAAACAGGCCGTGGAGCAGCAACTCACTGCTCGTATCCAGGACTACTTGGCTCTTAACGACACGCCAGGTATAGGCCCCACGACTCTTTGGGAAGCGTTGAAAGCGGTCATCCGTGGCGAATTAATAGCTATAGCGGCGGCAGATAACAAAGAGCGCAAGGAAATCCGCGCGACATTGTCCGCACAGCTGCAGGAGCTTGAAAGAGTTCATAGTAGAACTGGGGCTCCCCGCGTGTGGCGCCAGATTAAGGCCGCCAGAGCGCAACTGGCAGGCCTGGACTTGGACAGGGCCGAATACGCGGCGGTCCGATTAAAACACTCGTATTATGTAGGAGGTAACCGCACGGGCCGCTTGCTAGCTGCCAGACTTCGGGCTCAGAGACAACGAACGCAAGTACCCTCACTGCGGGACAGCGAGGGGGAGGAGATAGTGGGAGACCAGGACATAGCGAGGGCCTTCCGGGACTTCTATCAGAAGCTATACACGGCTGATCTCTCAACGGACCAGGCGACACTAGAGTACCTAGACTCAGTCGAAATATCCACACTAACGCCCGACCAGAAGGCACAACTAGATGCCCCCATTAGAATTGACGAAGTCATCACTGCGATATCGCGTCTTAAGTTGCTTAAGTCTCCCGGCCCAGACGGGTTCCCTGCCCTCTACTATAAGAAATTCTGTCACTTACTGGCCCGCTGCTGGTCCGCCTGTTTAATTCGTTCGAGGGGGAGGACGCGATTCCCACTACAATGCTGGGGGCCGCCATAGTGGTTCTGCCGAAGCCCGGCAAGGATCGGCAACAATGCGGCTCATACCGCCCAATATCGCTCCTCAATGTCGATTTTAAGATATTTACTGGAATACTTGCGGCCCGACTAGGCCCATGCATGCTCAACTTAATTGAGCCCGATCAAGCTGGGTTTATTCAATCCCGCCAATGCGGAGATAATACCAAACGGATACTACATCTCGTGGATAAAGCCAACCAGACAAACCTCGACGCGATCCTCCTGACTATAGATGCCGAAAAGGCGTTTGATCGGGTAGACTGGCGCTTTTTGGGGCACACGATGGCTAAATTTGGTCTGGGTGAGAGATTTAGGGAATGGGTGGGCTGTTGCTACAGCGGCCCTACAGCCCACATTAGAGTGAATGGCTCAACGTCGCAGCCCTTCGCGATCCGGGAGGGGACACGGCAGGGATGCCCGCTGTCGCCACTCCTTTTGCATTATACATCGAACCCCTTGCGCAAAGAGTCCGTGACAATCGCAACATCCGGGGCATTTCATTTGGGGGGGAAACCCATCCAATCAGTCTCTATGCTGATGATGTGATAGCGGCGCTCGAGGAGCCTAGGATCTCCCTTCCGGCATTTCTGGAGGAGCTGGAGACATTTGGTGAAGTGTCCGGCTTCAAAGTTAATGCTGGGAAGTCGCTCATTCTGGATCTTCACCCGACACCGGCATTGCTTAGAAGGCGAGAGGGCGATATGTGCGGCATCCAGGTAGTGGATTCAATCCCATACCTGGGGTTAGAACTAGCGCCGTCAGTGAATCAAACGGTGCACCTGAACTACGCCCGTTTGGCCCAACAGGCAAAAAGAGACCTGAATAGCTGGAGTAAGCACCAGCTTTCCCTCCTTGGACGAGATGCGGCGATTAAAATGTCCCTACTGCCAAAAGCACTATTTCTCTTCCAAACTCTCCCAGCGCCACCACCTCCCGGGGTAATAACTTCATTGCAACGCGACATCAATCGCTTTATCTGGGCGGGAGCGCGGCCACGCATGGGTAAAGCGCTGGGATACCAAAGACCGGAGCAGGGTGGGTTGGGAATCCCAGACCTCCTTGGCTACTACAAAGCCGCGCAGTTGAGATACTTAGTGGAGTGGGTCCGACCGGAGTCGGAAAAACGGTGGCTCTTCCAGGATAGGGCCCTAGCCGGGGTACCACTCTGGAGAGTTCCCTTCCTGAGGAAGGCGCAGCGCCCACTAGGCCTCATGCGCTCTCCCATCACTAAATCGGTGATGTCGGTGTGGGATGGGGTAGCGGTTCGCAGAAAGTTTACTACATACCCTTCACCTCTGACCCCATTGTTCGGGAACAGCGATTTCACGCCGGGCTGGTCCGATAACGCGTACACAGCATGGCATGGCACCCCCTGCCGCTCAGTGGGCCACCTATTCGACCTGTCGGGAATTATCCCCTTTACTCAGCTGAAACAAGACTATGGGATCCCAGAAGAAGAGCGGTTTCGATACATGCAGTTGAGGCACTGGGTGCTTCAACCGGACATAAAAACAGAGGGGGCCGCAAGTTAACCCACTTCGAAAAATGGCTGATCACAAAGACTACGGATAAGGGCTTGGTCTCCAATATATACGACATGCTCAGACACACCACGCAAAACACGAACCACACCGAGCAAGAAAAGATGGGAGCGGGAGTTAGGAGGGAGCTCACGCAGAAGGACTGGGAGGGGATCTACTCAGGGCAAAACACACAGGTCGCAATGTGGCTAGCATAGAGACCGCCACGAAAATCGCTACTTATTGGTACCTTACCCCGGTCCGCCTACACAGGGGCAATCCGCAACGTAGCTCTGCTTGTTGGAGGGGCTGTGGTGAGGAGGGCACGCTGCTGCACATCTTGTGGGACTGCCCGCTACTCTCCCCCTACTGGGCTGAGATCCTCGAAGTGGTAGACGAGCTGTTTGATACACAGATCCCGAGGCTCCCGGTGTACGTGGTCTTAGGGCTTCCAAATCCAATCACATATCCACTTAAGAGCGTGAAGGGACGCCAAATGGGGTTGACATTGGGGGCCGCACTGCAAAACATACTGTCTCACTGGGGTACCTCCACCTTGCCCACTCACACAGGGTGGCTACACAGACTCTGGTTCATCCTGGGCATGGAGCGCATTTCGGCTACCCTGACGAACTCCACTGCCTCATTCCAGACGGTGTGGGCCCCTCTCTTGAAACTGTTATCGTCTGAATTCAATGAGGTTACACAACCCAAATACCTGCGGGTGCTCAGATTGTCGGATCTATGGAGTCCCCCATAGCTCTCGCAGACCCTTTCACTAACGCTCTAACAGCACTCGTATCACATTGGCCCTTCAAGGGCGCAGGAACTACCGGACGGGGAGGGGGTGGGTGCTATTGTTATTGTTTTTAGTTTATTACAGAATGATCCAATTCAGGGTGTGGCCTTTGCAAGGGAGAGGAACATGGCATTATATAGCATGCATTATTCTTTTTGGATACACCCTCCTGGCTATGTTTTTCACCATAAGGTACCTGATACTGCACTATGAATATTCTAATGTCATTTCTGTATGTTGTGAGTTTTTCTTTTGTGAAAATTCAATAAATACATTTAAACATAAACTATTTAGATAACATTTTGTAAAAATGGTACACACCCTTTTGTTCCTATGTCAAATAATATTCTCTAAGTTCCCCTTCCCACATGAGGCATCTGCTACCCAGGGCCGACTTTAGGGGAGTGCGACTGGTGCGGCCGCACTGGGCGCTGACCTTTGAAGGGGGGCACGGTGACCTCAGGGGGGCGCGGTGTTTAGCAATATCTTATGATAGGAGAGATGAGGGGCACTTTTGCAGGTGGTAGGGAGAGAATCCGAGGAGATGGTCATGAGATGTGGGGCGCCAAAAGTGATTGTCGCGCCGGGTGCCATCAGCGCTAAAGCCGGCCCTGCTGCTACCAATGCTTACTAGCCACTTACAACAGCTGCAGGTCCGGCAGATCCGCAAATAACAAAGGTGGAAGATCTTGGAGCTTGTTGACGGATAAGTCTCTGCACAGACAGAAGAAGAGAGTGGTTAGGAGGACACCTCCTCGCTTGGAGTTCAGTGGAATCTTGAATATATATACATGTCGTCAAGGTACATGCACGTGGAGAGCAACACCAAAGCCAGCATAGGTTACACTCACTTTCCCCCTCAGCTCCTCAGTCTTGGATCATCGTTGTCGCTCGAAGAAGAGCGCTCAGTTGCCTACCAGCGACATTTGCATTAATGGTGTCCAATAAATACATTCAGAGGTACACATATGCATACACCCTTCCAAAGTTTTATGCTGACTTAGAGAATATCCTTCACTGTAAAATGCTTACCCCCCTGTACTATGCTAGTTTTCATTAGCATGTTAAATTCTTATCATATCCACTTTCATTTCCTTTTACTTAACTTTTGTACAAGTTAATGTTCTTTGCTTTAAGTCCTCACGCATTTGTTGCTAGTTGTGAGGAATATAGCTTAGTACCTACAACATTAGAGGTGGGTAAATCATTACACCCCGCTTGCAAAAATGGGAAACATGGCTCTTTGTGAAGATGGGCTGAGATTCCAAACTTCACCTGAGGCAAAGTGTTCTGTTACCGCCAAATTGTTGGAGGTAACACACAGCAGATCTCCTAAGCCACAAAAGGGACCTGTTCACTTACTGGAGAAAAAAAATTGAACTAGCAGTTATCTCTCATTTCTCCCATACCGAGTTATGCTCAGATAAGCAGGAGAGTTAGGAGTCAAACACACCTGTTAAGAATCTCTCATCTGAGGACAGTTTACAGAGAGACCTGCCCCATACCATGAAGTCATGGTTGGTACTTCACCTATGCTATTCAACTGCTCCCAGAATCTGGAACGCTCTCCTTCCCGAGATCAGATACAACCCTTCTACATCTCTCTTCAAGAAAGAAGTACAAATTCTATAATTCAACAAATTCACCACGCCCTGAGGACTTACCCCCCTGTCTTCTTGATCGGCCTCTTCCCCACCTGCTCCTGAGTCTTGCATTGTTCCCTCTCCTACATCGCTCCTTCATTTACACTATGTTCCTCCACCTTCGGACTACTTTCAGACTGGGAAATATGTTAGACTATGGGGTATATTCACAAGAACGTGTGATAACTACCGCAAGAGTAGCGTAACGCAACTTTCAATAACGCAGCCCATCACGGGAAAATAACCCCGTGTCAACGTGGAATTCACAACAAGGCGGTACCATGCGATAGTCACCAGATAATGCGTCAAATGCCAGCGTGTAAATCAACACCACGCCCCAAAAATGCGAAACGCGAACGCGAGAAATCATGCGATGAGGCCAATCGCGGTACAAAAAGCTGCGAAAAGCAGCCTCAGGCCTGCAACTCCCACGCGTCTGGCGGGCAATTGCACCATAAAAACCACAGGCACAACAAACCAGAAACAAGCCAAAGCACGTAGCAACATCCATGCACCCTGACCCAGCGCAGAGGGCAACGCGAACACCACAACCCCCACAGACCACCAGCAAGGAACAAGTGGGTCGGGGAAGGCCAAGGAGAAAATGGAGAGGAAGACGGGGTGCAGACCGCAGGAAAACAAGACCAAGGCCACGGCGGCGACAGAACACTACCAGCAAATGACCCACAAGCAGACCGCCTGGAATGCAGTCGCAGAGCCCAGGAGGCCAATCCTGGAGGCCAAGAGGCTCTGCCAGGACGTGACAACCTAAACCAGGCACAAACCCGCTGCCAACAGGAAGGCAGCAACGGCGACAGGAGGTGGCAGTCCAGCGACACAGGAGGAGCAGGAGGAAACCCAGGCCACAGTCATCAGTGTGGAGAGGGTGCAAGGAGTAGGGAGTACGGACACAGCTCGACAGGACCTGACACAACAACAACAGGGTGAGGATCCAACAGGGACTGGGGGACGGGGGGATGGGCACAATGCCACACATGCACAATGAGGTGTAGCACACTGCACATCCACAATTACCCAGGGACATGTCCCCCATCCCCGTAGCACACTGCAGCACACACACATAGCAATCACAGCACATACCATGACAATGTGGCACAAAGTGCAACACCCACACTGCAGAACAGGGGACACAACTGGGTCCACCCAGGCGCAGAAACAGAACAATCACATTGGACAGAGCAGGGAACTGTGAGATGCACATCTACCCCTACAACCCCACATCAGCCATGTAGGCCAAATGTACACTGTCCCAACTCAAATAGCCACCACCGCCCAAACAGTCACAATGTACATTGTCACACAGTCTGCATGTCGACAAGAACAAGGCGCCAACACAATGCCAACATGCACCTCCCCTTCACAATGCAGAGGGACAAACAACACCTCCAGCAGGTCTGAACAGACAACCCATCAGTGATGCCCGAGACGAACACCACACCCCCGACCCCGACGCCCTACAACAGCCCATGGACATCCCACACAACCCACCACCAGGACCAGGGCAGACAAGCTACTCAGAGGAGAACCCAGACTCTGCAACAGACCACACAGCATGAAGCACCCGCAATCACGGCTGCCTCACAACACGTCACCCACCCACACATGGCATCCCAATGCCAGGTGGCAGAACACCAAAAGGAGGTGGCCCAACGGGTGAGGGTGATGCCGAAACCATGGAATGCGAACTAGAACACATACGTGGGTGTCCAATTCCCTTCAGGGACCACTTACACCCCACAAAGGAGACCCACACCCCCACAGAGACACATGCACATATCATGTTGAACTGGCTACGGGCACGTGCGCCCGGCCCCTTTATTGGCAGGGCCACATGTACAGTGACGCCTGTGCTGGATGTGTGTGGGGTGAGTATAAGCTATCCCGCATGGAGTGCTTGGTGCTGGCAACAACCTGAACAGTGAACACCAGTGCAATGGAAACAGAAAACACCAGCATAACAGAGTCAAATGCAGAGCAACATGGAGGGATCCGGAGTAAGGACAGAGGACACCCAATATTCAGTCAGGAGGTTCCGTGAGTTGCAGTGCACTGAGGTAGGGGCACTAGAGAAGAGCGCGCTCATGTGCAGAAATTGCTAGGATTGTGTCCCTTCGGGTTAGTCCTGATGCAGATGCAGTGGGGTGCGTTACATCTGCATCAACTTCCTCATCAACCTCCCAGGTCTCCCACACTGCCTGAGGTGACATTGCTGCGCAACCTCACAACAGCACAAAACTCAATCAGTAACGGACAATGGCTTGCGGTGAACTGAGTCACTGGCACCTGGAGTGCTGAGCAGGGTATCAGGCCGATGATGGCATCCACGACAGGTCTGAGCAACTCCGTAGGTCTGTCAGGACCACTGTTTTGACTCTGGCAGATGGTGGTTGGAGGTGGTCCTTGCGGTGGTGGCGTGTGCCTCCTGCAGTGATGCGATGTCCGGGCCGGTCAAGACTCGATGCTTTGCGTGGGCCCTGGTGGCCCGCAGTTGAGGCTGGAGGATGCGGACAGCGCAGGGCCACAGGCACATGGCGTTGATGACCCCAAGACCATCGCTACAGAGGCCATTCAATGTCCCAGAAGGAGGGGTCCCAGGCCTGAGCAGCACAGAGTTAGTGGCCCCGGATGCACTGCGGCCGGCACAGGCACCCAGCCACAGGACGGTGACTTGCGTTGCAGTCAGATGGGCCAAGCGACCTGATCGGGTCCCCATCAATGTCCGAGGTGTATGTTGCGGAGGGTTTCGGGGGACAGTGGAAGGTGTCCTCCAGGGCATGATGCGGAAGGTCTGATGTTATCTGGAAGCAGCAAATGGAGGAGTGGAAAGCGCAACCCTCGTTTGCACCAACAATTTGGTATCAGCTACATGAGGATGAAAACTAGCCCCTAGTCCAAAGACTCAAACGCCACCAATGTACGACCAGTCAGTGTCCATGAATGTCGGGGAACAAACTTAGTGGCACAGGTGCTGAGAGGGGATGCAGTCTGCGATGATGCCGGTACACAGATGTGAACTCCAACATTGCCAAATCAAGACTCTGTGAGCTACTGGACCGCAGTGTAGGCCGGAGGCAGTGGTCAGCATGGGCCCACAGACATGTGTCGTGTGCTTGTGATGCATTTGTTTGCTTCACTGATAGCAGGGAGTTTAGTGATATCACCCCTGCAGTAGACATCTGGTCACTGCCATGGTGTAATCAAGACTCAGTTCCAAATGTGTGACCTACCTGACCGTGGTGTAGGCCTGAGGCAGCGGTCAGCACGGCCCATTCACCGAGTGTCGCCGGCATAGGTTGGATGGCCCCACCGGCCTGCGTAGTTCAGGTTCAGTGGCACCACGTGTAGCCGGCTGGCGTTGAACAGGGTTAGTTGCACCACGTGTAGCCGGCTGGCGTTGAACAGGGTTAGTGGTACCACGTGTAGCCGGCTGGCGTTGAACAGGGTTAGTGGCACCACGTGTTGCCAGCTGGCGTTGAACAGGGTTAGTGGCACCACGTGTCGCAAGATGCCCATATGGAACTATGCCTCACTGATCGGGGGGGGGTCTGGTGCTGTGGCTGCTGGCCCGGATTTGGGGTCACTGCCATTCATGACTCAAGACACAGTTCCACATGTGGGACCTACTGGTCCGAAGAGTAGGCCGGGGGCGGCAGTAGAGTACGTCAACGGAAAAGGAATAACGCGGGCCGGTGTTGTGGCAGCCGTGATGGTCTGAGGTGGCTGCCAAGGTCTCGGGCTTGTGCCGGCACGTGGTGGGCCCTCCTTGACACACGCCGGTGTCGGAAGGTGATCAGTGTGGTCTGGCTGCTCAGGGGCTGGCCTGACGGGTTCGTGGACCAGCGTGCCGGGGTCCGGCAGGCGCACGGCAACTCCGCTCATGGGGATGGCGTCGGCCTCGTGGCGAGGTGGGAGGTGCCGCACTGGCAGAGACGTGGGTCTTTCCGGAAGTGGACCACGCCCAGGCCTACGTGGTTTTTATTCACACCCCTACGCTGGCGTGGCGTACGCCGGGCCATCCCACTCCGCTGACGCTTGGGGGGGGCATAACAGGCAACATTTCCGCGAGGTCCCCCACTGGCTGTGGTGACATGGTGGCGTCCACTGTCCACTACACTCCATACGCAAGCGGTGTATGTCGCCATGGATATGGGTGTGTTCTGCATACTGCGAGGTGTCCAGCACATCTCCGGCACTCTTGGCATTGTGTACTTTCCCAATCATGGTTCTCCTGCATCCTTCACACATGCCTGGTTGCCACCTCTCCCCACATTCGGCTAGTATGTGGCTGGGGTGCCATGCCATTGCTGGCTCATTTTCAGGGCTTGCCCATGTGGACATTGTAAGTTGTTCTATCGTGTCTGGTGGGTGGGTATATTGTTGTGCCTGGTGTATGTGATTTTGTGACGTGTGCATTGCCCGAGTTGTGAGTTGCATGGTTGTGGTGTTGAGGTGTGTGGGGTGTTCATTTGTATATTGCCAAGGGGCTGTACATTTCCCTTGTTGCCATCCTGGGAACGCTGGTTGATGATGGACTGTCGGAGGATGAAGGTATCATGCACACTGGCTGTGTATTTGAAGGCGACATTGTTGGGTGTTCCACGGTGTTCTGTTGTTGCCTGCACATTGGTGTGAGACGTGTGCTTCCTGTTGCGGTGATTGTGTGCTGTGTCACCAGGGGGCACAGGTAGTACATGTGTGATGTGTGTTGCCCCCAACACGTGCGTGCATCCTGCTATGGCGTCTGGTCCTTGCTTGGTCTCCAGCGGATCCTGCGCATTGTGTTGTACGTATGGGGACTGGGGTACCAGGGTGATGGTGACGTCCAGGACAGGTGTGGGGGACTTGGATGTGGCTGGCTGTGTGACTTCTCCGACTCTGGCGGGTGTTGGATGGGGGGTCTCAGGGGCCAACAGGTGCAGCCACGCCATCAGCTTTGTGTGGGGTGGGATGTTGGTTGTCCGCTGTGTTGTTGCCGTAGGCCTGTTAGGCGATGATGGTCAGGATGCGTAGGTTGGTTGTCCCTTTCAGCCTGTAGTGGAAGGTGACATTGTCAGATGTTGGGTCTGTGCGGCTGGTCCGTTTCCTGGGGTCCCGCTGTCTTTGTCTGCGCTGCGTCTGTGTTGGACCGGGGGGGGGGTGTTCCGGGTGTGGGATGGGGTCCTGGGGTGGTGGGGGTGGGTGTTGTGGCCCTCTTGGGTTTCCGGCCGCATGATGTGTGACTCCATGGCATCTGTTGCCCTTCGGATGTGGCCCTGGGCTGTGCTCCCTTTGTGGTGCTGGCTGCCGTCCGACTTTACACCAAGTCAGAGCAGGTGTAGATTTCCTGGTGCTAACGCGCCTTATCGCCCGTTTTGTGTTTTTATCGCGGATGTGGCTGGTCGTTGTGAATGTTGAGGTGTGCTGTTGTCTCGGCTTTTGTCACGGGAACGCCTACTTTGCATCTCATTAGCGATATTTGCGAGGGTCCTCTGTGGCGATGTTTTTTGCGGCTGCTATCACGGGTAAACTGGTGCTGTGGGCTGTTAACACCGGCTTGTGAATGGGGGGGTAAATTTATCACGACTTTGGCTGCGATAAAGTGCCGTTAATTCAGCGATAGCTCCTTGTGAATATGCCCCTAAGTCTTCTTATCTCTCTTCTACCCATCTGTGCATGCAATTAATGTTCTCCATGATATATGTTATGTATAATAGATCAGTCTGTACTATATTATTATTATTTGTCTGTTTTGCTTGTCCTTTAAAGCGCTCTCTCACCCGAAAGGCTCTTGTTCGTGCTATATAAAACGCTAAATAAATCAACAACTCATGTGTATTAGATTGCAATACCCCAGCAATACTCAAATAAATTAGAACAAAGGTTAAATAAGCCTGACTCATATTTCATCACACATTTCTATTGTTAGTCTCCCTAAATTCTAACTCGCTAACTAAAAGTATGGTTGCACACGTTCTTTTCAATATGTTATCTAATGTCTCCCTGTGGATGTTATCGTGCCTTCAGGCCGAAAGTTGTGACTCCATAATTTAGCATCCACTTCATCAACCAGTCTGTGTGTCTTACACTGTGCATTGCTCAATCTTTAAGACAAGCATATACTACTTGTAGGATCAACCAGGTATGACCCCAATAATTTAAGGGTAGCACAACAGGACACCCTAAAATGAGGGTGCCATGTAATGCAAAGTGCAGCATTCCTAGAGTTTGCACAAGGTTCTCACAGCCTGAGGTCCTTTCCACAAATAGTGACCCTCAAGCTAGGGGGATTTGCTTGAATGCACTGAGCTCTGCTCTTCCTTTCCTGATCCCAGGAGACTTCCTCGATTCTGAAGCGTATTGGAAAATCCCCTAAGGGACTTCTCCCAGTCCCAGGAGTCCCTTGAGCCAATGTGGAAGTTCTGCCGGGGGACTACTACTATCGGGGCATGTAGAAGGAGTGAGTCAGGGGTTCCCCAACCTGTTTAAAAGACACTTAATTAAGGCTCCCAGTTTTCTGTTTTTACTGATTTTTACAGATAAATACAGACAGGAAACAATTTGTTTCCTATCTGCATTTATTTTTAAAAGCAGAACAACGCTGAAAATTGTGCTTCTAATGAGTAACTTTCCATGTTGTCTGCTGTGAATTCCAAGACAGCAGATGAGCACAGAGACAGCATGGGGAGTTACAGAAACAGGCGAAGATATCTTTAAATACATGCATATGTTAAAATATATTTGTAGTAAATTGCCATTATTTACCTGTGGTTGTAGTGTTTTGCTATATTTGGCTGCTGAATTTGCTAAGAGTATGAGTGCATGTTTATCAGTTAAATAAATGTGGAAATGTACTCAATTTTGACTCCAATTATTTGCAAACCACGAAATAAATATGGATAAATACTAATGAGATCGACAAAAAATAAATATGGATAAATGCAGACAGAAATGTTAAAAAAATAAATACCATAAAACCGGGAGCCCTACACTTAATATTCATGGGAGAGACTCCAAGGAGCCTTGAGGCACTTGTATCTGTGACATGTTATCATGAATCTTTGTATAGAAGGAAACTATTAACTTGTCACAGGTGTTTAGGACTGATATGCAAAATATGCAATAAAGGTAAAACATTCAAACAGAAATAGCAAAAACTACACAGTGGTCTGTTGCTATGTATGGAGGCCCAATTTAACATGCAATATATAGGATGAAGTATACATATGCCTCTATTGAAATATGAACCACAGTTTAGTAGAATATGGAAAAAAATATTGAACAACATTCAGACACCTTCTAAAATACTAAGAGGCCTATCACAAGTTCCCTGTTGTGTCTGGTGGGGTGATTCCGGGGTGGGAATTATCAATACCGGGTGATATCTCCCCATCAGACAATGAGGATTACAAGCAGTGCTTAATTTGAGCCGGTGGTTTCTGGTTCTCAGCACCGGTACTTAATTGTCAACACCGGCACTTGTGACAGTCTGCCACAAGGTAGCGCTGTCTGGCTAATTTAGAGATGACCACAACAACAGGTAATTATTAATTCAATATGCATTACAAATTACTATTACAAGTTACTTCTCCCAGAGTGGAAAATAAGATGCAGGCCACGTTGGGTCCATTTCCGTAGGTTACCCCCCTCTTGTTGGGGAAATAACGGGCCCAGATCTGCAAACATTTACCACCGGCTTGGAGCAGGGGATAAGTGCTGCGGGGGCTTTTTCTCTTTCCCATATGGGGGTGGAAGAAGGGTGGGGCGGCAGGAGGGAAGGTGTTCTTTTACTTCAGCTGGGGGAGTTTCTCCTGCTACCTCAATTCTGAAATATGGGGCGGGCACAGCAGCTGTCTGTAACCCCCGCAGCTCCACCGATGTCTCCTGGTCTGATGTATCCGGACCTGTAAATTAATTATCAGGTCCAAAGTTGGAAGACCTGATAATTGCAGCCTGGAGACACCGCACAACTTGTAGTTGCCTGGAGCGGTATCACTTCCAGGGCAGGCTAAAGAGCCGCGGGGCCCAATGAAATATGCAGAGGCCTAGCCTAGCAAAAGTATGGACAGAAGTCTGCCTAGAAAAACCGCAAGTAGAGAGAGCAAAATATTCACACAAACTTACTGATATGCCAAGGAATATTAAACCATGCGGATAAATGTATCCAATTATGCATGAAGGCAGAGCGAAATATATAAATAGAATTAGAGAATGGACGAAAAGGGCTAGTCAACTATGCAATTCTATCTAGCCAAATATGTACAGAAGCCTAGCTAGATTTGCAAGAAGAGTTAGATGAATATCAACAGGGTGTTAAGTAAGAACAAGAGCACTGGATGAAGGATATAGACTGTGGTGTAACAAGGAGAAGATGTGGCATTACAACCAGGGCTGCCCACTTTGGAAACGGGCAACCAGAGCTGCCCACTTTGGAATCGGGCAACCAGGTTCAAGTCTCGGCGTCGGCTCAAGATCCTATGATTCTAGGCAAATCACTTTTTTCCCCTCGCCTAAAAATAAATAAACAAAAAGCAATCTGAGCTTGTGTAGTGTAGTTGATGTGCATGTAAAGCGCTCCAATGCACTTGGGCCGAGTTCGCGTTATTAAAAGTGCAAATAATAAATAAATAAATCTAGTGATTGCAGAGGCCCAGTAGTTGAAGTGAGACAAAGCAGGAACAACTTAAGAAGCTGTCCATTCCATGTGCAGGCCAGTCAGTCAAATACTTGTATTCGACTAAAAGCCATAAAAAGATAAAACATTATCAAAAAACACAAGATACGTACAAACAAATAACCAGTATAAAATCACGAAGAATTAATGCATGCGTGTATCAAAATACAAAGTTTTATTTTAATACACGAGAAATCTGGTCAATCTATAACAATAGAATCAGAAATCAGATTAGGTAAACCTATACAAGATAAACAGAGCAAAAACAGAAACTCTAGCCTCAAGTGCATGATTAAAAGGTGCGAGTTTCTCGGAAAGATTCTCCTCTCTTCTAATTCTAAGTGCTTTTCGGACAGAATTTATAACAGCTAGACAGCAATGCTCTGGGGCATATTTACAACAGAAGTCGCGGAGCGCAGCGTTAGCCTTCTTGGCTTAACGCCGTACTCCGTCACTTCTGAAGCACAGGGCTGCCCCATAATTACAACAATATGGTGCATTGCTGCGTTTCCCTCTGCGCTGGCGCTGAATTTAGCGACAGCGCAGGGACACCTTCCTCCACATAAACAATCAATGGCATTTTGCTGTTTCTATGTGTGCTGCACAACACAGCACACATAAAAACAGCAAAAACAAGAAGAAATTAAACATTTCTCCTTGTTGCGCCAGGGTAAGACCAGGTTTTCCCTGGTCTTAATTTTGGTGCTGCCCCATATTTACACCACCCTTGTAAATATGGGGCAGCGTCAAAATCAATGGGTGTTGCGGTGGAACGCCCACCGCAACACCCATTGCACTCCCCTTTCACGCTAAGTATAGCATGAAAGGGTGCCTTATTCACAAGGCGGAGTTAAGCCATGTTAGGTGACTTAACGCTGCCTTGTAAATAAGGCGAAGCCCCTATCACCACCACAACATCATGAAAAGGACGCTGTGGTGGCGATAGGAGCTTGTAAATATGCCCCTCTGAGTCTAAAAGCTGTAAACGTTGCAAGCTTTAAGTGATCTAAGGCCATATTTACAATGGACGTAAACATTGCAGTCTAGAGCGTGAATTGAAATCAAAAATAAAATAAAATGGACAAGTGATTGTTTGGAGATATTATCGCATGGGCAACAAGGTAAAGTGGTGAACCAAGTGCTCCGCTCGGGATATGCTACCAAAAAGTGCAAAGTGCCTAATCTAGAAAGAGTCAGACAAAATCTGTGTTTAGGGTTCAAAATCCACAATAAATATAGTTCTATCCCTTCTATGGATTTTATATCTAGGTAATGACAAACCGAGCTCATGGATAAAACACTTAGGCACATATTTACAAGCTCCTATCGCCACCACAATGTCACTTTTAGTGAGGTTGTAGTGGCGATAGGAGCTTTGCCTTGTTTACAATGCAACGTTAAACCACTTTACATGGCTTAACGCTGCCTTGTAAATAAGGCCCCCATTCACGCTACACTTAGCGTGAAAGGGGCGGGCAATGGGTGTTGTGGTGGGCGTTCCACCGCAACACCAATTGATTTTGACGCTGTCCCCTATTTACAAGAGAAGCGTAAATAGGAGGCAGCGCCAAAATAAAGACCAGGGAAAACCTGGTCTTAAACAGGCGAAACGAGACTAAATGCTTTATTTCTCCTCGTTTTTGCTGTTTCCATGTGTGCTGCGTTGTGCAGCACATAGAAACAGCAAAACGCCAATGATTGTTTATGTGCAAGAAGGTCCCCCTTCCTGCACATAAACAATCATTAAAAAAAAAAAAGCAGTTTTGCAACTTCTATGTGTGCTGCATTAAGCAGCACACATAGAAGTTACAAAACGGCATTTAAAGATTGTTTATGTGCAGGAAGGGACACCTTCCTGTTCCTGCACATAAACAATCTTCCCCTGCAACGCAGACACCCTTGCACTATGGTGGGGAGTGAGTGAGCACCTCCTCCTCCTTTTCTCTGTTCATTCTAGGTGAAGAGATGCTTTCTGGATCCAAGTTGTGGTTTTACATATGTTTATTTGTCCAATATTCATTGCATGTTAAAACAGAAAGAGCTTTCAACCAGCCAACACGTGGTCATTCAGACCAGGGCTTCCTCAGGGCTGTAAACAAGATAGACAAGACAGTATGTGTTCCTCCTGTAATAGTAATGCATATCCTCCACCAGGTGCTTTGCAGCAGGGGGTGAGTTGTTACCTCCACCAGGTGCTTGGCAGCAGGGGTGAGTTGTTACCTCCACCAGGTGTTTAGCGGCAGGGGTGAGTTGTTACCTCCACCAGGTGTTTAGCGGCAGGGGTGAGTTGTTGCCTCCACCAGATGCTTTGCAGCAGGGGGTGAGTTGTTACCTCCACCAGGTGTTTTGCAGCAGGGGGTGAGTTGTTACCTCCACCAGGTGCTTTGCAGCAGGGGTGAGTTGTTACCTCCACCAGGTGCTTTGCAGCAGGGGTGAGTTGTTACCTCCACCAGGTGCTTTGCAGCAAGGGGTGAGTTGTTACCTCCACCAGGTGCTTTGCAGCAGGAGGTTAGTTGTTACCTCCACCAGGTGCTTTGCAGCAGGGGTGAGTTGTTGCCTCCACCAGGT
This sequence comes from Calotriton arnoldi, assembly GCA_963921515.1. NCBI lineage: Eukaryota > Metazoa > Chordata > Amphibia > Caudata > Salamandridae > Calotriton > Calotriton arnoldi. Next base: position 1,837,731 of record CAWUFW010002109.1, read on the forward strand.
GCTTTTCAGCAGGGGGTGAGTTGTTACCTTCACCAGGTGTTTTGCAGCAGGGGTGAGTTGTTACCTCCACCAGGTGCTTTGCAGCAGGGGGTGAGTTGTTACCTCCACCAGGTGCTTTGCAGCAGGGGGTGAGTTGTTACCTCCACCAGGTGCTTTGCAGCAGGGGGTTAGTTGTTACCTCCACCAGGTGCTTTGCAGCAGGGGGTGAGTTGTTACCTCCACCAGGTGTTTTGCAGCAGGGGTGAGTTGTTACCTCCACCAGGTGCTTTGCAGCAGGGGTGAGTTGTTACCTCCACCAGGTGCTTTGCAGCAGGGGTGAGTTGTTACCTCCACCAGGTGCTTTGCAGCAGGGGGTGAGTTGTTACCTCCACCAGGTGCTTTGCAGCAGGGGGTTAGTTGTTACCTCCACCAGGTGCTTTGCAGCAGGGGTGAGTTGTTGCCTCCACCAGGTGCTTTACAGCAGGGGTGAGTTGTTACCTCCACCAGGTGCTTTGCAGCAGGGGGTGAGTTGTTACCTCCACCAGGTGCTTGGCAGCAGGGGTGAGTTGTTACCTCCACCAGGTGTTTAGCGGCAGGGAGTGAGTTGTTACCTCCACCAGGTGCTTTGCAGCAGGGGTGAGTTGTTACCTCCACCAGGTGCGGCAGGGAGTGAGTTGTTACCTCCACCAGGTGCTTTGCAGCAGGGGGTGAGTTGTTGCCTCCACCAGGTGCTTTGCAGCAGGGGGTGAGTTGTTACCTCCACCAGGTGTTTAGCGGCAGGGAGTGAGTTGTGATAGTGATTTATCGGTCATGCATTATGTGTCCGTGAGGTGACATTGCTAAGGGACAGAGTGCAATGATTTGTGAGAGGGTTGTGAGTAGTACAAAGGAGGAGGAGGTACTCACTCACTCCCGACTGATCACTAACTGAGGTACCAAAAGGTTTAATACTTCGGGATTCACCTCCTCCAACACAAAATACAAGGCTAATACGTCCAGGAGGGGACCTTTGAACCTTCTTTTATTACCTAACCCTTGCACTATGGTGCAAAGGTGCCTGCGTTGGCGCATGGCAGCTAATTTTATTGCCAGCGCAGGGGAAAATGCAGGGCTGCACCATATTCTAGTAAATACGGTGCAGCCCTGCGTTTCTTAAAGTGACGCAGCGTGTTGTTATTCTTCTTGGCTTAACGACACGCTTCGCCACTTTATTGTAAATATGCCCCCTAGAAAGTCTAGCCTGATTTCTATGTTGATTAAAAAAGAGATTTCACCTAATTCTTTGAATTATCCTCAATTTCTTTAGGTGAATAAAACAGATTTGGCAGACCAAGGTCAGAGAAAGCCCTCTTGACATAGGCTAACCAGGGAATGGAGTCCGTATGATCTTGTCTTAAACAATCTTCAAGGACCAATCAGGAAAATGTAGTGTGCGGCGAGCGCCAGATTTCGAGCCAAAGGAGTGGCGCAACCTTAACTATATCCTCCAAAAAGGGTAGCCCAACTTCCAATCGGACAGTAAGGCTGGCAGTACTCTTGGAAGAAGACAACAATCTACACAGGAATTTGTTCTCTATAATTTGTAAAATTCACGGAGAAGTGTAGTCCCAAACGCCGGCCCCGTAAGGCTCAAAGTAAAACATTTACTTTTGTAGAATGTAATTAACTCCTTAATGGGCTTATGGCCAAGTTTAGAAAATGTAAAGATTGCATCTACAACCCCAGCAAATTTACAGGCTCTCTGACAACAAAACCCCAAGATAATTAAAATTCCGCACTTTAGTAATTAGTATTGCATCTATATTGTGTGTGCAAGAGCGGGTTTTTTTTGGTCCACAGATCTTTATATATGATTTCTGATAGTTAATTTTCAAATTTCGTTCCCCCACAAAATCATTAAAAACAACTGCAAGCCGTTAGCGGTGCGAGCGATTAAAACAGCATCATCCGTATAAAGTAAAGCAGGAACTGGGCGGATACCAAACATGGGGAGATCCTTGCCTCTGGTCACAAGCTCCGACTCAAGAGCATTTATATAAAAAAAGAAATAAGAAGGGGGCTAAAATACAACCTTGTCTTGTGCTTTTACTAGAGTTAAAGGAAGGAGCACATTCGCCATTTGCACCGAAGCGGACCTGGGCCGCCGTACCCCAGCGCACACGTTCCAACAGATCAATCAGAGCAAGATCCATCCCTGCCCATCATGTCCCATAACTTGCCCTGTCTACCAGGCCAAACGCACAGAGAGGTCCATGAAAGCTATTTGGGGGGCTCTGCCCCAAGCTAAGCTCGAGCGTATTTCCTAGATAACAAGAGCAAGTTCAGGGTTTGCTCCACTGTGCCAACCTCTGGGAGGAAACCATATTGCGCTTCTGAGAAGAAATTCTTCTCCCCAGCCCAGTCTTCCAGTTTTTGGAGGACTACCCTCCCAAGGATCTTGACAGATGAGTCCAAAAGGGAAATAGGTCGGTAACAGGTTGGTTGACTTCTATCCCCCTTTTCAAATATTGGGACAATGGTGAACTCCTTCCAAGAACTAGGAATATCGCCTCTTACCACGGCACAAAAAACATTTGTTAAGAGTGGTGCCCAGAAGATGGGGTTCTGTCTAAAAACATCGATGGGTACCCCGTCTGGACCTGGCGCCTTTCCTGCAGGGGACTTTAATATAGCTCTAGTAACAGCGCACACTTCTATAGAATTGCTTGATGCTAAAATATCAACAGAGGAGGGAATCATTGCATCTGGTGGAGCTTGAGGTGTGTACTCTGGTCTAAAATAATTTGACAAATGACAGACCCACTTCTCAGCGGGAATATGGCTGATTATCATCTGAAAAAAAGGCCGGTTTATCACTTCCCAGAAAGCCCTGGAGTCTCTGCATTCAGAAGCGTCTTGCAAGTCTTCCCATGCCTGCCTCCGTACCGCCTGTTTCCTCTCGTCTAAAGAGGACTTATATATAAAGCTAGCGGGGCAGATTTACAAGCCCCTTGCGCCACTTTTGCGTCATTTTTAACATGGGAAAAGTGACGCAAAAGTGGCGCAAGGGGCTTGTAAATCTGCCCCTGCATGTCTAACATCCTCAGCATTGCGAGGCGACACTTTAGATACCAATTCTAGTTGTTTTAAAGCAGCGGTACAGGCAATGTTAAACCATTTATAAGGTGGGGGGGTCCATTTGTTTTTTCCTGGTAACCAGCATTCTAGATGCTAGTTTACAAAGGCCTCCGAAGCTTTCATGCACCTCCATACCATCTGCCTCCTCAGATAGGCAACACATGACTTCGGCTTGCTTTGAGATAATAAATTCTCAAAACATTTTACGTGATCTAGATTTTCCCATTTGATACGAATTCCATTGTTTTTAGTAAACTGAAGTTTAGAGGAAGAACTGGGAATTTGTGCTTTAGCCAAAGGGCATTTTAAGCGAACAACAATAGGATAATGCTTGCAAATGTTGGAAGGAAGAATGTGGGACTCCCGTATATACGAGGCTATATATGGTGACAGCAGGATAAAGGGTATTGTGGAACCCTTACCTTCACCTGTATAGGTTGACAGGATAAAATCTACTTCCTTAAAGAAGTCTGAGCTAAAGAGTAAGCTATGTTTAATTATGCCCTGATTCAATGCAGCCCTGTATGGGGTGTAAACAAAGTGTGTTCGATTTTCCTCTTGCCAGTCAGTAACCCCGCAAACCCCGGTCACCCCTGAAAGAGCAACAAGAGATGTTAAAATCGCCCATCCAAAAGATGGCGCCCCTATTCGAGTGCCTCTCCAATCTTTAATCAATTGGTCCAGCGTGACTGTTAAATCAATAGGATGATTTGCGAAATGATTAAAATAGAAATTAACTAATAATACATCCAAATAGGCAACAAGAGCACACCTGGTGCCGGTTAACGACTGGTTCACAGGGGGGTGGGATGATCCAGCGTATCAGTTGGAAATATTCTTGCTGGGTATAAATGGCCTGCTTGATCTCCTATATGGAGCGCATCTACCGCGTACACTGACTTCTCGCACACGGGTATCCCTCGTTGCTGGCGGGCGGCACTTCGCCTCACTTGTTAGGAGCGTCGCCTGACCAGGATCACCCCTCTATGGTGGGGAACATGGCTTGGCCAGCTCTCGACCCAGGAGTGTTTTAGGCCATAGAATCACATTGAGATCTCGTACCAGGGAGATGTTTACAAGAGGGGGGGGGGAGGGGGAGCATTATGCCATTTCAGGAGTTAAAAGCTAAGTACTCTCTGTCTAACTCGCAATGCTTTCGGTACCTCCAATTGTACCATGCCTTGCTAACCCACAACCTGAGCGAGTCATTGCCTGAATACAATCCGTTGGAGGCGAAGATTTTCCTTGGGTGGTAAGGTAAAGGGGCAACTTCTGTGATTTATCGATCATTAGTGATCCATGCCCCAGCAGAGGTGGGCATCCTGAGTGGGAGATTTAGATGAACGTGACTGGAGGGAGGCTTGCATGGTGCCTAGGGAGCTGGCGATCTCCGTGCAGCTCAACTACCTGCATGTGACGTACCTCACCCGAGGTGCTTCCATTTGCACTCCGATGCACGAGTGGTGTGCGCACGCTGCCCACTTCCCACAGCAGATATTTTCCATGTAGCCTGGGAGTGTCTGGTGCGGAGGCCCTTTTGGGAGGAGGTGGATCAGATACTTTCCGCAGTCTTAGGCCACTCCCTGGAGTTAACGTCTCGTGATGCGTAACTAGGGTTAATTTAGGAGGTAGGGGGCCCTAGAGCTGAATGTGATTTTCTGGGGATGGCTTGCTTGGTTGCCAGTCGGGATGTGGCCCGTGCCTGGAAACAACAAAAGCCCCCGACTGTTAGAAGCTGGCGTGCAGGGGTGGACTGGTGCACTCATCAGGAGAAGCTGATCATTGAGGCCTGTGGCTGTACTAAGAAACATGAACGTATATGGGGGAAATGGTGTGGCTATTATGGTTTATCAATTTGACAATGCACTGTTATATATTATTAACGGTTCAGCTTGTTGTTATGCCATGCACATACATCGACCAAATCTTGCACTGTGTCATGCTGTGTCTTGCTGCATAACTTACCAATAAAGTTGGTTATAAAAAAATGGCAACAAGGTGTACACAACAACTCTTCAACTTTTAAATTACTTATTCTTATAGAGATGAGAACCCCTAATCCCCCCTTTGGTCTGCCATGGTGGATCGTGTAGCTGCTGCAAAGAAATATTGAAATCCATTGATATAGAAAGCCTCAAGGGCCCAGGCCTCTTGTTAACACACTATATCTTACTTTTTAACTAAATCCAACCAGTCCTCATTATCCAACGTCTTATTGTACCCAGATATATTCCAAGACAGAAAGCGGAGGCAGTCTAACCTGCCAGCATCGTCTTGAGTGGTAGATTTGTTCAAAACCTCTCCCCTGTGAATCTCGAGACTGGCAACAGGGGTTGGTGGAGGAGAACGTAAAGGCGTGTCCAAAGGTACATCCAGTCATTCTACATCCGACATGTATGAAAGGGCTGCAAAGTGGATTTTCTGTGGTAGTGGGCTGTGCAGCCGAGTGAGAGCCCAAAGCAGGCATTTTACAGCCCCGTGGTTGTAGGATAGAAGGCCGATAGAAGAAACCCAGGGGCAGATTTACAAGCCCCTTGCGCCACTTTTGCGTCACTTTTCCCATGTTAAAAATGACGCAAAAGTAGCGCAAGGGCCTTGTAAATAAGCCCCCCAGTGAGAGTGCGTGCATCTTGCCCATCCTATTAGCACAATGATCCAGCCTGTGTAGTAATAGGCTTACCAGGCAGAGGTTTTAGAAGCTTAACATAACTCAATAGCCCCTTGAGGTTTTAGGAGAATAACCGAGCAAGCCAACCGTCCTAACCATAAGGATTTCATGGGCTAGGTCAGTAGACCAGCCTGAGTTGGACTTACACCAATGAGAAACTTTATTTTCAAACCCTGCCAATCTTCGTGCACACCCTCACTCACGGGTGTGATGCCTTCAAGTATGATGACATACGGTGTACATTCGGGCAGAAGTTGCAAATGGTCCAGACACTCCCGACTCAAAACCACTTCACTGTTTATTTATTTATATAGCGCAACATTCATCCCATCGGGATATCACGGCGCTGAGTTAGCGGACAATGGTGGGTGGGGCTGGTGCTGATTCCATAAGTAACATCAATCTTTAGGGAATAGGTGTGTTTTGAGTTTCTTCCTGAATGTAGTGTAATCCTTGATCAGCCGTAGTTCTACTGGAAGCCCATTCCAGTGCAGTGCCGCAAGATATGAAAAGGTACTTCCCCCTGCCCTGGTCTTTTTGATCCTTTTTGTCTCGGCTAGCGCCTGCTGATGTGACCTTAGGCATCTGGGAGGGATGTAAAATTGGATTTTATTCTGAAGAATCTTAGGGCCAGTGTGATGGAGTGCCCTGTGAGCATGCCCATAGAGCTTAAATTGTGCTCTTTGACGCATGGGCAGCCAGTGAAGTTGTCTCAGCAGTCGGTTGCTGAGCTGTATCTGCCCTTGTTGCACACCAGTTTGGCCGCAGCGTTTTGCACTACCTGCAGGAGTTTGAAGAGGTAGTCTGGCATGCCGATGAAAAGAGCATTTCCATAGTCCAGCCTGCTAACAAGCAGGGCCTGTGTGACTGCCCTCCTGCTTTCCAGGGGATCCAGGGAAAGAGCCTTTTTAGAAGCTTCAGCGTGGCAAAGCTTTTTCCACATAGTGTCCGTACATGATCCTGCATAGATAATTTGTTGTCGATGAGAACACCCAAATTTTTTGCACACTGCTTGGGCGCTGGGGCGTTTCTTAGTGAGTGGGGCCACCATGATGCGTCCCAGATGTGATTGGCTCCACCAAGGAGCAGGATTTCGGTTTTCTCTGCGTTGAGCTTTAAACTGTTTGAGCTGACAGGCTCGTGGAAAACATGCAGCTAGTGCAGGTTTTGAAGGCTTTGGAAAAGAGACTGTGACAGGTGTGGGTTGGAATGGTGACTGGCCAGTGACAGTAGTTTGAGGATTGGTGGGCTCAAGAGAAGACGGGCCATTAACAAGAGTGGCTAAAACAGACTGTGGCTGAGAGTGGGGCCGACAAATGTTTTGTGTGTTGTGACAAAGATAAATGAGTGCTTGCACTCTGTACACCAGGGTTTTGATCTGCGTGAAGAGATCCCGTTGGAGATCCATCAATAAACTCTTCAAATTATCGGAAAAAGATTTGCAGACATCCTGTAATTCCGCGCTAATATCTGACCTGATTGAAGTGGCATGGTTTTGGGCAGGGGCTCTGTGCGTGGCCTTTTATGCACCTGTAACAACCTTCTGGTCGTTTTCATCTCACCTCTTTCGCTTAACCAGAGGGGGCTTTTTATACTTTTAAAGGAGGGCTACTTTAATTAACAATAAAAGAGTTTACGAGGGATTTGTGATTGATGCATGGATTGGACGTTATGACAGGTGCTAAGTGTCTTACTGACTGAAGATTTTAGGTTATGTCTGGGTCGCCGACTGGAGACGTAGGGCCTTATTATGAGTACAGCAATCCTGGGACCGCTGTATTCCTGGTGGCAGTCCGAACACCACGGTCCGCCCACTGTATTATGAGTGCGGTCGGCCCTCCAGCAGCCCACTACAACACTGCCGGCACCACCAGGATCCTGGATCCCCTGGTGCAGGCAGTGTGTGAAATGAGGAATAGAGGCGATGCTGATCCCGGCACCGCCATCCATATTACGACTTGCCCTTCCTCAAGCCTTTTCATGGCAGAGCTCCCTCCATTATAAAGGTGGCAAAAGGGCAAGGAGGTGGCCCCTAACAGGGTTCTTGGGCAAATCTGTCAATGGGGGTGGGCGCAGGGGGCGCATGATGTGCCCCCCCCACAAGTGCATGGTTGTGAGTGCACCGTGTGGCATGCACGACATGGTGCATGCCACACCGTGCATGGATGAGCGTTTGGCGCTGTCACGGCTGCGGTATGCTGTATAGGCTCTCCTATGAGCTTAACATACCCGATGCCGTGACACCGCCACCACACCGCCCTTCCTAGATTATACTCGTAATCCGGTGGGCGGGTGCACCACAGGTTTGGCAGTCTTTCTGGGACTGCGGCGGTGGCAGTCTTAGCTGAAGACTGCCAAACTCGGATTAAGGCCCTTAGTCAAAGTTTCTACCTGTGGGGAATCAGACAGCTCTGGGGAGTCATTGATTTCGATTAACTTTTGAAAAGCATCTATTCAACTCTCCACTAACTCTAATTCCGTAGAAATTGCTCCCATAGCTGTTGACAAATAGGAAGTAACAGGAGTGGTGATAAGCTTCCCCTCATCTCCAGATTTCTTTTGGGTGGTAGTATTCGTTTCCCCATGTTTCAATAAAGTGAGTAACAAGTAAGGGGAAAACAAAAAGAACTTATGGAGAATTGGAGATAGAGGCCTGCTTTAACTCAGGACTGGTCTTGCGGCTATATGGATTGTCCAAGAGCCAAGGGAGTAGGCTCGGCCCAGCCGTTTCCGGGTGCACGACTGGGCATGCCCTGCGCCCACAGGAAGTCCAATGTGCTATATAGCGTTCGCCCGCAGTGAAGTCAGTGGGGCCGGCATGACTCGCGGGGGGCGGGCGGGTCACGCGGGGGGGGGGGGTTGATTGGGGGGGAGGTTGCACAGAGGTGACACATATTTAAAAAAAAAAAGAAAACATTCAAAAAACTTACCTTTGCGCCGGGTCCCGCGTCTCTGCTCCTGCTCTTCTCCATCTCGGACGGAAGCACAGCCAGGCCCCAGTAGGCACCCAGGCTCCTCTGACTAATCACAACACTGCAATGCAGCGTTGTGATTGGTAGGCACCCAGGCTCCCCTGACTAATCACAACACTGCAATGCAGCGTTGTGATTGGTTTTAAGCGTTCTGGTTTGACGCTCAACCAGGGAATGGGAGCCTGGGCTTATTCTCCAAGCAGGCTGTAATGCAGCCTGCATGGAGAACGGGAAAGTGCGCATGACTGGTTTGGGTGGCCCGAGAGGGCCGAACAAACAGTCATTGCGCACTTAGGAGTGGGCAAACCACTCCTCCTCTGCCTTGCTCCGAGAGCAGAGCAGCCCCGCCCACCTGCCCACCCGCAAAGAGGCAGGAATAATAAAATTATAATAACTCTAAGTTATCATTTTAGGTTTCTGCTTCGCACTGCTTAAAAGCAGTGGGGGGGCGCCGCTCCTCTGTCATACCGGAGGAGCCGCTACTGAGTGGAGCCCTCCTTCCGGGCTGCTGAAGCACTATGGGACCTGTAGTCCCTTCTCTGGTGGCAAAAGTGGGGCAAACCAGCGCCCCGCAGTCCGGTCCCTTCGCGGGGGAGATCAGTGTGAGAGGAGGTATAATGGTGGAAAAATAGGTGGAGTGGGCAGTTGCTGCTCTTTCGATGTCTGTTTTAGGGGAAGGGTAGTAAAGAACAGGCTTTCTGTAGTTCTCCAGTTAGTGATATGGGGAACCGCCTCTGGTCCAGTCCGGTGGAAGGATGTGGGGGTGAAACATCATGTGCCCTCCCTCGGTGCAGTGTGAGTCTGGCTACACCTCCGGCTCGAGAGTCGAGAGTGTGTTAAAAGCTTGGAAGAATAAAGCTGAGTTTTTTAAGGATGAAGCCAGCTATTGTGTAGGGTCTGCTTGTGAAAACTTTCTAGAAAATGGACATAGTTGGACAGGACTGCAGCAGGTAACATAGTTCAGAGGGTTAAGCACATGCTGCGAAGACCTGGGAGAAGCCCAAAAAGTTGCATAGTTTCACCCTACGTTTCATCCTTCTGAGGTCAACAGTACAAACAGAACCATTTACAGGAAGTTGGAATCTGAAGGCATTTAGCAGAAAGCACTTTATGCAAACGGTGTCATCATCCGTATCTACTGGCAAATGCTATTACCCTTAGCAGCTATTTTATTCAGATTGACTCGCCTCCCATCCCATCTTTCAATCGTATCTGTGTCTGTTTTATCCTCTCTGGGTCATGTGAGCATCTACAGGGCCCTAATGAGGCACAACTCACACAGCTGGGATGTGGCTGAGCGAGAGATATTAATACTGCCTGACTGACTAAAGGGCATATGTGGAAGCCAGTCTGCTTTGAGGAGCTCCCTGGAAATGAGCAGATTAAATGGAAAACAGTAAAAGGAAAGTGAGCACGAGGAGGACATTTAATATCATTTATACACAGGTTGATGCTGACACTTCTGGGTACCTTGGCATCTCCCAAGTAAGCCTCAGTGTGTGAATGATTTTCGCTGCTGTGTACACTCTTGTTGTCAGCCAGAGGGGCAGCAGCTGGGAGAGCAGGACTAATTGTATGTGGGATGGGAGAGCAGAACTTGAGAAAACCCTCAGAAACCCATTAATGTTCCCTCGTTGTATTCAGTGAAGTGTGTCCTATTGGAGGAAGGCTGCAGCATCTGCACAGGGCAAGCCTCTTCAAAGCCCAAGCCTCTTCAAAGCCCAAGCCTCTTCAAAGCCCAAGCCTCCTCAAAGCCCAAGCCTCTTCAAAGCCCAAGCCTCCTCATAGTTCTAGGAACTGGCTCTTTCCAACAGAGCAATCAGTCCAAATCCTGCTCTGCTCTGCACCGTCCCTGCTTCAGGCGGCGCATGGCACCATCCCCGAGTCCTGCGTGTACTGTACCATCCCCGGGTCCAATGGTGCAAGGCACTATCCTTGTTTCAGGCATCGCTCTGCACCGTCCCTGCTTCAGGCGGTGCACTGCACCATACCCGGGTCCAGTGGTGCACTGCACCATCCCCGGGTCCAGTGGTGCAAGGCACTACCCTTGTTTCAGGCAGTGCTCTGCACCATCCCCGGGTACAGTGGTGCACTACACCATCCCCGAGTACTGCATGCACGGCACCATCCCTGAGACCAGTGGTGCACTGCACCATCCCTGAGACCAGTGGTGCACTGCACACTCAAGGAAATGGACTCTGCAACAGTGCAATCAGTCCAAATCCTGCTCTGCTCTGCACCGTCCCTGCTTCAGGCGGCGCATGGCACCATCCCAGAGTCCTGCGTGTACTGTACCATCCCCGGGTCCAGTGGTGCAAGGCACTATCCTTGTTTCAGGCATCGCTCTGCACCGTCCCTGCTTCAGGCGGTGCACTGCACCATACCCGGGTCCAGTGGTGCAAGGCACTATCCTTGTTTCAGGCAGTGCTCTGCACCATCCCCGGGTACAGTGGTGCACTGCACCATCCCCGAATACTGCATGCACGGCACCATCCCTGAGCCCAGTGGTGCACTGCACCATCCCTGAGACCAGTGGTGCACTGCACACTCAAGGAAATGGACTCTGCAACAGAGCATTCAGTCCAACTCTTGCTCTGCACCATTCTCAGGTCCTTTATTGCACTGCACCATCCCTGTGTCCTGCAGTGCACTGCACCTTTATGGGTCCTGCAGTGCACTGCAACTTTATGGGTCCTATAGTGCACTGCATGCACCATTTCTGGGTACTATAGTGCACTGCTCCATCCCAGGAAATGGCATCTTTCCAACACAGCACTGAGTCAAACTCCTGTTCTGCACCGAACCATCCCTGGGTCCTTATAGTGCACTGTGCCATCTCAGGAAATGGCATCTTTCCAACACAGCACTCAGTCATATTACTCGGTCATTCCACACCACCATACGGCCTGCTGTTGCGCAGCTGGGGTAAGAGGCTATAAGTTGTTTGCTTGTGAACATGTATGCACACATGTGCACACATGTGTAGGCTGAGCGAGTGAGATTACTGTCTGGCTCAGACCAGTATTTGTGCACAGGTAGCCTGTCACAGAGGGACACTGCAAGGAGTGTTGCCCATCTGGGCAGGCCGTGTCATATAAGTAGGTATTAATAGTGTGATTCTGTACCTCTCTAGTGATTTCTGAAAAGCATGTGTGCTTCACTGTAATTTACACTATGGGCGAAATGTGCACCAAAGCACAGTTTTGCTACAGTTAGGCCTAGACACTCAGTTGACGCACCAGTACGACGCCAAATACATATCTGACCTTAATTTCCACATATCTGCACTCCTTGTGGCACTTCAAGATATATAACTTTTTTATGACTTCTGACTTAGCTTCTAATGCAGGCCTTTGTTTCCACTGCTGGGCCAAGTTAACAAGTTGATGGCGAGCTGGGGATCAAAGGCCACTATTCACAATACGGCCATTAGCCAGTAATTCCGCCTACTCCTAGGAGAGGAAAGGGTAGGTAATTACTTTTCCCACTGCATCTGGCCTGGGAAGGTTCATTTTTCCTGTGTTTACATGATAAGAACAGCATTAATACATTGTTTATGCCTTTAAGGCCTTGACTTCAGGCTGGCAGGGCATATTGCTTCCAATAAGTATCTTATACTAAAAATTGCACAGCGGGTCAGCCCCTAAACGGATGACTGAATGCCTTTGTTGTCTGTCTAAGTTTTCTGCTCCCAATTCAATGGCTTTCCTCCTTCTTCTTGTGTTTGTTCTGCTGTAGAGCATGTTGGTCTCGCTTTGTCCTCATTGGATGAGTTATATCCTTCCACATCTTACTTAAGGGGACTATTTCATTAATGTGTTTTCTTGCTCTCCCCCTGTTTACCTTCTGTATCGGGTGCACTCTTTTTAGGTCGAGCCTCGAGTAGCGCGCAAGCGCTGCTAGGCGAAGACTTTATGTAAGGGGGTTTGAAAAGCTGACCAGACGCTCGTGCGTCATGGCCTTTTTTGGGCGGATACGCGCGCCGCAGACATGTGTTTCCCATTATCGTGCCCAGACGCGGGCGCGATAATTGGAAACACATGCCGGGAAAAGGCCATGACGCACGAGCGTCTGGTCAGCTGAGCAGGCTGCCGCGCTCGCTCGCCCTCGCCCCTGCTCCTCTCGTCCCCGCTCCTCTCTTGTCTTCTCTCCTCACTGGTCTCTGGCACATGGCGCTGCTCCCAGTTCACATAATTTCCCCGATCAATTCCCCTAACACCACCACCTACCCCTCGCAGCTTGTTTTGTTTACAGTTTTCTTTGCTTATGGAGGCCTGTGTGAATTTCTTTAGTTATTGGGCAGAAAAAAGCTAAACCGAGTTAAGAGAAAGACGGCCTCCTTGCTGACTGAAGGTGAGGACACAGGCAAAAGGTGAATTTTGTTCCGGGGTTCGTGCCCTCGCTGGAAATAGCATCTCAGACAATAAACACCCCCTAAGCTGTCCTTATAGCCAATCCCAACCCAGGGTATAGTCTCCGAGTCCCCGTGGAAAATGAACGACTGAAGGGAATACGCCTTAACAAATCTCCTGCATCCCCATTAACCAATCAACAGCTCCTATACGTTGTTATTACTGACAGAATATGTTTTTGCCTATCTGATTGGTGTAGGAGTTATCAGGGTTCGCTAGAGCTCTAACACTGCTTGCCGTAATTGCAGGCAGAAGACGCCCGTTATAGAGGCAATAAAGGGCCCCCAGTTTCGGGCTCAATTAGCGGACTGTCCAGGTGATTTCTCTAGGAACTCTATTGGTTGTCCCCGTCCTCTCCTCACTCCACAATGCAGTCCATGGCCCCTCTTCATGTAATCTAATTGGCCTTCTGATTTGTAGCCTTTCCGATGGTCCAATGACAATGCCCACCCCTCCAGTGTTGCCAGTTTGGGCTATTTCCCGCACAAACGAGCGATATTTTCCCCATTTGTGTGGGAAATAACTCTCATGGTGGGTTACACAATTCGGGCTTTGTCAGTTTGTGTGAAATCGATGGGTGCGCGCGCCGCCAGGGAAAACGTTAATTAAGTCCCTTTAGGCAGTTTGGTAGTGCCATGACTGATAGTGCGAAAGCGCTACCCATGACAGCACTGCTTCATGCTACTAGCCTGCCCCCTATTGTCTGGACCAATGTGGCCATGAGGGCGGGCCTGTTATTCATTTTTTTTGTATGATTGGCCCGGCAGTGGTCTGGGGAGTCACTGCAGAGTTGAGAGACCCCCTGAGCAGCGCATTGTGCAGGAGGAAGGGGGGTTCCCACGATATCCCTTCAGCAGAAGCACACAGTAGGTCTCCAGATAGAGCACGCGGTCCTCCCCCTCAGCAATCAGCACTTAAAATTAAACAGCAGAGCTGTATGCAGCTGATGCATGCGAAGCTTCGGCAGGGTCCCCATTAGGGAACACTTGAATGAAACTGACTGCGCACGCACCCACCTTTGTAAACGGTGTTAAAAAATCCGTACAGGGCCTCCGGCAAGGTGGGGTGTTCTTTCGGATGTTACAAATGCACACAAATAAGAACAGTGGACCGAGTGCATCGGTAAAACTTCTGCCGTGCTTTCAGTTTATCATCAATCAGCAGCTCAGTTGCTGACGCATTGTGTGTGTGTGCCCACGCAGCACCGCTCCCTAAAATGAGGATGCATTTTTGTGTGCAAATATTTTGTGCTGCAAAGATCAGAAAACAAATCAAATTACAGTTCAAGCATGAGAAACCGCGTCACTGACGAGAGGTATGAATCTCGTTGGAAAGCATGGGGATGTAGTTATTCCCATCGCTTGTGCTTAAAACCACACCTCAGCTCTACAGAGACGTAGGGGTGGAGCGTGAAAGCTTGGGTGTGTAAATGTGTTCTGTCGGGAGAAGGCAGACGCTCCACAAACGAAGAAGTTGAGGGAAGAAGGTTTATTCCTTGAGAGAACAAAGTCAGCTCTCGGGTCCCTTCGGCGACACACCAGAGGATGAACAGCAGCCACCGCCCAGCCTGGAATGCCCCGGAGGCACTCTCATGCAATAACATTCCAGCCACCATGACACCCATAGCATCAATACTGGAACTAACTAAACACAGAAGTTACGGTCTAAATACAATAAGTACAGATCGCTTGTATTTCCACCCTTTTTGGGCATCAGTTTTTTATTCTGAACACACCGAACAAGGATTCTCCTTCTGTTACTATTCTGGAATATGTTGCTCTTGCAATATATGTTCTGGAGCAGGATAATCCAGTGACCCACAGCATATGGCACTGCCCACAAGAGTGGCTTTGCAGATTTTGTTACTTCCCCGGAATATCCCTCTATAGGTCCACAATGGGTGTTTCAAGAAAGTGCTGTATGAACATGTGGACTTGAGTCAACCCATTGTGTGAACAAGTGTTTTTGCATTAGGACTGTCGCATAAAATTAAGATGAATCTGTTTGTTTTATAACGGAGTCTCGTTTGCGGCCTAATTTAAGATCTACAAGGATTTTGCTTTTATGTATTGGAATATAAAAATTAAAATGCCATCCCCCTCACCCACGTTGGCGCTTTCATGACGATGTGACAAGGAGGCTGGAAAAATCTGTTTAGTGATGTTTCCTAACAGTTCCCTGATCGGAAGCCGCTGAGAATGGCGAGGTTTTGTGTGTTTTTTTGTTGCACAGCCCCCTTCGAGTACCATTGTTTGGTGGGACAGATCCTTCTATTCACTCAGTTAAACACTGGCCACTTTTCTAATATGACACATACATCCGGCCCAATTCATCTGAGTGCACTGTAAAGCTGAGCCTTTCACAGATCACGAGAAACGTGGTTAATTAATGTAAACGCCTGCGCCTCTCTTGCTCAGATGTGTTTTTGGGATGACTACATTAGCAGACCTCCTTTCCTAATTGCTCCAAGATGACAGATTAGCTTAATGGCTACCTGCATAATTTGGTTGCACTGTGAATATAGCAAACACAAGGAGATGATGGACAGAGTGCTGAAACTTTTCAGACACTCACCCCCAGTCACAGATCTGGGTTGAATCCATCATTCTTTAGCTCACTTCGCCACCCCAGTTCAGACACAGCTATATGCAAATCAGTCTTGACCCTGTGCCTCATGGGAACAGTCCAGCCCGAACTGCCAAGCCAGGTCTTTTTGCATTTGCACTGTGAATATGACAGCTTTAACAACAAGCATTGGCATAGCCAATAGGTCTCGCCTTTGGGACCTTATAAGTATTTAGTTATGCAGCACAATATCCTTGGTGCAACAACATCAACTGTTGCATGGCTAAATACTTATAAGGTCCCAAAAGCGAGACCTATTGGCTATGTCAATGCTTGTTTACACTCTCCTACAGCCCCGCAGCCCAATGCGACCCACTTCGTCCCCCCTCTGGCTCTTCATTACCCTCTGGACATGCTACATTAAAAATATATATCTATATTTTTTTTGGGAGCGTCTAGCACCTTAAAAATGCTGCTGGGTGGCATGACTTCTTTTTTGCGCTGCACACTTCCTGTTTTTTTTTTTTAACATTTCATTTACCATTCTAATATGGCCGTCCATCCTGTTAAAACAGTAAATTACCGTTGTAATATGGGCGTCCATCCTGTTAAACTGTAATTCACGTCCATCTGCCTGTCACTGATAACCATTGCATGTTTGAGGCAACACCTGAGCTGATATTTAAAATACTGCATGCATCAGCAAACATTTCATCATGCCTTTCGTGAATTAAAACACAAAATTAGGAATACAAATGTTGCCTTCAGATGCTGCACACTGGTGTTGTCCTTTATATTTGGAACTCATCATGCTAATATCATTGACGCTGTATCACTTCAAACACACATTTTAAAATATATTCTACATAGTAGTATGGCATGAAATATCTGGCATTTCAGGATAACATGACCATACTTTTTAGGTCTCGCCTGGCGACACAGCGCAAAGCGCTGTCGCTAGCGAGATCTATTGTCACTGACTTGCTTCGGAAGGGAGACAGGAGCTGTGCACGCGCAGGCCGGACTGGAAATGTGAACACGCACGTACAAGCACGCGATGTGCACATCTCCTGTCCCCCTTCCGTCCTCGCAAGCCTCATGCAATATCATTTTTTTTTTTTTTATGCGCACGCGAGCTCCAAGCGCGGCGCGCTTTACACTCCCAGCATGCCTCACCCCACTTACCTGCTCGTATGGGGACTCTGTGCTGCTCCTCGGCTGGTCTCCGTCTTCAGCCGGTCACTGCAGCAACACGCGGGCTCCGTCTTGCTCCCAGGAGCCCCGCATAAAATCCTGTTTTGGCCGCACCATGGGCATTCACGAAGGCGGGGTGGGCTCCCGCCGGACTTCCTCTAATGGTATTTTTTTTGCTTTGGCGGCCCCGTCCCTGGGCCGCACGAGCCCCGCAGCACTTATTCAAGTGCGGCGAAGTCCGCAGGCGCCGCCACTGGGCACGAGCCGCAGGCCACGCCGATGTGCACGCTCACGGCGTGCCTACAACGCGCGCATGGCGCTGTTTCACTTTCCCTTGTTTCTTATGTGGTGCACTGTGGCCTCCACCAGGTGGCGCTGTCTCACTCTCTGTCCTGAGACTGCTCTGCTGTTCGGCTTCTCTGCTCCCATGGGCTGCAGCTTTTAATTAATCAGTGTTTCGGTGAGGCGTTGCAGCAGGGATCCCACCCTCCGTCGCCAATGTAAACTGGTGAGCAGGGGACACTGCGGGGGCCCATGGGCCTACATTGGAGGGAGCTGCTATAATAATGAGGCACACACTAGCGTCCACACACTGGGACTGACCCCGAGTGTTCCAACCCCCTTTTATTTATCTGTTCGACTGTACCCGGCCAAACTGTTGCATGCCGACGTCACTACCTGTGACGGTGAGCTCAAGTGGCTCACTACAAAGCCCACTTTCTTTATTTCCAACCCCTTACAGTGTAGAGGCAACAAGTCTGTTGATTCTCCAAACTTTTCTTTTCATTTTGAAATTATTCTAAATGTGCCCCGTTTATATCGAAATATGTAGCAAGGTAAAGATAAGGGGCCAAAGATTTTACTTCTAGTTTTGCGTTGGGAAGGCTTCAGCTTTATGTAAAATTCCACTTTTGCATTTCACAGTGAAATTACTGTATTTTCAGAAACAGGCAAGCTGATGTTTTAGACAAAATGGCTGCACTTCAGAATTATATTTCATAATTATATTGAAAGCTGACCATATCCAAGGTGTAAGCCTGAAGCCATCTCTTTGACCCCCCTGGTCAAGTCTTCCTTTGAACAGGGGTTGTTCCCAGACCATCTAAAAGTGGGTCAAATCTCTTTATACCGACAACAAGTTCAGTCCAGTCTCCACCCTTCCATTGCTAGGTAAGGTTATTGAAAGCTGCACCGCCTCTCTACTGTTATCACACATTTATTTATTTATTTAATGCATTTTTATATAGCGCGGACTTTACCCGAAGGTGTCAGAGCGCTGTACAATAGAACCAGTTACGTTACATGAGAAAAATGGTATAAAATAGAACGTTACAAAAATAAACAGGAGAGGTAGAGTAAAACCATATAGGCAATAACACAAATAACACATCAAAGCAAACATCCTCCTTGAGATTCTCCAATCGGGCTTCCCTCGGAGACACAGCACAGAAGCTGCAATTCTTCAGAGTGTGTACAATGCTCTGTGCAGCCTAGACTCAGGAAACTCATGCCTTCTTGTTCTCCTCAACCTCTCCGCTGCATTGACACAGTCAACAACCAGGCTTTGTTGAACACTTTGAAGCAGCGAATGGGATGTGAAGGCATGGCTGCAACTGGCTCTCCTCCTACCTAACGCACCGCTCCCATATAGTTAAGATTGGGAATTCGGTCTTGAAGCAAGTTGGCCTACGGCAAGGCATCTCCCCCAAGGCTTGATCCTCTCTCCAACCCTTTTCGGTTTCTACCCTTTTTCTGATACTCCGGAAATCTAAAATCCTCTTCCACCTGTATGCCAACAATACCCAAATCTACATGAAGTTGATGTCCCCGGATAACATCACCCTCCTATCGAGCACCCTGACATAACTTCAATCCTGGATTTCCAGCCAACACCTCACACTAAATCCGGCAAATACAGAATTTCTTCTGATATCTCGATGGAAAGCTAATCCATCAGTTCAAGACTGGTTGGCTATCTTCCCTGCTCTGGAGGTCTGTCTATTGTTTAAAATGCTAAGTCACTCGATGTCACCCTCAACAGCCATCTCAACCTCCTGAGCCACATTGCAGCCATGGCCAAGAGCTCCCAGTTCCATCTAAGGCTGCTATAAGGAATCCGGCACCTTATCCCAGAACCGGACCTAAAACTGGTTGTTCAGACGCTGGTTCTCTCAAGACTGGACTGTGTGATCACACTCCTCTCAGGCATCCCCAAAGTACGCCCAGGCCCGCTCAGAGCGTTCCTACATGCAGCAGCACGCTTTGTGACTGGTCACAAGAAACTCAACCACATAACTCCTTTCCTGCTTACACTCCCATGGCTTCCTATATAAGCGATATCCCATTCTCTGGAAGTGCCACAAGAATCTGGAACTTCCTCCCCCATCCCTCCACATGCCCACTTGCAATGCCACCCTCAAATAAGATTTAGAAGATCTTCTCTTCGATGGACACTTGGGTTAACTCCTCCCGGTCCTAGCCTGCTCGTCAGCTTACGCTGTAATATGTCTGAGGTTGTCTATTGTACTCACAATGTGATTGTTTTGTTTGGTCCTATTGTAATTGGTGTTCATGATGTGATTGTTTGTATTTTTTGGTCCTACTATAAAGCTATCTGATGCACACGGGCCATGTCCGCGCTATATTAAATGACAAATAAAAATAATTTAAGATACTAACCGAGGGATAATTCATGCAGAGTTTGGTTGGTTGGTATCACTTACTTCTATGGCTCTTGTTTGAAGACCTAGTGATGGCATTTTATCATTTATTAAAAAAACAAAAAATAAATTCTATAATAAAACTGCTACTGTCTGGGCCCCAGCATGGAAGATTGGCAGGGCCGCACTGGCCATGTAACACACCAGGCCTTTGCCTGATGGCTGGAGTCACTGGAGACTGTTTTTTGGGGGGTATAGCGCCCCGTTGCTGAGAAGGTGAGGAGGGAGAAGAGAGAGAGGGAGGAAAAAAGACAAAGAAAGAAGCGAGGGAGGGAGCAGAGAGGAAGCGATGGAGGGACAAAGGGGGCGAAGGGATGGAGGGATAAACGGAGGGTGGAGGGAAGGAGGCTCGGGATTGCTTGAACATTTTTGACAGGGTTGCTTTTGGTTCCCAGCCCGGCCCTAGAGATTGGTGAAGCCTGTCTGCTCCCTGATCCTGTAAACAGTGTACCTGAATAGTAGAATTGTTGTTTGAGCCTGTACCATTCGTCTAGCACTGTTGTCTTTGCAATGTGACTGTAAGATTTGAATAGCTTTTGTTTTTACCACCTGCCTCTTCCATGAAGATTCACAATCTGTTTGTAGGTTGTAGGATGGAAAGCTTAAGTGAAGAAACACGCTCTCTACATGTCGATACATGATAGGCCATGTGAAAGTGCATGCTCGGTTTTTAGGTCTCACCTACGCAGCGCGCATGCACCGCATAGGAGGATCTTTAGCCGTCGCTCTGCTCTTTTTGGAAGCACATACTCGTGCTTGTGGCGGCATCCACCTTGCGGGAGCGAGCAGGGGCGCGCC
The DNA here is from genome assembly GCA_963921515.1 of Calotriton arnoldi. Lineage (NCBI taxonomy): Eukaryota > Metazoa > Chordata > Amphibia > Caudata > Salamandridae > Calotriton > Calotriton arnoldi. Next base: position 1,858,156 of record CAWUFW010002109.1, read on the forward strand.
ACAAGCACGAGTATGTGCTTCCAAAAAGAGCCGACTGCGTGCGCACGCACGCACCACTCCTGGACCAGCAAACACACGATTGCAGTGCCAGCAGTCCCTTCAATCACTCTCTCTCCTCTCGCTTTCTCTCTCTCTCAATTCAGAAGCACATTGCATGGCTTATCACGTCTTTTCATTTTTGTAGACTCACAGGCTGTTTTTATTATCTTTGCGGAGGTCAATGGTTGCTTGCAGTAGACGTTTCCGTCTCTCATGTGTTTGACATTCGCTCGCGCACCAGTCGCGGGTGCACCTCTCCGCCTCTCTCTCCCGCTGCAGCCTGCACGCCTTTTTTTTTTAACTTTCAGCGCGAGGCGCTCGCGCTTGTTACTTTCTCCATATGTGTGGTTTGGTGTAAAAGTAACTTAGAGTGAATGTGATATGAAACACATGGAATGATATGTTTTGTTATTACAATGGATACATTATTTTAAAAAATCGGCTTTTGCTTTGTCTTCTTCTTGTGATTAGTTATGAAACTGCAATAAAAATGTTGAGCAGTGAAAATATATTGTCCTAGGACAGTGCAGAACAGCTGTCATTTGTCATCTTGTGATAGCTGACTGACTAAATTTATAAGGATCATAAAGAAACTTTCTTTTGCTGGTCCAAGCATGTGTTCAATCTTCTTCTGTGTTTCAAGATCCCACGTGGCGAGTTTTGTCCTTGACTGCTCTCATGTTTGTTCCTGTCTGACCTTTTTACCAGAGATTTGTAGGCTTTTAGTCAAACTGTTGTGCAGCGCAAAAAAGGCTAATCAGGTGACTTGATGGCACATGGGCCTGAACAGCTTTGATTAATGTGCCCATATTTTATGGAGATGTGCATTCAGCTTCCTACGAAGCTTTCCTTTGTCATCAACTTTTCACTAGTCTTTTAGGTTTGGATTGGGACCAGCACAGCATGCTTGTTTTTCAATTCATTAGAGAATTAGAAATTCATGCAGAGTGTCCGAGCGTAAATCACGATGTTCTCCATTATAAGGATTGCTCCTTATTAAGAAATAGCTGTGTGAAGACTTGTGATCCGAGGCGTTTTTAGGGACTGGCTTTGGAAATGGAAAAAATGTGCAATGGCCCTGTATACAAACGTTTAATCTTTTTTTAACATATTTTATTGAATTTTCATGCGACATAGAGACACCATCTCACTTCAACAGATACATTATTTGACATCCAGCATGTTACTAGATACACCGATTGTTGGCATGGACATTTACATGTTTAATCTTGATTTAGTTGTTCAATGGGTAAGGAATCACTCTAGGACAGAGGTCTTCAATCTGTGGGGCGCGACCCCCAGGGGCCCCCCCCCCCCCACCGAGTCCTGGGAAGGGGGTCGCGCATTTCCAGGCCTAATTCTGCCAGGAATACAAAACGTGCTCTTCCTTTTGGACAAAGTTAAACGCGATCCTTAAAATGCTTCAGCTGAAGTTAATTGAGTGTCATGTGCTGTAAAAGGAAGAGGCCCGGCAGACAGGTAGAACAATCCTTCAAATCAGCCTTCATGCCAGGGTGCCTGCTTGCCTGAATGAAATTTAAATGTGTGCTAGGAGTTAATCTGCAAATGTAAAGGATGCTTGGGAGGGGTTCTGGCTTTAATTGCTGGAATCACTTCAAGCATTGTGATGGCAAAGATGTGTGTTTTTGTGTGGTGGTTAGCAACTGGGCTCTGAAGTGTGTGCTTTTAATGATAACTGTATTTACACAGCGCTTAGTCCCCCTTAGTAGGTGTTGAAGGGACAGTTATGCAAAAAAATGCATTACTTATGGTCTGACATTACACAAATCTACATTTTGGAAGCTCCATTTTATCCTAAAACTCTTTGCACATTTTGTAGCAGTCTATCTTATAATGTGTGTAATGCAAGTATAAAATAATGACTGACACATTCACAGTGCTTTCTGTCACAGGCTGTGACCTCGTAGCACTATTTTCCACTGCACCAACCTAGAGTCTAGGATATCTTTCAGACATTGGTTTCAAAAGCATTATTTATCTGACGCAATATTGCCATATATTACATAATATATATGGCTTTGATTTATAACACCTTCCACTCCTGAGTAGCTTGATTACTACATGCTAAAATCAAACACCCCTGTAATAGTTATTAAAAGTGAAATTGAATGTGCTTTAACTTGAGATTAAGAGAGTCTGCTGGATCTTTGTGTCCTTTAAAAGCTGAATTGCTCATGTTATATTGGAGCAGATGACAGCATGGTAAAATAAAATATTGCTGTAATTGGTATTATAAGTGAAGTAGGTCATTTTCTCACTTTCAGCTAAGGCAGTTATCCAGAGACACTTTATTTTTCTCCAAAGCACAATGCTCTTAGTTTGATAGCTGGTGCTCACAGAAATTCATTGTGCTCTATCATTTATTGTGTTTGGTTAGCCATGGCCTTTGTGAAGATGAGGATCTCTCTATTAGGTTAATATGTACAGATTTTGAAATTACGGTTACTATGTAACTCCATATAATGAGGATACATATTCTCCTGTCTTCATTTTTTATTTACATTGGTGCATTGTTCTAGTCTTTTTCTATTTGAGTTGAAACTATTTTACTTTTACATATGCAAGTAGTGATTTGTTCAGGGAAAGCTCAGGGCTGACAATGAGTTGCCCTAGAGGCATGACCCTGTATGCTACTGAAAATATTTTGTAAACGCTTGGTATTTTGTTGGCATCGACTTTTCCTCACAAATGATGTTAAACAAAAATAAAGATTTCGTAATTTAATCTTTAGCAATGTCTTCTCACACCTTTGCCATTCACTCGTTTTGTCAGAGAAAAAAACAGACTTTTCTCTTTTGAATCCCCTGTCATATAGATCGCTGACGGACAGCGAGAGCTTATAAATTCTTACAGTGTTAAAAAGAGGCACTTTATTGGAAACACAAGCATGGACGCATGCCTTGCTTTCATTATGGCAAATCATGCAAAGGTGAAAGAGAATCATCTAGTGTATGATCTATTTGTCGGAACAGGTAGGTTTGTCTCTAGATTGTAGTACAATAACAAATCAAGGAATGTTATTAAAATGGATGTTTAAATTGCTCTTGGAGAATATGAACTTTTTAATAACATGCATTGTTATATTTTCTTGTAATTGTACAAAAAGAAAAAATGCATCCTGCCTATTAATTATGCATTCCACCACGTGTTTCAATGGTATATTAATTGTCCATTTTTTTCCTGGACGGATATTATAAATTGTTATGTACACATCGTCGGTCTCCAGTTGGCCCGATTGCCAACTGCCAGATGTGGACATCCCCCTATGATGTAGACCTGTACCTCATTGTAACACTATTGGGATTGGGCCACTTCTGTCCTTATATGGGCAAAAGGACACGTAGTCCAAAACTTTCTTGGGTTTATACTTACACTCAAAAAATTAAATGCATTTGCTAGGTTCGTAAATCTAGCATTGTTATTGGCATGCCGTTCTATCACTCTAAGCTGGAAAAATACCTCTCTTACCTCTGGTGTAAACTGGCATGCAGTGACAATTAAATGGTTGCAGGCAGAGAGTGGACAACTGCATAGGAAACAAGCATTGGCATAGCCAATAGGTCGCGCCTTTGGGACCTTATAAGTGTTTAGCCATGCAACAGTTGATGTTGTTGCACCAAGGATATTGTGCTGCATAACTAAATACTTATAAGGTCCCAAAAGCGAGACCTATTGGCTATGCCAATGCTTGTTTAAAGCTGCCTTTAATGTGTATGGTTCAGCCAAAGCTTAGGGAAATTGTCCTGAAAAATCACTGTGTTGCCACAATTTGTTTGAAGGACTTCATGGGGAGGGTAAACCTCAATAACCCCTAGGGAGGGTAAGGCATGTCTGGCAAACTACCAAATAACTGACATTTTATCACTGCCCTTTCTGAACCTCTGGATGTTTAGTCCATTTAATTGAAAACTGTGCTATAAAATTCAGCATTTGGCACATATTTTTATAGGGGAAAATCTCTCTAATTCCAGTAAAATATATTTTGTTTACATGGTTTTATTAAAGTCCCACTGCTTTAAAGTTCACAGGCCGTCACTACTTTACAGGCTGTCTGGTGATATAGGGAGCAACACCCATGGTGGCAGAGGGCTGTGTCACTGGTGGAAATGGGCAGTGCCCACTCAAGAATATATTTGTGCCAGGAAAACTGTGCTATAAAATTCAGCATTTGGCACATATTTTTATAGGGGAAAATCTCTCTAATTCCAGTAAAATATATTTTGTTTACATGGTTTTATTAAAGTCCCACTGCTTTAAAGTTCACAGGCCGTCACTACTTTACAGGCTGTCTGGTGATATAGGGAGCAACACCCATGGTGGCAGAGGGCTGTGTCACTGGTGGAAATGGGCAGTGCCCACTCAAGAATATATTTGTGCCAGGGAAACTTATTTATTTACTCTACAAATTAAGTACTACTCCTGAGAAATTGCTCTAGAAGCAACTTAAATATTTGTCATGGCATACGCGTAAACAGGTAATAAAGGGTTGGGTCATTTTCACATTTCCTTGTATAAATGTTATGTCAATCAATTACTGAGATTAATGATTTTGAGATTCTTTTTTTTAATTAGTTTTCGATAACCTCCAATATTTTTTTGGGGAAAGTCCTTGAATATATATTTTAGCAGAACCAGGGCATCCAAAGGCAAGATGGCCGCTACCTGACCTCTGCGGGAGCCGCTGTCCGTGCTCTCTCACTCGATCAACCTGAAGGACTGATGTTAGCCGGTAAAACTCCCAGGGCATGCCGCTGAGCACCTATCTGTTAGTGCGGCTCCTCACCTGGCTGCAGAGACGAGGATCAAATCGGGGGCTGAGGAGACTCTCGAGCGGTAGTCAAGCTTGACAGGACTCGGAGTGTCCAAACTGCGGGGGTCTGATGGCGCCTAAAAACACCAGGTCTACAAAGGATGGGGCCGTGAAGGACCCCCCGAAAGAGAAGGAGAATGGCGCTGCACCTAAGGGATCAGGACCCAATCGGCGTGGAGCGAAGAAAACAGAGGCCGAGGAAAATACGGCAAAGACAGGGAAGCCTGGAGCGGATGGCCGGACCGGGCGGCGGGCTGTGTGCGAGGAGAGCGGAATGCGCCAGCCTACAGTTGCAGAGGTGTTTGCAGCCACGCTGGCGGCGGCTGGAACTAGTAACAGCACACGCTTGACAGAAGAGCTTGGCGTGTGCGAGGGGCCCCCTCTCAGTCCTGATTCACCTGGAGAAGCTACTCAAGATCCCATACCACTCCAGGAGATGCCGGGGGGGAAGGAGGAGCGACATGAGCCCGCCGTGCGGGCCCAACCGGGACAAGTACTGCCGATAGCACAGACATCACAGAGCGCCTCACAAGACGATCAAGGTAATCAAGCCAATTGGTGTGGCATCGAGAGCAACGCTGTGGGCAGCACTATGAGGGATGTGGGGTAACTTTAGATACTGTAATGGAACCTGGGGCAACAGTACATCCAGTCAATGCGGGCAGTGATTCGGTTGGGAACGGGACAAACATAACGGCTCAGGCGTGTGCGATGAGAAATTTGGAAAACGGCCCGCAGGAGTGTGGCACTCGTGTTTTGAGTGATGCTAATGGGGAAAGGGAAGATCTAAACCTAATGGTCTCACGGTCTCCAGAGGGGGATCATTTTTTTTCGCTAAATGAAGATACAGACATAACTTCAACAAGCGATATAAATACATCGTTAGGGTCCGAGTCCGATAACTCCTTTGGAGACTCCTCAAATACGCAAAAGATCCAACATGTAAAAACCCTTTCCCGGAAACGGAGAACTAAGGCTAAAGCTAGCGCCAGCCCCTCTAAGAATGACACCGCGAGGAAACTTGAATGGGACTACTCTGCAACGACTCAAACGTACATGGAGGAAGGGGAAACGGGCGCTCCAGAGAAGTCAGGACCGGCCGAGGCTCCTTCTGCTACCCCAGCCCCACCATCACTGGAATTAGTATACTCTACCCTAAAGCAGATGCAGGGAGAGGCAAGACTTGAGAGCCGCAGGGCACACCAGGCAACTAAGAAGCTGCAGGGTTCACTCCGAAAAGTCAATAAGCTGTGTTCAGATATGGCCGATAGGGTAACACATGTTGAGGAAAGAACTGGAAATTTGGAAGATGAAGTGGCCAAACTACAGAACTCTAAAGAGACGCAAGAGCGACAGTTCGAGGACGTAATGTGGAAACTCGAGGATTTCGAGAACCGCCAGCGCAGAAATAATGTGCGATTGCTGGGCATTGCGGAGAATACGGAAGGCGAGAACATAATGCTCTTTGTAGTTAAACTTTTGAAGGGTGCATTTCCGGAACTGGCCCAATGGAACTGGGACGTCGAGGTCCAGAGAGCGCATCGCTTCCCCTTTAATCAAAAGAAAAATAGTGGTGGGAGACAGGGGGGAGCATCCAAGAGCCATTCTTGTGTATATTGGCAACTTTCTTCTGCGGCAGGCAATTCTGGACAGAGCACGACCTGATGCTAAACGATCATATGAGGGCCACACTTTTTTCGCTCGTCCAGATTTTTGCCATGCAACCGTTGAGAGGAGGTGGAAGCTACGACAGCTAATAACCCCCTTTCAAGGGTTAGGGTGTGAGGCTTATCTGTTATTCCCTGCTCGACTTCAGGTTGTTGTAAAAGGGAGGGTGCGGATGTTCTTCTCCAAGATAAAGGCACAGGAATACCTGTCTGAGATGAAGGGAACAAAGGAGGCAGCGGGGGGTCTAAGATTTCTCTCCCATTCCGGTAGGAATTAAATGAAGGGCACCCATAGCTACGTCTTTTTTTTTGGCTTCACGCTCGTTGCTGGTATGCTTAGCCTCACTTAGGGGCGCTGAGTCAGCTTTCTTTCTGCTGTAACTATGGGCAGGGTACATCTACTCTCTTTAAAAAGCAAAGATATGTTTGCTTAGGTTGTTGGCTTATGCTATTTTTTATTACCTTTTTAGGACTATTATAAGCAGGGCACAGGGAAGGGGGTAATATTTTTATTTTTTTGTGTGTATTGGGGAGCTTGCTTTTCTCTAGTGAGGAGTTTTTTTTTTTGGGGGGAATGGGGAATCGGGTGATTGGGGAGGGGGAGCCGGCAGCGGCGCACGTTGGAAGTCACAGCGGTCACACATAGGTCATGTTTGACCTATTTGCCTGGCAGGGGAATTGGGGTGGGGTGGGGACACCTGGGGCTGTTTGGGAGGGAGGTTACGGTACTGTATAGTATGTCTTACTACTTGAGGATGAAGGTAGGGAAGGTAGGGAATGCAAAGTATCAGTACAAGGTGCATCGAAGAATAAAAGATTATAGAGCTGAAATGAAAACACTTAAACAAGAGAGACAGAGAATTGATAAGGTAGGGTTCGTGCAGGGCAAGATGATCAATATTAAATAATGAATCTCCGGATTGCATCTATTAATATATGTGGCCTTAATGATCTGACTAAGCAACAAAGGGCGGCAGTGATTCTAAAAATAATGCGAGTAGACATCCTATGCATCCAGGAAACTCATATTGAGGACAGTCGAGCCAATCTCATGGAACAACTGGGCTTTAAATTAATTGTTAATACCAAACAGGGCACAAGGACTAGAGGGGTCCCTATCCTATCTCGCCGAAATGATGTTGCTTTTAAAAGGAAAATAGCTGATAAATGGGGGCGCTGGGTGATGGTGGAATGCAAGTGGCAAGAAGAAACATTTACACTATGTTCTATTTATGGGTCTACGGGGGATGATCCTGATGCGCTAGAATTCATTGACGTTGAATTAGCAACCTGGCCCTCCCCAGTTATTATGTGTGGGGACTTTAATATCAATGGCTTGGGGGGTCTCTGGGGGGAAGGGGGAAGATGGTATTTAGGCAGGAAGAAAAGAGTGTATGGGGCACTTTCCAATCTTGTTCAAAATAACGGGCTTATTGATATATGGGCTCAGCTAAACCCCACAGATTCTGGATCTACATTCTTTTCAGCACCTCACAAGATTGTTACCAGACTGGACTATTTTTTCGTGTCTCACTCCTTAAAATTAAGATGCAAGGTGGAAAAGCACCCCAGGGTAATATCAGATCATAACCCCTTAGTTTTAACGCTCACTGGGGGAGGGGCGGAAAGACAAGAGAAAGGATGGACTTTTGAGCGAGGATTTTTAAAGGATGTAGAATACGTGACCCATATGAATCAGTGGATTAAGGGGTTCTGGGAGATTAATAGAGGGAGTGCTAGCCCGGGGATTGTTTGGGATACGTTTAAAGCCGGGGTGAGGGGGGAGACATCAAGTTATAGTCTGGGACGGCAGAAGAGGGAGGCTCAACAGATGAGAACTTCGTGCAAGGTCCTGATAGATACGGAGGAGGAGCTCGCAAGGGCAATAAAATTAGTAAACCACTCGATGATATAATATTGAGATTGGCAATAGCTAAGGCGGAAATCAGTGACTCTGCCGCAAGTAAACCTGCAGAAAAATTTCTTGCAAAAAGGGAACAGTGCTACGAGTTTAGCGAAAGGGTAGGGCACACTCTGGCAGTTAGACTCAGGCAAAAAGCAGCGGCGGGTGAAATTAGGGATATTATGGACAGCGGTGGAAAGCTAATAGAGGGCTCATTAGGTATTCGCAAAGTTTTTCGCCAATACTACGAAGCTCTCTACAGGGAAGAGCAGCGAGGGGAGCAGAGAGTAAACCAGGAATACCTACAGGGAGTCGTGAACAGAATTATTGACCCTGAAGACAGAGAGGCACTGGATTTAGCATTAACGCGGGACGAGATTTATGGGGCATTGAGGAGTCTCCCAGCAGGGAAAGCTGCTGGACCAGATTTAATCCCTTTAGAGTTCTATAAAACATTTCTTGAAGCAATAGGACCAGATCTGGTGGCTATAATTGAACAAGCCCAACAAGGGAACGCTGCTCCCGACTCCTGGGCTGGGGCGGATATGATCGTGTTTTTAAAAAAGGGCAAACCATCGAGAGAACCAGGCTCTTATAGGCCTATTACACTGATGAACAGTGATGTTAAAATTTATTCAAAGGCTTTGGCAACTCGCCTGAACCAAATTATAGGGAAAATGGTCCATCCTTGCCAACACGGTTTTATTCCCGGGAGGGGGACTACAGAACACACCCGCAGAGTCATAACTCTATTTGATGCAGCGGAAGTCTCAGGGGACCCTATGGCTTTAATCCTTATGGATGCTGAAAAAGCGTTTGATAGGGTCTCCTGGGACTACCTTTGGGATGTGATGAAATGGTTTGGAATTGGGAGCAGATATATCAAGGCCATACAGGTTCTATATAAGGCTCCAAGGGCGCGGATTACAGTGAATGGGGGATATACGGCACCTGTGATAATTAATCGAGGGACAAGGCAGGGCTGCCCTTGCTCGCCCTTGCTTTTTGCACTATACATCGACCCCTGTTAAGAAAGCTGGATGCTTCTAGCAGTATTAGCCCAATGCGGTATCATGGGTGGGAGACCAACATTTTGGCATATGCAGACGATGTCGCGGTGGTTACCTCTAACCCCCGGGACACAATGGGTGCAATAGAGGAGGAGGCTCAAAGCTTTGGTGCAATTTCCGGGCACGCGTTAAATAGCCAGAAGACGCTAATAGTCCAAAATAAATGGGCTAAATTAGAAGATCCGAGAGTGGTTGATTCAGCTACGTACCTAGGTATTGAAGTTACTTAGAAAATTAGTGAAAAAGAACATCGAACCAATTATAGGGAAAGCCAAAAAAGACCTTGATCGATTGAATAATTTACATATGACTCTTGTTGGCCGTAGTAATGTGGTAAAGATGGTATTCCTTCCCAAATTACTCTATCTTTTTAGGGCCATACCGTTAGAGTTTGAGAAGCATTGGATGAATATGCTCGAGCACATGGTGAACAGGTTTATATGGGCCCATGGGAAAACTAGACGGGCTATAAAATATATGTCACTGCCTAGGGAGAGAGGAGGGTGGGCAGTCCCAGATTTTAAATTGTATTACTGGGCTTCGGCGCTTCAATATATGTTTGTTTTATTTGGGAGAGCTGGGGTGGATCCCAGAGACACATTGGGCACTCCAGATGTATATGAGCTGTTACTAGGTGAGGATGCAAATAACTGCTTCATGAAATTTACAGAACCTAGCTACTACAAATAAACAAAATTCAAGACCTTGCTGGCCGCATATAAGATCTGGGCCGCTTTTAAAAAGAAGATAGGTCTTGGAAGATTCAATTACTACACACAGCTTTACAGTAATCCAATGCTCCCGGATATTTTTTCGGATACAATTATGTTAGAATGGGAACAGAAGGCAGTAAGGGTGTTGGGGGATTTGATTGGTCCTAATGGCATGCGGATGTTCAGCGAAATCCAGCAAGAGTATGGGATTATTATAAGAATTTTTTTTAAATACTTACAGCTTCGGAGCTTCCTGAACGGGAAAAGGGGGGGCCGTGCGGCTTTCAGAGATCGGTAATAATAGATGTTATAAGAGCAGGAGAGAATTGTACTATCAGGAAAATTTATGCCGAACTCCAAGCTGCAAAACCGGATGACTTGGAGAAATATGAGAAAAAATGGGCGGAAAAACTGGGTATAGATCAGAACTGCTTCTCCGAATCATTAGAATTGGGGCAAAGTATCTTGGGTTCGGCAGGATTGCAGGCTCAACAGTTTAAGACGATTTATAGGCTGTATTACACGCCGGCTCGGATAGCGCAATGGGGTGGTCAGGTGGGAAGCAGGTGTTCCCGCTGCGATAGCTCCGAAGCGGATTTAATACACATGTTTGCGACCTGTCCCCAGCTGGACAGCTTAATAAAGTCAATAGAAAAATTTATGGATCAAACGCTGAACATACAGGTGGTCCTAGATCCAGCTTTAATACTCTTGGGGATTCAATCAAATGATAGACAAAATCTGTTTAATTTTTTCCTATTTCTTGCTATGGCTGCATTATGTATTATTATCGCCTCTGCCTGGTTGGATCAGTCAGCCCCATTATTCCAACAATGGTTAGCTAAACTGTTAGCCATATATAATAGGGATCTATGAGAGAAAGGGTAAGAAAGGGAAAAAACTTGGCGGATGTATATGGGGGCCTATATATAACTGGAAGGAAGCTTTGTATGATAGCTGAGAGTGTCTTGCTTTAATCTTAGCATGTTGCATACATTTTGAATTCGATCAGTATGATAATAATACTAAAGATGAATTAATGCTCAAATGGTCTTTTATATGCACTAAATAATATGAATTTGTACTGTATGTTGCTGTGTTCCTCAAGTATTAATTGTATGTTTATTTTACCTCTTTGTACCGTACCTCATGGTTTAAAAAAATTACAATAAAATCTTTAAAAAAAAAAAAATTTAAAAAAAAGAAAAGAATATATATTTTATTTTTTATGGGGATGACAAGCCATACTCTTATTCTGACTTATCCTCTATTCCTTCTTCTGCCCATTTTGCAATCCTCTACCTTTTAACCATCATCCTTAACCCTTACCACTTACTGCACATTGTTTTCAGCCAGTGTTTTTCAAATTTTATTAACTTTTTCCTCTATATTTTTTTAACACAAGCTTTTTATCCCAAAAATAAATCATCATTTTCACAAGTTCTGCCGCTTAGGCTATATGTTTTATAGGGAGTTCTAAAGAGAAACCAATGAAATATTCCAGTACCTAAAAATCTAACAGTACCTGGAAGCATAATTTCTATGCAGCATCTATTTCTTGGCACTTATGTAGCAAACAGTAGCCACTGGTAGGGCATGAAAGCACTTTTAGCAATCTGGGGATGATTTGATGTATGTGCCTATAACAACTGTCTCAAACTTAACGCCGACAAGACAGAAGTCTTTGGGAAGAACCCATCACTGTGTGATACCATCTGGTGGCCGGTTGAACTTTGACCCACCTCCACCAGCCACACCAAGTACCTCAGGATTGTCACTGACAACCAACTCAACATGACCACCCAAGACAACGCCGTCACAGCTTCCTGCTTCCACACCCTGAAGATGCAGAGAAAAATCTTCAAATGGCTCCCAACCAGCACCCGCAAAACCGACACACATGCCCTTGTCACAAGCAAGCTGGACTAGGGGAACACCCTTTACATCGGGATCAGCAAGCAACCAATGAGAAGATTTCAAACCTTTCAAAATTGAGGCAGTAAGAGTCACACTCAACCTAGGGAGCGCCACTGGATTCCTATACACAAATGAGCCCAGACCACAACATGGGCCCAGTGCTGCACGGGGCACTAAAACACATGTAGCTCACATGCACAGAAGTCTTACACTGGCACTCACTGTTTTAGGCTGGGGCTGACCAAACCATAGGACATAGACAGCGGAGCCTGAACCATAGCCATATGTCAGGAAATAATGTGTGATTGCCACTGTTCTATTGGCCTTTCAGATGTACTTATATGATTTACTTTTCACTTGTGTAGGAAAGTAGTATCTGCTTCTTATCGTTACCCCCACTTTTTGCTGATGTCACACTGTTTTTGGACTAGTCTGACTGGGATCCTGCTATCCAGGACCCCAGTCTATTTGCTTTCTCCCTTAAATTGCTATGTCTGCACTTTAGGTACACTCCAGATTGGATACTGGGGTACCCTTATCAGTCCCTAGTATATGGTACACCATGTACCCTGGGCATAGGTGCCCCAGAGGCCTCCCATGGGCTGCAGCGTGTATTATGCCACCCATGAGAGGCCATTCAAAATGACACAACAGGTCTGCTACAGCAGCCTGTGTAAGCTGGTGCTTGCACCACTTACTTAGATATAGGTTCACTATACCTATCTAAATCACTACACTTAAAAACCTATCAGTCACCCCTATGGCAGGCCTTATCAATCCTGAAGGCAGGGTGCTGGGTTTTACGTGAGAGGGTGCCCCTGCATGAGCAGAGCCCCTCTGCAGCCTTCGGAGACCATTCTCCGGGGTTGTCTGAGATGCAGCCAGACATATATGTTTAAGTGTATTATAACCTTGTGGTAAATGCTAACTTTAAAACGACTGCTTAGAAACATGTCGTGTTTGGTGTCAAACACCTTGGAATCATACCTCCACACCAGTAGCTGGTGTGGGAGGTATGATTCCACCCTTCCAAAGGGACATCTGTGGGTCACCTGTCTACCCGGTACCAGCTTTCTCGACCCGGGCAGCACAAAATGGATGCTGCCAGCCACAGACACGATTCTGCTCTCCTGCTGCTGAGCCAAGCTCGAGCAGAGGAAGGCATGACAATAGGCATCCTGTCACAGGGAGGTGTGACCACCTCCCAGTCAGGGTTTAGTGTATTGGGGCTGGGTGAGTGCACTCTGAGAGTGCCAGAAAGTCTGCACAGGGGGCACATTTGGTGTCCCTGTGCATAGTCCAGCTCAAACCATTTCTGGGAGCCATTGGCTCCTGCTCTGGCACAAAACTGGACAAAGGACATGGGTGTAGCCACCCCTCTGTCCTGCCCCTCCCCTAGGAGGGTCCCTAGAATCTTTCCAACCCCTTCCCATGGGTATAAAGTGGGCTACCTGGCTACAGGACTTTAGATTTTACCTGGACAAGATTCTGCTAAGAAGAAACCAAGTACTTCGACTGCCTGCACAATGCTGGACGACTGAAGAATCTCCCTTGGAGTAAAGGAGTTACTCCCCTGCAGAAGCAGGCACCAAAGATGCATCTGACCGGTTTGCTTCTCCCAAGCTCCTGAAGAGTCCGAAGATTTCAGCAACACAGGAGGTCGGTTCCCGAAGGTCACTGAGGTTGATCTGCCCTCTCAGCGATTCTGAGACCAGTATCCCTCGTGGGGGCCGTGCAACCCGAACCTGTGTGCACCACGTACATTTGCAAGTGCATATGCTTGTTGGCAATCCCCGAGCTTGTGCATTGGACTTCGTGTAGTGCTGACCCCGAGCAGTATTTGCACTGAAGATATCCAGCCTCCACTCACCGAGTGTCCTGTGGGCTGGTACTTTGCAAACCAGCTTGAGATCTCCTCGCGATCCCTGGTCCGTTGGCCTGTGGGTCCTGGCGAGGGTCACCTTGTTTGTTCTTGGGCTTTTCTGGTTGCTCCAGACGTGCCCTGACTCCCCATTGCTTGGAGAGTCCCCTGGACCTTGCTGGTCCACACCGTAATCTGTTTCCTCTGACCACGTGGGTTGCATTTTCCAAGGCTTGTTGGTGCTCCAACCGGACACCGACCCCATAGCACTCGACATCCTTTGTGGGACAGCTCACCTCTGGACCCTGGTTGTCCTCAACATCTCCTGGTCCCCGTGGCTGCAGAGTCTAGCAACCCTTCTTCGCACCTGAAGCACTCGACATCGGTGGGCATTCGACTACTGAGCCCCTGGTCACCTGAAGTGACCCAGACTCTGTCCCCTCTGCTTTCAGGTTCCTCTCACCTGGAATCCAGGCTTGGATTCCACCGGACACTCTTCGCCCTCCTGGCAGTACTTCTTTGCACTCCTCCATTGAAAACGACGAAGGTTTCCGACACCACTTGACCCCTATGCACCCGGCTCCTCTGGGATAGGTAACACGAGTACCTCAGTACTCACTGGTGGGTTGGCCTTAGAACCTCCTATGTTCCAAAGGGTTTGCTCGAAGTCCTCGTAGAAGTGTCCTTAAACTGTAACTTTGCAACCGCGACTTTCCCATAGAGTTGTATGGAGCACGAAGTCGTGTTTCCTCACTGCACCCGTCCTCCGTGGGCTCCCTGTGTCACTCCTCTGGGTGGTCCCTTGGGGTCCCAGCAATTCTACGTGCTCTAGGCACTGTGTCTAGTCAAGTCGTGATTGTTATGCCATTTTTTAGTATATGGTTTGGTCTCCCCCTTGAGCCCGCTGTGTATTCTGCTACTTACGAATGTTCTATTGATTCAGTATTGTGTGCTTTGTGCCCTAGTCTCGGGTAGAGACTAGTAGAGAGCGTTATATTAATAAATACATATTTTTATATAACTACTGTGTGGTTCTCCTTTCATTTAGTCATTCAGGAGGTGATATTCTGGTAAAACAAGCTGCTTTACATTCCTTCAAGATTAAGCCTGAAGGCTGCTCTCCACAGCTACCACTAGGATAGCTTTCTAAAGGTTATCTTTGACCTCATACATCATAAGGGTCGTGTGGACTGGTACAGGGTGCCCACTTTAATTAGTGGACAGCATATACCAGGCCACCTTCTCACAACTTGCTTTAGAAATAAGTTGAAATAGAAGGTGGGGCACATAGAGGAATGATGCTATATAAAGCTATTGATCGCTAGTTCAGCGCCCTGCCAACAAACCAAGGTCCACCAAAAAGAGAAGATCAAACATTCATATCCCGCAAAGACTTCTCAATAGACAACCCAATGCTTAAAATCATCTCTCATCCTATTAACTCCATGTCTGATGCCAACATCCTTCTAAATAACTTCAACAATTTTTGGAAAACCAGGTGAACATCCACATACCAATTAAATCAAACGAGTGGAAACCAAAGCCTTCAGTGCCCTGGTATTTTAAAGACTTGCTGACAATAAAAGATTCATCTGCAGACAGGAAAGGAAATGAAGAAAAAAAACAGAACTCGCAATGACCTCATGTTGCTGAAGTCCCTCCACACAACATGCATACAGCTCATCACATCAGCCAAAGCAAAGTACCATACCAACAACATCAGTGAAGCCACCAACAGAAGCAGAACACTTTCTAAGACAATCAATCACTACAGCAACCCCTTGACACAGCCACCTATTCCTCACGCCACAGAGAAGTGCAATGCCACCAACCTCTTCTTCAGTGAAAATATACAGAAGATACAACAGCACATCAACAATGCCAAGACTGCTTCATCTCCTACCTATACCCCTTCCCATAGAATCCTGCAATGGTCATCCTTAAAAGCCCTATCTCCTGCAGATCTCACCCAAATACTAAAATTCCTCAAAGCGACTTCTCATGAAAACGTTGCCTTACCCTCGTCCTTCATGAAATTTCTCACTGGGGACAATTCCTCATCCCCACTTAGCACTGTCAATATCTCTCTCAATCAAGGCGTATTACCAGAAGCTCTGAAGACAGGCCAGATCTACCCACGCCTAAAAAAACCTACACCAAATTCCAATGAACTTTCCAACAACCGGCCTATCATTCTGTGGTGTTCCCAACCTGTGTCTTTTGCCTTCCTTGTAAGCCAAAGGTTCCAGAACCTAGAGCGTGGGAAAGGTTGCTAAGCGTCGCTTGAATGTTGGGTCGGCAGTTGCTCCTGGCTGGCTGCTGGATGGGGTCTACACCTGTATCTTCTTGAATAAACCTCTTCTCTTTATTAAGCGGCTCCTTCTACTTCTTTGGTCGAGGCATATTACCTCATTTTGGCGACGATCTACAACCCACGCTGCCTCAACCAGTGAAATTTAAAACATTGAAAATCGAGAAGAATAGATCCCAACAGCACATCCATACCTTCACGGTTTAATCTCTCAACTAAAGCGACCTACAACCAAGCCGGACATTCAAGCAAACCGGACGAACTCCGACACCGTGGAAGAACAAAGAAAGCGCAAGTACAAACAACTGATGACCACCGGCCTTGCCTCTTCGCCACAAGTAAGGAGGAAAGGGGGAAGGAAGTTTCAAGTTTCTTACCGTCGCGACCTAAGCAGACTTTTAAGCCTCTTCCTCCCGTAATCTTCTTAACCGGGGTCCTGTGGTGGCAGACTTTTCAGCTTCACTAGCGAGTTCTCTCATTCCGCCTTGCTATTAATCGCGTGCAGGCGCGCGCGCGTCTCCAGCCTGTCCTGCCTGACCCTCGACGACGCTACGCGACGTGCTGAAACGCAGCATGCGTGTGGCCATTTTGTATTCAGTGTCGTTTTGTTGGAAGTCTGCGCACTAGTGGTCTTGTGACCCCTCACATTCACTTATCATTCATCAGGAAGATCATTGAAAAAGCAGTCAATATTCATGTGAGAAAGTAGATTACTAGTTGGGGTGGATGGCAGTCCACCACAAGTAATAATGTCACTATTCTTATTAGGTCCAATAAAGGTTTCAATAATTTAAACCAGAGCTCCGACCCTGGTAACTGTGGCACAGAGCAGACAGGCTCAACTTAAGAAAATGTGTAAAGCATTTAAAAGTGCCAAAACAGTTAAAAGGTTGAAAACAAAACACAATTAATCTACTAGTACAATTTATAAAAAAGAAAATAGTTTATTGAACAAAATGACACTAAAACAACAAACATCCAATAAAGGGAACATGAGGTATGAATTATTAAAAGAGTTACCTTCTGACTTAGAAACTTTTCATAAAGGTATAGTTCTCACTGGGGTAAGGCAGCAGGCTGAATCCAAAGATTGGGTCGTCGTCAATTGGTTGACACAAGACGAGGTCTTAGTGAAGCCACCAACGAAGGCAGGAAAGCTCAGTCCAGGAAAAGTCCGGCCCAGGAATCGGAAGCTCTCGACGTCCATTGGATGCTGCTTGTCATTGGGTCCGGTGAAGATTCTACCTTTGGAGTTAGACTCTTTTTTTGGAAGTCAGATTTCTTTAACAGAGCAACATTGCAGACTGTAGTCGTCGACTGCTGGTCGCAGTCGGGTTTGCTAAATAGGATTTGCTGCTGCAGAGAAGAATGTAGCGGGAGCTGCGGCAAAACCAGGCTCACTAGTGATGCACCCTCAGTGGATTAGCTTGGCAGATTGGTCCCAGTCTTCTCTCAGTTATCCAGGCAAAAACCCTTGAAATGTTTCTAAGTATAAAGTTTTAGGATTAGGCAGGAGAAGTGCACTCGTACACCAGCCAAGGGTTCTAGGATCTCAGGAACAGCACTTGGGGGTCAGAACTCACTCCAACAGTGTTGCGGGGATTCTGCACCTACACAGAACTATGCGCAGGAAAACAGGACCTCGGTGTATAGGGGTGTACCAACCTATCACCTTAGTACCCAAAATCCCCAAACCGACTAGCTATAGTGTCTCATTCGTTATTCTCCAAAATCACGAAGCTACAAATGATTAGACAACCCAGAACACAACACTCCCGACTCTCTCAGGAATCGCGATAGCAAGACATACCCTTTCGCTTGCTCACTCGTACTTGTCCACAATAAGAATAGGCAGAGTCACTGTAATAGTTTAAAATATTTATTTTAACTATTGTGCTCTACAATACAGTATACGAGCCACTACCAGCAGCAAAATGCATAAACTCAAAACAATTAGCATTGTTACAATTCCATAGAGTACAAAGGGGGAAGTCATTATATAAAGACAGTGGAAAAAGGACTATAAGGCCTAACCACCCTCCCCTTGGCTGGAAGAAGTTTATTATATAAAAGAAGATCTCTGGGCTTTGTCAGCAGACCTCATACCTTAAAGCCTAGATGGAAGGTTTACATCATAGGAATAGCATAGCTCTTCTCCATGGAAAGGGCTCTCTCCAAGTGTGTGTAAAAACAACATGCATCCCCGTAATATCAAAGCACGAGTCTCCATCAGTGCAGCTGTGTTTAGCATGTTATGTCTAGGTGCTAGGGACTGACCAGAACAGAATAACAAGGGGCATTGTTTATCGACCTTGCACATCGTATTCAGACTAAACTCCAGGAACTCAGTAGAGAACGTGAAAAGCAGACAGTTCTCATGTGAAAGTCATAAACAGAGTCTTGCAAAATAAAGAGCATGTAGTAACGTGCGCAAAAGCAGCATCATGGCAGCAAAGCTCATGCTAACTTAGCAATGTCGACAATGACCCTAATGGCCATATAACACCCTCCCCTTGGTAAGGTCATAGGACATAGACCAAAACAAAGGACCAAAACAAAGTTCAACAGCCAAGCAGATTTCAAAGCGTTGGGAAAAAAAAAACAAAATTGGGGAAATGTAAAAAAATTTTTTTTTTTTAAATCCAATAAATTCGTTGCGACTATTGAAAGAGTGTTGTATCCGGGATAATGTTATTATGAAGGAGGTGGTAAATCCATCAAAGTACGTGAACTCAAGAACGCAATTCCCTCCAAAAGATCATCCCTATCGTTAGTAGAAAAAAGGGATGCCATCCAATCCAGTAGGTCGAAGGAACAAACGTGCTCTTCGTAATCTGATGCTTCCAAAAGCATAACCGGGCAACTTGCGTGATATTCGATGAAACTCTGATGCAAGAGGTTCTGCGCAGCTGCACAGATATCCCACTCAGCCAATACTCCAAGTGCTGCTGCACGCGCCATACGGCCATCCCCAGAACAAGCCTGGTCATGAGCCTCTAAGGGGCCCCATTAACTGGTTAAAATCCGGGACCGGACATGACGTATTGGAGAGGCATAAATCCATAGCCCAATAGAAGGGGCACCGTCGACAGTAGAACACTGGTTGCACGCAAGTAAAGTAGGCAAAGCAGAAAGTTAATCCATAACTCACGCCAAGCGTTGCTAATGGCAAGCATCCAAAAACCTGTTGCATTCGATCACGGTATAGTTGCAATTGGCCTGGTCTGTGCATTACCACAAGATGAGCAGCCATTGCTCAGCAGGAACAGAAGAAGCAGGATTCCACCAGCTAACGCTAGTAATAAAGGGAATCCTCCAAAGACGCTGGAAAAAATAGAATGAATAAAAGCCGGTATTACTCCAAATATCGTCTGAAAAGAAGACACAAGGCCGGATCCCACATGTTTAAAAAAATGTGCAAGGCCTTTAGTGTCAGACGCATTAAATATTTGATGTATAAGCTTCCCAAAGTGAAGTGGGAGGTTGGTGTTCAGAAGTGACTGAATCTCGCTAGATGTCCTAGCCACCTGTAACTCGAAGGTCTCTCGAGCCGAAGTGAGAGCCACTTCTTGTTGAAACAATAGCGCTTTAGCCTGCTCAATTTGTTGAAATCTGTTTTCAAAGTCGGAATGGAAGGCCAAATGGAACTATCTACACTCTCATGCGGGGGCAGAAAAAGCACATTGCTACAACAAGTTACACGCTGTGAAACTGTTACTAAATACGGGATTCTTGCCCGTAAACCACAGCAGTCTTGGTTGTTCAAAATAAGATAACTGCCGTTAGTAAGCAAGGTAAAAGCAACAATTATTGATGGGACTGGAGTTCCTTTTAAAAAACAAGCAAGATTAGGCGCGGATACATTACAAGCGTCGTGCAACTTAACATGTTTACAAACCAGGGAATGTCCTACTGTGGAATCGCAGTCCTCCCCTGTTAGGAAAACTTCCTTATCCTCTCGCTGACATCTGTAAGTGAAAGGTAGGGACCATAATTCATGGAGAAATGCACTACCCAGTGGTGCAAAACGGCCAATCGGAAAATGTTGCATTCATGATTTAAATTGAAACAGCGAAAATGGGAGAGATATAACCCCATGAATCAACCAAACAGCAGAGTCCGTTTCCACTACAGAGAACGGCAAGGGCTCCAATCGTGTATATGCAGCATCTTCCATGGACATAAATCTCTGTTTATCAGTCAGATCAAATGGTAGGAACAAAGCAGAAGCATTAAAATAATCCCATGGGACTTTTCCCATTTTAAGGGTCTGTAACGTCCATGCAAACTGCATAACTGATCGTAGCTGATTCTGACCATGATATAACACAGATACATCACTCTGAACAATATCAATAACAGAAGAAACAATATTATCCAATGTATAGATGTGTGATGAAAGTGTATTGATGCTATTGTCGACCGCGGCAAGGACTTTTTCTAAATTGGCTTGATCAATTTGGCGCAGACGAAGAGCTGCCTCAATCTGCGAAAGTTTCCAAATTTCGTTGTAAGCGGCATAAATAAATCTCTTAGAACTAGGAATCCTAGGTCCTAAGATAAAATCAGCAAAATTGATGTCGCTCGACAAGAGTGTGAGGTGTTGTTTCACTGATGATAAGGTGGAATGTTCCAACCACTGTTGGCATAATTTACCCACCGAGTATGTGGTGACCGAATGTGTAAGTGGATAACGAGGATCCGGTCTAGTCTGTGTGAAACCAGGTGTTACATTATAAAAACGCAATTGACATGCATTTGAATTTGTTTGCCACACCAACCACCCGGATGAATCAATTTCAGAGATATTGAAGGTCTCATTTCGAAACAAAGCCTGCAATGCATCAATAGTATAATTTGTCTGAGCACGCCAATTGTCGTATTCCGCTAAGGACGGAATGGATGGGATATTTAAATTTTTTACAGTTACCAGGCCGAAACAAGTGGTTTGGTACACTGTATCATTTAAAAATAAAATTTGAGTTGGGATCAGGCAGGCACGATGTAATGCTTCAGTTCCCTGAACCTGCCACTGTTTAGTGCCCCAGTCAACTTTAACTCGATGGTTTCTTTCCAGTGATCATAACCCTGTGTGGCCAATTTAGTCCTAAAAGAGTTGGAGTAAATCAATTTAGTGTGGGTCAAGATAAATTTGGATTGAGACGACAATTGCAGTGTAAAGAAATAGGATTCCGGATTAGACGTGTCATAATCGGTAAAATATGTGAACTTATCTCTGAGAGTTTTAGAACTCCCTTGTACGGGAGTAGGACAATATTCCCATTGAGTGTAATTAAGAACAGGTCTCAACGTGTTTGTTTTGTGCAAAAAATGATGCCTATAATGTTGATAACAGAAGAGATCAGCATAATTGGCAGAATTTAAATATAAATCTTAAGCATCAAAAGCAGCATAATATTTTAAATCTGAAAATAATGAATGTACTGCTTGCACATCCCAATCGTCAGAATGTATGTCCCGTGTTACCACATCTCCTAATGAGACGCGAAACACGTATGGCACCCTGAGCACCTCAGTCGGACCGTGAATTTCGAAAGCAACTTTGTCCCAAACGATGCCATCTGCAAGTGGGAATGCCGAAATGTTCACAAGTTTCTGATCACGTTTCATGATATGGGACGATGTGTGAGGGGCCAGAATTCCATCGGCCAAGTTCACAGCAGAGCGTTCTGGCAAATAATGACCATTGATGAGTAAGAAGAACACTGTCACAAATCCAATCGACATAAAGAGGAAAATCAGGATAAGCACCAACCAGATGTAGGTCCATGGTGGGACCAGGTAAGTCTCTTTGAACCACGAGATGAAAACACTTAATTTAGTCGGTGGGACTGCCAAACTGGAAGACGAGGAGGATGAGTCATAAGAGAAGCTGGCATGGTCCCCAAAATAACCGTTTGCATCCCTCGGTATTAAAGGTGGGTGGGATGTATCAGCATGATGTTGTCGAGGATTGCTCGGCACTTCCCCCTGGAACTCATCTGTGGGATACGTATACTCGACATCTGCGGTGGAAGAGGATGGAGGCAGAACAGACGAAAGGTCAACAGCAGTTTCCATCTCACTCTCACCGGTATGGGCTTTAGTCGTAGACGTTGAGGTTACCGGATTCAAAGAAATAATGTTGCAGGAAACAGCAGGTGTTACACTATTCAGAGTCGGCCAGATGGTGTAACTTGACATTGTCCACTGAGATGTATCTGTTGTCTTTGCGACCAGGTAAAGGTGGTAAAATGACTGTACGAGTACCCTTCAATCCAAGTACTGGAACTGGTGCACGATATGAGGGACCAAATTCTTTTTGGTTCTCTAGCTTTTCTCATACCAGATCTCCAATTTTGGGAAGCCAGCCGGCAACCGGAATCAGCAGTGCTGCATCATTGGAAGAGGGTAAATGTTCAGTTGCGTAGTTGTCACGGGTCTTTTGTAGATCCTGTAACACAGTAGAATGATTATCTACGTCAAAGGTTGCGGCTGCCGCCACAACGTCTAGACCATCAAGGTCTGGCACAAACATTTTAATGCCAAAGAGCATTTTGTATGGGGTCCGCCCACCTGGAGATCTTCTAGGGAGATTATTGAGTGCACGTTGAACACCATACAAATGGGCCAGCCAGTTCCTGCCAGTACCTAAGACTCTAGCTGTCAAGGATTCCTTTAAGTCACGGTTCATTCGCTCCACAATTGAATTGCCCTCAGGCCTGTATGGAGACGAAAACTGCACCAGCACCCCCATTGACTTCATCGCGTCCTTGTACGCCTTAGAGGCGAACGCTGGACCTTGGTCAGAATGGAAGGTGCCACAGGCAAACATCCTGACAAAGACACGTAAATCCCTGATGACATTTCGAGCATCAGCACTGCGTTGTGGCCAAACCCAAAGGAATCTAGTGCCCGAATCAACTGCAACAAATATATATTTATACGCAGTATTAGAAGAAAATGGACCGCAGTGATCAAGATATACACAGCCAAATGGTTGATTAGAAATACATAGCTGTGTTTGAGGTGGGCGTGTGACCATAGACGGCTTAATTTGCTGACAAATGTCACAAGAAAGTACATAATTACGGGTCTGTTTATATAAACCACGCCACCAGTAACGTTGCTGTAAAATAGATACCGTCGCTGACACTCCGGCATGTGCAGAAGCCATGCTCTCGGGTGCGGCTTTGATCAGAGCAAGTCTGCGGTCCAAGTTGGGAATCAGCCAATCCCCAACTGATGGAATCTTAGCATAAGGAACTTGTTCGGGAGATATATGATAAGAGTATTTAGAAGGGAAACCCTGAGGATAAGCAGTTCCCTCCCTCGTAGCAGCTACCGCTGCCAGAATATCATTATCTATTTTAGTCATGGACCTTGTAACTGCTGCTACGGAACACGTGGCTACTGCAGATTTGGCGGCTTCGTCAGCCAAAGAATTACCAAGAGCATCTGCTCCCACACGCTGATGGCCAAGAGTATGTATAACATGTGTGAGGCGCAGACGTTGTTTAAGGTCTGCTACTCGAACCCAAAGCGTTTTATGCTTAATTGCGCTGCCATTAGAGTCTCGATAGTCATTTTGAGACCAAAAGAATAAGTTGGCATTAAAAGACTGAACACAGTAATAAGAATCGCATACAATAAGAGTATTCACATTAGGATCAGCAAACTCTAGAGCAAGAACAAGAGCACGCAGCTCCGCCAATTGCGCTGTACAGGCCCCAAGAGCCTGTGTATGCACTATGGAAGATTTAAATTCTCCCTTGACAGTTGAACCAGCAACAATTGCGCAAGCTGCCGAATAAGCGTGTTTGGAGCCGGTGGCCGGTTGAGCCGAGCCATCGGTATAAATGATACTCATTTAAAGGAAGCAACGACAGCGGAGGAGGATGAACGTGTTCATACTGTAAAAACTCCTGTGTCTGAAGTGCAGGGTCAAAGATAAACGTGACATCAGATGAAGTCAAAGACGTAGCCCATTGTATCCAACGGGGATGTAGTGCCTTAGAGTTAGGTACACTAGCCTTAGTCACAGCCTCCAAAGCAGGGAAGGGCGTGACCATAAGAATGCGTTTACCTTGCGCCAGTGAGCGTTCTTTCAGAATCGCCATTTGGACCGCTGTCAAAATATTTTCAACATTTGAAAAGCGCATTTCAGCTGCAGTGTACAAATGTGATTTGTAAGCAATAGGTACTGTGTCCCCCTCATTGAACGTTAAGTAAGTGAAACCCACCTTCCCTGGTACAATACGTATCACCAGGTTCGTGGTGTTATCATGCGTCAACAAGTAGTTAGTTGCAAGCATGTCTTATTGCAAAGATTGCAGGATAGCGGTATGTTCCTGAAGCCAGCGGGCAGAAGAATATGCTGGTTGTATCAACGCATAAAGCGGTTTGATACGCTGGGCATAATCGGGAATGTATGTCCTCCCGAAATTCAGAAATCCCAGCAAAGACTACAGTTTTTTCAGTGTAGAAGGGGGTCGCAATTGTGCACATTTCTCCAGGAAGTGGGGGGCTAACCCCTTACCTTCATTATTGAGCTCATAGCCCAAAAAGAGCACCGCTAAATGAGCGATGTGAGATTTTGCAAAATTGAACTTGTATCCATAGTCGGCAAATGATAAAATTATGCGGTCGACTCGGACAAGATGCGGCATAAGTTCGTCGTCCGTCAGATATATGTCATCAACGTACGAGAACGCATCTGGATCTATGTCGTGCAACAAAGACACAACACATGTCGCAAATGCCCCGGGGCTACTTAATACCCCATAGGCAAACGCGTAAAGTTTTCTGATTTCCGACGGCGGTAAATGCTGTCAAGTCACACCTCTCAGGAGCGAGATTATGACTGTAGAAACCCTTGGAAATGTCCAGTGTAGTTTTGTATTTTTTACGAATCAGATTGTTCACCAGCGCAGAGCTGTGTGTGTTTTGTACTGCAAAAGTGCGGCAATGACTATTCAAATTTCGGTAATCCAATACAATGCGATATGAACCATCAGGTTTTGATACCATAAAGAGAGGATTATTCATCGGTGATGTACATGATTCAATCACTCCTTGATACTCTAACAGTGTTATAATGTCACAAACGTGAGCCTTAGCTTCACGTCTGATTGGATATTGCGGTTGTGGCTGTGGCATAGATCGTAAAGGTATCTCATGAGCCGGTGAATCAATATCCCAGCCTACCTGATTATGGTACACAGCCGGGGCAAGGGCCAAAGCCCACTCAGCTGCGAAAGCCGTTGCATGTTCCTGAGGGACGTAACGCGAAAAACTCGGATGTATCACATCCTCCCCTCTAGAAGTGGCTAACACAAAGGGTGGAGGCCAATCTGCGGCCGCCAACAAAATGTCGTACGAGGAGGTTAGATTTTCACAGAAAACCGCTCTAATTGGACGCTGTATATCGCTTGCAATAAGTCTAACCACTGGCAATAGCTTGGGGCAGCACTCCAACCCATTGTTTTTTTGCTCACCATGCCACCTCAGTTTGGACCCACCCTTATGCAAATATGTTCTTGCATTTGACATATTAAAAGTCCTGCATGTATCAGAAAACATTTAATTATGCCTTTCGTGAGTTAAAACACAAAATAAGGAATACAAATGTTGCCTTCAGATGCTGCACACTGCTGTTACCCTTTATATTTGGAACTCATCATGCTAATATCATTGACGCTGTATCACTTCAAACACACATTTCTAGATATATTCTACATAGTAGTATGGCATGAAACATCTGGCATTTCAGGACAAAATGACCATACTTTTGTGGGTTGAGGAGGCTTCAGCTTTAGGCAAAATGCCACTTTTGCATTTCACAATGAAATGACCGTATTTTCAGAAACTGGCAAGCTGATGGTTTAGACAAAATGGCTGCACTTCAGAATCATATTTCATAATTATATTGAAAGCTGACCATATCCAAGGTGTAAGCCTCAAGCCATCTCTTTGACCCCCCCTGGTCAAGTCTTCCCTTGAACAGGGGTTGTTCCCAGACCATCTAAAAGTGGGTCAAATCTCCCCTCTTCTAAAATACATCTCTTTATCCCGACAACTTAAACAAGTTCCGTCCAGTCCCCACCCTTCCATTGCTAGGTAAGGTTATTGAAAGCTGCACCGCCTCTCTACTGTTATCACACATCAAAGCAAACATCCTCCTTGAGATTCTCCAATAGGCTTCCCTCGGAGACACAGCACAGAAACTGCAATTCTTCAGATTGTGTACAATGCTCTGTGCATCCTAGACTCAGGAAACTCATGCCTTCTTGTTCTCCTCAACCTCTCCGCTGCATTGACACAGTCAACAACCAGGCTTTGTTGAACACCTTAAAGCAGCGAATGGGATGTGAAGGCATGGCTGCAACTGGCTCTCCTCCTACCTAACGCACCGCTCCCAAATAGTTAAGATTGGGAATTCGGTCTTGAAGCAAGTTGGCCTACGGCAAGGCGTCTCCCCCCAAGGCTTGATCCTCTCTCCAACCCTTTTTGGCCTCTACCTCGAACCCCTTTTACTGATACTCTGGAACTCTGAAATCCTCTTCCACCTGTACGGCAACAATACCCAAATCTACATGAAGGTGATGTGCCCGGATAACATCTCCCTCCTATTGAGCACCCTGACATAACTTCGATCCTCAATTTCCAGCCAACACCTCAAACTAAATTCGGCAAAAGCAGAAATTCTTCTGCTATCTAGATCCATCAGTTCAAGACTGGTTGGATAACTTCCCGGCCCTGGAGGGCTGTCTGTCTATTGTTGAAACGGCTAAGTCACTCGATTTCACCCTCGACAGCCATCTCAACCTCCTGAGCCTTATCGCAGCCATGGCCAAGAACTCCCGGGTCCATCTAAGGCTGCCATGAGGAACCAGGCACCTTATCGCAAAACAGGATCTAAAACTGGTTGTTCAGACGCTGGATCTCTCAAGACTGGACTACGGGATCACACTCCTTTCAGGCATCCCCAAAGTGCGCCCAGGCCTGCTCAGAGCTGTCCTACATGCAGCAGCATGCTTTGTGACTGGTCACAAGAAACTCAACCACATAACTCCTTTCCTGCTTACACTCACATTGCTTCCTATAGAAGCGATATCCCATTCTCTGGAAGTGCCACAAGAATCTGGAACTTCCTCCCCCATCCCTCCACATGCCCACTTGCAATGCCACCCTCAAATAAGATTTAGAAGATCTTCTCTTCGATGGACACTTGGGTTAATTCCTCCGGTCCTCACCTGCTCTTCAGTTTATGCTGTAATATGCCTGAGGTTGTCTATTGTACTCACAATGTGATTGTTTTGTTCCTATTATAATTAGTATTCATGATGTGATTGTTTTTATTTTTTGGTCCTACTATAAAGCTATCTGATGCACATGGGCCATGTTCACGCTATATTAAATTACAAATAAATAAAAATAAAAAATAAATGAAGCTACTAACCGAGGGATAACTCATGCAGAGATTTGGAGGAGTACAGCTGATTTTGGTTTGTTGGTATCACTTACAGCTATGGCTCTTGTTTTAGGACCTCATGATGGCATTTCATCATTTATAAAAAGAAAATTGCATAATAAAACCGCTACTGTCTGGGGTCCCAGCATGGAAGATTGGCAGGGCTGGACTAGCCATGTAACACACCAGGACTTTCCCTGGGTGGCTGGAGTCACTGGATGATGTTTATTTTGGGCTCCAGCTCCCCTGGGTTTTGCTGAGGAGGTGAGGAGGGCGAAGAGAGAGATGGAGGAAAAAAAGACAAAGAAGAAAGTGAGGGAGGGAGTAGAAAGGAATCAATGGAGTGACAAAGGGGGCGAAGGGGTGGAGGGATAAAGGGATGGTGGAGGGAAGGAGGCTCGGGGTTGTTTGAACATTTTTGTCAGGGTTGCTTTTGGTTCCCAGCCTGGCCCTTTAGACTTGTGAAGCCTGTCTGCTCCCTGATCCTGTAAGCAGTGTAACTGAATAGCAGAATTGTTGTTTGAACCTGTACGATTCATCTAGCACTGCTGTATTTGGAATGTGATTGTAAAATGTGAATAACTTTTGATTTAACCACCTGCCTCTTCCATGCAGATTCACAATCTGTAAGTTGCAGGATGGTAAACTTAAGTGAAGAAATATGCTCTCTATATGTCGATAAACGATAGGCAATGTGAAGTGTATGCTCGGTTTTAATGTCTCGCCTAGGCAGTGCTTGCGCTGTCTCTTCAAGACATGCTGTATTCAGGATATGGGCATTAAGCTGCACCCATGTGCTGCCCATCTTTACAAATGGCTCCTCGTCCTGTCCTTTGTAAATTATGGCTTTTGATTTGCCAATAGGCTTAGTAGTCACTCCTTAGTACCTCCCTCTCTCCTGTTGTTACCTCCCATAAGGACAGCCCCTCTTAGATTTGTCCTTACTTACAAGCTTTAATTAGCAGTTAGAGAGAACTATTTACTTAATTAATGTGTTGCAGAAGCAGGCACGACATGGTGTGCGATTGCATAGCAATGGCGTCCGCTTCTTTTTTATCCAGCCCGACAGAGCACTGCCTCTTTAAAGCATTCCGTGCGCTCTTTCCGTTTCACAATGGCAGCCGCACACACCACTCGCGGGACGCTGCCCTTGAGCAATGGTGTACGCTTCTTGTTTTTTTTTAGCGTGCCATGCACTTTTTCGGTTTCACAATGGCAGGCGGCAACGCTTCATCATTCTTCCTCCCACAGCCATACGCTGCACTGCCCGACCTCCTTCCTCTCTAGCTCCCAGGGTCTCTTCAGGAACGCCCGCTTCATGTTTACAACAACATTGTTTACTGGTGGGAGGTAAGTTCCTTGTTTGGGAACGTCCCGCGTGGTTTGGGAGGGTTGGCATGCTGAAAGCGTGCAGCTGACATTTGTTTTCTATTTGTTTATTTTTTTTACAATGGCGGCACCCGCACTTTAGCTTTAAACATCTTAAGCTAATGCACGGGTGCTGAGATTGCTTCAAAAGTAAAGAAATAGAAAAATATTTTTTTGGTCTACTTTTGAACCAATCGCGGCACCTACGCTTTACCTTAAGATATTTAAAGCTTAAGCGTGGGCGCCACAATTGATTTGCAATGCAATAGCTTTCACATTACTGAAAGTTTGAGCTATTGGAATTGCACTATTATTAGCAACGCAAATAGCTCAAACTTTCAGTAATGCAAGACCTAGTGCATTGCAAATGCTTGTTTCAATCTGCCTTTAATATGTATAGCTCAGCCAATGCTTAGGGAAATTGTGCTGAAAAACCACTGTGTTGCCACAATTTATTTGAAGGACTTCATGGAGAGGGTAAACCCCAATAACCCCTCTAGGGAGGGTAAGGCGTGTCTGGCAAACCACCAAATAATTGAAATTGCATTACTGCCCTTTCTGAACCTCTGGATGTTTAGTCCATTTAAGTGAAAACTGTGTTATAAAATTCAGCATTTGCCACAGACTTTTATTGGGGGAGAATCTAACTATTTCCAGTAAAATATATGTTGTGTACATGGTTTTATTAAAGTTCCACTGCTTTAAAATTTACAAGCCCTCACTACTTTACAGGCTGTCTGGTGTAGCACGAAAGATAGGGAGCAACCCATGGTGGTAAAGGGCTGTGTCACTGGTGGAAGTGGGCAGTGCCCTCCTATGAAAAATATTTGTGCCAGGGAAACTTATTTATTTAATTAAGTGCTGCTCCTGAGAAATTGCTCTAGAAGAAACTTAAATATCTGTCAGGGCATAAGCGTAAACAAGAAATAAAGGATTGGGTCATTTTCACGTATAAATGTTATGTCAATCAATTACTCTGAGATTAATAATTTTGAGATCTTTTTTTATTCATTTTCGATAACCTCCAATTATTTTTTGGGGAAGGTCCTCGAATATATATTTTATTTTTTATGGGGATGACAAGCCATACTCTTATCATGACTCATCCTCTATTCCTTCTTCAGCCCATTTTGTAATCCCTTACCTTTTAGCCATCATTCTTAACCCTTACCACTTCCCTGTGCATTGTTTTTAGCCAGTGTTTTTGTAATTCCATTTACTTTTCCCTGTATATTTTTTTAATACAAGCCTTTTTCCCAAAAATAAATCAATATTTTCATAAATTCTGCCACTTAGGCTATAGGTTTTATAGCGAGTTCTATAGAGAAACCAATAAAATATTCCAATACCTAAAAATCTAACACAGTACCTGGAAGCATAATTTCTATGCAGCATCAATTACTTGGCTAACAGTAGCCACTGGTAGGGCATGAAAGCACTTTTAGCAATCTGGGGATGATTTGATGTATGTGGCTATTACAGCTGTCTCAAACTTAACGCAGACAAGACAGAAGACTTTGGGAAGAACCCATCACTGTGTGACCCATCTGGTGGCTGGTTGAACTTTGACCCACCTCCACCAGCCACACTAAGTACCTCAGGATTGTTATTGACAGCCAACTCAACATGACCATTCAAGTCAACGCCATCACAGCTTCCTGCTTCAAATCTTCAAATGGCTACCAACCAGCACCCCGCAAAACCTACACACATACCCAGGTCACAAGAAAGCTGGACTAGGGGAACACCCTTTACACCGGGATCAGCAAGCAATCAACCAGACGATTTCAAACCTTTCAGAATGAGGCAGCAAGAGTCTCACTCAACCTAGGGAGCAACACTGGATTCCTATTCACAAATGAGCCCAGAAAACAACATGGGCCCAGTGCTGCACGGGGCACTAAAACACATGCAGCGCACATGCACAGAAGTCTTACACTGGAACTCACTGGTTTAGGCTGGGGCTTACCAAACCATAGGACACAGCCAGCGGAACCTCAACCATAGCCATATGTCAGGAAATAATGTGTGATTGGCTCTGCCACTGTTCTATTGGCCTTTCAGAGGTACTTATAAGATTTAATTTTCACTTCCTATAGAAACAAGTTGAAAAGGAAGGTGGAGCACATAGAGGAGTGATGCTATATAAAGCTATTGATCGCCCAGTTCAGCGCCCTGCCAAGAAACCAAGGTCCACCAAAAAGAGAAGACCAAACATTCATATCCGCAAAGACTTCTCAATAGACAACCTAATGCTTGAAATTATATCTCATTCTATCAGCTCCATGTATGATGCCAACGTCCTTCTAAATAGCTTCAACAATGTTTTGGAAAACTATGTAAACATCCACATACCAATTAAAACAAGCAAGTGCAAACCAAAGCCTTCAGTGTCCTGGTACTTTAAAGACTTGCTGACAATAAAAGATTCATCTGTAGACAGGAAAGGAAATGGAAGAAAAACAGAATTCGCAATGACCTCATGATACTGAACTCCCTCCACACAACATGCATACAGTTCATCTCATCAGCCAAAGCAAAGTATACCAACAACATCAATGATGCCACCAACAGAAGCAGAACACTTACCAAGACAATCAATCGCTACATCAACCCCTTGCCACAACCAACTATTCCTCACGCTACAGTGCAATGCAATCCAATCAACCTCTTCTTCAGTGAAAATATACAGAAGATACGACAGCACACCAACAACGCCAAGACTTCTTCATCTCATACCACACCCCTTCCCATAGAATCATGCAATGATCATCCTTAAAAGCCCCAACTCTTGCAGATCTCACCCAAATACTCAAATTCCTCAAAGCGACTTCTTATGTAGCTGTTGTCTTACCCTCGTCCTTCAGGAAATTTCTCACTGGGGACAATTCCTCACCCCCCACTTAGCACTGTCAATACCTTTCTCAATCAAGGCATCCTCCCAGAAGCTCTCAAGATGGGTCAGATCTACCCACTCCTAAAAATAAACTACACCAGACTCCAAAGAACTTTCCAACAACCGGCCCATCCTTCACTTACCATTCATCAGAAAGATCATTGAAAAAGCAGTCAATGTTCATGTGAGAAGGTGGATTATTAGTTGGGGTGGACGATAGTCCCCCGCAAGTAATAATGACACTATTCTCATTAGGTCCAGAAAAGGTTTCAGTAATATAAACCAGAGCTCAAACCCTGGTAGCTATGGCACAGAGCAGGCAGGCTTAACTTAGGAAAATGTGTAAAGTATTTAGAAGTGCCAAAACATTTAAAAGTTGAAAACGAAAACACAATAAATGTACGAGCACAATTTATAAAAGTAGAAAATAGTGTATTGAACAAAATTACACTGAAACAACGAAAATCCAGTAAAGGGAGCAGGAGTTATGAATTATGAAAAGTTTAAATAAAAATAGTGCCAACCGCGTGCAACTGGTTGCGCTAGAGTAGGACAAACGTATGTTTTACGGCCAACTGCAATGGAGCGCATTTTGGATACAAGGATCAGGTTGGTCCCAGTCAGAAAGTTACCTTCTGATTTAGAAAAGTTCCAAGAAGGTAAAGTTCTCTTTCGGGCAAGGCAACAGGCTGGATCCAAAGATGGGGTTGTCAACAACAGGTTGACAAAGGACGAGGTCTTAGTGAAGCTGTCGACGAAGTCGGGAAAAGCTCAGAGCAGGAAAAGTCTGGCCTAGGACCCATAAGCTGTCAACGTCGATTGGATGCTGCTCTTCATCCGGTCTGGTAGAGATTTTTACCTTCGGACTTTGACTCTCTTTTTAGTAGTCGGAGTTCTTCAACGGAGCAAGGATGCAGACTGTGGTCGTCGAATGCTGGTCACAGTCGGGTCCGCTGAATAGGATTTGCTGCTGCACAGAAGAATGTAGTGGGAGCTGCGGTAAAAGTCAGGCCCACCTGCGATACACCCTCAGCGGATCAGCTTTGCAGATTGGTCTCAGTCTTCTATTGGTTCTCCAGACAAAAACACTTGAAAAGTTTTTAAGTCCCAGGTTTTAGGGTTAGGCTCTGACAGCAGCCAAGGGTTCCAGGATCTCAGGAACAGCATTTGGGGGTCAGAACTCACTCCAACAGCAGCAACCAAAAGAGTCCAGTGCAGGCCAAGCTGAAACTGGTCAACTGAGCACCTTCAGAAAAGTGGGCATTTTGCAACGTTTGTGTCTCTGCAGCTTGACAGGAGGTTAGTTAACTGACTGTTAAAGTCCTGGGTACGCGTGGGAGCAGGTCCAGCCGTTAGGGTTCTCCTCACAACTCTCAACAGCAGGGGAGTCCGTCTTTTGTCCTCTACACATTCGGTAGTGATCTAGAGACGGTACACAGGGGTGTTACATTTATGCCTGGCACTAGCCTGTGGAAGGAGGTGACTCCTGCCCCCTCCCTGACAATACGGAAAAAGTTCCCAGGGGTAACCCTACCCACGTTTGCCGCCATTGCTGTGTGCGCTAGTGCAAACAATCCAATGTGCCCCTCTCTTACAAAATTACCCACTTGTGCAGAGTTCCTGTGCATAACCTAGAGATATGGATAGGGAAACAAGCAAACCCTCTCTTGTGATCACTCAAAACTGGTTCTGGAGGCAGTTCCTCTCCCACTGGGATTGGTCCCTCACTGACAAGAAGGACAATAGAGGGAGCAGGTCCAGGTGTAAGCTACATATGCCTGAGGCAGGGCAGACTCCTTTGCACATAATAAAGTCCATGGGCACTGCTCAGATGGTCATTTGTCAGAGGAACAGGACACCTCCCCACACCCAGGCCCTTTGTCTCAGCTCTGGGAGCCAATTTACACTTCCTCAAGGAGCTATTCAGCTCCTGGGTGATAGGTGGAGACTCATGCAATTGGGCTTTTAGAGGCTTTAGGCAGGTAAAATGTGACTTTTCTAAAAGTACCTTTTGCAAAATATTTGCCACAAATGTGACTTTACCAATAAATCGGGTTTGTAATAAATATTTAATATTATAAAAAGTACAAGAATTAACTTTGTATCCGGTTCCTAGGTGGCGATAACAGCATTTACTTTTAATATTGTATCACAGTGCTTTCTTATAGAACAGATAACCCTGCTACAGTGAAAAACAGATTTTAGGAAATTGTCACTATAAGGGCATGATTAACATTAAACATTTATATGTCCTACATTAAAATATCATGCACCCTGCCTCATAGGCATTTAAGGCCTACATCCAAGTGACTTATTAATATTTAAAAGGAGGATTTAGGCCTGTCAAAGGGTGTTATTTTGACTGGTCCAGTTTGTAGTTTAAATTTGCACAGCCAGGTTACTGGTGGCGGGCATGCAGCCTCCACTTGTGACAAGGACTTATAGGTACATGAGTTAAATATGCCAATTAGGTCAGAGACATTTTAAGGCATAGGCAAAGTGGGCAAGTGGCCCACTGGTTAAGTGAGTGGGACAGTCAAAATTCCTGACATTATAACTACACTCATAGACGCCACTTCTTTCTCTAAAATGACAGCTGGGCATGCGTAACAGAGACATGAGGTAACTTTTTTTATTAATTCACACAACTTTGGATGCTGTGCTGTGTGAACGGGAGAGAGCAGGACAAAGCCATATCTTTTAGGATATGGTGCCACTGCTTTCTTCCCAAGCTCTGGCAAACAACTTGGCTGCCTTGTGTGATGGATACTCCTTTGCACCATGGTGTAAAGATGCTTGTGTGAGTCTAGCATGGATTTTATTTTCTGGAAGGGTTGCCTTCCAGGACAAAACACTATGCTTAGACTTAACTTAAAAAAAATTCGCACATTATATGTATGCACACATACACATTGAGAGAAAATAAAATGCTCCTACTTTACGCCTGCTTCAAGGATGTTTTATTTTTGGAGCAAAGACCTGCCTATAAATGTTAGCAGATAGGGCCTTGCATAAACAAATGGGTGGTAGCATGGGAATGAGCATGTACTACAAGTAGGATGCCCTCTTGATGCAAAGTAATGCAAAGTGGTGCATTGTGCATTACATTTACTACCTTTCCAAGACAAAACAAGTTTTGCCCTTAAAAGCAATTCCCATATCAGCACTTTGGCCCAGTTTGCAGCACTTTTGGTGACTTTGCACCAGCTCAAAGTTTTGATAAATGTGGTACTTAGTGTGCATGCCTAGCCTGATCAGCTTTAATCATCACACCCTCAGGCAGTTTTTGGTAATTAAATTAACAAATAATCTTTCTATGACATTTCTCGCTCCTTACTTCAGCTCACCTCTTCTACCTTACCCCTCTCTCTTAAGCTCTCTCTCTTTCTCTACAGCTCTATGTACCTTCATCATCTCTCTTGATCTCAGTTGTCTTTACCTCACCTTCTTCTACCTCACCTGTCTCTCAATATACTGAATGCACTTCACTTAACTTCATCCTTAAGATGTCACCGAATTAGGTGTATACCAACGCGACATGCGTCAGAGCACATACACTGGGCACTGGTAGCAATGTCACCGAGTGCAGAGTCCAAAACCAACAGAACAATTTAGCAAAAAAACAGCAGACAAATATAGCAAAAACATAGGGGTAACTTTACAATAAACAAGCATTTCCCTACAGTTCAACTGCAAGATCCCTTTCGTGCTAACATTCTCCTGCATGACTACCATCTTGGCTTTACAACACACTGCAGCACGAAGACAATGCCCTGCTGCTCACAGATGAAGATGGCCCCCGCCTCTTGATATTGCTGGACCTCTCAGCAGTCTTTGACAGTCTGCATAATCCCTCGTCGCACCCTGGTGTCTCTAATGGGATTCACCAGCAATATCTTTTACTGTTTCTCCTCCCGCCTTTCCCGCCCACACCAGTTTATTCATGTTGTTGCCTCCAGGTCCCAAAAAATTCCTATAACTTGTGGAGTCTCCCAGGGTTCCATACATCACCCTGTCATCTTCAACTTCTTCATAGAGCAGCTTGGAGCTTCGCTTCCAGATAACATCATCTCGATGCACCAATATGGCGATTACACACAACTCTGCTTGAAAGTCTCCTCTGCTTCAGACATCCAATGCCTCGAACACTGCCTGCACATCATCCAGACCTGGATGTCCAGCGCCTACTCGATGCTCAACCCAACCAAGACATAATTTCTGTTATTTGCCAAGAACAACAAACAAGAAACAATAGAAACCAGGCTCAATGACTTCAGCCTTGACAGATTTGAACCCCAACTTTCACTGAACGCCAGATCACTTGGATTCTCCCTGGACACCAAACTCAGCTTCAAGGAACACATTACGAAAAAACTACAAAGGCCGCCTGGTACTAGCTTGTGCGTCTAAAGAAAGTAATACAATTTTTCTAGAAAGTGTCTTCAGAACTACTGTTCAAACCCTTGTGCTCTCACATCTGGATGGTAGTAAAGCCCTGCTGCACACTTCCCAGACTCCATGCTGGCACCCACTTAAGGGCATTCTACATGCAGCAGAATGTCTTAACGAGATCCTGCAGAAATATGGTCAAATCATCCACATCCTGACAAAACTCCATTGGCTGCCCATGCTGGCATGCGCCATCTTCAAAACCAGCTGCATCATTTACAAAGCCATCATGACCAGCACCCCGCTTATCTTTCAGGCAAAATCACTATCTCTGGTGGTTCATGGCACACTTGCAGCAAAGGCATCGTCAGACTGCAGACTAAGACGTGTAAAAATGATAAAACAAGAAAGGAGGCTTTTCTATCTATGCACCCAGGATCTGGAAACACATCCCCATATCCATCAGGAAGTCCGCAACATTGCTCCAGTTTAGGAAAGAGCTGAAGATGCACCTCATTAGCAGTTCACAAACACCTACCTCTCCTTTCACTTGCTGACTTTATGCTTGTCTTTTCATCTGATATGATTAATAATGTATCGATTTATGTTTTGGCATGCATTTAAATGTCACAAAATATGTAAAAGATTTTTGAGTAATGGCAAAGAAATAGCCAGGACTAAGATAAAGTACTTCTATTGGTCCGTAATCTGCTAAAATAAATAGCAGGACTTCAAATAAGGTGGCCCGATCTCACTTTTTTTCGAAAAACGTTTCCCACGTCCATTCTGGCCACCAATATTGGGCGTAACCCCGTACTTAAAGACTACTAGAGCAGGAGCATCCCGCGAGGGTTAGCAAAGAATTTGTGCTTTTCAAAAATATATTGACTCAATACTTCGACAGGCAGGCCCACAACCCTACCTGTAGAATAAAGCATGGCAGAAAAAGATACACTTTCTTTTTCTGAATCACATATTCAAAATGTAATCTCCACACCTTCCCCCTTCTCGTCTATAACATTAAGCACCACTGCAAAGCAACACAATGAATCAGAAAAACTCATTCTGCTACATAAAATACATATTCGTACTGAGCTGCACGGCCACTTTTTGCTAGAACATTTAAAAGCTGGCACTATTCCGTGGGGCCTTCAAATTAAAAATGTTCCAGTAATATTCACTGATGACCCCGAATATAAGAAGGGCTTCAGCTTTATCAGCACCAAGTGTAGTCGCGACCTCATGGTTCACACCATAGAGACCGCACAACGTTTGTGCCAGAAAGAAGTGGAAGAATTGGACAGCTTGATTCAAGCCATAAACAACAATCACACTGTAACTGAAGCCAAAACTTTACTGGATAAAATCAACAAGGAAATACAAACGTTTAAGGACAAAACGATTAATTTCAAGACATCAAAATTTGAAAAGGACTCTCCAACATTTAAGATCGAGACAGTGTACCTTTACTTAAAAGAAGATTATTATACTAAGGTGGAATTACGAAGAGCCCTATCGGAATATCAGGGCAGGTCAAGAAATAGATTTACAACTTTTTCCGAATCCTCATCTTCTGACTCCGCAGGAGACTTGGATCCTAGAGAAGGTACCTCTAAAAGACAGAGTTCTTTTTTAGAGAAGGGCGAGCAAAGAAACAGAGTGAGGTTCAAGCAGCAGCAACAGCCATGGGAAATGAGGACCCGCAGAAACTTTTACAAAACATGAGAAACACCTCTATAATAAATCTTTCCACACGACAATTGACTGAACCGCAAGAATCTGTCTTGAATTTGGGAGTAAAATTTGTCCCTAACCAACGCACTGACTTTACCAATCTCAAGATAGAAGCATTCCAATTTGTTCGCAAGATTAAACTAAAGGTATTCTTTCATGGGAAAGTCAACAAAGGTAACAATGAACCATCTGGATTAACCAAGAAGTCCTCCTTTGTTCCACCACCACAGAGTTTACCCAAACAAGTATTTGCCTTTGAACAGGCAGTCTTGTCAGCAATTGGTCAATTAGAAAATAAAAAGCAATACATCAAACGAAATATCTCTCAGCAACAACAGAAAGCGATTCAAGAACTACAAAAAGATGATACCATAATCTTAAAGCCAGCCGATAAGGGTGGTGCCCTGATCATTTGGCCCAAGGATATGTACACAACAGAAGCCAAGAGCCAGATCCATAACACAGAATGGTACCGACAATTGAAGGAGGATCCAACACCGCAAATCCAAGCAGAGATTTCAACAGTCTTAAAATTTGGATTGGACGAAGGAATATTGGGCCCAAAGGAATTTGAATTCATGAATAAAAGTCATCCCAGAATTCCTGTGATTTACTTCTTACCCAAAATTCATAAATGCCTCCAACAACCGTCCGGTAGACCTATTGTCTCCGGCTGCGATTCTGCGCTGGAGCCCATTGCCAAATATGTAGATGTTTTCTTAAAACAATTCATTCAGCAAGTACCATCATACATACGAGACACAATGGATTTCATTACCAAAATTGAGGATCACCCATTTGATAATGACCACCAGTGGATGGTCACACTGGATGTTACTTCACTATATACTCAAATCCCACAGGAGGAAGCACTGCAGACAATGGAGTACTATTTTGAAACCAGGCCCCACAGAGTACCAACACAATTCATATTGAAGCTAGTAGAAATTGCTCTCAAGAGAAATTATTTCAAATTTGATGATACATATTTTATGCAGATAAAAGGGACTGCGATGGGATGTCCCTTCGCCCCAGAAATGGCGGTTCTGTTTATGGCCTGCTTTGAGGACAAGTTCATTTATAACAACAACCCATTTGAAGGACATATCCAACAGTGGTACCGCTACATAGATGACGTGTGGTGCCTCTGGAATGGTACAGAGGAACAATTAGATTCCTTTGTTGACTGGCTGAACAATCGCCATCAAGATATAAAATTCATCATGAACAAAAGCAAGGCAAACTTAACTTTTTTGGACGTGGAGGTAATACCTTATGAAGCAAAATTAATGACCACACTGCACCGGAAACCTACTGATCGAAATACGATCTTGCACTACCAAAGCTCCCATCCGAGGAGTTTATGGGACAATCTCCCATATGGCCAACTATTGTGCATACGCCGCAATTGCACAAGAAAAGAAGACTTTATGATCCATGCGAAAGCACTATGTGACCAACTTAAAGAGAGAGGTTATCCTCGTAAACTGTTGAAACATGCCACGAAACGGGCGTGGTATACACCAATGGAAGATTTATTAACGAAAACCATTAAACAACCTTTTGACAAACTCGTGTGTGTAACAATGTTTGGCTCGCACACGAATAAATACCGCCAGATTATCCTTAATAATTGGCACCTTCTTTCGGAACTGGAATGCCCATTAGAAAGACCTCTATTTGCTATGAAAAAAGGAAAAAGTATTGGACAAAGTATCATCCGAGCGGATATATCATCAAAATCATCAAAGAAGGATCTACGAGCCCTTTGGAATTTGACACCCACAGAAGGGCATCACAAATGCGGAAACTGTTCGGACTGCGCCAGTACAATAGAAGGCACTGAATTCACCCACGATGCAATTAAATGGACACATAAGGAGTTTACACATTGTAAAACGAAAAATGCCATTTATGCCATCATATGTCCTTGTCCCAAACTATATGTTGGAAAAACGATTCAACAGGTAAACCAAAGAATTGTGCAACATAGATCAAGAATTAAAAAACAAGTCCTGACAGCTCCAATGGTGTCCCACTTTATGGAGAAAAATCATACTGAACAGGAATTCAGTTGGACAGTGCTATCAGCATTCAAACAGCCACCCAGAGGAGGAAATGTAGAAACTCAACTTTTAAGGAAAGAGGCATACCTTATCCTGAAATTTCACAGTGCCCAGACAGGGCTGAATGAAATTACAGAATTAACAAAAATTCCGCCTGAATAAACTGCAAGACTTGTCAACACAACCAGTAGCGGCTCCTGGAGGGAGTTCCGCCGGGCGGTGACGTGGGGCGGGGGAGGGGCAGGGTGGGGGGTAGTAAAAACCGGAATCCGGCCGAACCGAGGTAAGTTAGCAAATAAATAAATAAAACGAATTTCGTAGCGCGCCCTGCATCGCATTTGGCGATGCAGCGCGCACAACGAAATTCGCGGAGTGAATAAGCCAATTACAAAAGCAGGCAAGCAGCAGGCGGGATTACCCTCGCAATACAGATTACTAGATGTCTCGGAGAGACAGCGCATGCGCGCTGCCTACGCGAGACCTAAAAAATGCATCAGTTGTATTGATATTGGAACCTGTGATGTCCTGCAACATGGAACGTTAGCTTTATAAACGGACAGTTCAAAATATACATCGTTTTTATCCAGAAAGGTTCACAAACATTAAAAATGAAAGGTCACGCAAATCATTCCAAAGTCTTTTTTCATCAGTCATTAAACCGCTTTAAGACAAACGCGATGAACCGGAAAAAGACAGGAGTATACGCGTCCTCCGGAAGCCGAGAAGACACAGAGCCGAGTACGTCACGTGCCACTGCCTTGCCTAACTAAGTAAGTGCATTTCAAATTAGCCTCGCCAACTGATGCCATTAGCAAGAAATTACACAAACTAAACTGAGTACTAACGAAAGCGTGTCTCTCGGCTTTCAGAACGTTTTGAATCATCTGGTGATAAAGACAGCGGAAAACATTTTCACTTCAGCGCCATTCATGACGCTGGAACAAGTGAAAGTGAGTGAAATACAATGTTACTGGAACGGCTTTTCTTTCCAAACTGCTAACCGACACTAAATAGCTTTGTGAATTCTTTTATTTCACAGAAATGGTCAGTAGAGGGATCAAACACAATGAGTAATAGCTCGGGTACTTTTTACCCCTTTAAACAGTTGAGACTAAAAGTAGTGTTACATAGAGAAGGGTGTAATTTCAATCACGTTTTTCTTAATTTTTCAGATTACACCAAGCCAATTTGCCCTGAAGATAACCCCTTGATAACACAGGGATTTGAAACGCGTCGGCACTTTTCAGGATACCATGAAGGCTATGTACATAATGTAGCCCATAGGCATGTTAGGGATATTGAACCAAAAAGTACATCCCACAAAGACCTTGAGCTTAGCCCCATGGTTTAGGAACTCTAAAAAAAAGTCAGCCAAATAGGTGCTAAAAGAGAGTTCCTATAAAATATGGATTTTGACAAATTGTAGGTGTAATGTGACCGTTGCACTTTTGATTAATGTGATTTATTGTACTTGTTTATAGAAATTTGATTAATGTGTTTTATTGTACTTGTTTACATAAATATTTGTTTTCAGCTTATGTATTCATCTGATATGATTAATAATGTATCGATTTATGTTTTGGCATGCATTTAAATGTCACAAAATATGTAAAAAAAGATTTTGAGTAATGGCAAAGAAATAGCCAGGACTAAGATAAAGTACTTCTATTGGTCCGTAATCTGCTAAAATAAATAGCAGGACTTCAAATAAGGTGGCCCGATCTCACTTTTTTTCGAAAAACGTCTTTGACCCTGTAGCATGCTCTGCTGCCTTTTGGCCAGGTTCGTGCTATAGAAATACCACATAAAAAATATACAGACATGCACCAGGATTGTGACCTTGCACCATCAGTGTGAGCACACTGGAGTCTCAAGTTGAGTACACAAGGGAGAACAGAACCAGCCCCTCTCCTGGAGCTTAGCAAAACCACACCTGAGCTGGGATTTAGCATTCACTCACATATCCTTTTCATGCACCAGCCTCCTGGGCCATTTTTCAGCTTCTATCTATTTCCCCACCAGCACCTGTGGTGCTGCAATGGCAGCGGCCTCCCAGATAGGCCCTCTTGTTCTGGTGGATTTTGTTGTCTGCCTAGAGCCACATACCCACCCTTACTGTGGTGCACACGTGTGTGTGTGTGATGTCTAGCTAGGATAATCTTCCAGTACAAAATAATATGCTTACACATACTTAAAACTTTCCCACAGTGCGGGAGTGCTGTACAGTGCAGCACATGCAATGTGTCAAATATCACGAGAAAGGCAACCATTTCTCCCTGTTAGCGCCTGCCTCAAGGAAGTGTTATGTTTTGACGCAAAGTCTTATCTTCCATTATTAAAAGGTAGAGCTTTGCATCAAAAACCATGGGCGGTAGTGTGGGATACAAAGTGACGCAAAACACTATTTGCTTTACTTTTAAGTCTACTTTCCAGCAGAAAAATAGTTTTGCACTGGAAACTACTTTATCATCACTTTGTGCTGGTTGCATCACTTTTTGTGACTTTGCAACTGTGCAAAGTGTTGTTAAATCTGATGCTATGTATTTTTTCACCATGCAGCATCTTGGCAAGAACGAAAACCAGAATTGAGTGGGCCATTACAAAGTAAAACTATGGCAGCGGCACCCTCTGTGCTGTCCACCTATGTGCAGCGTTAGTAGAGGTGAGCAAAGGATTTCTTTTGCTGGCAATATTTTGTACAATTCTTGTTTTCACTCCTCCTATAATTTGTCAGTTTAACCTCGCCTCTGCAATTTTCTTCCTTTTTGCGAGATCATTTTCACCAAATAGGCCTCCATTAGGAGTTACAGCATGATGGCAAAATGCAAACTATGAACCCAAAATTACTGGTACTTTGTGGTAATACCCCACCTGTTCCATCCATGGTGGTAAGGGACTCCCATGGCAAAATGCTGGCACGGGAACATAAGAGTTCATTCTTGGCAAATGGGACACTCATGGCAAAATAATGGTGCTGGTGTCTTAGATGTAATTTTTGGCATTAGTGAGGGCAACCAAGGCATCGGAGGATAGGGGTGGGCAAACCATGACAGAATGCTGGCTCTGGCGCTCTAGAGACAATTTTTGACACATGGGCCATTTGGATGGCATCAATGGCAAAATTCTGGCATATTGTTTATAACTCTTGGCATAGTGGGTGCCCATGGTATAATGATGGTGCTGGCACAATTGAGGGAATTATTGACATGGGGGTCAGCCATTGCACATTTGAAAAAAATGGGGTCGACTCCAGGGGAGGATCGGGCTTCATTGGCTTGACACATCATGAAAATACATGAATATTTAATGAGTGCCCTTTCAGAGCCTATGACGTTTGAGCAATTTATGTGCAAATTATGCTTTAGAATGCCCCATTTGACTCCATGTTTTTCACAATTTTATCAAGGGAGAATTTCCCCTGAACCTTCTTAGAATAAGTTGAGCTTCCTCGATTCGCTTGCTGATATTCGAGGCAAGTATTGCACCTGACTGCACTCTAAGATCAGCAGCCAGCACTGGCATTGCTGTGCCATTCCAAGATGGCCGCCATGTGGCTTTTAAATTCTGAAGTGGGCTAAACCCTTGAACTAGTGTGGAAGGATGGAGGGAAGAAGAAGGAGAAAGGAATGATGGTGGAAGGAAATAAAAGAAGACAGACAAGTAGGAAGATAGGAAGAAGGAGGTAGGACTGAGGGAAGAACAAGAAGTAAGGAAAAGGAAGCAAATAAGAAAAGAAGACAGGACGGGGTCAGAAGGAAAGT
Organism: Calotriton arnoldi; assembly: GCA_963921515.1. Taxonomy (NCBI): domain Eukaryota; kingdom Metazoa; phylum Chordata; class Amphibia; order Caudata; family Salamandridae; genus Calotriton; species Calotriton arnoldi. Next base: position 1,902,155 of record CAWUFW010002109.1, read on the forward strand.
CTTGAGCAAACAATCTACAAAATGGAATCATCCACATGGAAAAAAGGAAAATAGGAGGAGGCTTACAGTTCCACAAGACTGGTCATCATGGATAGTGCACCGGGTTGTATCTTTTTTATCTTGTTTCTGCGCAGAACCCTGTGGGGGCAGAGAAAAGAAAGTATGAGATACAACACAAACATGACCAGGTTAATTAAAGAAAACTACAAAATGGCACCGTGCACCTCCATGTTAAGAGCAGGTGGTGTCAAGGAGAATCTCCTCGTATTTCTGTGGAAACCACATGTTCCACGCAGGCACTCTGCCCACCTTTACATGCATTGTTTGGGGGTGTGAGATGGCTGCATGGGAAACACCAGCTAAGACTGGAGGTGCCTAAAATTAGTGAAGTCCCCACTTCAAATATGCCTTGTCTGGTGCAGCGATCAAGGTGTGGAACTCTCTTCCCGCACTCAGAGCCTAATTTCTTACTTGTTGCTGTTCAAAGACTTCCTAGATCTTAGTTGGAGGTGACTCTCTGGACTTCATTCTATTTTGGTTGATAAAATGGCTGCTGCACAGACAAACCAATGAGTATCTTCACCGCAGTCTGTTGTCCTGGATTCCATGGAAGACGCTGGCAATCAATGTTTAGGATCCTATGAAGGTTGGACTCAAGCTTAGGTACAAGCCATTGTGCTCTTTGATTGTTTTCCTAAGTGGGCTCAGTTGACATGGATTAGGGGTCCCCAACCTTTTCTGCAATTGGAGCTACTTATGTTCAATGAAAATCATGCTGAGCTACTACTAATATTAGTGTTGTAATAGTGGCCACATCAGACAAGATTATATGGACACCCCATGCAAGAGGGTCAGCAGTGATCACCTCATGCATCAGGCAGAGTTGCCAGTAGTAATGCAAAAAAGGCTTTATCAATTCTGGAACGTCTCTACATGGTTAATACGGGACAGCCATAGCTGCAATGTCCCTGGGATCAAGGTAATATGTCTCCCCAATGCAACGCTCAAGTATCAGCTTTAGATATATTTTGGAAATTCAGCCATTTTTCTCCCCACACTAGCTTATGAGTTCTAAAAATATGCACATTATCATCTCAAATACACACTTTCAATTTTGTGACTCACATAACAGTTCAACCAAACAAAGCTAATTTAGTATGCTGGGCTGCACACAGGCGAGCTACTTACAGGTAGCCTGAGAGCTACCAGTAGCTCACGAGCTACTCGCTGGCGAAGCCTAGATTAGAGAATCCAATATTGATTCTGTGTTGGAAATGTTTGCAAGAGAGCTTCCTCAAAGAAGGATAACCCATCTGCATGAATACCAATAATAATGTTCATTTACTTCTCAATAACTTGAGAATATTCTAGCAGAGTGAGGAGTAAAACTCGAGTACTGCACTGTATACTCCCACTATGAATGGCTTAGTTGAGAGACAGACCAACAGCATTGCAGAAGGAGTGCAAAGGGTGCAAAAGTCAGGCATGAATGTTAAGTAATACTTTGGAAACCTTACCTGGTCATGCCAATGTACACCACAACACCAGCAGTGTTACTCCTTTTGAGCGTCTGAAGAGTACTGTACCACCCGCTGGTTTCAATCCACAGCAGTCCAAGGGATCTTTGAAACCATTTCTCTTTTGAATACATATAACCAGGCCAAGTAAAATGTGTCTCAGAAGCAAAATAAGGTTTCAGTGAATATTTCAATTCAAAATAGGAAGATTGCAAAGGTGGGTTACAAGAGGGAGTTCTGATCAAAGTGAAGAGACATGAGCTGGTGAAGGAAGGACTGGCCAAATGTTCAAAAGTGTTCAAAGTTGTTTGCTTTGGCAAAGCTCTCTTATCCTAAACAACAGGAAATGGTGTAATCTCAACAAAGGTGGTTAAGTATAATGATATATATGAAAAGAATTTGTCTTATCTTGTGATTGATTCACCGGAATTTGGTGCTCCAAATTATCAAGTAACTTTTTCTACACGGAAAACTAAACATTTACAAGGTCTCTGGAGGTACAGAGAAACGATACTACAGCTAATTCCACAGGAAATTATTCAGACGAGCCAACATCTGTTTATTGGATTAGACCTGTAATATTGCAAATGCTTAAACATATTGCTGTCTTTTGTTTGATTTCTAGACTTGGTAATTGGTATATAGTAGTTTTTGTTTTAGAATTGTGTTTGTTTGTTCTTGTGAGACTGGTTCTTCTTCTCGTGCTGTACCAACATTGATTTGTAATAAAACTTGTTAGAATTTCCATTGGTCTGCTGACAGTACTACAGTGCTTAATTTGAGCCTGTGGTTTCCGGTACTCGGCACCGGCACTTAATTGCCAGCAGCTGCTCTAGTGACAATCCACCACATGGTGGCTCGCTCTGTCTAATTTTGATATGAGCACAAAAACATAGTTTAATAAGTCGAAATAGATTAAAAATGAATGAGATGTGCAGCTCACACCAGTAACATCACCCGGGTGGCATGGAATAATCTGAAGTGTCACACTTTTAGGACTACAATGGTTAGTATTTGTGCTCGTACTGTCATTGACCGCGCTGGCAGGGGCAATGGCTGGTGCAGGCTGCAGTGGTCTTCTGAGAAGTGCACTTCTGCTTACTTTTTAACAAACTAAACTCTGCAGTTGGATTGTATCGTGTTCTTGATCTTATAAACTTAATCAATATATCCCTGGCTTACTCTTATTCTCTACTATAATTAAATTGTCTTACCGACGTGTGGTCTTTTTGAGGCCCTGGTAGACCATGCATAGTGAAAGCTGTTACCAGTTACTCTAAGCAACACAGGCATGAGCAATTGTGACAAACAGATGTTTTTTTAGGTTAAACCTGGGCAGTGCATGCGCTGCTTTGCAAGGCATGCTGTATTCAGGTACGCCCACTCTCCGCCCATATTTTTAATTGGCTTGTGTCATTGTTCTTGGTAAATGCTGGCTTCTGATTGGTTAATAGGCTTTTTAGTCCCTCCTTAGTACCGCCTTGTCTTCATTTGTAACCTCCCATGAGGACTGGCCCTTTTACTTCTCTTGTTACACGGTTTGTGTTGTTTACAGCCTTGAGCACTATTTTCTTTAATGAGATTCTCCTACTGCAGGCACGACATGCTTTCCAGCAATGGCACCCACATTGCTTGAACCACTTGCGGGACGCTGCTTTCACCATGTCGGCCGCTTCTTGTTATATCTCTGGGGCATATTCTCAAGGACTCATCGCCGATTTATCGGCACTTTAGCGCTGCAAAAGTGGCGATAGATTTATCGCCCTATTCTCAAGCTGGTGCAAACTGCCGACACCGCCAGTTTTCCAGTGATAGCTGCCGCAAAAAACATCGCCACGGATGAGGGCGACAACTAACGCTAATTATATGCAGAGTAGGTGTTCCAGTGCAAAAACGTACGAAAACACCACTTTGCGATATTCTCAACGATCAGCCAGATCGGCGATGGGATCCAAAAACAGGCGATCAGGCGCGTTAGCAGCAGGGATTTAACACCTGCCTATGACTGGTGTTATGCAGGACGCCAACCTGCAGTAGAAAGGGAGCCCAGCCCAGAGCCACATCTGAAGACCAACAGATGCCATGGAGCCAATGATCATGCAGCTTGGAGACCCAAGAGGGCCACAACACACACCGCCACCACCCCCAGGACCCCCCATCCCCCGGACTACCACCTAGGCAGCGCAGAAGAAGACAGCGGACGTTCCTAAAACGCACCAGCCTCAGACACTCCACGCCAGAGGATGCCATTGCTCACTACAGGCTCAAAAGGACAACCATCCTCCGCATCCTGACCCACATTGCCCACAGACTGACGGTACCAACACATCGGAGAACCAACATCCCTCCGCAGACAAAGCTGCTGGCTGTGCTGCACCTGTTGGCCTCTGGTACCTTCCAACCAACAACTGCCAGAGTCGGAGGAGTCTCACAGCCAGCCCTATCAAAGTCTCTCACACCTGTCTTGGATGCCATCATCAGCTTGGTACCCCAGCACCTTCACTTCCCCCACACTGCGCAGGAACAGCTGGAGACCAAGCAAGGCTTCTACGCCATAACTGGCTTCCCGCACGTGTTGGGGGCAATTGACTGCACACATGTCCTACTTGTGCCCCCTGCCGACACTGCACACAATTACCGCAACAGAAAGCACACGCATTCCATCAATGTGCAGGCAATAGTGGACCACCGGGGACTCTTCACCAACGTCGTCGCCAACTACCCAGGCAGTGTGCATGATTCCTACATCTTCCGACAGTCCATCATCAACCAGCGCTTCCAGGATGGCACCTATGGAAATGCACTGCTCGTTGACGTGTGGATTGCAGGCCTGGCGCAGCTTATCGCTGATTTTTTTTATTGCGGTTGGGCCCATCGCCACTTTTTTCACGTTTGGCTTTAGATTTTTATCGCCGTCCCAGTAATTTTATCGCAGACATTTGACGAGTTATCGGGAAACTATTGCATGTTACCGCCGTGTTGAGAATAAGACGTTAACACGGCGTTATTTTCCAGCGAAAGACAGCGATATGAAAAATTGCGTTAACCTATTTTGGCGATGATTATCGCATGTTCTTGAGAATATGCCCCTCTGTGTTTTAATGCCAGCAACTAACACGCTCTGCTGAATTCGGAAACTCTGCTGTCAGTAGGCTGGGATTATTTTGTCAAGAAGTGTCTGTCTTTTGTTTCTTAGCCCTTATCTCCATGAAGAGTCGGGGGTTTCTGTCGTTAACATTCAACTAGACGCTCCACGGGATTTCTTTTGGTCAAAGAGCAGAGGAACTCACAATTCCGAAAATAATTGCTGCCTTAGAGACAAACACCTGTCAGTTGCTCGGTTGCAGAAGAACTGTCCTATACTTGGATCATTAAAAAAAAAAAAAAACACCAGTCGAAAAATAGTGCATATGCTATTTAGATAGAAAGAAGATACAGTCTGCAAAAAAATCGTGGAGCACTTGTCAGTGTAGAATTGTTTTGCGCACTTAACTACCCGCCCCGTGCAAATAAAGAACAGGAAATGCATTTCGAAGTCTCCTCCTGAAAAGACTTTACCGCACTGATCAGTCGCGGTCCGTGTAGGAGTGCCGGCCGGCGGTGACGTGGGGCGGGGGAGGGGCAGGGTGGGGGGTAGCAAAGTACGGATTACGGACCAATACAGGTAAGTAAACATTTAAATCAATGAAACGAATTTCGTTGCGCGCACTGCATCGCATTTGGCGATGCAGCGCTCTAACGAAATTCGTTTTATTGATTTAAATGTTTACTTACCTGTATTGGTCCGTAATCCGTACTTGCTACCCCCACCCTGCCCTCCACGCCCCACGTCACACTCGGCCGGCACTCCTACACGGACCGCGACTGGCACTGATATATAAAAAACAAGCATTTGCAATGCAATAGGTCTCGCATTTGAGAGAGATTGAGCTATTGGCATTGTAATTGACAACGTCTTTTATTTATGTGTTGGTTTTTAAAACATAAATAAAAGGCATTGTCATTTACAATACCAGTAGCTTACACTCTCGCAAATGCGAGACCTATTGCATTGCAAATGCTTGTTAAAAAATGGCAATGGCTGGAACAAGCTGTGTGGATAGAGAATGATTACATTTGATTCGGCTTGACTCATATTGAAGAAAGTACCAAGGAACTATCTGCTCCCGCCCCTTATCAATAACCTCTAACAACCCCACAGCCATCCCCTACAGTGGAGACCTCAACCCAAACAGGAAATACACTGATCCCTCATTAACACCCCTGTGGCTTCACCCCATTGGTTCTCCTTTCCTCGATCCCCTCGCCTTTGCATTTGTAATCATCAAGGAAAGCATATTAGAGACACACTCAATAGAAACCTTCAAAAATAAATAAATAACATCAATTATATACCCCCAATATATAGATACTAGCTGTTGCAGCCTCCTGTCTCAGTATTAAGACAAGTTGTAGCTGAGAATTTGCCATGCTGGGTTTTACGAGTTTTTACTTACATTTGTTACCACAAACAGATAAATGCCAATGCTAAACAGTGTATATCATACTTCACCAGTGAAAGAAGTAGTCCAAACTTACATCACAAAAGTTAGTAAGGACATGCCGGGCTTGATAGCAAGAAGCTCCTCCACTCCAAAGGAAGCTACAAGTAATTCCTTCGAGGAGAACTTATGATAAAACTTCTGTCATTGTCTATCACATGGTCAGCAGAACTATAAAGTGTGCTCCAATCCTCTCTAGTAAAGCCTGACCTATATAATTTTGAATACATACATTGAGCCGTAAGGCTGAACATGTGTTTTACAAGAGACGGTAATTGTATTTTAAAAAGACAGACAAAGAAAATGTGTACATTAGTAGTAACTTTTGACCTGTTGCAATTAAAAACAAATTTCTGTTGAAATATGCATATTATGCAACACATAAAAGAGTGAAGGACTGATGGAGCAAGCCCTAATTATGTGGCCACAGGATCGCTTAATTATAGAAGCCATGGATGCAGTGCTTAATTTGTAAATAAATTAGTGCCAGGGCCCTCGTCAGGGGCCCACTTCAGTTCGCTCCACCCATTGCCCCTGCCAGTGCTGCCAATGACATTGGAAACACACCTACTAACCATCACACTCCTGCAAGTGTGAGAATTCAGACTATTCCAGGCCAACAAAGCTATTATAATGGCTTGGGTGGCCGGTATTAGTCATTTTCAATGAATATTGAATTTATAAACAACTTCTGTTATGCTACTCTCTAACTTGGTGGCCTGCCATAGGTGCCGGTGCTGACAATTAAGTGCTGGTTCCAAGCACCGGAAACCACTGGCTCAAATTAAGCATTGCATGGATGTAAACTGCTTTTAAACTCTTTGTGCAGATGTAAGAACGAGCTCTTGCAACATCAGTGATGTGAGCCATAACACATCGTTGTCTGATTGTGGTGTTTTAGGTCGAGCCTACTAGACAGCACATGCGCCGTCTGCTGCGAGGCATATTGTGGCTGACCAAGAATATAGAGAAGCTTGGAGCCCGACCATTGCTTACCATTGGTTGGCTTTCCTGCAACTCTCAATTGCCTGCTTCTTATTTGTGTCCCAGCTTCTCAGTTTTGTGCTTGTCCCTCCCATGGAGCATTGCCTCTTTACATTCTCTTTGATTGGCGGGCATCTCTGCTTCCATTGCTTGTTTCTTAAGCACTACTTATTTCTTTTGTATTTAGCACTCCATGAAAGTGCATATGGGTTTGAGCTGTCTTCCTCATGTACTGCTCTCCTCTGCACTACTTTTGCTTTCTGTCGTCGGAGTGCGTCTCCCTGCCATTTCCTTTTTGCGCTCACTGGTGTACTTCTCCCCATTGCCTCTCTGTGTTGGTACATCCACACCCGCGCCCTCCTTCTCTCTCCCTGTTGTCCCTTATCCCTGCCCGCGGCCTTCATGCTAATTTTCCCTAACACCTATGCTGCTTCCCTTTCCCTCTCGCCCTCCCTGTGTTGCTTTGACCTCCCATCTGCCCTTTCCTTGTGTTGCTTATTCCTCCCTCACACCCTGCTCATGTTGCTTCCGCTTCATGTTGCTTTCGTTTCCCCCACTCGCTTAAAAAAAACACATTCTTGTGCACATTTTATCTCCTTTTTAGTTACCGATCAAACTTAGACCATTAACTAAAAAGAAAAAAAGCACCTGCGTCATTTTGTAGGAGCCCAGGCGTGGAGTGTGTGCCTACAAAATGACAGGTGGCTGCTTCAAAGGATTTTTTTTTAACTTTAATGACGCTGCACAGTATATGAGATGCTGTGCAGCATGACTAAAAAACATTGACAAAGCCAATAGCTGGCAAATGTGAGACGTATTGGCTTTGCCAATGCTTGCTACAGATGGAACCAACCAAGTGAAATACCATTGACAGGTCAGTTTAGAGACCTGTAACGGGGCTTGAGAAGTGTATTTTGCCAAGGACCAGTTTACATGCAGAGATTGGTAATGTGAAGCTTGGGCTGTATCGAGATCTTCGACGGAGACACAGCGCCCAGATACCTCTAGGGGTGACAGTGTTGTGCTTTACAAATATTGTTTAATTGATTGATTGGTTGACTTGAGATGGGAATGTTTTCATCAGTAATTTTATTCTGATCTAAGGCGCATGAACTTTAAAGACATATAGGTGGCAGCGTACCCCGCACAGAACACAGGGGGGCACTAGCTTGCACATGTGTCATAAAAGCGTCGACCTGTGTGTGATGTACTCCCCACAATTCAGGATGCCATGTGATTTCCCCCCTCCTCTAAAGAGACCTATGCAGTCCCCAAGTTTAGGCTTCTGGTAAATTTACTTTTTATTTTTATTTTTTTATTTGAGAGGTTTTATATAGGGCGAACATGACCCATCAGGGTATCAGAGCGCTGTATATGAAAGCAAGCAATTTAACCAGGACGTACCCAGCAGTATAAAAAGCATTTTAGGACATTACAAAACAGTGCAGTAAAACAGGAAGTACAGATTGTTTGAGTGATTTCAGGACTATTATTGCAAGTAGCTATTCAGGAACAACCCTTTGACTTCTTTTTTGAATGTGGCGATCGAGGGTTAGTTCTGATTTCGGGAGGAAGAGAGTTACATATTCTTGGAGCAAGACCAGAGAAGGATCGGTTGTAAGTTCTCTTTTTGTTGAATTTTTGAGGCTTCAGCAGTAGATTATTCGAACTTCTTAGGGCTCGGTTCAAACCAGATAGTTCAAGCTTTTTTGCCAGGTAGACTGGAGTGTTGTAGTGTAGCGCTGTGTGTGTCAGACAGGCTATCTTGAAACAAATTCTTGCTACGAGAGGGAGCCAATTGAATTGAATTAAGTCCGGCGTGATGTGATCACGTTTTCTAGAACCTGTGATGAGTCTGGCAGCAGAGTTCAGTGTAGCCCTTAAAGGGGCCAGACTAGCTTTGGGAAGCCCAGCCAGGGTCACAATTCCATAATCCAAGCGGGAGATAACAAGGGACTGGACTGCTAACTGCATATCATCGGGAGGCAAGAACGGTTGGATTTTCCTTAAAGTATTGAGTTGATGATTGGCTCCTCTAGTGGTTGCACTGATGTGGTCTTTCATGCTCAGGTGTTTGTCCAGCGTTATGCCTAAAGATCTAGTGGAATCCACAATATGTGGAGTGCAATTGAGGGCCGTTAGCTGATTGAGCCAGTCTAGAATGGGGGTAGGATGATTGTGGGGGGCAATCAGTAGGAATTCAGTCTTGAGGGTATTTAGCATAAGGTGATTGTGAGTTAGCCAATGTTGAGTTTTCACAAGGGCAGAGTTAAGAGTTTTGATATCGTCAGGTGAAGAGATTTTTAGGTATGTTTGAGTGTCATCTGCGTACATGTGATAATATATGTTTGAGCGGTTCAGAATTTCCGTAAATGGTTCCATGTACAGGTTGAAGAGCGTGGGTGATAGTGCAGATCCTGGGGGACCCCAATTGAGACCGGGGTCTTGTTAGAAAGGGAATGGTTGACTTTGATTCTCTGTGAACTATTGTGTAGGAATGAGGCAAACCAATTTAAAACGGTGCCTGATAAACCCATCCTTTTTTCGAGAAGATCAATCAGGTTATTATGTTTGACCGTGTTGAACGCTGAGAAAAGATCCAGGAGAATAAGTAGGCAGCTTTCATTTCGGTCAAGAAATCTCAGAACGTCATCAGTAATGTGTGTCAGGGCAGATTCGGTACTGTGACCCGCTCGGAACCCTGACTGGAATTGATCAAGGAGTTGAAACTGATCGATGTGATTACACAGTTGTGTGTGAACGCATTTCTCAAGTAGTTTGGCTAGGGTCATGATATTGGAAATGGGCCTAAAGTTGTTAGGCTCATTTAAGTCTGCATTTGGGTTTTTAGGTATGGGGGTGACTGGGCCAGTTTTGGGGCAATCAGGAATCCTGCCTTGAAGGAGAGATTCATGGACAATCTTGGACTATAGTGGGAGTATAGAAGGTATAAGATCTTTGAAAAGCTGGCGGGTAGAGGATCCTTGAAATGATTTGAAGGTTTCATGAGTTTATAGTTTTGAGTAACTCTTTATCGTCTGGTAGAATAAAGGAATTCCATAATGCCTGATTTTTTGGCGAGTGAGCCATGGAGCCAGAGGTATAAGAGCTCAACAGTGGGAGTGGCGGGGCAATGGACTGGGTCAGGCCCTGTGTGTTTGGTGAGTTGCGCTGTAAATCTTGTTCGATCTTTCTTATCTTTTCGATGAAGTGTGCAGAAAAAACTTTACTGCTAGGGGTTAAGTCATTGAGTGTAGAGTGTTGATTAGTTGAGTGGTTGGCTTGTTATTTGATAATTTCAAACAGTTTGTTCGGCCTGTTTTTGGCGTGGTCGAGCTGAGACCTGAAGTGAGCAGTTTTGGCAATACGGATATGTTTTTTATAGGTGCTTCTTATCGTCCTCAGCTGCTTAAGGTTTGTTATAGAGGGAGAGTTTTTCCAAGACCTTTTAGCCAGCCTCAGTTTACGTCTTTCCTCATTAAAGGAGCAGCTGAACCAGGGTTTGGAGGGTTTTCTGGGCATTCTTTTGAGTTGCTTTGGAACAACTGAGTCAAGTATATCATTCATGGAGTGAATGTAATGTTTGGTAAGGACATCAAGATTAGTCAGGTTAGAGGACGGGCGAAGTAGGTTATTACTAATGTTGGTTAGCTCAATTATGTTGATGTTTCTTAAGTCACGTGACCATTGTTTGGCCCTGTGAGGTTGACCTTGTCTGGTCAACACCCTTTCAAGGATGAGAAATGAGATTAAGTAATGATACAACCAGTCACAGGGAGTTATGGCATTCATTTGAATAACTTTGACTTTGGAAATGATTAAGTCGAGGGTGGATCCCTTGATGTGGGTAGGTTCATTGCAGGACTGTGTGTGGTTTAGGTCAGAGAGGAAAGCTTTAAAGGTGCACAGTAAGGGATCATTAGCATCGTTCCAGTGAAGGTTGAAGTCTCCAAGGAAGATATGATTTTGTTGTGGGTCAGAGTTGGAGGCTATGGTCTCCATTACTTGTTCTATGAAGAGAAGATTATCTCCTGGGGGGTGATAGATCGTGTGAAGAGTACACTCTAACTTGTCATTGTTCCAGATTTCAATGTCCAGGTGTTCACAGGTGGACATTGGAACTGTCTGAATATGTCTCAGGGTGAGAGTTGAGCGAAAGATGCAAGCTATGCCTCCCCCAACTTTGTGAGGTCTGTCCAATCTGATTATGTCATATTTAGGGGGAACTAGAATGTCCAAAATTGGTGAGGAGGAGTCATTAAGCCAAGTTTCTGTTAGGATCAGGAGGTCCAGATTTTGCGAGAGTATGAGGTCAGCTATGTCCGCAGCATGCCTAACCGCTGACCTGCAATTCAAAAGCATCGACTTGATGTGGGATTTGGTAACCACAGCTTCTTGGGGAGATGTGGAGACCGGTAGTAAATTATCAAGGTTTAAAGTTCTGAGATTGACACTGGATTCTCTAGGTAGGTTGGAGGGAATAGTCTGGATCTTGGATGGTGCGAGAGAAGGTTTATTACAGGCGGTATTGTAATGAAGTAAAAGGGAGTGAATGTCAGCATCCGACATATGGTCAGTGATCCTATGTGGCCTGGTGTGATGGTTAACAAGAGGCCTTGATTTCCAGGTAAAATTTGCCATTTTTTCCAAGGCTGCGTCTTTACTTTGGCAGAGTTTAGCCGTAGTGGGGAGGCATGTTTGATTATTCTTGGAAGACATGAAGAGGTTCCAGCGTTCCTCCATCATTGAAGAGAGGTGTAGTAGGTTCGGAAGACCCTCTTTAACTAGTTGGAGGTCCTGCTTGATGTCTTTCAGTTCATCCTCAATGTGGGGGGGGGGATAAGAAGTGGTTAGTTGGGGATAGAAAGGGAGTGATGTCTCCTCGCAAAAGGAACAGTGGTAAGTAATGTAGGTTCCACATAGTTTGGGATGAAAGTAGAAGTGGAGGTTTTGGGGGGTTGGGGGCTAGTGGTTGGTGACATGGAGGGGGTATGAAGAGGAGAGGGAAGTGGAGTTCTACAGTTTTCGTCCATGTGTCTTTTGTGCTGTAGGGCAGTTGAGTGCCAGGTGTTGGGCAGCACAGTGGGTGAGTGGGGTGCTCCTTGAGGTAGGGGTGATGTAGAGGAGGGGGATTTAGTATGTTTACAGTTATCTAGAGTGCTGTTATTTATTATTAAAGGGGGGTGAGCATAGTGTGATGATATGTGAGTAGCAGGAGAAGGCCAGTTCCCTCCGTAGGTGAAAGGGTGGTCCTCGATGGGCTTTTTGTGTTTAGGGGCAGTAGAGACCATATGGTAAGGGGGCGCGGTGGATGGGTTGGGTTCCACCTTGGGCGAGGGTGGGGAGGAAGAAGGGTAGCGATTGGAACACAGGACCCCTAAATTGCTAGTGATGGAAGTTTTACTTGGGTGAGTATTAGGAGCTAGTGACAGGTGGGTATCTGATGCGGGCAGGTCCGTTAGGTGGGAATTAGAGTAGACTTTCATAGTGTGCCCAGGCCTCGGCCCCTCTACACTGGTTTCATCGTTAGTGCTAGGGGACTGGTCATGATGAAGCCAAGTAGGTGAGGTGGAGGTAGAGGATGTGGTAGAGGTGGTGGGTGAGGCGAGGGATATCTGTGTGGTTGAGAGAGTCCGAATAGTCAGGGTGAGTGATGTAGTGTTAGCTAAAGAATTTTTAATCATCAAAAAGATTTTGTCAAATTGATCCAGATTTCGGTCTGAGGCTTGTTTGAGGATATTCCCATTGTTATAAATGGAAACTGCTAGATCAGCATTGAAGTCTGGTGAGGGAATTATGGTAATTCTACAGCCCTGTGGTGTTTTACTTAACGGTTTGAAGCGGAACATGTTAGTTATGACTCTTCTACATTGGGCTCTTCTGTTAGTGTAGAAGATTAGGTCGTTAACCACAACCCCTTTAGAGGTGCAAAAGTAGGCATCAGAGATAAGTGTTTCTGGGTGACGTTTGAGTAGATTATGTTTGAAGTTCTTAGCTGCGTTTTTGGAAAGGTCGGGACGGTAAACAATCTTGAATGCATGACGACCCACCGGTGACAGTCTGTAGTCGTTGGGGAGGGTGTTCCTTAGAGCCATGGAGGCGGGGAAATAAAGGTGAGAAGGGAGAATGTTTCTAAGTAGTGAAGAGGGCGGAATAAGAGGAACAGAAAATTGTGTGTAAACATTTGACGGTCTGCAAGACAGATTTCTGTACAGCATTAAGATGAAATAGACGTCCTGTTACTAATAGTGAGCACATCAATGAATGTGCAGATAGTCATGGGCATCTTTAGGGAGACTGTATAAGATCGGAGAAACAGACTGGCCTATATATGATGGACAATGCAGAAAAGACCATTACAAATTGGCTGCTCCTTTGGTAGGTCCCAAAGAGTAGTCCTACCTTTCTTTCAGTGCAGTATCATGTTGGAAAGCAGGAGAGTCCTACCTTTAGTTTGATTGCCCTGTGAGGATGTACAGAATCCTCTTTCCATGTTTTTTTTTTTTAGATGGGTGCCATCTTTGATAAGAAGTTTCCAAGGAGAGAGACCCAAAATGTAGGATGGCTCAAGCTCGTCCAAGACCACCACACCTCAGAGCGGCAAACCAGAAGCTAAATCGGCCGATCACCCCCGTGAGCGACCATAGAGTGTAATAACAGAGAGAGGAAGCAGTCCAACCGACGGGGGCAGCAATCTCCCAAGCAAGAGTTCTCCTCTGTGCACAGGGGCCCAGAGATCCACAGTGCTCCTAGCATTCGTCGGCAAGAAGCAGACCGACAGTGCCACCATAGCACATCAGTTATATCACAGAAAAAAAACAGTCAGTTATATTAGACATATAAAACAATAGTAGGCTCAAACCACAGTGGCTGATGGATGGGACGCCCGAAACGCTGACAATCTCCTCTCGCAGGAGCTCGACTCATCCGTCAACGCCAGGCAGGCTATGAAGGGCGCAGTTGACGGTGCATCCCTCGCGACGCCCGAGATGCTGCAATCTGCTCTGCAGGAGCCTGAGTCCTCCGCTGATACCCAGCAGGCTGGGAGGGGCGCGGCTGACGAAGCGTCCCTAGTGAGCCTGAGATGCCGCAGTCTGCTCCCTGGGGGCACAAATTCCTCCTTTGATGCCCGGCAGGCTGGGAGGGGTGCGGCTGAATGGTGCGTCCCTCGCGAGCCGCCGTCGCCACAGGACGACCAAAGGATCCCGACTATCTCGGTCGGGCGACGGTAGCGTGAACGGGTCCGCATGTAGTTCTGCGAAGAGCTCCAGCAATATGCAGAGCACAGGAACGGTGAGTCCGCACTAGTCGTAGCCGATGGATGGCTGGGTAACACCGGGATATTCTCCCGAGGGTGATCCCAGTACCCGAAGCTCATATATCTTCATATAAAAGCATAAAAAATGAAGAAGGTATGTATGCATGTTCATTTATATACTGCGAACCTAGCTACAAAGCAATGGTGTGATGTACAGTTAACTGGGATTCAAGGTTGTGGTGATGGGTGATGTGGGGATAAGGTCAGGGATAGGATGACAGTGATAGGGAAAGGAAGGTAAGTGAAAGGTGGGTGAGACGTGGGAACAGGTGAGTCCTGGAGAAGAGAGGAAGGGAGAAATAGGTGTCACTTCAGATAGTTCAATGATCAAGGAGTCACATGTTTAGGAGGCGTTGACTAAAGAGATGGGTCTTTAGGTCTTTTCTGAAGTGGGGAATGGATGGCGCCTGCAATCTGTTTTTGGCATTTATGCGTTTCCTGGACTCTAGTCTGGGGACACCACTGCTGTTGTTTACTTGGAGTCCTACAGATGTTTTGATTTTAGAGGTTAGGGAGGGTGGAGTTCGATCACTTTCTATCTAGTAGCGATTAACCAACTACAAACGCACACATCTGCAAAAATTGACTACCACGAACTTTAGAAATAGAAGCTGAATCAAATACAAATAATTTGCCACATTATATGTGGGAACTGTTTCTGGTGGCTGAACCTATGACATATTTTCCTGGTTTAGGAAGAAACACCATTGGTTCTGTATGCTTTTGTTATCATTTGAAGTCTGGAGCCCAAATCTGGTCCTTGCTCTGAAACGATCTCCATGAACACACAATCGCACAACAGACAACCCAAGTGTGAATGTGCTTTTTGTATTCCCTTGAGGTGCAAACTCACCACAGCTTCTACTTGAGCCTCCCGAAACTCTTTTCATGGGCCACGGTTACTTGAGGAAACAATAGGTGAGCTGTGTGGCTGCAATGGTCTCATTTGTTGTCTCATTTGTTGCATCACCACAACAGCGTTTGGTCTCAGCAGATGTAAATCTTCAATCAATCAAGCATTTATAAAGCGCGCTACATACCCGTAAGGGTTCCAAGGCGCTGGGGGAGGGGGGGGGGCTGCAGCTAGTGGTCGAAGAGCCAGGTCTTGAGTAGTCTCCTGAAGGTCTGAGGGTCTTCCGTCTGCCGAAGGTGGAGAGGGAGGGAGTTCCATGTCTTGGCGGCGCGGTAGGAGAAGGACCTGCCTCCGGAGGCGGTCCTGTGGATGCGTGGGACGGCAGCCAGGGAGAGGTCGGCGGAGCGGAGTCTCCTGTTGGGTGCGTAGAATGATAGTCGGTTGTTGAGGTATGCCGGGCCGGTGTTGTGGAGTGCCTTGTGTGCGTGGGTGAGGATCTTGAAGGTGATTCTTTTGTCGACGGGGAGCCAGTGTAGGTTTCTCAGGTGGGGGGTGATGTGGTCTCGGCGGGGGATGTCGAGGATTAGGCGTGCAGAGGCGTTCTGGATTCTTTGGAGTCTGCTGAGGAGTTTGGCAGGGGCTCCGGCGTAGAGTGCGTTGCCGTAGTTGCCGTAGTCGAGCCTGCTGCTGATGAGGGCGTGTGTGCTATGGATCCATACACGCAGAGTTCAAATTGTGGCGAAATCACAAACGTCTAAGGATGCTGAAATCTAATCTGGATTTCATAGGAAGATCTAGCCATATCATATGCTATGACAGCTATGTTGATGTGCAAAACTGAAAAAAATATTCACTGGGAGCTGATGACGCCATTTCTATTTAACCATGACAGCCACACCCACAGAACGGTCTTTTGTGGCCACGATAAGTAAACTTTACACAACCATCATTGTAGTGTGTTCAATGGTTTTGTCGTGGTGCGTCCTCGCCTCAAGGGCTCTGATGCACCACATCCCCAGCCTCCGCACCTCCTTTCCTCAGCATCCTGTGGGGGTCCAGTAGCATTTCAGCAGCCACGTGGGTTCCATGTCCTGCGACCACTCTGCTGGCATCATCACTGTTGTTTCTGGCCAAGATTTTCCTACAAGAAACACATGCATTTGTGCAGCAGCTCGATGCGGTTACTTCTGACTGCACACAAGCTCATTCTACTGGTCAAAATCCAGGTTTGCATCTTTTTCCTATTATAGGGAATCAATGCCCTCTGCAGTATATTTTCCCAAAGCGACATTACTGGTGCAAACATTTCTGGGATCACACAGGAAGCTGGGATGAAGTATCCTATAAAAGGCAAGTACGATGATAAAGGAGTGTGCATTGCAATGCTTCAAGCAGCTTGTTAGTGGAAGCTATAGACGAGTACTTTACGATTAATTCCGGGACTGCTTAGTCCTCTATGGTAGAGTGGGCAGCCATTAAAGTTACGGTGCGTGGGAAATGTCTAGGGCTGGGCTGTGGGCTTTGGGGGCAGATAGAGTCAGACCTGTGTGCGGTGGAAGGGGTGTTGTTGGCACTTGAATCTCAAGTGGTTGCAGACGCTGCAGAATCCGCCCCCTTGTTAGAGGCACGCAGGAAACATGCAGAACTATTAGAACGGCAGAGATGTCTTAATTTTGCGGCTCATTCAGCTGCTGCGCATGCTAAGGCAGATAGATCGGGACCACTTCTTGCTTGGCTGATCAAACAAGATCAGTCGAAGGGACCCATCACCGCTCTTCGGTCTCTGGATGGGGGGGCTTAACTATACCCAACATGAAATACACAGTGAAATGACAGCACATTTTGCACAGTTGTACAGGACTGCCCTGGGTGTCCCTGAGGGAGCGATACGAGAGTTTATGGATGGCCTTTCCCTTCCTGTCCTTACGCCGGAACAGCGTATGGAATCGGATGCCCCGCTCACGTTAGAAGAGATCAGAGGTACGATGCGGGCTTTGCCGACAGGCAAGGTGCCGGGGCCGGACGGTCTCCCTCACGAATTCTATAAAACGTACGCTGACATTCTGAGCCCGCACCTATTTAAGGTATATACGGAAGCACTAGATGGTCTTTCCCTCCCGACCTCCATGACAGATGCCACTTTGATCACGCTCCCCAAGCCGGGTAGGGACCCGACATGCACAAGTGCTTATCGTCCTCTGGCGCTCTTAAACGGAGACTATAAAATATTAGCAGGGGTTTTGGTGGGCAGATTGATGCCGGTTATCCCATGTCTGGTGCATCAGGACCAGAACGGTTATGTTCCAGCTCGAAGTACGTCTCTGAATATTCGTAGGCTGTTTCGGGTGATGCGCTGCGCCGCATCAAACTGGCTGACAGCTGGCTGTGTAGTATTGGACTTAGAAAAGCGTTCAATACGGTCGAATGGTCATTTATGTTTGAGGTACTTCGCCGTTTTGGTTTCGGGTCGTACATGCTGAACATAATTAAATTACTATATGGAGCACCTGCAGTCAGGATCCTTATGGGAACGTTGTTTTCGAAACCCATATTGATTGAAAGAGGGATCAGACAGGGGTGCCCACTTTCCCCCTTAATTTTTTCCTTGGCTATATAGCCTCTGGCTGCAGCACTTCGGCAATCAGCAATGGGCTGGGGAATACGCCTCGGGATGGTCTGCATGCGGTTTCGTTATATGCAGACGATATTCTGCTCTTTGTTAACGATATACAGGCAATTCCCAGGGTCATTTTGGACACACTAGAATTATTTGCTACACTATCTGGCCTGGGAGTGAACCCCTGGGACGGAGGCTTCTCCCCTAGAGGTGGACGCGAAGTTGGTGTCATGGAAACCGTCGGTGTTCAGATATTTAGGCATACGCGTTTATCATGATGATCGGGATCTCCTGGACGGCAACATATCCAGAGCAGTCACAGCATTAAAATCCCAAATTGAATTTTGGAAAACTCTCGGTCATTGGCAGAGTAGAGCTGATTAAAATGGTAATGTTGCCACTTCTATTGTATTACTTTGCTAACCTCCCGATTTATTTGCCGTCGTTCTTCTTCCGGTCATTGGAGGGTGTCGTGAGGGACTTTATCTAGTGCAATACACAATGCAGGGTGGCTTTAACAAAGGTGTACTTGCCTCGGTCACAGGGTGGGCTGGCTCTACCCAATTTTGAACATTACTATCTATCATTACTAACATTACTATCTGGCGTCCCAAATACTCTGGGTGGCAAAGTGGGTGGAGGAATTAAACCTAGCAGATACAGCAGAACGTGGACCTTCACATGCCCTGGATAGGATTCTTTATCTTTTCCATCCGTGCAATAGATCACATGAATTGCTTCCTCTTTTGGTACAGGTTGCTCGAAAGTGCTTTCGTAGGGCTCTACGCCTTACTAGGCATGTTACACCTTATGCGCCAGTTATCCCATTGTTGGGCATGCCGAAAAGGGAGGGATATGTCCGGAGGATGGAGCTTGCTGATTGGCAGGGGGCAGATATATCTACACTGGGGGATCTGTATATGGAAGGGGTGCTGCGGCCAATCCTCTCGCTGTCTGAGGAGGAGGACGTCCCTCCGGGGCAATTCCTGAGCCATGCTTCCTGGTTGGCTTTGTTGAGGCAGCAGTGGGGTGATATTTCGCAGGAAACCCCAACGCATCTTCTAATGCAGTATGTGCATGTGATGGGGACGGGGAGACACCTCGTAAAGTGGTTCGCGGAATCAATCTGGGAACATACCATGACGGATTTAACACCTTTGAGAAATAAATGGGAAACAGATATGACGCGATCATATACAGATAAAGAATGGTCCATACTATTGGAAAGTCCCAGACAAATCCCCAGAAATGCGCATTTCAGGCTAATCCAATTTTATGTAGTGCATAGAGCGTACCTATCCCCGACAAGATTAATAGATATTTCAACAGGGTAGATGCATGTTGCCCAAGATGTACGATGATAGATGCTGATTTGCTGCATATGCTCAGGTCCTGCCCTAAATTGCAAATGTACTGGGATGAGGTGGTCCGCTCCCTGAATACGAGTACGGATAGAGAATTATCTCAGATGTGGGAAGGGTGTATAACAGGGATTTTCCTTAGAAGCAAGAAGCATAAAGCCTCCTCTTTTTAGACCTGGGGTTGGTAGTGGCAAAAGGCTTATTACCTGCCGATGGAAGGCAGAAGACCCCCCTTCGATAAAGGCATGGTCACACTCCATGATAAACTGGGCCAAAGCAGAGGCAGTCTCATTAGTGAGAGAAGACACATTGGGGCTCCGTAAATACCCCATTTCTGAGGTATGGAATGTAATGCTGTGAACACTTCAAGGGTTGGTTACTGTGGAGGACTTGTCTGACATTCCTCAGGTTGACTAAAAACTACTCTAAGCAAGGGATGTAATATGTCTCAAATTGTGGTCTGGAATGTGAAAGATGTATCCTACACCTCAACCAAACTGAATTCCTATATGCTGATAATATATATATGTGTACGTATGTATAAGTTGATAAAACTGCAATGGATACTGTCCGCTTTTTCCCCCACTCATGTAGGCGTTCCTGCATTTTTCCCTTGCCCCTCCAATTGGTTGTATTATTGTTCCTATGTTATGTAATGTACGTTTGGTCGAAATCTTGCCATTTGGACATGGTAGTGAGATAATCTCCGTACTGCACATATGAAAATAATATGTACATGCACAATACATTTACACTGTGTTATTAATAGAAAGCGTACCAAGCTTGGAATGACTTTATTTATATGTTAGACCGAGGGTATGGATAACCCTGATTACCGTGACATATCGCTATTATTTCAGGGTTGTTATATTGATTTATTGTGTTGTATTGTCGGTTTTGATGATTGCCTACTGGTTCTTCTGAAAATGTATACACCTGTCAAATATATTGTATATGTGAAAATCTAATAAACAGATCAAACAAAAAAAAATGCTTCAAGTAGCTTGTCTTTGTCGTGCTCTATGCCTTGTTGCGTTCCAGTCACTTCATTCTTGGAGGGTTCTATCCTGTTGCAGTAGTTCCTGTGTCTCGTTGTACTTTTGCTTTGTTGGATCTTTTAAATGTTTGGAGAGACTTTTAATGGTTTGCTTTTTTCACCTTTTTAGGTACCATATTTTTTCCTTCTTTTATCATCTGCTGAGGACCTTGGAATTCCACATTTGTGGTGCCTTTTTTTGGTCTCACTCCCATGACTTTCCCTTGTTGGCAGAGTGGTGCCTGAAGAAGGTTGCTCTTATCATCCCAACAGGTTTCGCCTGGAGACGGTAAGCGTAGACCTTAGGCAGCCACCTTACAGGTTTGGTGATGACCTTGAAGATCATCAACAGATGTAGAAAAGCGCTGGGGAAAACAAATGATTTTAGGATCTTGAGGCCAATTAAATGTTACCATGTGACTCTGAGTCACCAAGGGTGCAACGCTACAGTCCTGGGCTTTCCCTTTACAATCATTGTATAAGTTCAATTGGAACAGCCAGTATCAGGATTGTAAATCAAAAAAGAATTTAAGTTATTAAACATAAATCCAGGACTGGGGTGCGGCGTCCTTGGTGGCATAGAGTCACCTGTTAATGGTACAGATAAATAGAATAGCTGTCTCTTTCTAACTACCAAGGACGATTCCAGTGGTCTCATGGAAACATAAGGTCTAAGTTAAAGTTGGGTGTTATCTATAAATCTGCTGATTGTTGAGGGCGCGGTAAATCCTATGGTTGGAGAATTTTCTAATGGTGGAGAAAATATAGACTTGATGCAATTATGTCAGCAACAGAGGGTGATTCTGATGCGGTATTCTCTGCGGAGCATCATCCAACGTAAAATAATAACACTCCACAAAGTGCTTGTTTTATATTCCAATACAATTCTTCATCATCCCTCTCAGGGCCGGCTTTACAGTGGTGCACTAGACTAGGAGTTGCGCTTGACGGACGCCATTTGTGCTCTTGGGTGGACAGAGCAGAAAGGTGAGTCGTTATAAGAGCAGCCTGCAGAGATCTTTGGTGGCCGCCAACTTTCAGGATATAATAAGTAACGTCAAAATAACCCTGGCGGGTAATGTACGTGCTGTAGAGATCACGGTTTGTCTAGTCACAGTTCTGACTCATCATAAAGTAGCACAGAGGGTTAATGTGCCTTCTGCAAAGCACAACATGTAACATGCAGATTACTGATTTGTATTTTGTGTACACAGCTCAGTGGGTTACTGCTTTCGTCACAGAAATCCTTTTGTTACTTGCAGTTTATAAGTCCTTCTAATATAGCACAGTGAGCCTTATTGTTTTTTACTCAATCTCTTAATATTTTAAGATTGCTAAAAATGGTTCCTTGGTAATAATACATTCTTACTAGAACAGACATCCACAACCATGGCACTATGCTTTAAATCCTGAGTTTGTGTTTCTCCAGACCTAGCCTCTTAACATATAATGCCAACCAATATGGAGGACATGTGACTTCCACACCTTGTAGCACTCAATGTCTAATGTAACAGCCTCATCAGGGGCAGTAAGCGCTATATAAAAACACTTTACAGTTATAATTTCCTATACATTGATTTACACATTTGAATGAATCATTTTCTCTCTATAAGATGCGCATGTAACGTAAAGCACTCTAACATAACGCGTATTTGTAAAGTGCACATTCACCATAACAGTATCTTAGTGCTAAAAAAACAGATGTTTATTGTTACCCAACTCAATGGTACTAATTTTATCAACCTCAGAAGGATGAATGGCTCAGTGGACCCCCTGGGATTTGAACCTGTGACCATGAGGTCAAACACATGCCCCTAAAGTGGATGCATTAGTCCACTAAGCCACCAGACCCCTACACTGAGATGAATAGCGCTATAAAAGAAATTAAATAAAGGAGAGGGGGGCTATGGAGAAAGAAGAGGAACCGTGAGGGTGATAGTGAGGGAATCAGTTGAGAAGGAGGCCATAGGTAGGGGGCGCCACCACTGCTCAAGCGGCCCTGACCCCTTTCTGATTGAGTTAAAAGTGTTAGCCAGTCGCCCTGTACCCAGCCTCGTCATACGTGTGATAGAGATACATTCACTGACAGCTGCCTGCCCTGACCCAGATGGATGTGCGCCTCCACAGGCCCTTCCTCGCTCTGATGGGAGCACGTAGCACGTCGCACCCGCCTCCCCCTCTACACCCCCATCCCCTGCTGAGTCAGGCAGGCCCAATTTACTTTTAACGGGCCTCTTATGGTGTGAAGCCCCCCAGAGACCTGATCTCCAGTTTAACATTCATTAACCTCCGTCAAAGACATGAAAGCTGCCAGAGCTCGCCGCTGGCCAGGGGCCTGTGAGGATCAAAGCACAGACAGATGCTTCAAAAGATTAATATTCGAACAAATGAATCAAGCGGCCGTCCTGAGTCAGGCACGCGTGGGAGCGCGCAGGGCCAGCCCTCCCCCCCAGGACATTGATGGGGCACGCCGGGAATAATCGAGCCGCCGCCTCCTGCAGGCTTCTAGGCACCTCAGCTAGCCCACCTTGAGGTGGCATTGTCCCTGGGTGCAGTGACAGAAATATTGTTGCATGTTGGCCACACCCTGAACTCTACGAGACTGACGCCTTACTAGAGCTAACAGTTTTTTGCATGTTGGCCATGCCATGTACTCTCTAAAAGACAAGATCCTCACTAGGGCTAACAGGTTGTTGTGTGTTAGCCTTGCCCTGTACTTTCTCTATGATACCGGAGCCTTACTAGGGCTAACAGTTTGGTGCATCTTGGACATGCCCTGTACTCTGGATGCAGTTGGTGCAGCTATTTGATATTTATTGGTTTATAAAGCACCTGAATCACCCACCAAGGGGTATCTCCGCGCTATGCAACTGCTGCAGCCGGCCACAGAAGAGGTACAAATTAGAACAGTGCAGTTTTGAGGAGTCTTCTGAACTGCAAGTGATCCGGGCATTGCCGCAGATGGATGGGGAGTTGGTTTCAGTAGAAGGGGGCTAGGTGGAAGAAGGCTTTACCACCTAGGCGCGATTTTTTGCAATGTGGAACAAGGAGTAGAGACTTCGTCCCTGAGCGAAGGGACCTGGATGGCAGATATTTAGTAAATTTTTCTGCCAGGTAGCTGGGACCTTTGCCATTCATGGATTTGTGCACAATGCAGCAGATCTTGAATCTGATCCGCTTCCGCACTGGGAGCCAATGCAGTTGCTGCAAGAGAGGGAGGGAGGCAGTTCGGGGGGGGGGAGCATTGGAGACCGGGCGAGCCGCGGTGTTCTGGACTACTTGCAATCTGTTCAGTGAAGCTTCGTTAGCTGAGATCAGCAGAGCATTGCAGTAGTCCAGGCGGCTTAGCACCAGTGCCTGGATGAGGGTTTTCTGAGTGGTCAGAGGGAGGAAGAGAAATACCCTACGAAGGAGGCTTAACACATGGAAGCAGGCGCCGGCTGTAGTTGCGGCGTGCTCCTTCATTATCAGTTTCTGGCCCAGGCGGATGCCCAGGTTTTTGACCACAGTTTTGGGAGCCAGAGCGGCGCCCAGCTCCACTGGCCAGTAGCTTGGGGACCACTTCACAGATGCATCTCCGAACAACATGATCTCAGTTTTCCCCGCATTGAGCTGGAGGAAATTATTCCTCATCCAGCTAGCGATAGCCGTCATGCCCTCCGAAAAGGTAGACTGAGCGTTGGGATTGTTTTTGTCGAAGTAAAGTATCACCAGCATATGATATTGGTACGAAACCTAAATTCCTGAGTAATCCCGCTAAGGGAACAACATAAATGTTGAATAAGGTGGGACTGAGACAGGATCCCTGGGGTACTCCCTTAGTCAGTCCCATAGTCTTTGAGCGGAAAGGGCCTAGATTGATAGTCTGAGTTCTATTAGAGAGAAAACTCGACATCCATTGTAAGGCGGTCCCTTGGATTCCAATTTCCCTGAGTCTCCTGAGCAGAGTCTGATGAGCTATCGTGTCGAAGGCTGCCGACAAATCGAGCAGTACGAGAAGTACTGTTTGTCCGTTGTCCAGGGACTGTCTAATATTGTCGGTGACAGCGATCAAAGCTGACTCAGTGCTGTGCCTGGGTCTGAAGCCCGACTGGGATGGATCAAGGCAGCTAGAGGCTTCGACGTAGTCAGACAGGTGTTTGTTAATGTGTTTTTTTAATATCTTGCTCAAGAGAGGTAGCAGTGAAATTGGACGATAATTGGATAGGTCATCCATGGGGGCCTTAAGGTTCTTACGGATGGGGATTATTTGTGCCGCCTTCCGTTCAGAGGGGAGATGACCCTCTCTCATCGAGCGATTGAGGATTGAGCAAATTGGGGTGGCTAGCTGTTTGGAGAGCAGTGAGGTGGTCTTAGCTGGGATAATATCCATCGGGGAGCCTGATTTTACTGTGTTTAGTAAGGACTCTACATCACCGGGCGTGAGCGTGGGGAAACTTTCTAGCATCTGCACGTTAGATGGGTCAGGGGAGTGGTCTGCCGTGGGATCCAACTGAGAGCTTCCGACTGAGGTGATTTTGTCGTAGATCAGTTCAATTTTCTAAGTAAAGTGAGTTGCTATTTTGTGACATAGAGCTGCTTGGGATGGAGCTTCTTCATTGTTGCACGCCTTCGGGTTAGTGAAGGATTTTAAGATCTGGTAGAGGGTTTTGGGGGCATTCCATGCCTGATCAAGTTCAAGTTGCAGCGCAATATGGGCTTTGCGAGCGGTTTTTATACTTTTATGATATTGAGCCAGAGCGGTCTTATATCTTTCTTTATCCTGTGCGTCATGGTTAAGGCGCCAGCGTCGTTCCAGTTTTTTGCAGAGACTCTTTTCTATCCGAAGGTTGGGGGGGAACCAGACTGTCTGAGGGCGCCTAGCTGAACTAGCGCATTGTTTCAGGGTGGTCAGGTGATCAATGGCGGTTTTAATTATAGAATTATAGCGGGCCAGGCATTCCTCTACATTGTCTGAATCAGGGTTCCGGAGTGCTGGAATTATATCCTGGAAGTGGACAGGCGTGATTTTATGCCACTGTCTGCGCAAGCTAAGGGGGGTTGTGGGGGAAACGTCATGTACCCTGGGACCCCTGATTTGAAACTCTATTAGTGAATGGTCCGTCCATGTAAGTGGACAGGGAGCTCCCCAGAAAATGTTAGGAGAGTTAGTAAAAATAAGACCCAACGTGTGACCAGCTGAGTGAGTGGGGCCGTCGTTGATCTTACTTAATTCTAGTGTGGTTAAATCTGCCAGGAGCATCGAGGCATCCTGATTTGCGGTGTTTTCACTGTGAACGTTGAAGTCACCTAGGAGCAAGAAGTTTTTTGTTGAAATAACATGAGAGGAAATTAATTCCATTAGTTGAAGCGAGACGTCTAAGAGGGGACCTGGGGGCTGGTATACAAGGGCGCCTTTCCAACTGTGTTGAGAAAGCAAGTCAATTCTGAAAACTAGGATTTCAATTTTGTCATTGCTTAGTTGCACAAGTATGGAGACTTTGATGGATTCCTTATGGATGATGGGTATATCCCCCCCACCTTGGTTTGTCTGTCCAGCTTTTGGATGCAGTAGCCCTCTGGGAGAGCCACTGCTATGGCAGGGGTGGAGCTGGGTTTGATCCAGGTTTCGGTCAGGAATCCAATGTCGGGGAGCTTGGCTGAAAATAAGTCCCAGATTTCAACTGCATGTTTAGCCAGAGATCTAACATTGTTTAATAGGCAATTCCAGCCTTGGTTTCCCGAAGGCGTCTGGGGAGAGGTGTCTACCTCAACGCAGGGGCTGTGCTGACTTTTGCCCAAGTCAGGTGTCGTACTATCTGTGCGGTGCTGTTCCAACTTCAGGCTCTGAAATGCAGTAATAAGGATAAGAAGGTGTTGCTTTCTTGGCATACCTTACAATCAGCATCCGGGTGGCAAACAGTCTCTTACATGTTCATCACACCCTCTACTCTTTACGGGGCTGGTGCCTTACTCGTGCTAGCACAAAGCTGCTTGTTCAGCACACCCTGTACTCTCTGTCAGAGTGGTGGAGTGCTGGGGCAAGCATTTTGTTGCGTTTTCATCATGTACCCATATAAGGTTGATGCTGGACATGTGCTAACAATTTGTTCCATGCCTGTCCTACTCTGTTCTATGAATATGGCATTGTTTTAGGGCTAAAAATGTTTAGTATTTTTGACATACCCTAGAATTCTCTATGAGGCTGGTGAACTAAGCTAACAAATTGATGCCGGTCTGGCTTCATTTCCTTTGAGTCAGAGAATACTGCCTTTAGAGTGATTCACAGGAGTATACAAGGTACTATATTGAGTGTCGTAGTGCTGTGTGGTAAACAGGAGCGCGGGTGTATCTCTTTTACTAAAGAGAAAATGTGCAAAGTGGAATCCTAATGAAAGTAGATGTTAATGCCATGATAGAATCATTTCCTCAAGAATGGCTCTACCTCAAAGTCCACCCTGCCCATGAAAGTTCAAATTCAGAGAAGGATGACCCACATGTCATCAAAGCATCAGGTCAAATATAAAAGATTCTGCCCACACAGGAATTTGGGTACCCAATAAGCTGTTGTTGACTTCTCATTTCATAAAAACAGTTAATTGCATTCATTATGAGTGGAATTACATGTTCTCATTCCATTACTCTATGTCTACACCACATGTCCCAGATGACCAACTTAGCCAATAAATACATCATGCATTCCTGTGAGCGTTTGCAGTGTAAATCACACAATAAAATGGAAATGTTTCCCTGCCGGGTTAGCATACGGATAATGCATGGGAAAGACAACAGTCGCAAACCGGCAGGGCTCACGCCATGCCAAAACTGTGGACCCAGTTCATTTAGAGATTTATGCCCAGTATGTGTAAATGTGTGTGTGAGAGAGTAAGTGAGAATGTGTGGGATTGAGTGTCAGTAAGTATGTATGAGCAGTAGCGACTGGAGCAGAAAGGTAAAAATAAAGTTAATTAAATAATGTCAAAAAATAAAACAGCTACTCACCACTGGTCGCCAGGGCCTCGAAGCACACTTTCGGCAGTGGAAACGACACATACCGCTTTCTTCACCACCGCACTTCCTCTTGAGCACTTCGTCATTGTCACGTCACTGCAGCCTGATTTCACTGCTTAACAAACAACCAATCCATGCCTTGCTCTCATGCTGTTTTTACTATGAGAGCAAAGCAAAGATTGGTGTGAGCAGGGGAATCCAGCGCTCCAAAAGAGTCTGGGACAGCTGTCCTGTGTTTCCCCCGGCTCCTTAGCAGCGCGTTTCAGAAGCCTAAAGAACGCATGTCTGGTCGGCTACAGTACCAGACCTGTCCAGCCAGACATGCGCATCAGGCTTTTGCTGCTGACTGCCAATCAGCAGGATTGGCCACGCCCTGCCCTACCCAGACATGGGCAAACAGACGTTTAAAGCATGCAGCAGCCGCAGTAAATAGTAATATAGCATTTTTAATTAGCTCTTTTAAATTGGCAATGCGTGTGGTGGCAACAGGGGTGGCGGGTCAACGCCCCAACGCTCAAACGTAGAAACCACAGCTGTGAGTGAGTCATAATGATTGGAAATGAGTGAATGTAAGCGAGTGCGTATGAATAGGAATCGGTGTAAGGGAGTGATAGAGAGTGTGAGACTGAATAAATGAGTGAGTATCAGTTGGTGAAAGTAAGTGAGTGACAATGTGGCAAGTTTGCCATTGGCTCTGGCCTACTGAAGGGCATCCTTGTCTTATGGAGACACCCATGGTAAAATACCGGTGCTGACATTCTTGAGGCATTTCTTAGCATGACAGACATCTGTGGCAATATACTGGCAAACTGGAGGTAATTCTTGACATAATGGACACAAATGGTAAAATACAGGCAATGGCATAGTAGGGGTAATTCTTGGCAAAATGGACTATTTGACAACATTCTATTCAAAATGTTATCAGGGAGGGAGAGTCCCCTAGTAGTGACCTGGCTTTCTCACTTCACTTGCTCACTACGATTCAGAGCAAGTATTGTGTCCCAGAACTTTCAGAGATCAAGTCAGCAGAAAAACATAGACGGTATCTAAAATAGATCTTTGTCTGAGTGTGTTGTTATTTTAATCATGCAGGTAAAATGGAGATTCAGCACTGTCAATTATTGCGATGTCATCAAAGTTAAGGTCATGTGAGGGCGTTTTGGAAAAAATGAGGGTCAAGCGTGATATGATGTCACTTCCTGTGATGTTATTAAGGGTAAAAGGTATGTGATGCCCCCTGCGTTACCACGGGCATTTTGGTAATACGATGCCCATGAAGTATGAATGGATGAATGGGTAAAAAGATGAGTGAATGGATGGCAGAGTGGATGGACAAATGGATGGATGGGTGGATGGTACAGTGGATGAATGCATGATGGAAGGATGGGTAGCCACAGGGCAAAGTGGACGGATGAATGGATGGCACAGTGGATGAATGCATGATGGATGGATAGGTAGACAGCAGAATGGGGGATGGCAGAGCAGATGGTTGAGTAGATGGATGGATAGATGGCAAAGTGGATGGATGGGTGGAGGGATGGATGGAGGGATGGCAGAGTGGATGGATGAGTGGTCTAGAAATGCCAGAATTTAGCACACTTTTTTCTCAATGGCAGAAACTGCTTCAGTAGCCACCTGACATCAACTGGGATCCTAGAATACGATTGATTATATGTAAAAATAAGAAGTTGTCGCTTTAGGATGCGAGAGTGATGCTCATAAACTAATACCTATGCAAGAATGTATGAAGGATTACCGGTTCTATCGGGCATACACTCTCCTTGTGTCACTGTTCCTTCACAACAAAGCACTACTTTGATAATGTCACAGAGGTAATAACTGGTCATTTCTATTCAGTTTGGAAATGCTTAATGGCATTTGTTTGAGTTTTCATCCCTGCCATAAATATTTCTTTCTACACATGGGTTCCATTTCAGTGATACTTTTAAGTACTTTCATTTTTAGGAATGGATTGCCCACACGAAAATCTCAGTTTAATACAGGCACAGTACAAGACTATCCATCCTTAAGAGGCAGAAGAGATGCAGCTGAAGCACAATGCATGTTGTTCAAGTGCTGTATTTACATTGTTCATGGTAGCTGGGTAGACACTGAGGATCACATTGAATCAGACTCTTCCTACAAGTCATTCGTCATTCAGAAGCATTCCTCAGTTGAGATGTGTGCTTCCTCTGTGTACAGCCTGTCATGTCCATGCCAGAGATGATAAATATATGTGTATAAGGGAAAACAATGAAACTACCAGTCACACGCTGCACATTCTGCTCAATCTCCTATGGAACTTTTCTGCATTTTCAAGGAGTTGGCATCTGTCAGTGCCACCAACAACTTGCCTACCTACTCTCCTGGTCTCTGTGATAGCCTCCTGTCTTCGTCAACAACATTGCCTCTCTTAGAGCGAATATAATTGCTGATTCCATCAAGCAATACTCAGAGCATGGTACTCCCTCCCATACCCCCAGTACAGGAGTATGTGTCAGCCTCCGAAGCCCAAGTTGAGAAAATATTCACCTCTCTCAAGAAGTCCTCGCCATCCTGGATTCATGCCAAAACCTAAGTCATCAAACTTGACCTACCGTCACTCTCACTGACCATCAACAACATTGTAAACAGTTCTTTCATCTGTGGGGTAACCCCCAGTCTCTTAAGCATGACATTATTATCCCCAACCTAAAGAAAGCTACAGCAGATCCTTTTATCCCTGAAAACTAAAGACCCATCTTAGAGTATTCTGTGCTGCCAAGATCCAGGAAACAAATGTTCCTTGACAACTCTTCTCCATCTTGAGTTAAATCATACCCCCCCCCCCCCCCTCTCCTTCGCTGCTTCAGGCCAAGGAAGAGCGCTGAAACAACTAAACATTAGAGGAGAGCTCCTTTCTGCCCGTGACCAAAATGCCATTTCCGAAGGACATTCTGAAAGAGGTGGGTAAAGGTGCTCTCCAGGATTCAGGTCACAAATTCTCTTCCTGATGGCAAACCTGGATCTCATCTCCATCCCACCACCCTTGAGGAGCCTGTCCTCTCTACCATGCAACCCGGTCTGCCTGTTTCAGAGAGCCCCAAAGTCAGCACAAGTAAAAACACTACACCCCTCTATCCCAACTAATTCTCATTTAACCACTCATACTACTTTGTCATACCCCAACACTAGACACACACTTATATCCCAAACACAGGAAGAACATCCCCACTCTTATAATAGTAAATTGTTTATATTAATCTCCACAAATTCTTTCTTTGTCTCATATCTCATATAGTCCCTGCTACAAATGTTTACGTTGCAACAGCTGGGGAAGACGTAGTTCCATCCACAACAGGGAAACACACAGGGCCTGTATAAACACATCCACACAACACACCCAAGTATGCTATTATGCCAGTACAAAAATGTTTCATTGTTATTTTATTGTTAGTTTAAAATAACAGTGCAGATAATCTCTTCGGTGTTACTAAACTTTGTCAATCCAATCAACTAGAAATTAGACTGACAACTAAGGGCCTCATTACGATGCGGTTCGGACAGGAACCAACAGCTTGTCGGTTGCAGTCCGAACAGCATCTACTGCTGCGGTCCAACCTATGCATTAGGATGCATGCGGTCGGAGGGACCGACTGACACAATCCGACTGGCTCATGAAGCCCATCGTTCGGTCAGAAACTCCTCATAATCCCTTAAGGATGGCGTTTACGCCATTGGGATTATGATGTCGGTTTCTGACAGCCTTTCCATGTCGGCCTTTCCGACATGGAAAGGCTGTCAGAAAGTGACTTTGGGGGCCTCTAGTAGGGCCCCCTTGCCCCCTGGCCCTCCGCATGTGGCCCGGGGGGGGCACCTGTGGTGCCCCCTTAACATCTCTGCACCGTGTGGCAGGAACCATGCAGGGATGTTTAAAAACTTCAATTTTTCAATGGGAACTTGTGCTCCGGGCGGTTTCAGCCCGCTGCACAAGCTCCCATTGAAAAATGGAAGTTTGCAACCGCACCATATTGGGTTGGAACCACCGACCAGAGGTCGGTCGGTTCCCAATCCACAGCGATGTCGCAATTAGGGCCTCAGTGAACTAGTAAATAGTCCTCAATTCCTTTGTTTAATCTACTTTTAAGGTCATGAGTTGTCCTCCCATCCAGCGCCTTCCTTCACATCTACTTCTGCATCTAGCGCCATATGAACATGTGGACTGGCCCCAGACAGCAGGCAGGTGGTAGAGACTGGCAAGTCCACCACCCTCTGTTTTCTGTTTGGTTTAACCATATCTCTCTTTCCATATGTTTGGGTGTCAGGATATTTATCCCTATATTAACGAATCACAATGTCGACAACAAGGTCTTCAGCTTTTAATATCAGGTCTAATGAATAATAAGCCATATGTCTATGTCAACATATGCATCCATATGTTTTCTAACTTCATGGGCAAGGATATGTTAGTGTTATGTCACATATCCTTATATCCACCCATGTCCTGCTTGTCCTGAATCATTGAATGTGTTATCCTTTGTCATTGTATTTAACCCTCTGATATGTCATTGGATTGTCAGCACAAGTATGTCATCTTAATCCCAGTTTTTTAACATACAGAAGCAGAGACTTTGTTGTTGATGTTCTGTGTATCCAACACGTCACTGTACCTTCATACTATTGTTGTATGGATGTTTTATTATTTTGTATATGCCTCTCTTCTCGGCCATAGTGAGGGAAGAGCCTCTGGTCTTTCCTCTGAGACCTGTACCACAGATGACATCAGAAGACATCCTGGCAACAATAATTCGGCCCTTTGCCATTCATCTATCAGGTAAGTTTATGACCAACTTACTTCAATTACTCAATGTTATCATTTCCACTTTCTCTGCATCATTCCATATGGTTTGCCAATGTATGCCGTTTGATCCTTTAATACTTGTAAATGGAGTATGATATATGTCTTATTTACATCTGCCTGCACTGACATCATGTGTGTCAACCATCGCTGTTCTCCTCTATTCCATACTCAGACTCATCTTTCATATTAGTATTCTCTAGAGCTGTTGGATCGGGTGAGACATTATCACCACTGCCGTCAAGAGCACTCGTTCAGCAGCTGATGTCAAGATGTCCATCTACAAAGCATCGCCCTTGGCAGTAGTAGGTGAGGTGACATTGCATATAAGTAATAATGCCACGTATGGATCAACCATTTACTATATGTTAAAGTATGCTGCTGTGTGCCTAAGTTAAAGTGTAACTGCTTTCAGAAATCTATTGTGAAATAAGTCTGGTGCATTTTGTGTAAACCTCATTGTATGACTTGCAACATTTTTCATCTTCCTCTTACAGGTAAAGGGAACACTGAACCCGACAATGATGCTGTACCATCCACAAACAGAGGACGGCGGGCAGTCCCAGGAGGAAATCCTATTCTGCAGGAAGCTATCTTCATGGCCACCACTCCAGAGGAAGAGGAGGAGGAGGAGGAAATGGTGGTGGAGGACATTGTTGGCCCGCCAGAGAACATGAGCTAAGACCAGTTCACGGCTGGTCAGCAGTCCTCCTCTATTGACTCTCCTGAGGACTGGGAGTCTCCGGCTACAGACTAACCAGCCATGGATGCTTGTTCCAGCTATTCTGGCCTCCCATACAAATTGCCCTCAGCTGCTCTTCCCATTCATCAATTTCTCCTCCACAACCTCCCAGATGAAAATCCTCTCATGATGGGCAATCTGATGGCCATGTCAGGTAGTAACACATGTTTGTGTGTGAGTGTGATCCTGTGTGAGATTCTGGACCACTTTAGGGAATCCCTCAGATGTTTGACAGGCAGACCTTGTGCCGCAAAGCTGTAGGGTCAGGGCATGCGGATGACTGAACAGAGGCACTGCAAAAACCTGCCAGACCCACACCACCCACCCACACTTCCACAAATCCTGATATTAATCCACAAACCCTTCACAACTACAAACACAACCACAACAACAAGCTCGAATGCAATCAATTTTGCCTGATCAGAGATTTGGACAACTCTGCAGGGGACATGAACACCATTCCCTGGATCACTGTGCTTCTCTCATAACACCTCACTCACCCACTTAAACACACATTTTATACAAATATTGTAAGAAACATTCCCAAATCATTTATTCAAACACTCAACTGTGACCGCCTTTGTCAATAAAATTCATAGCACTTAACCTATCCTCGTGTATTTTTTAATGTGTTTGTTGTTATGTAAAGTCACAGGTTAAGTTATGTGTGTCAAGGTATTGTACAGCATCTACATACATTGCCATTTCACACTGTCATACAATTGCATTGTACTACGCGTACATTCGCATACTCATAAAAAGAAAATCAACACATCCAACATGTTATTTAAATGAGATTTGCAAAAAATGAAACTGTTTGAAAATTTTGAGACTCAGGGACAGTCCTTAGTAATTGGTAACATAAACTAAATTAATATCTTTGTTCAGATGGAAAATTTGAATTAGAAGAGTGTAGGATGATCATTCACACATGCTGGGAATATCAGGAACAATGTCTATTTACAAGTAGAAGATGAAGTCAAATTATCATTAAATACTCAAATCCAATCTAAACTGTGCTAACACCTAGTACAAATACCTTAAAACAAAGGCAAATATGCAAAACAATGTAAATTGTCAAAATAATAATAACATTCAGTCCCCCAACCCAGATGGAGTGTCAGAGACAGTGCCCCGGATTAGGAACGAAAGTTCCTGTCCATCCTCTGGTTCTGATTTTATCACAACAACATTTAACTCCTTCTAAGATGCAGGTATGTGGCTGGCTGGAGCAGGGACCCATGAGAAACATGATTGTTAGACCTGTCAGCCTTAGAGTGGTCTTCCCCCAAACATTTTGCCTTCACCCTTCCTAATTTTGCTGATCTCGTTTTTTTTTGGTCTCAGTACTCTGTGCACTTAACTACTTCTAAACAAGGCTAAAGTGCTTGTGCTCTCTACTTTAAACATGGTAGAATTGGCTTACACCCAATAGGCATATTTAATTTGCTTGCAAGTCCCTAGTAAAGTGGCAATAAATGTACCCAGGGCTTGTAAATTAAATGCTACTAGTGGGCCTACAGCACTAATTGCGCTACCCACTTAAGTAGCCCTGCAAACATGTCTCAGGCTTGCCATTGCAGCCTGTGTGTGCAGTTTTAGACTGCCATTTTGACATGGCAAAATAACCCTTTTGCCGGACCCAGACCTTCCTATTTAATACATATAAGTCAACACTAGGGTAGGCCCTGAACAGCCCAGAGGGCAAGTTGAGGTGTATTCAAAAAGTTGGACATATACTTTTAAGTTTTACATGTCCTGGTAGTGAGAAACTCTTAAATTCGTTTTTCACTACTGCAAGCACTACCTCTCCTACAGCATAACATTGGGTTACCTTATTACATTTAATAGGTAACAACTTTAAACTAGGAGTAAGTAAACAGGTCGAGTTTGGTTTCTAAAGAATTTTTAATGATAAAGTAGGATTTTTCATCACAATTCTAAAAAAGACGCTTTTAGAAAGCTGTCATTTTCTTGTCCCAACCATTTGGTGTCTGCTGCCTGTATCACATGACTAGGCATAGTTGTCAGTTGGTCTTTGTGTATTGCTTCCAGACAGTGAGACAAAGAGAAGCTAGGTATTGGCAGGATAGGCCACTCTTAGTTAATGAGTGGGGGGAGAGTCACCTAGCTCACTTTCTCATCACAAAGGCCATGCCTGGGCTCTCTCAAAAAGGGTTTGATACTAGTCTATTGTGACCCAAGACAATCTGGGGCCAGGGCAGAGTGGCAGGAAATCCCAAGCACCTCTGGGGTTGGAAACCTCTGGAAGCTTCTATTTCAAAGTGGGCACCAGGTATAAATATTGGACCGCAGACCCCAACTCCTTTGTACAATCCTAGACCTGTGGATGCTACAGAAGGACTGCTGCGCTGCTTTGCTGCCACAAGGACTGCCACTCTGCGGCCCTGCTTGCTGAGAAGGAAGACTGGACTTGCAACCTTCAACCCAGGCTGAAGTGAGTTCTAGGGTCAGTCATTTGACCTGCTGTTCTGAGCTAAAGTGACATGACAAGCTCCCTGCAACTGTCCAGCTGACCTGTTGCCTTGACCTGCTGGACACTGCTGGAGTGAGTCCTGGATCCTTTGTGTGGCCTCAGTGAGCTCCTCTGAAGTTTTAGGGATCGTTGGAAACTTGCCAGTTCGCGCCAACATCTTTCTGCCTGCGCTGCCTGCAAATGCAAAGTTCTGGTGAACCTGACTCTTCGCGCTACAGTGATCGCCAATGACGCTCGGCAGCTCATGAGCGGCACTTCGGCAACAGGAAGCTCCAGCCACGACCATCTGCGATGTTGACAGGATCTTCACACTATAATAATGACCATCCACGATGCCTGGCCTGCTCTTCGTGCTTCTTCAGCAGCCCACTTCCAAATGGAACTCTTTGCGCTGGACTGTGAAGGTAACTCTTTCAGTGGACTAATCTGGTCCCTGTACCTGGTCTGCGCTCCATGAAGGCAAGTCTGAACTTGTGACTTTCACCCGGGCTTGCACGACCAGATAGCCGGAAGTGGCACTTTGTGCTTTTTGGCCCTATTTTCACTTAAATATTAAAACTTGCATATCTCTGGTTCTACTGATTGGCTTTTGTCATTTTTGTCTTTAAACATTGACTAAATGTTACTCTATTTTTCTAAATTGGTGTGGGACTTTTCTTTTGTTGTGTTTCACTTTATTACTGTGCGAGTGCTGCATTAATACTTTACATAGAGCCTCTAGCTTAAGCCTGACTGCTTTTGTGCCAAGCCACCAGAGGGTTAAGCACAGGTTCATTTGGAGTTTCTTGTCACTTCTACCTGACAAAGATTGTGGTTGCTGCTTGAGTAGAGTTTCATCCCCCCTCAACCAGTAACCCAATTTCTTATAATGATACACTCCGGTATTGGGGGAAACAAGTTGTATGAATGTAGATGAACCGCCAGATCAACGGCGTATCATCGACCTGCTTCAACACCCGCCGCATGCTTCGAAAGACGTTCAAATGGATCCCACCCGAATCCAGAAAAACTGTCAAGCACGCTCTCATCAGTAGCAGACTGGACTACGGCAACGCTCTCTGCGCTGGAATCAACAAGAAACTCCGCAGACTTCAGACCGTTCAGAATGCCACAGCCAGACTGATCCTCAACATCCCCTGCCGCAGCCACATCACCCAACACCTCAGAGAGCTCCACTGGCTCCCAGTCGAAAGAAGATCAACCTTCAAACTCCTCACCCACGCATACACGGCCCTCCACAACACCGGACCCACATACCTGAACACCGCCTCTCCTTCCACGCACCCAAAAGACACCACCGATCAGCCGACCTCTCTCTGGTCACCGTTCCACGCATCTACAAGACCAGAAAGGGAGGAAAATCCTTCTCCTACCTCGCAGCCAAGGCCTGGAATGACCTTCCCCTCCACCTCCGGCAAGCCCCCATACTGAACCAGTTCAGGAAGGACCTAAAGACCCAGCTCTTCGGATGACCCCAGCACTCAACAGAGCCCACCCCCCCCCAGTGCCTTGAGACCCTCGCGGGTGAGTAGCTGCGTTTTACCAACCCTGATTAAATGCACCAGGTGACGTGGCAGGAGCATGTGTGGAGGGTTGTGGAAGCAGATGAGAAATTATGCCTGCAATAAAGGAGGGCAAGAACACAGTCTGATTTTAAGTTTGACGGAAGAAATTGTGTCCGTTGGAATGGCGAGGACATTACCTTCACCATACAGACTATACTACGTCCCTCAAATTTAGACATGACCGCCCGCCTGGTGGTCATCTCTGTCACTTAAAAGGAACCGCAGTCACAAAGGATCCCTTCAAGATATAAATGGTTTGATGGACAGCTGCTGTCAGATTCTTTTAGCTGTTAGTTGTATGGTATGGCAAAGCTTATCGTGGACTATGCCAAAAACTTAAAGTGGGCCAACCTGTTCCTTACCATTGCTTGCCTTTGCTGTCACTCGTTTGCTTGCTTTTTATTCAACGGCTTTCCTTGTTCATCTTGTCCATCCCCTTCAGCATAGCCTCCATACCATCCTTTTGATTTAATGACTTGTATCCTTCCACTATTCACATTTAGGGAACTACTTTTTTCTTTTTCTTTCCACACTATGAGAGCGCATGCTTTTTGATACTCTCTCCATTGTGTGCGGCTTCTCTTCCCCAAACACCCGTCCCATTGTGTCCTCCGTTTTGCTCCCTTATCCCTGCCAATCTCCTCCATTGATTTCTCCACCCCACCCCACAGTAACTTTATTATTATTTTTTGGGCTTCCCATGGCCCAGCCTAAAGCAAATCCATAGTTCCTTTGCCCCCGCCCACTCCAGTGCTTCAACCCCACTACTCCCGCCACCCGCTCCTCCATGGTACCCTGCCCTGAGCCTCCACCCTGTGGTCCTCATGTGTATTTTCATTTTTAGGTGGGCTCGACAGCAGCTTGCTGCTGGGCTGCTCTGTCTTACCAAAGGTGCACTTGGACTACTCAAATATGATTTTTTTTTTGCTCAACCATCTTGAGTCTGATGCCTACTCTTTTTTAACAAAAGGCACATCCATTTCAGGTGGTTCCAGCTATTTTAGGACTAGTCGTACAGTCAGATCACCCGCACAAGAGTGTTATGGGATTATTTCGAGTTAGACGGATGTCCTGTGTGCTCTATGTATAGTGTATACGTCTGCCCTATTTAGAGTGTATGGGGGGGGCTATGTTTGCCAGAAAGTCTTGAACGTTAGCGCAGTGGTCGGAATAACCGAGGACTTTATCGCATCCATTAATTACCAGGAGGGATAAAATCTGTCCACCATGATAACTTTTACAGGGTGAACCCTGCCAGAATGTCTCAGCAAAAATGCCAAGACTTAGCTAGACATGCAGATTTTAGAGCAGTAGGCAATAACATCTGCATGTTATTCCCCAAAAGGTGGAAACGATCTCACTCAATAAATTCCAACCCACGGTGCATTTGGTGCGATAAATTACGACTAACCCACTTAATGACGTCCTAATTGTTTGGCTGAGGCCACGTGTCCGCATCATCTTGCCCACGCTGTTCACCTTTTACGTCTGGGAGTGGAGCCCTCCAAGGTGATCAGAGCTGGAATGCGGCGCAGGCCGGCAGAAGATGTCTCGGTGGCATGCTACAATGTGTTTTTTCTTTACTGCCGTAAAACACTGCCTCAATTAGTCATAAGTTTTTTAATTCTGCATGTGGAAGAAATCCCACTCTGGACACCACTGCATATGCACTGTGGATAGTGCTTAAGTTGCATAAGTAGTGCAGTATAGGGCTGATATGACACATTGTTCCAGGGCTGCTCCTGTTTCTCAGTCCAGCCGCGCGCACAGTGTGCAGCCATCAGCACCGGAGAGATGAAAGAGGAGGGATCCGTGGACCACCCATGTCTGAGGAGATCACCTCCCTGAGGTCTACTTCTGTGGCATTCTTCAATCTTTCTGTGACCCTGCTCTGCTGGGAATCTGAGAGGCCCACAAACATAAGGGCATATTTAGAGGCCAGGCGGCATAAGGATGGTTCGATGATATATCCCCGAGCAGGACTGTTCACCGAGGCATTGTCAGTGCTTGTTCACTACCATCTGAAAGAGAAGAGTAACTGGCTGTGGTGGTACATACATCACTGGCAATCTGTCAACCATGTAGTAAACACACGATGCAGTATTATATATCTTACGATCTACAGAAAGTGAAATATCAATACTATACCGCAGAGATGGTGACCCGACACATCTGTGATGTGCACATCCCTCAGTTCACAGGTTCACGTCTGTGAGCAACTAATCCACGTCCGTTCCATCTTTCCGGTAAAGAAACCATGTTGTCCAATAGCCATGTTAGTAATTAATTGTTAAATGACCGAAGCAAGTGTCAAGATATCTCTGTGTTTCAATGTTTTCTGTAAAGAATGTTTCTAGGGATTCTCCAGGACACAAAGGCTCAAACCTCGGCTGAACTTGTTCTAGGAGGAGGATGGAGCAGGACTCTGAGTTCAGGGCTTGCAGCTCACACAACAGGCAGGCAGGGACTTGCTTTAATCAGGGATGTGTTGTACTGTTTCAGTCACTATCGTGTCATGAAAGAATAAGTGAGAAAGGGATGGAGGCCGCCAGCAGCAGGGGGCGCTGTGAAGGGAGGCAGGGCAGCCTGCAGGCCATCAGGACAGCTTTAGGAGCAAGACCACTGACTCATTGTCAGTGAAATTGCTCTCCCACCCTCGCAGCTCCACCATTAAGTGAGGTGCCCCTGCCCCTGCACTCTTGAGTGTTGGTGATCGAGGCCCTCCTCCACCCGCAGGTTTCCCTGCGCCTCATCCCTGGTGGTCCAGTGGACCTCCGTTTCCTTCCTCTCTCTCTGCTCTTTCACTCGTTTTTCTACCCTTTTTTATCTTTCACCTTTCTGCACTTTTCTGCATCTCTGCTCTTTTGTGCCTTATTTCTGCTTATTTTCCCTTTTTTCTTTATCCCTTATTTCCTCCCTTTACCTTTCCCCGCCGCTGCTGCCCCCGCGGCCCCTCCCCCAGCGCGACCGGCCCAATCCAGCTCCCTCCCCGCTCCCGCCTCCCAGCTGTCCAGCCCTCCCGACTCCCTACTTATCGGCGGCCGCTGTGGGACAGGCGAGCAAGACCACTGACTCATTGTCAGTGAAATTGCTCTCCCACCCTCGCAGCTCCACCATTAAGTGAGGCCTGCCCCTGCACTCTCGAGTGTTGGTGATCGAGGCCCTCCTCCACCCGCAGGTTTCCTGCGCCTCATCCCTGGTGGTCCAGTGGACCTCTGTTTCCTTCCTCTCTCTCTGCTCTTTCACTCTTTTCACTCGTTTTTCTACCCTTTTTTTATCTTTCACCTTTCTGCACTTTTCTGCATCTCTGCTTTCTTGTGCCTTATTTCTGCTCATTTTCCCTTCCTCTCGCTCTGCTCTTTCACCCATTTTCACTCGTTTTTCTACCCTCTTTTAGCTTTCACCTTTCTGCACTTTTCTGCATCTCTGCTCTTTTGTGCCTTATTTCTGCTTATTTTCCCTTTTTTCTTTATCCCTTATTTCCTCCCTTTACCTTTCCCCGCCGCTGCTGCCCCCGCGGCCCCTCCCCCCCAGTGTGACCGGCCCAATCCAGTTCCCCTCCCCGCTCCCGCCTCCCAGCTGTCCAGCCTTCCCCAACCCCTACTTAATGGCGGCCGCGCCGAAGGCGCGTCAAAGGCAAGCCCGTCTGCGACCCGACCGCGACCAGCGCCAGGAACCCTGGACCTCCGCCCCGCCAACGCTACGACCCAGCAGCACTCCACGCACTCAACTCAGGCCACAACAACAACTGCAAGCTAGCATCACCAGCCGACACCCACGGACCCTTCAGCTGTCACCGTTGCCGGCACACCTGCAGTACCGCCAAGAACACGGATCCAGCACAACCCGCCCACAAGAACACAACCGAACCGAAGACCCTGCAATGCATCCTCCTCAACGTCCGATCCCTCCACAAACACGCCACCGAAATCTGGGACCTCCTCGACAGCACCACCCCAGACGTAGTGTTCTTCACCGAAACCTGGGCCAACACCACCTCGGGACCGGACATCGCCATCCCCCAGGGATACAAGATCTCCAGGAAGGACCGCTGCACCCGCCGAGGAGGAGGAATCGCCATCGTCCACAAATCCAGCCTCCGCCTGAGCACACTCCCCGACGAGCCCACAGAACTGATGGAACACCTTCACTTCAAGATACTGGCCAGCCCCACCGCCACCCTCCGAGGAACCCTCATCTATCGACCCCCTGGACCCCGCGGACCCTTCGCCAACTCCATCACGGACATTATCTCCCCGCAGGCCATCGCATCCACCAACTACACCCTGCTGGGAGACCTCAACTTCCACCTCGACAACCAACTGGACCCCAACACCACATCCCTCCTGGACAACCTCCACAACATTGGACTCCGCCAGATCGTGACCGAGCCCACGCACTCAGCAGGACACACCCTCGACCCCCTCTTCACTACAGGAAACTCCATCACCTTCAGCCCCACCACCGAACTCCCATGGACCGACCATCGTTGCGTCCACTTCACCTTCAGAACACCCACCATCCACAGACACCAGCACCTGCTCCCACGAAGAAACTGGACCAAAATCGCCGACGACCAGCTCACCTCCTCACTCAACAACTCCACCCCAACCATCGCAGAAAACGACGACCCCAACACCGCAGCCCGAACCCTGCATAGATGGATCTCGGACAGCACCAACACCATAGCCCCCTCAAGAAAAACAACAATACCCGCGCCAAGAAAGCCAGATGGTTTACCACCGAACTTCGAGAGTCCAGACGCACATGCCGCCGCCTCGAAAAGGGCTGGAGGAACACCAAATCCACAGAAGCCCACAACAACTTCAGAGCCGCCACCAACGCCCACCATCAACTCATCAGAGAAACGAGGAAAAAGCGATTGAAGACAGAATCTCCACCCACGCGCACAACAGCAAGGAACTCTTCAGCATCATCAAGGAGTTCGCCCAACCCACCAGCGAGTCTACCGACATCCCTCCCTCACAAGACCTCTGCGTCAAACTCAGCACCTTTTTCCAACACAAAATCAAGAGCATCTACGACAACTTCGACGAAGACAACCAACACACTGAACCCTCACCAACCACCCCCGACACCCGGAAACCAGCGATTGACGACTGGACAGCCCTCACCACTGAAGACACACTGAAGACAATGAAGTCAATCCACTCAGGGGCCCCCATGGACCCCTGCCCCCACCACATCTTCAACAGAGCTGCCAACACCATCGCACCCATGCTCCGCCACACCATCAACCGCTCCCTGGCGACCGCCTCGTTCCCCGACGACTGGAAACACGCTGAGGTCAACCCCCTCCTAAAGAAACCCTCAGCAGACCCCACCGACCTCAAAAACTACAGACCCATCTCCCTGCTCCCGTTCCCCCTCCTTGATGGAATGGAACCTGCACCCCACCCCCCACCCCTAGCACCTTGAGACCCTTACGGGTGAGTAGTCGCGCTTTAACAAACCCCTGATTGATTGATTGATTGATAGGAGGAGATGAGGAGATGAGGGAGCGGGGAGGTGGGGGGGGACATGGGGGGGGGGGGGCATTGGTTCAGAGATGGCGGGAATGGCAGTTCAGGCCTCGCTTCTCTGCTTCTGTATTTAATTCCAGATAATTTACTGGGGATGAAGAAGGAAGTCAGGTGAAGGGCGGGCTCTGTTTCCACACAGGGTTTTATTTGGTTTACTAAAAGAGCCCTTCCCATGCTCTCACCAGTTGGGATGAGGGAGTCAAGTCCAATGTGCCACTGGTGCGTGTTGGTTGCCTCTCCAGTCTGCATCTGGGTGGCCCTGAGATGTTATACCAAGAACTATCCATCCTCCAATCAAATTCCACCGGTTGGCAGAAGGTGCTGCAGCTACCGAGTGGCGCTATGTCACGGGTCACATAATTCAATCAAACAACACTTGTAAAGCGCCACACTCTCACCCAAGGGGTATCTAGGTGCTGTGTCTCCGTCTAAGAGCCAAGTCTCGAGCATCTTTCTGAAGTCTGCCAGCAAGGGGCTGTACGGATCTGGAGGGGGAGGTCTTTCCAGTTCTTGGCAGCGATGTAGGAGAAGGAGCGGCCACTGCTGTGGCTGTGACGGATGCAGGGAGTGTGTGTGAGGGTGAGTGAAGAGGAGCGCAGGTGTCTAGCAGGAACATGGAACCAAGTTTGGGCTTTTAGCTGATAATAAACACATACACTATGTATTTCGCTGTAGGCTTTGCGTGCAGTCAAGAGAGATAATGGTGCAGTATGATTGCGTGTAGCTGCCTTACTTTTCGATATAACTTTGAACGACTTAAAGGGTCGCCTTGTCTTAACGCAGGGGTCTCAACCTTTTCTGTAATGAGAGCTACTTATGATCAATGAAAATCACACTGAGTTACTAATAGTGTAATTGTTGTTGTAATAGTGACCACATCAGGCAAGATTACATTAGTGACCACATCATTCAAGATTACTAGCCAAGATCACCTCTGTGTATTAGGCAGGGTAGCCAGCAGTAATATAAACAAGCATTGGTCAAGTCAATAGGTCTCACGTATGCAAGAGCTATTGGCTTTGCCAATGTCTATTAGCCATGTTGTAAACTAGCGAAGCTGCTGTGCAGCATGTCTAAAAGTAATATAAAAAAAGCATTATAAGCATTTTTTTTTAATCTTCCAGCATCATAGAGCTTTTTAATAACTTTTATAGCACTTTTTAAAATAACTTTTAGCCATGCTGCCCTACAACATGGCTAAAAACATTGACAAAGCAAATAGCTCTCACATAGGCGAAACCTATTGGCTTTGCCAGTGTTTGTTTTTCTGCTGTTATTACACCCTTTTTCTTGGCATGGTAGGGCTGTAAATTCACACTCACTGTGAGTCACTGGGTCACACAGCATGCCATGGGGCTTGTAGCACAGAAACATAATGCTGCACCAGAGTGTCTGTACTGCATGTAGTGATCTCTTCCTATGTACCAGAGAGTCTCTCCCAAATCATATTGCTGTATGTGTACAGGCACTGTATACACACATCACCATTAATACCTGTGCACAAGGGCCAAATAGCAAGAGGGGATGAGAAGCACGTAAGGGTTCGCGCATCATGGCATAGCTGACATCCCTTCTGGTTCAAGGATGTGTTGCTTTGTATTGAATTTGCAGTTCACCCCCCTCCCCACCAGCTACCCTGCTTCTTTTGATACATTACATGCATGTCTGTCGGCTACTGTAACTCTCTTGCTGAATGTTCCATGCAAACCACTTTAAGAGCCACAGTTGAACACAAGATTCTGGTTACTTTCTATATCTCACCAAGTAGACTGGATAGTTTGCATGCAAGACCCTCCCTGTTTAACTACTTTTTTTCTGCATGCCACATCATTCAATCACAAGACTGTGATGCACGCAATGGGCAGACAGGCTCATGGTTACACTGTATACTCCGACCCGGTACACATATTGTACATAAAGTTGTAGGAGGGGGAATCAATGCGGAGGGAGAGCATCACAGAGGGCTGGGGAAACGGGAAGCAACACGGAGGTGGTGGGTAGGGAAGCAAATGCGGGAAAGCAAATGGACATGAGAGCACAACATGGAGCTGTGGGGAAAAGACAAAGGTGAAAAGCAATGGGGAGAGAAAAAGCACACGAGGATGAGTGCATCATGGAGGGGCGGGGGAGAACCACAGGAGGAAACAAAGAAAAATAGGAG
Organism: Calotriton arnoldi; assembly: GCA_963921515.1. Lineage (NCBI taxonomy): Eukaryota > Metazoa > Chordata > Amphibia > Caudata > Salamandridae > Calotriton > Calotriton arnoldi. Next base: position 1,946,717 of record CAWUFW010002109.1, read on the forward strand.
CGCGGTGGACATGGGGCAGTACTCATGTGAGACAGATGGAAAACATGTACACTTATAGAGTGCTAAAACAAAAAGAAAAAAAGTAGGGTCATGCTCCAGGGGAGGGATCAACACAAGAATAGGATGGAAACCCACACACATGAATGAATAAGAAACAAGAAAATGAGAGTGACAATGAAGTTAACCAATGATGAGCAATGGGCGGGCTCTAAGCCTACAGTAAGTTAACAATAGTCTCGCAACAGATATCGTATATGCTTTCTAGTAGGCTTCAACTTAAAAAACTTTATTAGTTTAGATAATAGATATAGATTTAATGCCCCTGCACCAAGGTAATACTAAAGTAAGCGTTAAATATATTATGGTAATTCAACCATTTTTCTCCAAACATCAGCTTATGAGTTCTGAAAATACACACATTTTCAACTCGAATACACAATTTTCAATTTTGCCATACATCTATTAATGCTGCCAAGCAAAAGCTAATTTAGTATGCTGGGCTGGACGCAGGAGAGCTACTTACAGGTAGCTGGAGAGCTACAGTAGCTCATGAGCTACTCGTTGGAGAAGCCTGTCTTAATGAGTATGGAGACCATTTACAAATGCTTTTTGGCATACATAAAGTAGTACTCCTAAGCTAGTCTTTTAAGTACTCCAACATGCCTTTGGGGATTGACCACAAAACATATAAATCTGAAAGAAACAGTTAGTTATAGATTCCTTACCTTAGAATTACCCCCAGGCATCAGACTGGATCCGGAAAGGTTTTCGTCAGCAGTACCCCTGCGCGTCGGAAGGTGGCGTCAGTCGACTCCGCATTCGTCGTTGGCGTCGTGGTCGCCGGGTTGACGTCGCGGTAGCTACATAGACGCGACATCGAACGCGGAGTCGACCGACGCCACCTTCCGATGCGCAGGGGTACTGCTGATGAAAAACTTTCCGGATCCAGTCTGACGCCTGGGGGTAATTCTAAGGTAAGGAATCTATAACTAACCTGTGTTTCTTACAGATATATCGATACCGAAGGTAAGTAACTTGTTCTTTTGGAATAAAATTTGAATATTCAACGAATATTCAAATACAATTAGTACAAAGAAGGTAACCTGTTCCCTCTTTGCACTTTTACCAATAGGCAGTTGGACGTTTCAGACCAGATGTACAAAAGCATGTAAGAGTATGTAAAAAGAGTACGCCTGTAGTACTGATTCCTGCCTTCATATATGCTTTTTTGGGATTCAGACAGTATGCTGTTCCAGATTTTAGGATTGAAATCGTATGAGAAGAGTGATAAGGTGGAGTTCTTATGCCATAGTTTCCCGATAATGTGAGCTTCTTCATGAAATAGTAAGCTGTATTGAATTTCAGTGTGTTAAAAATAATAAAAGCTGAAATAAAAGTACATTGAGAGATCCAATTGAGTTTGGTTTATTCAAGGGTAATATGTGTAAAGTTCCTAAGGCCCAATTACAACAAATGCTGAACTGCACCGCACATAGATATTTCTACACATGAAGTATTGATACTCCAGGTATATGTACATCTCGAATGTGAGAATACTGAGCCATTATGAATTGGGCACTCGTACATGAGGTATATTACATATATGGAACCAGTTTTTGGTACCAATTTCTCCATCTTTTTCCCCATTATCGTGCCTCAGAGAGTACCAACTAGATTCCTACGTGTGCTGATGTCAGTTCTTGACCATGTCATTGTTTAGGTCGTGGTGGATGATAGTTTTGTTTTGGTTTAGTTTTAATTTCAGCGAGGAAACACAGTTGTTGATGTAGTAAAGGGATAAACCATTGTTCAGTTATACATAGACCTGGGTATCATTCACCTATTGGTGGTACGAGAGGCCAAGGGAGTTTTGGAATCCCCAGAAGGTTCTAGGTGTAGGATAAATAGTATGGGGACAAGTCTGATCCATGAGGGACACAAAACGCAGGGTCGCCAAATTTAAATTCATATTTAACGAAACCAGAAAATCTATTAGTAGAAATCAATTGTGTTAAATTGCATTAATTTATTGTCTTTGGAGATCAATTTCTAACTGTGCACAAGCAAGCATGTATCAGGCCAGGTTCCACAAAGTGAGTAATTACCAGGAGCCTAGAGTTCTCTAAATGGGAGAGAGCTCTTGGCCCTAGTGATCAAACATACATTACTCCAGTGCAGAAGAGAATGTTGATCCCAATTAGGAGTCCTAAACTCTCTGGGTGGTCCTGGGTGAGCAGTCCAAGGGTTAATTCAAGAGAGGCACATGTGGGAGAGAAGAAATAGTGACGCAAGCAACAATAAAGTAAAACTGTCCAGCCAAGGGTTGTGTGTTCACAAAGTTTAATATTAAATCAGATATATATTTTTTATATATATATATATACATATACACACACACACACATATATATATATATATATTTATATATATATATATATATATATACACTGAAAAAAACAAAGGTTACAGGGACGAAATAGTTAGGCTCAGGTTTCACTTCACTCGTACAAATCCAGTGAAATTCAGCAGTTATAGTGAGCTGAGCTAACTATAACTCGCGCCCCCGCAATGCACTGCTTATGACCTCACTTATTACATCATTCATGACATGGTCAGTGACATCACTGATGACATCTCAAATGACATCACTGATGACATCATCAGTGACTGAGTGTTTTTAAAAAGTTTATGAGTGTTAATTATATATACCAAGGTGTATTGGTGAATTAGTGGGTATACGAGTGCCTGTATGGATGATTCAGTGGGTGCGTGACTGACTGTATAAGTGAGTGATTAGGTGTCTCAGTGAATGTATGGGTGAGTGACTGGTTGTGTGAATGTCTGCATCAGTCTGTCAGTTGGTGTCTAAGTGGCTGTATGGGTGTGTGAGTGGGTACATGGCTGGCTGTATGGGTGAGTGATTGGTTGTCTGAGTACCTGTATGGTTGTCTGAATGTCTGTGTGGGTGGGTATAATTAATAAACAGTGCCCCCAGGAGTTGGCCCACCCGGGGGCTTCAGAAAAAAGATGCGCAAACCTGTGAATTTGCAGCAAAATTAAATTAAAAAATACTTTTAACCCCCTCTCCCACCATATGTGGGGGCCAGGGTATTTCTACACTGCCCCTTTTTTTAATTTTTTACTTTTTTGTGGGACTCACCTTCAAGCTGAGTCCCAAGATGGCTGCCAACACTTCCTGGTTAAAGTGTTGAAAGCCAATCAAATTTTAGTAGGATCTGCAAGTCTACTGCAAGGACTCGCGTCCCAAGATAACTATATTTTTTAAACTTAAATATCTCTGAAACTACTTAACGGATTTACACTAAATCACAAAAAGCACACTTTCTGGACCAACATCTAGCTTTCTGCCAAATTTGGTGTAATTTAGTTCAGCGGTTTGGGCTGTAGTTATGTTAAAAAAATGAAAAATCGCCATAAACATAGAGAGAAAACACGTTTTGGGACCCCCCTTTTTTCTTGGCCCCCGCTTGACAGATCACCCCAAAACTTTCAACACAGCAGCGGAACCAAAATGAGGACGTTTTCGGAAACTTTTGTGAAGATTTGTCAAGCGGCGCCAAAGTTATTGGCAAAACAAAAAACACTTTTGCTATGGAAACTTTGGTCCTAACTATAACTATCTACCGGCGACCGCCAGTAGGTAATATATATATATATATATATATATGCTGAAGGAGAAGCTGAAACGCGTAAGGAGCCAGGGCAAGTGCTCAGGATAGACTGCCAGCCTACCTCGAAGTTTGAATAAATGTTTGAATGCCTTTAAATACCTGGAGTCGTCGCATTTCTGATGAGAAATGAGTTGTGGATACATATGTATATATATATATGTGTGTGTGTATATATATATATATATATATATATATATATATATACATATATATTTATATTTACAGTTTCAATAAGTATTTTGGGGGGGAGATTGCTATGTCCAATGTACATGACGTATGCTGGCTCCCTTACTATGTGCCTTTATGTAAGTACAAGATTTTACCCAGCATGCTGGGTGCTTGCGCGTAGTAAGTTTTTAGTTTGCTGGCACACAGTTTTACTTTGTTGATGCACTAACATAGCAGAGCTGCCCTCCATCAGCTTTCCTGACACATAATAATCAGGGCTCACGCTAAGCATGGTAAACCACTCCATTGACTTCAGCTAAAGACAATTACAGGACTACATGACCAGTGGATTAATTGAAGATTTGGTAGATTTTCTTCAGAATTGACCATTTCTCCGGGCATTTTATTCCCTGCAGCACAAAAGCAATTAAAATGCCAGAGGAAATAAGTCTATCAATATTTCAAGACAGGGTGCAATCCAATTGCACGACACTAATGAACGATGTCTCGGCTTGGGGCATCGCCTTGTGACCTGCCATGCTACCTCCATCTCCAGATCAACGTCAGAACAAATTGCCTGTTCTCTTAATTCATTCAATTCACCAGTTGTCCGCGGGTGCTCCCCGTCAGATTCGTTTTAACATCCTTGACAGATGAACCTCCAATGTACGAGGTAAGGGGAAAAGAATATCGTGCAATCTGAATTCTTCACAGCTAGAAAAGCAGTGGATACAACGCGAGTGTTAGTGCACTGCCTTTCTCCCAGTTTATTTCTGAATATCTATATCCAGTTCCTCAGAAAAGAGGAAGGTTGTGCAGCTCCAACTACTGCACCATCAGAATGGTGGTGAAACACAACTCTTGGTCTCACAGCTGTTTGCTAGAAGAAGCGATGTAAATGTGCTGAAGCATGAGTTATACAGAATATATATATATATATATATATATATAGTTTTTTCTGCGTTGCTTGCATGATTAAACAATCTTGAATACTCGATTCCATAGTGCAGGGTCCCTTGTTTTGAAATTTTAATTCAGGGCTTGGATTCGGCCCCTATGCTGGCACCCGCTGTTGTGCGCACTGAAAAACCGGAATCCCATTGTGTAAAAAAAAAAAAATATATATATATATATATATATTACACGTAGAAAACCAATCACAGTCCAGAGCACTACTGAACAATACATTTCAAATATGGGAGATATTCGTCATCCTTTATATGTGAACAACATAAATGATTGTGTCTCGAGTATTTTCTAACAAGCATTCCAATGTTTATCACTTAGTATTAACTGATACGAAATAGACGTTTTTTGGTAGGGAGTGTTTTTTCTGTCTTTTGTCTTAAGTCCATGTTGAATTTGGTTGTGAATAAATGAAATTTGGACATGGATGTTTGTGAATTAGTACTAATGTTTGGGTTATACATGAGACTCATAGGCAGGAGGTGATTAGGCAGTTAGGCAAGGGTCTAGAGGGGCTTCTAGCCGGTTGGGCGTTTGCGGGGAAGAGAAGGCAGTGCCTGTGTGGCATGCTGCAGGTGCCACAGGACATTGGAGCAGCAGGGTTTAGTGCTGGATTTGCTTTCAATTGTTGAAGTGTTGTTGCCTGCTGACAAACAATAATTGGTGATACGTGAATGATTCTGAGGACATTTAAGTCATACAGCCGCCGCCATGTTGCTTTGACGCTGTTTTGGTATTAGATACTGGATTGCTTCCCAGAACTACTGCGACCTGCACCTGCAACCTGTCACTGGCAGGACTTGTGAAGAGCCTCATCACGTCGATTTGAGAGGAACAGCATGTTCTATCAGTCGTGTGACGGCTCAGCATACAGTTTGCCCATCCATCTGCCAATCACGCCACTTTTACTCCTTGCGATTGTAGACGGTATCACCCCAGAAGTAACATTTTAAATGATACCTGCATTTGCACCTTCTTCACTTCATTCTAACAAAGTGTCATGAAGTAATAAACTGACAGCTATCTAAAAGAAACTTGAAGGGTTTATCCCATCTGCCTCGATCACCATTACTTATGTTGTGTTTTTGTAAACAGAGGTCCACAGTGAAAGTGACTACAAAAGGGAGCAACCTGGTGCCATCCTGGGTATGCATTGTAGGAAGAGTTTTGACTCTTCAAGCTTCATTGAAGAACCACTTCAAAGCAAACATCCCAAAAACATAATCTAGAGCTCACCAGTATCAACTCCTGAAAGGCTCCAGCTGTCAACAAATGTATTGTTAACTAAATCTTTGTAGACCTCTGATCAAGTGTTGCTTCAGGCAGTTTCTGATTTGGAAATCACAGTTAGACAACATGAACAATTGGCCCACACATGATTTATGCAGCAAAATATGCAATGGTGGTAGCTCATTGGACCTGGAAATCATTAGGCCTGATTAATGAACTGTGTTTTGTGGTACGCTAAGTAGTACTACTCATGTACTACAAAATGCAGTTCACAAACCTACATGCAGAGACCACCCCTCAATCTTTTCTGTGTGTAGATGTCCACCATGTGTGCATAGATCTCCATGAGGACCATGAGAAGTGGCTGGAAAGTTTGGAATTCTTACTCCTAAGTGGGTAAGGTTTAGAATAAGAAAGAAGGGGTTTATGGAGGGACATGTACATACAAATACACACCAACAAAAGAGTAAGCCCACTGCTGTTCACACACTACATTTCTAAAGTTACTAGAGCCACAAAGTAATAAATGTATCCAGCTCATCTTTGGAGTAATTCTAGTGCCACATATGGGCACTCGCAGATACTGCAAGTCATCATCAAAAACTTTATTTCAGTCGTCCGACCATAAAAGTGCAGAGTGCAATACAGCTCATATAAATACAATAAAAAGCTAAAAATAGACATGAATTGCATAAGAAGAACATCAGTCGGGTATTAATCGGCATTGCAATGGATATATATAATAACCACTTAGTGCACAATGGAGGCCAAGACAACAAAAACCTCTGCCTACTCATTGGAGAACAACATGGCCCACTATGCTGCTTGAGTTCTCAGGGTGCGCTACGATAAGAACCTTTATAGCTATCGATAAAATATGAACAAACTATCGGGTTAAAACAATTTAAATCAAATAAAAGGAAGAAAACCTTCTTCACAGCTTCAGCAGTTCCCTCCTGATTGCCCACATATGTCCCAAGAACTTTGCTTCTGAACAAGCAACCACCGGTCTTGGGTCCGATCTAAGGATACGGAGAGCTTCGCCATGGATAAGTGTACCCAACTGCTTACATATTGGTTTAAGCCATTTGGCTCTCGGGAGTGAGTACGCGGGGCAAGCAAAAAATACATGGGCAGATGTCTCTATCATTGAGGTGCAGCTGGAACAGAACTGGGAAGTGGTAGGAGAGTGGTACCAGGTGCCTGTGAGGGCCTTCAAGGGGAGAGAGCCAAACCTGAACTGCATATAAAGTGTTCTATCTAAGGGTGACTGGATAATATCTAAATAGCATTCTAGAGAGCTAGTCAGTTTAAAATCCATGAACTCCACTGTTAGACGTCCCCACGACGAATTGCTAAGCGAAGCCTGTGCTACCCAGTACCAGTAGTGCACTTTAAAATAATCTTTACTAGGGAGCAGTGCCGGGTCCCAGTGGCCCTCTAGTCCAATTGCAGCCAGCAGGCATTTCACATTTCATATCCAGCCTATCATATTAAATGTATCTAGTGCACTAACATCCATAAGGGCATTGCCATATGGGAGCAGCTTGGGGGTGGACCTAATGCGCAGCCAAAACAATAACAGGCGTAGCTTAGCCTTATCTGCAATGGGAACCCTGCTTAAATCCAGCCTTAACGGATGGAGTGGCGTGCTCTGGGGTAGCGAGACCAAGCACGTCAGAAACTTGGTCTCAGACTTAGAGAGGTCATCCATCCTTTCAAAGCCCCACAATTTGGCTCCATAGAGGGCTGAGCTTACTGCTTTCCACTCATAGATCTGAAGAGCGGCTGCCACTGGTTTACTAAATGAGATGCTATGTTCTTTCCTACTATTTGCCTATGCTTCAGGGTCCACTTGGTCATGTGGGCCTTCCAAGTCATGTTTTCTGATAGTGTGATGCCCAGGTAGTTGAAAGTTCTCACCCTTTCCAGTGAACACCTCCCAGGGATAATTTTACTCTACAAGATTTGTGGGGGTTAATCATTAGAAACTTCGTCTTTGATGTATTAACCTCTAATCCACGCATGTCGCAGAAGTCCTTGAAGCGATTTAGGAGCGACTGGGGCCCTCCTGGTGTTTTGGATACTAACAGCATATCGTCGGCGAACAAAAGCGTCACGATTTCCCACCCAGCATAGGAGCATCTGCTGGGGTCTGTGATAGATACCGGTCTACACCATTCATAAAATGGGAAAAAAGTGTGGGTGCCAGTATGCACCCCTGACATACACCCCTACTAACGTTAATTGGGTCGGTGAGCTGACCTTGACCATCTCAGCGCACCCTGGCAAAGTTTGCCTCATGGAGGCGAATAACAAGGGATAAAATCTCCGAGGGTAGCTCCATATCTTTTAGAACTTGCCATAACTTATTCCTTGGGACAAGGTCAAAGGCAGGCTTTAAATCGATGAACGCCACATAGAGGCTCTCCTGGCCAATAAGCATGGTCTTCCAAGACAAAAGAAGAAAACGAAACACTTGGTCAATGGTTCCCGTCTTTTGTCTGAAGCCGGCTTGGAAGGGGGTTAAGATGTTATTTTCACTAATCCAAGTCACTGCAAGTCATTTCAATAGAAAATAAATACAGGCATGACTAGATAAAACATTCTTTAGGAAAAAATATTAAATACATGTAAATATTTTGACTTTTAAATTAAATAAATATTAAATAGTTTTTGGTGTTAAAAAATTAGAATACATTTATAATGAACATTTGATAATTTTAAAATAAATAATCTTTCTTTAATATAAGACAAAAATATTTAAAAAAATTAATACAAAAGTCATAATTAATAACATTTACTAAATGATTTATATACACATGCTAGTGACTGGAACTTTTTGAAAATATTTTAAATAATATTTTTAAATAACTGCATTTTAATTATTTGATTATTTTTTGAATTTCTAATTTGATTATCAATGTGCTGTAACATTTTAGTTTTTGTTCTAGGTAATAAATTATTTGAAGTTAATTTGCATTTTATTGTACAGCAAAATACTTTTAAGATTTTGTTTTTTTATTCATTAATAAACTTTATTGTTTTTTCCTATTCTTTTTCATAGGAAGATCTCAGCCCTGGCGACGGAGCACTCCGCCTTCGTGAGAAAAGTTACTAGCAGTTACTTTACAATCGTAAGTTCTATGTTAGATGTTTCCTCCCCCTGAACAGAGGGAATGGGGACATGTAAGTCTTTACTTAGTTGTAAATCTACACTAGAAAATGGTGAATAGTAAAAACATGTAGCCTTATACCTAAGTGAAATAGGAAATTTACACATGAGTAAATCTACATGTGTAAATTTATCTTTCTGAACAGGGCCTGCTGTTTTCAACCTTAGATTCTACAGCTAAAGCTCTCACCCATCAGTCTGATAACTGGGTATGCAGGTAAAGCTATTACAAACTTTAGCCTGCTGTGTGATAGCTATTAATGCTAAGGTAGGTCGCCTTCATCATTTAGGTAACTGGGTTAAAATAGAGGTTCATTCTAGGTGAATGATCAATCAACTGCAAAATTTCATCTACATTAGAGAAGCTCAGCACGTTCTCAAACATGCTGCAGGCAGTAGTGGCTAACCTTAAGACTTGCCATCTTGAGTTTACATCCAGCGGGTTGCTCTGTCAGAACAGATCTTATTCCTAACACAATAAAACATGCTGTACAACAGCATCACCTTGCAAGCCCCATCATGAAAAAGAAGAGCACCAGTTCTATAAACATCCTACATCAGACTCAGAAAGTACAACACTGACGGTAATGTAAAACAAGTATTGGCAAAGTCAATAGGTTTTGCCTATGTGAATTCTATTGACTTTGTCAATGTTTTTTTTTACATATTGCAGAGCAGTTGAGCTACTGTGCAATTGAGACTTAAAGTAAAAAAAAAAGTGTGAGGACACGGACAGTAGGCAAAACCTATTGGCTTTGCCAATGCTTGTTTTTACTCACTGTGGCATGGAGGTGTTTTATTATTTGCTTCCATCACCTCAAGCTACTTTCAACAAATAATATTCACATTCCAAAGACAAAAAATGAACAGGGCGAAATGTGTCAGTCATTAATAAACATCTTTGAGAGATGAATAATTTTGTTGACAAAGTCACATTTAAAGTGGCACTGCCTAAAAACATTATTTACATAACTTGAAAATGTTGTTAGAGGATATTGACTTGTTATAATGACAAGCATTGGCAAAGCCAATTGGTCTCAGCAATGCCCGAGCTATTTGCCTTGTCAATGTGAATGCCTTTTGGCCATGTTCTCAAGCAGCACATCTGCTGTTCAGCATGGTTGAAAGTCACTGAAAGCACAGAATCACAGGATGTTGAGCCGATGCCGAGACTCTACGCCTCCCATGTTGACGTTATTGTCCTGCACCCTCCTAACACAAAAAAGTGCTATAACGTGGCCTGCGCTGGTCGCATCATAGTGCTTTTTTCAGTGCGTGGTTAACCGCCAAGCATGGCGGACGCGTTTTAACCAAGCTCCGAGCCTAGCCCGGAATCCTGGTATTTACCATGCTGTTGCTGGCCATCCGACCCTCTACGTGGCACGATGGGACCCCGGACACCCCAGCAGGACACTGTGAAGTGCTGAGGAGTGTGCGCTTCTCACAGAACCCGAGATCGGCGAAGACGGCGCTGGGGCGGTGGCCTTGGCTGCGATGTAGGCAGGGCCGCTGTGCGCGTCCTCGCTACCCGAACCCTGGAAAAAGGCAGCGGTGAAGGTGGGCGGCAACGGCCTGGAGGGCGATCCACGCCGCTCTTTAAATCACCCATGCTGGCGGGCTCGAAGTGAGAGAGCGGGGTGATATCTGCGGTAGACACTGGGCCCGGAAAGCGACTGAGAAGAGCCGGGAGGCGGCTCCACTGCAAGGCCAGATTCACTTGGCTGCTGCGCTCCTGTATCGCTGCTGGCATTCGCGCCTTGGAGGAACGGCGGGGACTGCTGAGCCAGCGGCCGTCACTACGGATTAATGGCTTCCCACTGGGATCAGCGTGTACTGCGCTGCATCGAGCGCACAGAGCTGCATCAAGGAAGTGAGGAGGCCCCGGGTGCAGCGGCCAAAACGAGTGGTGCACTGGGAGCGAGAGTGAGATCTGTGCAGCTGCAGCTGTGAACACTGCCGGAACAGGCCTCAAATACACCGCAAGTCCCCCCTTACACATATAGAAGGGACACTGAAGTCTGGAGGAAGCGAACCGTAAGTAAAGGGCACGGATGGGCCCAGGCTGATCACTACTCTGCCTAGATTACGTAATTGCTGTCTGTCGACCGGTCTGGCCTACGACACCCTACTGTGCGCATAGTGGCCTTAATACACTGCAAGGAGGCCAGGAGACTGAGAATGAAGCCAGGTGGTGTCTGCTGAAGCCCGAGGTTTATGTTCCTCCTCTGAGTTGGTGAGCATAAAGTGTGAGGGTGATACTTGTGTAGTGGACTCGCGCCTAGCAGAACCTACGACACACGGACCCGGTGTGTTAAAATGGGGCGCAACAGAGGGAAGCAAATGGAGCCCCTGGTCACAGGAGGGGCTGATCAACACGAGCAGGAGGATGTCCTCAGCGCCCCTGACCTAAGCTGTGTTCCACCAACAGAAGAGGGAGGCAATGTAGACAAACTAGATCTCATATTGCAGGAGGTGCGTGACTCCAGGAAGGCCATCGAACAACATGTGGGTGCACTTACTACAGGTTTTACTTTACTAAAGGCTGACCACACCAAGCTGGCAGAACCGGTCCGCACCAACAAAATGCACATAGCTGAGATATTGCCACAACACAAAACACACACAGCGCAAATTGAAAAACTGCATCGACAACTCTCGGGACTGCAGGACAGGGTGGATGATGCGCAAGGGAGAGCTCGGCGCAACAACGTGAGGATAGTGGGACTACCGGAGCGCAGCGAGGGGTCCAACCCCACTCAATACATAGAGCAATGGCTAAAGGACACGATTGTGCCTGAGGGCCTTACTGAATTCTTTAGCGTTAAAAGAGCGCATAGGATACTGATTACGCTAACTTGCACACTTACGTTCCCTACTAAGTATAGCGTAAGCGATCGATCTTTTATTTACCTAAAGTGGTTGAGGGGAGGAAAACAACTCAAACAGATATTAACAAAGTCGTCATGCCTGAAAAGATCACTGACTCCAAAGTGCAGTTTGAATATATATTATAAGGCCAAAAACAATTGGATGTAAATACATCTCAATAGCAAAGTATAGAGGTACAGAAAAATTAATACAGAGCCGATTTTACGAATATAAGTAATGCGGCCCAAAAGACAGATGATTATAAATTCCAAAATCACAACGCAACACAGGATAGATGCTATATTCAGTTCTCGACTCATTGAAAGAAATCAAAATCTTTCCCTACACTGCTCTACATGAGGGCCCTTTCTGTCTCTCTTCTATCATTCCACAATGGTGTCAGCACGTGTTGACTTCCTAAGAAGTACTCACGTCAAATGGGTCATTTTAGCTTATGGCTTTGGAGCTTGCTCTAAGATGCTCCTTCTCCTCCGAACGCTAGCAGAAGTCTGGTCTCGCTGTCCCTGCGCATCATACAAAAAGATGGGATTCAACCCACAATACGTCATTCTTCTTAAAATTTTCCATCGCACCTCTATGCAGTAGCTTTTTTCTTTCATGAAACAAATTTAATTAATGATATCTTCTTCCAGTGGCCTTGGCTTCCAGACAGACCCGATACGCAAGGCATCCTCCCTTCTCGCTTCCCAGCCATCTTCAAAGGCATTCCGGGTCTCTCCTTAACTCTGAAAATAACGATGTGTATTCTTGCACCTGCAGCAGGATGAGAACATTCTAACTTCGAACACAATAATAATTTAATTATTTATTTCTCGAGAGCAAGGAGAATTGAAACACTGACTTTGGGCCTATATTTCAGGCAACTTAAACTAATCACAATTATGGTATATGGAAATAATATCGTCCTGCACATTATGCATGAAGGAATCATAATACATACAAGGTCTACTTAAATGCATTCACTAATTTCAACATTAAACAATTCTAATAAATGTTTCTTAATAGTCATAAATCACTGCAAACAATACAAATACATGAGTGCGTTTAAACCATGAGTATAGTGCACTCATACAAAATAGAGTGCTATCAGCACTCTATAAATACCATCAAGGCCCCCACCCCCTGGTGCTCCGCCCAGGCCAATGATAGCACGTATCCTTCATTTCAAAGACCGAGACACCCTGCTCCGTGCAGCCCGGGAGAGGGCCCCGATTCAGTTCGAGAACAAGCGCATATCCCTGTACCCAGACTTTACATTGACAGTGCAAAAAATGAGAGCATCGTTTCAGGGCGTTAAAAAACGACTCAGAGGTTATAATTTGAAGTACGCTCTCCTCTTCCCAGCTAAACTAAAGGTAATACATGAGCAAAAATCCTTTTTTTTGATAGCCCACAGGAGGCGGAGGAATGGATTGAAATAACACTGTCATCGGGCCCATCACAAAATGCATCACAAGCCGAGACACTGAAACTGCGCAAATCGCTGAGGACAGGACGAGGCAAACTAGACCGCAAGATGCCGCCCCGGCAGGAAACCGCGAAGAACCCCTCTCCGGAGCAAATACTAGAGGGTCAGAAATCGGCGATACTAGCGGCGGCGGCATTAGATGATCAAGATGCACACTCGATGGCGGGGTCGCTGGACTCATCAGAGGACTCTACGATACACTCAGACTCCGACAACAGTCTGGCCCTCTTTTCATCGATCACTCCGCAGACTGTAAATGACTTCTTGGGTTGAAGTACTAGTTTGTATGGTGTCCAGGAGAGAACTGTATTGACTCGAATTGATGTGTGTGGAGCAATGTAGTCGTGTCGTGCCATATTGTATATATTGTACCAGTAATGCTTAGACACATGTTATGCCCGAGCTCGCTTGGTTGCGACGATTATTGCAGTGTTCTCCACCCTTATATCTACTTCCGCCTATGGTTCCCACCCCCCCCCCCATTGCAACTGCAATAATGCACCAAATGTTAGACTTCTTAATTGTTCTTAGTGTTATTGTTTGGTCCTCTACTGTTCAGAGGGGGAACCTTGTATTGGGATTGGATACTGTTTTGGGTAGGCTCACTTCACGGCAATGCAGTGCTAGCTACATTGGGGCGCACATGCATGGTATACCTATAACACCTCACGACACCTCATGGCTCACACCGGGAGGTACAAGATTTTGACCTAGAATGTTAGGGGGATGGGGTCTATACACAAGTGGCATAAGATCTACGCTCCATTGACGAGGAGGAGGGCTCACATCACACTGTTACAAGAGACGCATCTCACTCGCTCTGCAGCCGACAAGTTAAGGAAAAAATGGAGGGGGCAATTATACTGTACCTCTTATTCCGCATTTGCGAGGGGAGCTGCCATATGGGTGAGGAACGGCACCCCGTTAGTGGTCCTAGAGCAGAGAATTGTTAATGGCAGATATGTATTGCTCCGTTGCACCTTAGATGGGGAACACTTAGTACTCAGTAGCATATATGCTCCCAACGCAGACCAGGATAAGTTTTGGGGAGCACTAAACACGGTGATGGCAGACTGGGAGGGGTATCCCTGGATAGTTGGTGGAGATTACAATGCAGTACTGAATATAGATCTGGATCGCTCCCATCCTCCTGTATCGGGGGCTAGCAGCAGGAAACAAGCAGAAGCACTGGAGAATTGGGCAGCAGGGTGGTCGATGGGGGGCACCTGGCGTATACACAATCCGACAAATCGGGAGTACTCATTTTACTCACCTCCACATATGCTTCGTACACGCATTGATAGGATATTCTTCACCATGCCGTTAATTGCCGACATCACCCACACTACTTACCTGGGGAAAACGCTGTCAGACCATAACCCTTTGGAAGTGGAGCTTGAGTGGGGGAAAATCCCTACGCCAGTACCGACGTGGAAGCTGCAGCCTTTAGCCCTTGAAGATTCAGTGTTCCGCGACACCCTCTCTACGGCCATATCCCATTACTTTATAGAAAATACTGATACTGCAGAATCTAGACAGGTAGAATGGGAGGCTTTCAAGACGGTTATTCGGGGGGTGGCCATTAGTACTAGAGTGGGAGCCCGTGCTATTGTACACAGAGAGCTGCAGGAAGTTTAGGAACAATTAGGTGGGCTTGAACGGGAGGCAATGCAAGATGACACAAAAAAGGCAGCATTACAGGAAGCGAATATAAAATATGCAGAACTCTTAGAGCAGTTGCGTACAATTGACTACAGAACTTATACACAGAAACAGCAGGCTGAAGCAGATAGGGCTGGTTCGCAACTAGTGAGAATCATACGGGATATACCAGCTAACACCCCGACACAAGAGATTCATATACCAGGCGGTGGTACGGCAACTACACAGTTAGGAATTAATATGGCATTTCGTCAATATTATGAGGAGCTGTACGCCGCACCTGTAGAAATACTGGAAGAGGAACTTCTTCACTTCCTTGAGGGTCTGGACGTCCCCCAGCTTTCGGATGCCCAGCAATAGGAGCTAGCAAAGCCCATAACAAGATCTGAAATTCGTTCTGCAATAAAAGATCTCCCACGTAACAAGACCCCGGGGCTCGATGGCCTACCTGTGGAGTTCTATGAGACATTCTCAACACAGTTAGTCCCACACCTAGAAAAATTATATAGTGCTGCGTTAGAGACAGGATCACTACCCCCACTACACGACAGGCTTTAGTTGCATCTCTATTAAAACCAGGTAGAGACCCCTTGTGATATGTTGAGTTATCACCCCCTTTCTCTTCTGAATACGGATTATAAGATCCTCAGCAAAATTCTGGCCCGTAGGTTACACCCATATCTCGCACAACTGATAAACATAGACCAGTGCGGCTTTGTACCGGGTAGGAGTACGTCACTAAATACCAGGCGACTACATCAGATACTCACCTTAACGCCAGCTGACGATACAGAGGCGGGCTGTATCTCACTGGATATGAGACAGGCGTTCGACCCACTATACTGGTGCTATATGTTAAGAGCTTTACCACTATTCGGAATACCGGAGGAATATGTGAACTGGGTCAGGCTACTATATACGGACCCAACGGCCCGGGCCCGAACAGGAGGCCATATCTCACCGCCCTATCCTATAGCTAGAGGCACACGGCAGGGATGCCCTCTCTCGCCCCTGCTATTTGTCTTGGCGCTCGAACCATTAGCTATTAAGATACGTGCAGTGGCGATAGGAAGAGGCATCACACTAGGAACCATGACTCACACTATCTCCGCGTATGTGGACGACATCATACTTTATCTCAATAATCTCCGGGGTCCCAATGAGCCCCTCCCCGCGGTGTTCCGACAATTCCAGACACTTTCTGGCCTGTCGATCAATGAATCCAAATCATATGCTTACTACTTCAAGGATTTGGCCCACACACAACCCGTTTATTTTGGACAGTGGACGTTTCCCGTAGCACCTACCATATTTAAATATCTCGGCATTCAAATATATACGGAACCACAGGTTATGTTGGATGGTAACTTGGGAAGCACGATTAAGGCACTTGAATCCCAGATAGCGTTTTGGACCTCACTGCCACTCTCTGTAGCAGGCAGAGTGGCCATTTCCAAAATGGTCATGTTACCCAGACTGTTGTACTATTTCACTAATTTGCCGATATTAATCCCAGCACACATATTCAAAACACTAAACACAATGCTTACTGAGTTAATCTGGAGCAAAGGGCGTAGAGGGGTGGGACTTCAGAAATTGCAGCTAGATACAGGCCTAGGGGGCCTGGGGGTTCCTGATTTCCAGGCATACTGCTACGCCAGTCAACTCCAGTGGCTCTCCTACTGGACAGCGGGCTGCAATTTGCAAGAGATAGGGATGTCCAAGAAGGATTGGGAAAGGGGATTGCTCCATACCCTACTGTTGCCGGGGAAGAGATCTCTTTCGATGGCACCACCGCTTCTGAAAGTGGCTGTCACATACTGGAAAAGGGCTATAAGGTACACTGGGGAGCTGATTCCTTACGCCACTAATATCCTGTTGCTGAGGATTCCCGCGCCGTCTAGAGTAGTATCAACGAGATGTCTGAGTAAGTGGGCAGATGAGGGAGTGAACACGGTCGGGATGCTGTTCGCAGACCATATGCTCATGGACCATGACACATTTGTGAGAGAGCAAGGCGTTCCCAACACATTATACATCCTCCATGCTAGTATTACCAGATTTGTAAGAAGTGCCTGGTCGCCTGACGGTACTAAGCCCAAGACACACGAACTAGTACACATGCTGTATTTAATGGGTAACGGGGGACATCTGACCAGATGGATATATAGACGTATCCGTACCCATGTGGCTATACCACTATTAGATCTACGGGATAGATGGGCTAGAAATATTGGACATGAACTATCAGACAAGGAATGGGAAAAAAAAAAAAAAAAAAAAGAGTGCTCGAACACCCCAAGAAAGTGTCCCGGAAACCTAAGTTTAAGATGATACAACTCATGCTGGTACACAGAGCATACCTGACACCTTACAAACTGAGCAAAATGTTCCCTGATACAGCAGATTTGTGTCCTAGATGCCACACGCAGTCGGCTAACCTAATGCACATGATATGGGCATGTCCACGCCTAATACCCTTCTGGGAGACTGAACATAAACTCCTTAATGAATCCTCACCTGTAGCTGGGGGAGACTCAGTAGAGCGCTGCATCCTGGGACTAGGCAAAAAGCGCAAAACACAAGGAACGCACACTAGATTCACCAATCTGGCACTAATATTGGCGAAACGCTCAATCACAATGAAATGGAAATCTGCAAAGCCTCCATCGGCACTGGCCTGGCACGGAGAGGTAGTTCGATGGGGCAGGGCTGAAAGCATGGCAATTAGGAGAGAGGAAAATAGAGGATTGAGGAAGAATCCGATTTCCTTAGAATGGGATGCTCTACTTGAATTATTTGTCTCTGCGGAACCTTCCCTGCATTAAATAATGCATAGTATATAAGCCTTTGGATGTGCTGAGTACCTGACAGGCACAGACCCCGCAGGAACCCTACAGAATCATAATGTGTGGAGTTGTAAACTGAGCATTTAACATAATGGGAAAGTTATGCATGACCCGATACCTATACGTTGTGATACTACAGAAGTGAGCAGGGGTAGGGAGGGGAGGGAGTTAGATAGTTAGTTGATGTGGGGTGGTGGGAGGGTATTGTTTGATTGGTCAATATTTCATGATTGTATTCTCAGCGTTATAACTCTGATATAATATGTAGATGTGCATATAGGATGCTAACACTGTGTATTGGATGATATACATATGTATGTTGGACTAAGTTCTTAAAAATCAATAAAACATGTTTTTAAAAAAAAGACAAGGCCACTAGCGCAGGCACTGCAGAGATCTACTGGCTTTGCCAATGCTTGTTCGGTGTTGACAGGGTCTTGCTGAAAAAATATGGAAGTGATAGTGAGAAACAGTTGAGGAGCTCTGAAGTGAAGTGAGGATGTGGCATAACGGCCAGAGCTGCCAACAGGGGAACTGGGGAACCAGATTCGAATCTTGAGGTCGGCTGAACAGTTTTTGATTGTGGGCAAATCACTTTAGCGTCTCCCTGCGTACGACAACAGATGTGTCATTGTGTAATGTAACTGATGAGCACTTAAAGCGCTTCAATACCATTGGCTGGTGTTAGCACTATGGCAAAATGGAGGATAGAACAAGCGGTCGAATACCATCGGATCGTGCAAAAAAAATAAAAAATAAAAGCAGCAGCGATGAGGGAGGTAGTAGGGGGACGGGTCAATGAGGGAAGCAGGAGGGGATGGGGAGATGGGCAGGCAACGACAGGAGAGGGCAAGAAGAAGCAACAAAGAAGGGGTAAAAAAAACTACCTTAACTGAAGCAGGATCAGCGACAAAAATGAATGGGTCATTGTGGAATGTAACTGGTGAGCACTTAGCGCTCCAATACCATCAGCTCGTGTTGGTGCTATGGCAAGACGGAGGATGGAGCGAGCCTTCCAATACCATCAGATCATGCAAGAAACAATAAACAAGTGCTGTTCGCGTTTTAACAAATTTTTAAGAAATGCATTCATTTATGTACACACGCATACATTTTAGTGGAGTGTGTATGTGTACAAGGGAGAAAGCCTGAAAACACAAGTACTCCTATGGAGTGCTTGAAAACAAAGAAAAATATCTGTGCAAACCGGGAACAGTGTAAGGAGACGTACTTGGTCCATGCGCTAAGGGAGAGACAAACACAAGAAGAGGGCATGACGCCCGCATTCCATGACGAATGGCATCAAAGAAAATGAGAGCAATGCTGACGTTTACCAATAGTAGGAGATGGGCCGCCTGTAAACCCACAGGTAGAACACAACACGTCTCTTTGCGACGTTGCATGCGCTGTCTAGCCAAGTAGCATGCGCGCAGTGTAGCCAAGACCTAAAAACAATAGATTTCCCGCAGGCAGAACCTATGGGCTTTGCCAATGCTTGTTGTGTTTAGAAACAGAGAGATTAAGTGATTTATCTGTAATCACAAAATGTGGAACTGGGGCCGAGGCTAGAGAGAGAGATGATATGGCGTTCTTTCAGGAGAGGATGTGGTGTAAGGCCCAGAGCTGCCAACTATAGAGCCGGTAAACCGGGTTTGAGTTTCGGCATCGGCATCGGCTTAACATTCTTGACTCAAGGCAAATCACTTAATCTCCCCGTGCCTACAAAAATGAATGTGTCCTTGTGTAAAGTAACTGGTGTTAATGTAAAGTGCTCCAATACCTTCGGGTAGAGTTTGGCGCTATATAAAACTGTACCAAAAAAAGTAATTGGTGCTTATGTAAAGTGCTCCAATATCTTCGGGTGGTATTGGCGCTACATAAAACTGCCCAAAACAAACAAATATGAAAAGAAGAGTTGGGGGAAGAGGGCATCTATTGGAAGAGGGGATCTGTGCAATGGTAGTTCAGCGTGAGCAAGCAGCGATGGGCGGGATGTTGAAGGGCAACCAACAGCAAATGTCGGTTGCCACGGGGGGATTAAGTGATTTGTCTAAGTTTACGGTGTCCTTGTGAATAGTAAGTGGTGTTAATGTAAAGCGCTCTAACACCTTCGGGTGGTGTTCGCGCTACATAAAACTGCACAAAAAAGTAACTGGTGCTGATGTGAAGTGCTCCAACACCTTTGGGTGGTGCTGGCGCTATATAAAACTGTGCAAAAAAAAAAAGTGAAATGCAGAGTTGGGAGAGAAGGGGATCTGTGCAACAGAGTTCAGCGGGGCAAGCAGCAACGGGCAGGAGGTGGACGGAGAACCAACAGCAAATGTGGGCTGCCACGGGGAGATTAAGGGCCTGATTACGAGTTTGGTGGAAAGGCACTATCGTCGCTTTTTTTTCTCGGTCTTACCACCTGCTGCCCTAGTGGTCCGACCGCCTGATTACGATCCTGGCAGGAACTCGGCTACAAGATCGCCGCTGGACTGCCGCCTCCGCCGAGACTCCTGCTACTGCTTCGACAGCAGGAAAGTCAGGAGCAGGACTTGGAGGCAGTCCTGCCAAGGTTTCCACTGTCCAGATTATGATCTGCCCTTCCTTCGAGTTTGAGAAGAAGAGAAACATTTTGGATCTTCACTCTTAACTGTGTTAAACAGGGACTGAATGAAGAAATTGTCTGGAATGTTACTAGCAGCCACACGGGATAACTTAATTATTCAGTTGCCTTTAGCACTTTTTGGAGGACAGCTTATGCACTCTGTTTTATATCATGCCTGCCATATTCATATCATACTTGGTTCTGGAACACTAGTAGAGCCTGATATTGCCTATTAGGGTGTTTATTGACCATATAAAATGTCCCAGCATATTTTGCCAATCTTGTATACTTACTTAAGAGTCAGCACACTGAGCGGGAAGGCTGATTTAGGGACTTATATACATTGGTCATATTATGCTTTTTTTATTCGCTTTGCTTAAAAAAAAAAAATCATACTTTCAGAGTGGCGCTTTTGTTTATATTCTATTTGTGCCTTTTTTTGGCTTTTAAGGAATAAACTTTTCATCTACCTATACGAGAGACGTTATTTTTGACTATTCCAAGATGGCGCTGTCGTTTCTTTGTCCTTTGTTGCTCTCCCAGTCCTATCTCAGACTCCACTAGTCTTTGGGTTATTTGATTCAGCGTTCGCGCCATTTAGACACACGGCCCTTATATAATCTAGGCGAGCGTGTCCCGCCACTAACTACGTCGAATCACCACTTGGACGCCGTCATCATGATAGATGATTGAACGCGAGGCCACCCGTGCTGGTAAGTTTAGACTTCGTGGATTCATTCGTTTGTGCCCTTATCACCTTAGAATGTCTCGGTATGTTTAGACTTTATAGATTTATACATTTGTGCCCTTCTTGCCCTTATCGTCTCTAGAGTTTTGCAGAGAGAGGATGTGCCCGCATTAATGTTTTGTAGCAAGTGTCTTAGAAGTATTTTATATACTCTGTTTTATGACATATGGACTATAGCTCTGTAGGTTTAGTAAATTAGACCTTATGTGGTTTACGTATCTTTCCCTCAGAGCCTATGTGGGACCGATTGTGATATATCTACCACAAACTGCGGAACATCATTGAAGACGTTGAATACAATATGACTATTAGAAGAAATATCCATTTGACTGGTGTGTGTTTCTGAGACACTAGGTAGGTAGCGACACTATCTGTACATATACTTATTTGCAGTGCGGCAATATATTGGCATTTTATAAATCATCCGGTCTTTCCCCTTTCTCGACAGGAGCATTTTATCCCATGAGAGAGAGTATGCACGCAGAGTTGTTTAGGGCGTTTTGTATACTTATATTCTAGGTAAGATACCATTGATCTTTTTGGTGCAGTAAGTCTTGCTCTTCAAAGGGGCTTCTCATGCTTTTGATATTTTGTGCGTTATTCATCATTATAGGACGTGGTCTGTCAAGTATATAAACGGTTGGCTACGGCATCAGTTACCGGTGGACCGCATGATATTGGTATGTCCATATAGTTCACATCAAATTTTTACCTAAGAGTATATGACCGAGTATAGCCCTTGTTATGATACATTCTACCATTCTTGGTTAATAAGGTGGATAGGTCGACCTTTGGCTTGTCCAATTTCATCTTATCTTATGTATGATTTACTCTTACAGGATGTGTTCTTATCAATCAACTCACTGTCATCTTTGATAATAACGGTCGGCGGTTCATCTGTCAGCTAGACCGTTTTTGGACAATATCGGCACTAGCTTTCATTATTTATCCACACTTTTCAACAAGTGGGTACCTATTTAATCTATAGAATATATGTCTGACACATACTGTCCTCTTTTTCATCTACCTGTCATCTGGTTTTTTCTTGACCATGTTGACTGTTTATTCATAATCTTTTTATTAGGGATGGGAGTATTTAACAAGAAACTTCTCTGTATACTAACAAAAATCTATAGTATTATCTCTCCTACAGTGAGTATGGGTAGAGATATATCACTAACCTTTTTGGCACTTCTCGGTGACTGGTGACTGGTAGTTAGTGTGTTTAAAAATGAGCAACATATTAACTGTATGTTCTTTCAATAAGGTCTAGTTGACCCTTTCTTGTCTCTTGTCATGGGTTCTAAATATGTGTTTATTTTTAGGTATCCCCTGGGTTCTTATATGTTTTGTTGTTATTCGGCTAAGGTCCTGAGGAAGGTGGTACTACTATTCTTTAAACCACCGAAACGCGCGTCGACCTATGTTGTTTAGATCCTGCTGGTTGCAGTCACCTTTAATGGTCGTGGAGACTGTGTTATTCCTTATCTCCCGTTCCCTTGATCTATGTATTTGTGAATAGAGTATGAGTATGTATGAGTTTGAATGTCTGTATGAATGAAGAAATTAAAAAGGGTTTTTCTTTGTCTACTCAGGGGTTAATAAATGAATTGTTTTGAATTTTATATTGTATGTAATAACTGCAAAAAATCTTTTTTATATGTTTATATTTACACTTTTATTTTCAAGCAAATAAGAAAAAAAGTATAAAAGATTTTGATATATTTAAAAAAATGAAATAAACAATGATGAAATCAAATACATTTTTTTTTTCCTTTTTTCTTTAAATGGTGGTATTGTTATGCTATAGTGTGTTAGCCCATGCTGAATTGATATTCAATTTGTGAAAGCAATATAGGTCACGAGGGAGCTTTTTTCAGATAGTACTTCCTTCGAGTTTTTCCTGGCAGGGACACCGCCATGTGCAAGTTGGCATAAAGGCACAAAAAGAGGTAGAAACTCTCCTTATATCTGGGGTCCGACTTCGGAATCTGTGTCAGACGCCATTGTCCACGTCCCCCCTGTGCTGCTGCCACCAGATCATGACGCACTGAGACCCCATTGTCGCTGGATGCAAAGGTAGGGTTCACCGTCACTTCTCTTATATAGTGCATTGCAACAGTTCATTACATTTAACATGCAACAAAACATACTGTACACATGACCTACATATACATTATGACACATACACAACATATATATGTGTTACAGATATACATATGTTGTACTTACCTATCTTTCCAGCAGCGAAACGTTACTCCATCGGGACACCACCGCCAAGAGACCGCCAGCCCATTGGGTACATTGTAATATGGCAGACGGGAGACCGCTGAGCCAGCGGTCTTCTTGGGACCGGATCTGCGACGGTTGGCAGTGAGACCGCCAAACTCGTAATCGGGCCCTAAGTGATTCAGCCATAATCACAAAATGTGGAACTGAGGCAGAGGCTAGGGAGACGATGTGGGGATCCCTTGGGAGAGGATGTAGCGTAGGGGCCAGAGCTGCCGGCTACGGAGCTGGGAAACAGGTTTCAGCGTCGGTTTAACATCCTTGATTCTGGGCAAATCACTTAATCTTCCTGTGCCTACAAAAATGAATGTGTCCTTGTGTAAAGGAACTAGTGCAAATGTAAAGCACTCCAAAACCTTCGGTTGGTGCAGTCGCCAAACATGCTTAATCAGAAAGAAAAAAGTAGTTCCATAAAAGGAGGAAGAAAAGTTCAAAAGGAGTACATGGTCCTAGCTCCACTGATAAGAAAACACACAAGGATATAGATGAACACAACAGGAAATAGCATGCTGCAACCAACAGCCAGCAAGGAAAACAGAGACCGAGTGACAAGCATATGAACAAACGGAAAGTAAGGCTGGCTGTAAGCTCCTTTTAAGATGTTTTTTTTTAAATACAAAAGACTTCACAAGCTCAGCGTAAGCGCTGTGCAAACAAAACCTAAAAAGGTGTGGGACAGTGATTTGATTTGTAAAGTGAGGGTGCGTAAGTGTTATATCTTTCTTTTCATGGTGTCATAGCTGTGCTTGGTAGTGTATTGACTGTGTTGTTGGTAATCTCCTGGCATGACTGCTCATGTGGTGATGGGCATTTGTCTCTAACAGTCTGAAAGAGCATGGACATTGTATGACAGTCTTGACCACTCGTACAAGCCTGCTTGTTATGCCCGTCCAGCAGAGAGGCCTTTACGTCCTGATCCCTCTTCCCTGTCAGCAGCCTTATATAGTGAGATATAGCTCTCCCCACCAGATGCATCGCCAAGCTTTCAAGTACTAGTTTCCCATTCCTCCAATGGCCTCTACCATGCTTCCTGTCGCATGATATAAAACACTCAAACTATCAACCACACAACCAGTCATACGAAGCCACATGAAGCCGCAACTACCTCCGCAAGAGAGGGAGGGTTGGGAAACTTGGACTGTGACAGGGAAGAGTAGAATTCAAGGATATGAAGATTCCTGGTATCAGAAACCCAGCCATTTCCGCCTCTGTGTAAGTGTGCCGCGGAGCACCTTGATTTGTAGTACCCGTCATGCATTTGGTCCTATGCCGGAATCTAGTTGCTTATTTACATACAGTCTGGGCTACACTTGCGCTTTTCGAGCTCATTTCTATCTTACATATAGGGGCCGATTCTGATGCGGGTTGGAAAAGCTTCCCGACCAAATCGGTTGGGAAATGGTGTCCGACCCACTCGGATCGGGAAAGTCCGACCGGCGGAGTAGGATGCATCCGGATGCTTCCAGATACGATTTGGTTGAACTCCCATTGACTTCAATGGGAACATTTGTTCCTAACCGCATCAGAATTGGGCCCTCGGTCGGGAAGACACGTTCCCGATCCGATTTGGAAGGAGCAAATGCAGTTAGGAGGCCTTCCTAACCGCATCAGAATCAGGCCATCGGTCGGGAAGCTTTTCCAACCCGCATCAGAATCGGGCCCATAGTGTGATCTTGAGCATGGCACACTTGTTTCCCTCTCAGAGAGGTTGAGCTGCTGTACCATTACTTCAAAGTAGCTTATCTTTCACCAAGAGAAGCAGGGCGGAAAGCAAGGGCTGTGCTGCACTAGAAGACACTGTTAATTAGCAGTGAATAACAGAACTACCCCTGCCTTCGTGGAATCCGGTAAAACGTGGCATCCTGGGTCAACTTTTCTCAGTTAAAAAGTATGCTACTAGCCTCATTGCTCCCACGTGTGGGGCAATAATGGATGTCTAATACCCCACTCCAATGACGGGCCCAAGCCGCATGCGAGAGTCCATCATGAAGAAACAGCCTTTATTGCCTACAGATAACAGTTACAGAGAAAGACATGTTCTGAAGTCAGAGCCTGCCTGTAGTAATAAAATAAAGTACTAGCTTTTATAAATATATATTGCACTTGTGATATTCATATTCCCCTCCGTTTAAAGTACAAACAGGTTTATCATGCAAGTATCTGTATTCGTGAAACATGAATTCAGTATAGTTTTTAATTTTCGTTACCATGTAGATAAGTTAATCGGAGACTTTCAGCATGAAAATTAAGATTACTGCAAAATGTGTTCGTTTGGAGCTACCCAATGGATTCTCCTCAGAAAGTGTGATCACAATCTTCAGAAAAAACATAAGCACCATTGTTTGACGTATGAAGATATTACTCCGGAGTTAGGCGAAGCTAAACTCAGTAATCGCAAAGTAGAACCATGGACACGGATTCATTTTTAGCCGCCTGTGTGAACAACCTCCTTGCGTTACATTGCCAGCTCCTGAGGGATACCAATTGCTAAGAACTATCAAGTGGGGAAAAAGGCGAGTTTCCTCCATGAAACTGAGCAGGGCTACAGTATCTTCGAGCAGGGCTACAGTATCTTCGAGCAGGGCTACAGTATCTTCGAGCAGGGCTACAGTATCTTCGAGCAGGGCTACAGTATCTTCGAGCAGGGCTACAGTATCTTCGAGCAGGGCTACAGTATCTTCGAGCAGGGCTACAGTATCTTCGAGCAGGGCTACAGTATCTTCGAGCCGGGCTACAGTATCTTCGAGCCGGGCTACAGTATCTTCGAGCAGGGCTACAGTATCTTCGAGCCGGGCTACAGTATCTTCGAACAGGGCTACAGTATCTTCGAGCAGGGCTACAGTATCTTTGAGCAGGGCTACAGTATCTTCGAACAGGGCTACAGTATCTTCGAACAGGGCTACAGTATCTTCGAGCAGGGCTACAGTATCTTCGAGCAGGGCTACAGTATCTTCGAGCAGGGCTACAGTATCTTCGAGCAGGGCTACAGTATCTTCGAGCCGGGCTACAGTATCTTCGAGCCGGGCTACAGTATCTTCGAGCAGAGTGAATTACCATATGTTGCTTGCAGGAAGCACTGCTGAGGAGGTGATCATTTAAGGAAAGCAATTTGCCAAATTATTGAAAGGGTGATTTCACTGCCAAGGAAGGGGCTTATTTACAAGGCCCTTGCGCCACTTTTGCGTCATTTTTAACATGGGAAAAGTGACGCAAAAGTGGCGCAAGGGGCTTGTAAATCTGCCCCGAAGTGTGCTAAACTAAACGGTGATACCAATGTTCGTCCCACCCGGGGGATGCGGGGGCAGATGCTAGGAGACTTCAAGATGTACAGTTATTCTGGATATTTAAGCATGATTGTTGCAAACTTTGCTCAAGAAACCCACAGAAGTCCGTTTTCTTTGTAATTAGTGTGCATGTTCGTGCTAACGTTCATCGTTCATTGTGCCGGGATTAGATGCCACTAAATGGCTACCCAGATAAGTCACAGTGCGTCTATTACAAGCCTTATTTTGTAAGTAAAAATAAATCAAGCGTCAGCCAAAATCTCAGACGCGGCACAATAACAGGGTGTGTGAAGGCCCACTCTGGATTAGTAATGGGAAAGAGGGCGTGAAGTGAATAACTGCGAAACTTACGTATATATATGCGGGGAGAGTATTGATAGCCATGGCATTGGCAGATATAGCAACAGCTTTAGACACTTCCCACACAAAAAGTCTGTGTCTGAGTATGTGAAGTGATGATGTGATGTATAATGAGCATTTTACTGTTTGCGCTTCTCTATAGGTGCCATAATTGTATATGGTTACCCGGCGAATATGCGACCAATTGGCGCGTACCGCACAATGAGGAGGTTGCAGGTACGAGGGACACTAGCAACAACTCGGTAATTAAAGGTCCTGCATTATCATCATTACAAGTATGTTGTGTAGTGGAAATTGGGGGTTATTTACTCCTGGCACGTGTTTTGTCTTTTTATTGTCATATACCTGCAGACCAAGTGGTAATTCTAAGTGAAGTGAAGACTGGTCATCCCCTCAGCCCTGATGAAGTTGCGCAAAGTGGTAGCAACGAAACATGTTGGCGCTTTGGACATAATAATGGTCTAAGTTGAACCATTTTTTAATTGAGGACGCTCACAGCACTGAATAAAGTCAAACTTGGCCAGTGAGTAGGATCTCATTTTTAATGTTGGTAACTGCATTTCATTTCTTTTCTCACGGGGATCAGTAGGGCACTTGTGTGACATTAGCACCTACAGTGCATAGTGTACCTTGCTGTCACTGTTTTCTTCCTTCACGTTTGAGAAAGTTTACGTTGGAACACATTTTCTTTTCATGGTGAGAAAGCAACCAATGATGATAAGTGGGTGTGCTAGCGAGTACCAACTAGCAAGCCCCCCTTGGTGTTACTACCGTGAGGTGCTTTCTCTCCATTCTCACATATTTTCTAATAATTTTTTCTAACCTTTTCTAATTCATTTTGGTGGGAATTCTTTGGCTGCAGTGTAGTGACAGTGCGTTTATAAACTGGACATTTAGACACTTGAATTAGCGGTATTAGACCGCATTGTTGGGGCCGTCGTTAGAAAATATTTTAGACTCCTCCAGTGTCTGAAAGCTAATGATATCTGTCCATTGAGTCAGGCCCTGGTTGTTGATAATGTGTTGAGTGGGGGGCGGCTTGACTTTTTTTCCCCCTATGCTCCTTTCTGTGTTGATGGATAGAAAAAAAGCAAAACACCACCACCTTCATTGTGGAAAATGCTGACCTCAGACATCTAATAACCAATACCATTCACCTCAGGGAGTATGATCCCCCAGGAGATCCCCACCATCTAGAAAAGTAAAGCTGCACTCGCAGATACCCTTACCACCACATATCACATCATGAAACCAACACATAACCTGGGTAGCATAATTGGATTTTGTAAATCGCTTTGTCATCCCATTACTGATCCATGTTGCACTAACTAACCATTTGAGCAAACCATAGTCAGCTAAACTGGCAGCCTGATATCAAGTCTCACTCTTATGTAAAGCTTGAAGCAGACTTCTAAACTACCATCCATGACCTGATCTCCTCCCACCTGCAAGGTGACAATGTACTTATTGCCTGTTTTCTACCTTCATGTGACCCCACTGAACAGCATCCTCATTGCCATACCACATGCCATCAAAGCAACCCTGAATTGGGAGGTAGAAAATTACTTGTAGCCTGCTCTATTAAAATTCACACTCACTCATTCACAATCACTTATCTGAAACTCAAGAAGGGCATTATAAATTACCCTTTCTAGATGAGCTTAGCAACAGCTCCCTATCTCTTGGTAGATTACCCACAGCTTTTTCCATTTTGTTTGCAACATTCACTGGCATGCTCTGACTCTTCTCCAAAAGCATGCAGTGCATCACAAAATGACATCAATTAATACATTAAAAATATATAAAATAATATTCTGATGCAGAGCTAAGAAATATTCCGTAGGATGAGATGTTTATGATATACTTGTTAGTTAATATATATCTTAATCAATTTATTTCCTACATTCAATCAACTTCTTTGCTATGCTCCTGATTGAACAAACACCTCACTAAGATAGCTTGTTCCTTAATCCTTTATTTTATTGTTATCAATATCCAGTACAATATTTTTCATCTTGTTGTTTTCAATATCCAAATGTAGTCAATTAGTCCATTCAGATGCAGCTTTTACTAAATTCAAGCACTGTCTGACAGATATCTCCACCTGGATGACTACAAATTGCTTGCAGCTTAATGCCGATAAAACAGAAGTATTGTTTTTTAATCAACCATCGCCCCCCGACCTGAACTTTGGTGGCCTCCAAAGCTCAACCCCCCCCCCATGCCCTGTCTCATCGGCAAGGAATTTGGGATTTAAATTCGACAATACACTGTCGTGCAAAACCCAGATAAGACATGTCTCTTCTATATGCTTTTGGAAACTAAAGGCACTTCGGAAATTCCTCCACCTCCTACCAATGGACTGCAGAAAAACTATTGTCCACGCATTGGTAACATCGCAATTAGACTATGCCAACAGTCTATATCTGGGTCTACCAGCCTATCTGCTCAGAAAGCTGCAGACAATACAGAACGCAGCTGCAAGACTCATAAGAAATGTCCCTTTAAGACATCACATCTCACCACATCTACGTAGCCTACACTGGCTACCGGTAAGAAAACGAACAGAATTCAAGGCACTTACCCTTGCTTACAGAGCAATAAATGGTACTGGCCCCATTATCTAAGAAAAAGAATCTATAGATCACACCTTACAAGAAATCTAAGGTCTAATCACCTAGAACTTCTCGTTACCCCTCGCTTTGCCAAAGCCAGAATGGGCAGACGCTCATTTTCTGTCAAAACAACGGTTCTCTGGAATGCCCTACTCATACATATCAGAAAGGCCTCCTCGGAGCCTAGCTTCCGTAAGCTACTAAAGACATGGCTCTTTAGTCTCCCGTAGATTCACTTGCGCCCCATTGTGCCGACCTCCTGCTCCTCCTATCTCCACTATTAGCGCCGGGACACCCCCGTTGGGGGTAGCCGTGCGCTCTATAAGCTACATATTACATATTATTACATATTATTATTATTAGTCATGTGAATTTTAACACGGTTCACACTACTTATCACTTTCTACAGGCTAAAAATTACCAAAACAATAAATGAAATTCAATAAAATGGAAATAAGTTCATAACATACATTTGAATAAGGAATCATTAAATTTCAAGGTCCAAAATCATTTTTGTTATTGAAATTTGATTATTCATATATTATCTTATTTACTACTTTAGAACTAAGGGCCTGATTATGATGAGAATGGGACCGCCCGACTAGCTGTCGGTGGTCCCGCCATAGGGATTACGATGCGACTGCCTTCAAGGCGGTCGCAATGAGTATGTTTTGTATTGCGGCGTGTGCTGCGGGCTGCAAGCACACATCGCAGTACAAAAAATACACATTTTGCATATCTCTGCACCATGTGGCGCAGGGTTATGTAGGGTGGCACCATAGGTGATTTCCAGAACCCAAGGCTGAGAGCAAGGGTGACAGTGGGGGCGCCCAAAGTCCCTTTCCACCTGTCTTTTCATGGCGGGTTAACCGCCATTAAACGGCCCGCAGAAATGGACATTGTAATCCATATGGCGGTGCCTGAGTAGGCACCGCCACTGTTGTAGGAATTCAAGTACCTCTGATGCACAGACGGGCTCCTTGAGCCTGTCGGATGTGTGGCGGTTGGTCTCTCCGACCGCCAACCATTCGCCCGCCATTGTTGTGTTGCGGGCGGACCTCCACGATCTGATGGCAGTGGGACCGCCACCGACAGGCTGACGGTGGCGGTCCCACCGCCATCATAATCAGGCCTTATTGAGGTACAAGAAACTCCACAAATATACCCATCCATAATACATTACTATTCCATTGGTCTGACGTGAATTATGAAAATTACAAACACATCCTTTCTAAGTAATTGTAATCTTAATGACTGTATTAAAATTATTGCAAGAATAGCTCACTCCACTTAAACAGTCTGGGAGTAAATTAATCTTAGACATCCTTATCATATTTTTAATAAGAAAATTAAAGTATGTAAGTGTAGATATGTGTGAAATGAAAAACGTTTGCAATTATGAAACTCTCCCTGCCGTCCTCAGAAATAAACCAACCCTTATGTCACAAGCCAGCATCTAAAGACGCAACTCTTCAGACAATATTTATGCAAAAAGGCTACATGCCTATTAGACTATAGGCACGCTATGTTTCCCTTGTGGCTTGTTTCAAACTGCATTTGACACAATAGGCCTAAATGTTACTTTGATTATGGGCCTGATTTAGAGTTTGATGGATGGGTACTTCATTACAAATGTGACCAATAGCCCGACTGCCGTTTTACCACTGAGTTTGTAATAAGGTAGACAGAATATCTGCAACATTGGTGATGGAGTACCCATCCACCAAACTCTAAATTAATCCCTAAGTGTCCATACAATCCCCTACATTTGTTTCCAGACTCTGACTTCTCCTTCACTATACACCTCATATCCTTCTTCAGTGATTCTACTAATTCATACTGTTTTCATTATTCGATTTAAGATCTTAGTTCATGTTATACTGTAAAGCCCTTATACCTTACAATGCATGTGTGCTTTAGAAAACTGTTAAATATATAAATAAATATTAGGCATATGTTCCTTTCAAGTACTTAGGAAAGAGAAAATGTATTTATGTATTTCTGCTGATACTTTAAAATATATAGAACCTAATGCACTACTTATTAACAAACATTACAAAAAAGAAAAGAGAGATGAGAATGGGAGAAAGCATTGCACAAGGCATCAATAACATTAATAAAAATAGAACAAGCGGAAGAAAAGATGGGATCCTTGCAAGCTAAAAAGGTGATGGCTGAACATAATTTGAGGAACCAAGAAAGAAATATGAGATTCTTAGTTTTAAATAAGTATCAAGAAATATTTGTAATAAGAAAAATACCAAAATGCCATCATGCCACCTCGGTTTGGACCCGACCGCTTTCACTCTGATTGTGACTTTTCAGTTGGGTGCAGCTTGGTTCCAGTGGCATAATGGGCAAAAAAAACGATTACTTAGAATTCTACCATGAAGGACTGCAAGAATTTCTACCATTTCTTT
The DNA here is from genome assembly GCA_963921515.1 of Calotriton arnoldi. NCBI lineage: Eukaryota > Metazoa > Chordata > Amphibia > Caudata > Salamandridae > Calotriton > Calotriton arnoldi. The sequence goes on from CAWUFW010002109.1 coordinate 1,979,122, forward strand.
TTGTGTGTTCGATGTACTGCCCTAAGTGACAAGGGACCCAGTCGTGGGTCCCGTTATCACTGTGCCACTAGAAACAAGATACACACTTCTGATAAGCCCAATTAAGGTGAAACTGGTCTTTAGGGTGCTAAGGTTCATTTTCAGAGAGGACCTAGCCTGACAGTTATGGCTGAACTGCTTCTATTGGAGCAGTGTCAAGATTGATTTGAATATGGCTGGGTCAAAATTGAGGTGACATGGCGGGAAAAAGAACAATGGGTTGGAATGATACCCCAAGCAATTGCCAGTAGGTAGACTTCTTGCAAGCATTCCTCCCGTCAACCTTTGTGTGTTTGATACATGTATGTTATGCATACCTTTGGACTCATGATATATTCTGAAACATAATGAATATTATTTGAGACATGCATTATATCTCAGTCACATTACTGCATTCATTGTATTTCTGCATTTATGGCATGATAAGTAATTCATCTTTGAGGTTTATTATCCTGACTAATACCTTAGTTGTACCATAGTTGTGTTCATTTGGGATTGCTATTAGATGCTAAGTTATCACTCAAAAATAATTCCTTGGGAACTCCTGTTGCAATTTGGCCAGATTGTGAGCCTAGCTGAGTGGAATTCCAGTGTGCAATTCTTGTGCACTCAATCATGAGTGGGCCATTGTTTCCAAACCCAGATTTACCAGGAGGTGAAACAACAGACTGGATTTTACTGACTGGAAAATCTGCAAGGTAAAATTGCCTTCAGGCAAGGGCCACAATGCAGCCAGCACCAGTTCCCTGGCCCCTACCCAATCCTCAAACAAGGTAGATGGAGCAAAACAACATTCTTACCTTCTCTCCTCTGCCCTGCCCAATACTTACATCCCCCGCCTCATCTTAGACAACCTGCCACACACATTTACCTCCTGCTCAGAGCAAGTGGCAAATGTGTGTTTTGGAACCCACAGAAAAGGGAAGGCCATACAGAATACCATCCCATAAACTCAGCCCTGCACAATTATTCCCCACTGCATGTGTATTTTGTTGTGCTCATACTTGCATAGAAGTGGTGCAGTGTTATCACATGATACCAATAATAACAGGTGCAGAGTTTGCACCACACCAGTATCTTGCAACTCATGATCAGGGCCAAAATGCTGTTTTTATGTAGAATTAAAGTATTGTTCAAGGCTTATACCCTAATTATATTTCTCTTTAAATTTTCTCTTTACATTTTGTGACTAGAAATTCTTAAGTACAAGTAATATAGCTGAAATGTGAAATGGCAGTAATGTGAATTTATTGGACTAGTGATTCGGGGGTGTTAGAAGTATAGGAAGTATTGGCGCCTGACAAATCTGCATGTAATATGCTGATCTGATAAATTGTGCGGTGCAAAGTTAGGGGAAAACACCCTGAAACCCATTGAAGGACCAAGGAATCCTCCAAGTAAAAGTCAAAAGTTATCCCATGCACACGCTGTTAGTGTTCAAAATGAAAGTTCATCATAAGGTTGGAGCACAAAAGATAGTGATGTCTCATAAGGTCCTTTCTTTGTCTCTTTATTCGAACAAAAAGCGTCCAGCCAACACGTGTTTCGTCGCACAGGGATTACCCCTCGACTTCTTCAGGGCTGTTCAGTTCTTCGTATCTAGTGCAGAGTTATCCCTCCGCCGGTTGTAATATATTTTTAGCCGTATTCAGTTTGCCAAAGAAAATGCACGATCTGAAGCGGTCCGAGATCGGCGCTGGGTGTGCGTTCTGTGATCGGCACAGAACGCACACCCGGCGCCAATCTCGGACCGTAGCGTACTCGCTTCAGATCGTGCATTTTCTTTGGCAAACTGAATACGGCTAAAAATATATTTATATCGGCCCGAACAGACTATCGACTCTTAACACTAAGGTTTCATATACAACCTTTGGAATTTCAATTGGAGATATCGAGATTTGATTAATTGACCAGCCGGGTCGGAATTACAACCGGCGGAGGGATAACTCTGCACTAGATACGAAGAACTGAACAGCCCTGAAGAAGTCGAATAAAGAGACAAAGAAAGGACGTTATGAGACATCACTATCTTTTGTGCTCCAACCTTATGATGAACTTTCATTTTGAACACTAACAGCGTGTGCATAGGATAACTTGTGAATTTATTGGAGAAAGTTTAATAAGTCAAGTTGATTGACATAGTAACACATAATAGCATACATGAGGCGTTGATTTCTTAAATTTAGGTTTGATTGCCCACACTAAATTGTGGTTACTTGTTGAATATAATTTATTATGTATTATTTGGAACATTAACTTTAGTAAAATTTCCAGTTAATAATTTATTTGGACATGGCACTGAGAGTCTTTCATTGAAGATCATATGAATACTATGACATTTTTAAATGTTGTTTTTAAGTGATAAAACAATAGCAATTTTGTGTCCATAAGAAGTGACATCACTGGTCATACCAGACCCACAAATATTGCAGCAATTGACTTCTGGGTGACTCAACCCTAGGAGAGTTTTAGTGGATAAATATAATGATTGCAGGAAATATGCAAAATGCAGTTTTGAGAAGCATCCTGTTTGGCTTAATCATTTTCTGATGGATGGTTCTCATGCACTCTGACAAGTTGAATGCTATATTGTGATTGAACTAAAAAGGTCCTTTTGTTTCTTGACTCTAATATTGATTTCAGCTGACTTTTTGTAGTCAATTAATTTAAATTCATAGATATAAACGTTGTTCTATAAAATGCCAAGGGTCTTTTGACAGGAAACATAAAATATAAGTTATACTGCTCCAACACATATCAACCACTTAAAACTTCGGAATCTTTGTTATCACAACCTAGACTACATATTTTGAGTCTATAGGGATCCCTAATGGTAATATTTGGTAATCAGTAGTACACTATTATCTATACATTTTGGGGCATCACCAAAAACACGTAATCCATACCTTTTATGTCTCAGAACTTGAAAGGAGCACTGTGGGAAATGTGCCCAATAGCATGGCTGTGAATTGCAGGGGTGTTTTGTTTGTGACAGATCTACTGGTAGATACGTTTATTTTTCAATCAAAACAATGATGTTTTTAAGAATGTTTAAGATTACGTCAATTTAAGGCAATAACCGTAGAGTGAACTGTATTTGAAACATCTTTAAATGCTGTCAATAAGATGAGAATTAATTAATAATTCATCTAATAGAAAACATCTTTACATTTTATCTGATATGGTTCAAATATCAGACAACTAGATTAGGTAATATATATATTAGATGAGTTTATTTGTGGAGTTTGTTGTACCTCCATCAATTTTAAAATCGTACTAAGACCTCTATATTGAATAATAATAATAAAGATTTTTGAAAATCAATGATTCCTTATGTAAACATATGTTACATTTTTAATTTACTTTTTGCCATTTTTTAAAATTCTATTTATCTGTGCTTCATTTTAGTATTTAGAAAGCAGTATTACAAAACATGTGTTGGCATTTAGAGCGTGAATTGATTGAATTTTGATATTGATAACTACAAAAGGGAGAATATTGAATTTGGCTACTGACAAATTTAAACCAAGGATTACTGAATGATCTGTCTTAATGGAGTTTTTGTCAAACAGCAACTACTGAAAAAATGTATTGAATGTAGGAAATCAATTAATATATATTTGTCTGACACATACATGATAAACATGATGCTTTTGGTTATTTTTTGTAACAGACTTAAATATAACTGAACCACAGGGGCAGTGGAGTTTTTAGAGGAGCATGAGCATTGGGCTCTTATAAAGATTACCTACATTTGAGTTCCTATTTAATGGCTGGTTTCACAAATACTTTTTAGACTGACTTGAGATGTAGAAAAAGCAGTAACTTCAGATATGGAAAAAGTAGCAATCTACATGTGCATTTTTGTAACTCACAAAACATAAACTTGTAAATGCCTAGGTTCAACAGAGTTCTATAGGTTTAGCATACTCACTCATGTGTGGCTTCCGCACACATACGTTTGAACTTAGATTTGAATCACTGGTATTTTTAGGGGACAAGTAGGCGTCAAGGATATTAAAAGCTAATGTAGTGAACATCCATTCAGATGTTACTTTTTAAGTATTCCCAAACATCTTATAACGTACTTCCTAAAAAAATCTACATATCTAATTCACACCTGGATGGCTCAACTGCAAGTAGTGTGGGAAAGTGCGCCAAGAGATCCTAAGGTGTTTCTGTAGTATGTGAAGACATTCGGGGTTATTCACAAACATAACTTACACTTGTGAGTAATTTACATGTTTAACTTTACTCTTACACTTTTGAGTATCATTACTTCTTTTGGCTATTCACAATATCCAAGTGTAAAGTTACTCACAAAAGTAGACGTACATTACCAGAAACAGGGGGTGGAGCCAAATTTATGAGTGTAAGTTACTACTGCCAAAATGAAAGAGTAGTATGTCCAGCACAAAAACATGGCTGACCACTGGGACTGCAACACCCTCTAATAGCAAATAATGGCAGTATGGATTTAATATAAAACCCCATGGAAAATAACGTCAAATAAAATAAAATTATTTAAAATAGTAAAAAATATAAACACATATAATTTAATGATAAAAAAATCTAAAACTAAAATATATTCATTATTAAATTATAAAGTATATTAACAGCGTTTATTAATTTAAAAAGTAATGTAATGTTCTTTAATTAATTGTATATATCACTTTTAGTAATTATTTATACATAATAAAAACATTTTTAGTGTAGGTGGGATTTTTTTAAATTTGAACTTTAGGAAAATATTTTAAATTCAATCTATATAGCTTTTAAAAGATGTATTTCAAAATTAAGTTAATAGTTCTGTAGAACTGTTTTCTTTTGCTCTACATTTAAAATAAACATATACATTTAATTTACATTTATATTAAACATAAAAATATTCTTACACTTTTTTTGAGTTAAATAAACTTTTTTACATTCCCCTATACTTTACTTCACTTCCTAATCTTACACATGTACACAAGAGCCGGTATATATGGTATGCTTACATGCATTGCGAAAAAACGTACATAGATGTGAACACCACATTGCTATATGTTCAAATAACAACATGGGTAATTTGGACAACAGGTAAATATTGCAAAGGCTTGTGGCATTAATAAGCCCTGGATAATTACATAGCTGTAAGTTATATACATTGTGATTTTCACTATTTTGCATCACTACTACTACTAAATGCCTTCTGTGAATACCAAAAGTAGTAAGTTTAGGATTTTATCTCAAATTAGTTCTGTGAATTGGCCCCAAAGTTACTACTAGTAGTGCCTTTATAATTGTAGTTGATGTTCCATATACTTTGCGTGGACCTTCTGAATGGGGTCATAGTTCTCTGCACACAAAAATGATAGGAGAGGGCGAGGTGAACGCCGCACGCAGGTTTATGAAAAGCATTTTGTAGTAAGTTGGTAGTACTGCTGTAGTACTACAAACGTACTACACAATGCTGTTTGTGAATAGACCCCACTATTTGCACAATTTCACAAGAAACAAGCAGAAGATCTTTGGTATTGTGGACAACAAACACACACAGCTAGAGCAAGCAGGGATCTGACAGGGAAACAATACAAATGAGAATTTTCCCTGCTATTCGCCTGTTTTTTTGTGTGAATTTAGTAAAAGTTAGAAAGTTACTCCTAACATTGCAAGATTTTGAACTTTCCTTTAGCATCTACTGAGAAATAGAGCAGCACAAATTGACAAAACCACACTCTGCAGGACCACATGTAAAGCAATTATTAAATCAACTTATGGGGACAGTCGGCTTTGTAGATACTCACAGCACCGTGATGCACTTCTCAAAGACAGAACTCCTGATCATGCGCATGTGGTTTCCCTCCAGATCTCTGCAGGAAATTAAACATTGATCCTTGTTATTAATAGCAGCAAAAGAATTAATATAATACAGTTATTAATCCTAATTGTATAATTAACATTCTCATGGTAAGCATAATGAACATAATATATGCCCCCTACTGTATTATAAGGACATAGCAAGTCACGCAGAAGTTCCATAACGAAACAGAGGTACAATGCAATTTGCCGAGTGTCCTTATTGGTCTCAGAACTACTAAGTGGCTTGCAACAGCCCAAACCAGGGGCGTAACACAGGCCCCCGCATCCCCCGCGGTGCGGGGGGGCCCCCGAGCTGCAAGGGGCCCCCTTAACACAGTACTGAGGCCTGAGCGCTCCGTATTAAAAACAGAGCGGGGGCCCCTCCGTGTACATTGCAGGGGGGGCACCTTAAACTTTTGTTACGCCACTGGCCCAAACTATGTAATTTTATCCCATACACCACGTGGGCCTTGTCATAACTGCTAAGTGGTGTCATGCAATAAGGCATGGCTTCACCCAGTTCTGGCTTTTTAGCCAACAGCATTTCTCATGCCGGAATTTTTAAACCTATATTTTCAATGATGAAAGTCCCAGAATGCAACATACTGGAAACTAAACAAGCATGATTGGCTGAAAGCATCACTCATTACAGTGGGTCGCTAAGCAGTCAAAGCTTGGTGTTGTGCTTTTTAGCAGAGCTTTTTCTTCCACACATTTGTTTTCTCCTCTAACTTTCACTGATGAAAAACGAGCATTGGAAAAGCCCATATGTCTTACCTATAACAAGAGATTGCCACCAAATTGGTTCTACCAATACTTTTTATTCTTTTTTTTTTTTACTAAGGTCTCAGCAGCTGCCAAGTGCTACTAAGTGACTAACTTTACTTTGCACATTATTTTTGTATTCCTATTTTACCGTTCTGGTCCTGGGGCCCGACCAACTATGGGCTCTGAGCAATTGAGCCAACTACTTCTCCTTCAGCACTTGTCTCTCAGTGGTAGCGCGGATCGAGCACTCCAAGGCTTCTCAGGGATCGGGGGAGGTAGATGCAAGGTGTACATAGAATCACAACTCAAAAACACGTGCAGCAACCCCAATAAAGGAATGTTCAGCTGCATATTTGCTTTTATGAAAAAAGTAGAATTTAAAAATGAACGCAAAGTGAATTAGGGCACTCAACAAACAATACACGTAGTCTTCGTAAGGTGGGTCCACTCAGCCTTTCATCCTTCTAAGGTTGATAAAATGAGTACCATCAAGGTTGGTAACAACAAACATCTGTTATTCAGCGCCAAGATGCCTAAGGGTGAATGCGCGCTTTACAAATAAAAATGTCATGGTATGTTATGTAAGACCGCCACTGTAGCATTGTCCAGGTAAGTCCCTGTGTCCCATTTCCCTGTGTAACAATTGTGAATATTCCCCACTCATGCGATGCAATATTCATGCTAGGCCCCGTCAGTATATACAACTCTTAGAAGTTCCACAATGGCTTCTTCAAAGTCAGCGTCTCAGCGCCATAGCGCCTTTATTCACAGCAAGTTCCCCCAAAGACTCCTGAGCCCATGTGCAAAAGGTCAGATTCCAGGAGTGCTTAAAACATGAAAACCCTCGCCTGGGTTTAGGGATATAATATTATGTTATTAGGTTTTGTATAGCGCTCGAATACCCGAATGTGTCTTGGCTCTGCCTTGGGAAAATAATGCATAACTAAAAGAACAGAGAACACTACTGGTTGAAGGGCAATGCTTTCCAAGCTGTCCTTAATTGAAAAAGATTTTGTGAATTTTTAGGATCAAAAGATAGAGAATTCCACAATTCGGCAGTACGTATCACAAAACGTTTTCCACCCCAATGCGCTCTCCTGAATTTGGGGACAACAATGTTTTTTTAGAATGAGGAGCATAGACGGAATGGGCCAATGAAAATTCTGGATGAGAAAATCAGGTCTGATGTTATGTAGTGCTTTGAAGACAGTGCACAACGCCTTAAAGGCTATTCTTTTCTATATGGGCAACCAATTGAGTTGGATAAGTGCGAAAAATGGTGAGTGGTATTTGGGGAGACCGTAGACAAGACGTGTCGCAGCATCCTGTAGTGTTTGTAGTTTGGCTAACAGTTTTTGCTGCATATTAATATTTAGTCCATTGCAGTAAATAAGTTTAGACATAATTAGTGCCAAAACGAATGATCTTTTCAAATTCATGGGAATGTAGGGAAGGATTTTCCTTTTTCTTTTTTAAATTTTATTAAATATGCAGTACAAAACGAAGGATGAAATAATACAGTACAGCGTACCCCCCTCACCCCCACCCACCAAACTAGAGCAATAAACATTTACCACAGCGGGGAGAGCACATTACATTTAAACTGTGAACACCATTTTAAACCCGCATTTGCATCTAGAAAATAGAGTTTTTCGGACATGATACTAGTTGTTTGAAAGAAAAACACAATATTTAAAGTGCCTGTGCAAAAATTATGGGACCATGAGCATAATAAAAGGAAAAAGAGTCCATTAGTGATAAAGTGAGCAGTGCCTCTGTGCAAAAATCGCAAACATATATTAACATACATGATTAGTATATATCAGTTGTCTGTAAAGATTGAACTGCTGACAATTTATATGCAAACATGCAATAAGTTGGTCAGAAAAAAAAAAGCACTAGGAGTTCGTCTGATTAAGCCACCTGGATAAAGGTTCCCAGATAACAAACCCCTTCTTTTTGGCCCGAATACCTTTTTTGGCATAGATAGCCTTCTCAAGGTTACAGGTCGCTACGAGTCGGGCCAACCACTGGGAAAATAAAGGGGGGTTAGGATCTATCCAAGCAGATGTTACACAGAGCCTGAGAATAGTCATAGCAACAAAAATTAGCGCCCCACCACTCTTCCTATCGATCGTATCTTGTATACCCAGCAAGATGGTCGTAGGGTTTAACTGAAAATCGCGTAATAGGACTACCCTTAAAAAGTTCTGAATCTTATCCAGCAGTGACCCCAGTTCCATACAGGTGGCAAACATATGGACAGAGTCTGCACTAAATACGGCACATCTAGGGCAGTACGTGCCTTTACCTGTCCCCCATTTTGCAATTCTACTGGGTGTGATATATAAAAAAAAGCCGGTTTTATAAAACTGTGCCTGCAATTTGACAGAAAGCAAGTCACTCTGAGCGGATCGCAGGGCTAGGTGAAAAACATTGTTGGAAATATCCAATTTTTGTTGCCATTTGTTTGCAATTTTAGCCACGTCATCAGGCATTTGGCTATTCAATATAGAATAGATAAACCCAATACGAGGCGGGATAGGTTCATTTAGCTTATCAATGAGATCATTTTGCACAAACCCCGTGGGCCCACCAGCTTTGCGTGCCAAGAAGTCCCTAATGGCGAGATATTTAAAAGCCTCATTATGGCTCAGGTTGAATTGGGTCTTAAAATCGTTAAAGGGCCGGATTCCTTCGGCAGAGTACAAGGCTCCCAGTTTTAATATGCCCGCATTGTACCAGTTTTGAAGATATGATCTCCCAAAAATGGCAGGCAAGTTAGCATTATTATTGATAGGGGTGTAATGGTTCAATCTACCTAGACCTAGAAGCTTGCACACATTGGTGAAGACCCTAAAGGTGCACAACAGGGTCTTAAATCTGACCCGCTTGTAGCACCCAAATTCAACCTGTCGCCACAGGCAGCCCCAAGCCTCGGCCCCAAGTAATAGTTCAAAGGGGGACAGGGGTCCTGTCGTTGGAATAGATGGTTGTTCATGCAGCAATATGGTACAATTCTACAGGACAGTGGCCCAATAGTATAACCTTAAATTTGGGAGCGCCCAACCCCCTCTTTCACAAGTAAGGGATAAAAGCTTAAAAGATCTCCTTGGCTGAGAGTATGCCCAGACAAATTGAGAAAAAAAGCTGCTCGAATCTCTGAAGCATTACCGTAGTAAATTCAAGGGGGATAGCTCTAAAATAATAAAGAAGTTTGGGGAAAAAAATCATCTTAAGAACATTACACCGACCCACTATGGTCAGATGTAAGTTATTGATCCGATTGAGTGCTCTCTTAGTTTCTACCGCCAACGGGATCAAATTTTCGCTAACAATTAGGTCAGTATCGGCCACGATGTTTACACCTAAATATTTAGCCTTGTGGACAACCCTGCTATCTGTCCATTTGATTTCCTTATTTAGGATAATCTGCGTCTTACTTTTGTTAATGCGTACCCAGAAATTTTACCAAATCCTTGAGCCTCTTGTTCTATAGCTAAAATAGTTTTCTCAGGATCCGAAGTCACCAAGGCAAGGCCATCAGCATAGGCCATGATTTTAGTTTCTAGACCAAATCTACTTACAGCCAGGATTTCTTGATTGTTTTCGAGTTTTTTAATGAAAGGATCTATATATATGACAAAGAGCAGCGGTGAGCAGGGACACCCCTGCCGCGTCCCACGTGAGATTTCAATCTGCTCCGTTAATTGCCCATTTTTTGAGATCCTGGCTGTGGGGTTAAGATATAAGGCTTGAACAGCTTGAATAGCCTTAGCCCCAAAATACATCTTCCTCATGACGCACCAGAGAAATTGCCAGGAGACCCGATGAAATGCTTTTTCAGCATCAAGTAAAATTAGCGCAATCGGGTCCCCTGTAATCTGTGCAGCGTCAAACAAGGTGATGGTCCGCCGAATATGGTCTGTGGTGCCTTTTTTAGGAATGAACCCATGCTGCCACTTGGAGACAAGATGTTCAATTTTGGTGGATAATCTGGACGCGAAGATTTTAGAGTAAACTTTAGAATCACAGTTGATGAGCGTGATTGGCCGATAGGAACCCATTTCTAACGGAGATTTATCTTTCTTTGGAAAGATTATAATCTTGGCTGATGACCATGAAGCGGGTGGGGGGGCACCGTTAATGATAGAAACTACTAAAGTTGTAAAAAGATCTTTTAGCTGAGAAGAATTTTTTTAATAAATGTCCACAGGGATGTAGTCAGCACCAGTCGCTTTACCGTCTGGTAGATTTGCTAGAGCTGTAGCAATTTCTTCCCATGAAGGAGGATCTTCAAGTTGATCATGGTCTTCTATGCTAAGTTGAGTTAGCGAGACTGCGTCTAGATAATTAGTCATCTCTGCCCCTCTAGAATCCAATAGACCGGTGTCCTCTTCAGTATACAGACCCTTATAAAACTCTTGAAAAGCCCCTCAAATTTTTATCGGGTCACTGGTAATCTCCCCTGGATCGAATGTATTTCGTTGGAGGTAACCTGCTGCCTAGTTCTCATGGCCAACTGGTGGCCAATAAGCTCGCTACACTCGTATGTTTTTTCGCGAGCAGAGGCCCATTTTGCGGCAACCTTCTCAGCTAATATCGACCCGATTTCAGCCGTAATGGCTACAACTTCCAGTTGTGTAGTTTGGATTTCAGCCCCCATCTGGACTGCCCCAGTTAGTTTCTCTTCTGCCTTTGCCATTTTGTCCTGGAGCTTCAAGATCTGCGCCTTTTCTTGTTTATTTTTCCTTAAGGAGTACCGTAAGGTCTCTCCACAGATACACGCTTTCAGCGCGTCCCAAACAACTGTGGCTGGGGCAAACCCAATGTTTATCTCAAGGAACTCCTGAATCCAGCTTTTCATATAAGTCTGGTATCCGATATCATATAAATTTCCTTGCAGAAGCCCAAACCTTTTAAATTTAGGATGAGTGGATTATGGTCTGATAAAAATCGCGGGGCGGTGTCAATAGTACAATCACGGATAAAAGATGATGAAGCCAGGAAATAATCTAGCCTCGCTAAGGAAAGGTGCGGGGCTGAGTAGTATGTAAAGCCTGTTTGATTTGGTTTTAAATTAGCCCACACATCGATAAGCCCATGAGTGTGCATTAAATTTATTAAAGCTTGGTATACTTTTGGCTTCTGGCCTGTATAGTTCCACTGGTTGTTCACTCTCCAATTGCTAGGTAATTTAATATTAAGATCCCCGCAAATAACAACTGGGACAGACCAATGGCCTAATTCTCCTGAGATCCAGTTGATTACCCCAGGGTCATCAGTATTGCTCCCATATATGGAACATAAAGAAAAAGAAAATTCGGTCGAAAGCCGGCATTCTACTATGACCCATCTCCCAAGAGGGTCGGACTTCACACGGGTAGATTTAAGTGAATGATTCTGTCGGACCATAATCCCTACGCCTCTCACCCGCGCACCCTGGGATGTCCCCCAATTATTCTATTCCCCAAAGAATTTAAAAGGTGTATCTGCGATCCCTCGATATGTGTCTCCTGGAGGCAAACAACGTCAGCCCCCAGCAAGCGCAACCCTTGTGCCACCTTCTGTCTCTTTTGAGCATCGTTCAAGCCGCAGATATTTACCGAAATAATTCTAAGATTAGTTATATTATTCATATTCAAACATGATAAAGTACCAAAAAGTAAACATCATAAGGATTACATAAAAATTATACCCAAAATAGATCTGAAATCCAGCCAGTGCTAGCATAGACTTCCAGGTCCCAAAGAACATCATTATCCTGAATGCAATGACATACAAATAATACTCTTTTTTTTTTTTTTACACATTTTTGCGCTTTGCATTCTTTTTCCCGAATTCAGCCTCAAAATAACTAAAAATAACATGCTAGTAAACACCCAGTGTCCCCCCACCACTAATCTACTTGCCCAACGCCCCCCACTCCCCCAAAATTAGAGCAATCAGGATAAACCTGAGTGATGGTAGTCTAATGTAAGTCCCCGCCGCCCATCCTCGCCGCATTTATCAACCAGAAATTTTAGGGTATTGAAGGCAAGTAAAAGAGGGAGCCCCCGATAGAAGCCCTTTTTAGGGCCCCCAAACTAATCCCTCACAAGAGACAGATGAAAGAGAGGAAGAGGAGGCTGCAGAAATTAAGTGATAATCTTTATCAGATAAAGTACTAATTAGCCGTGCCCCTTTCTTGACTTAATTTCCCCAAGGAATTCTTCCGCTTTAATTTCTGACAAAAAGATACGAGTAGACCCGTTCAAAATAACCTTTAGTCTGGCTGGATTCATTAAGAACACCTGAGCACCCTGCTGCTGGAAAGGAGTAATTAGCTGACGGAGGCACCACCTCCGCTCCACTGTAGCGTTGCAAAAATCGGGCTTTGCAAAGAAAGACACCCCACCAGAGCCCTTCTGGGAATTGGGACGGGCCTGATCATAGATCAACTGTCTAAGCAAAAAGTTCCCAAAGAACAACAGAAAGGCCCTGAGTTTTTCCCCGCTATAGCTGCTGCCATCATGCCGTTTCTTTAAATTGAAGGGGAAGCGGTGGGCTCGCTGGACCTCAAGTTCCCAATTCGAGTGTTCAGGAAAGGCATCTCGCAGGAGTTTCACAATGAAGGGCCGCGGATCGTCCCCCTCCACCCCTTCGGGAATCCCTAGTAGGCGGAGGTTATTCCGGCGCTGTCTGTTCTCCTGCTCTTCGATCTTCCATATCATGTCTGTCAGACAAGCGCCTTGGGAAGAGCCTAGATCTTTTAGGGCGGTGACATCAGTTTCCAAACTTTCTGTACGCCCTTCGACCATGGTAACCCGATCGCCGATATCAGTGCAGATTTTGTTTATCTTCCTCATGCCCCCTTGCAGTTTCCTAGCGGCCCCCTTAGCGAGGCGACTATCAGATCGAACCTCTTCCTGAAATTGCTTTATAGAGGTCAGTATAGATGTTAGGGAGGGTTCTTCCATGAATTCCGGTGTAGCTCTTGTATTCTCCCAATGTAGGGCTTTAGTAGATTCCTCGCTATGGGAAAAAGTGAGCTGAGAATCTGAGTAATCCCATTTAAGCTGACTGCGTCTCTTTGCCTTGCTGCGCACCTTTTTCTGTCGCTGAACAGTTCCTGTATCTTTGGAGGGATTACTATCATTGTTGTTTGATAAATCTTCCTCGCTTGAGCTAGATAAACAGTCTTCTGTCAAAGAGTCAGAACCATCCGACACTGAATAAAAATGTTCACCGGTAGATTCGGGAGTCTGGTGAGCCTGAGACCCCAGGTTGTTTTCAAAGCGTTGGACAGAATTTACGGCTGCAGCCGTTTTAGGTTTAAAGACCAGTTTATCAGGATCAGAAGGAAAAGCAGCAGCACCGGGGGCAGGCGGGTTCGTTAAGGTGGTATTCCCATTGGTGGAAGCCAGAGGGGGGGCTGCCGGCTGAATAATATCAATAGATCCCATAGGGCCCTCTGCACCATATGATTGATCCCTGGGCACCACGGGCACCTCGGTCTGAGCCGGAGTAAGATTTTCTATTATAGGTGCGCCTGACTGTAGCAAATTAAGATGCCCCTGATTTGTAGTCAGTGAAACACTGAGTTCGCCCTTTGGGGTAATACAATTGCATCTGTAGGGGCCGGCAGTTTGGCAGTAGGGAACAATTTGGCGATTGAGGGTTGAGAGCAAGTACCATCCTTGGAAGTTCCACCCCCCCTGGTCTCCCTGCTGTCCTTTTGGAGCCCCCGGTCTCCCGTTTACCTTTCAGAGTGGTGTCCAGGCCCTCCACGTCTCCCTGGCCAGTGCTGACAGGAATGGCTTTAGTTTTGGGTCCTCTTGCTCCTTGAGAAGACATACTCCATCTGGGGCGAGATTGAGCCTCAACACGGACCCGCGCGGCTGTCTCCACAAAGGCGCTGCAAAGCAAAAAGACGTCAGCCGACCAGCACACAAGGACGTCCCCAGTCCTTTTCCTCAAAATAGACGAAAGACGGCCGTAGTTGGCATCCGAAGTGCGGTGTCGGGCTTTCACAAACAATCACAGTGCCTTACGAAGCTGCATCCCGGGGCCAGGTAACATAGCCAACGGCCGATTTTTTTCCTCACGGCATGGGCGGCAGAGTGGCGGAGAATACAACAGACGCCATCTTGCTCTTAGGACAGGAACTTGTGCTGAATTCTGAAACGGGGAAGGATTTTCCTAATGTTCTTTAAAAGATAAAAACAGATGTAGCCATTAGGTTCACCTGGTTTTCAAAGTTAGTTGTTTCTGGCATTTCCTACTGGGATAGGAGTTGGGCCCATGTCTTGTGGCCACCAATCCGGAGACCAAAACGTGGTATTATTTTCGAACAATAGAATCTCTGTTTTTCCCGGATTCAGTCTCAGACAATTTTTGTGCATCCAAGAGCTGATATTCTCCATACAGTTCCTGAATTGGCCAGCTGTGGGCAGGATTGCCAGTGAAAGACACGACAATTTGTGTGTTGTTGGCATAGGATAGTACAGAAAATGCGAATAAGTTAATGAGTTTGTTAAGAGGACTAATATACAAATTGAACAGAGTGGTGCTTAGTGAAACCCCTTGAGGTGTACCACAAGGGAGATTCAGAGGTTTGGAGACAAAATTATCTAAGGTGACATAGCGTTCCCTGTCAGAGAGGAAGGAAGCCAGAAAAGAGTGGGCAGTATCTCTGATGCCCAGCTCATACAGGCGGCTAATTAAAATGTGGTGAATGGCGGTGTCAAACGCCCCCGAGAGATCAAAAAGAATCAAGGCGGCCTTATCGCCCTTGTCAATAAGAGTTCTTATGCTTTTTGCTGCAACTATAAGAGCGATTATTGTGCTGTGTTGGCTCCGAAAGCAAAACTAAGAAGCATCAAGCAGACTATTCTCTTTGATGAAATGGAGTGTTATAGATTTAATGTTTTATCTTAGATTTTAGCTCGCAGAGGTAGGCAGGATATGGGACGATAACTGCTGGGGTCTGACACTGGAAGCCTTTTTTATCAGAGGAAGGATGGCGGATAGTTTCCAAGCTTTGGGAAAAATACCTGTACGAATGATTTCATTAAATATGGGAGTAAGATGGTCAGCAATGACATCCTGGGCCAAATTCCCAGGGAAACGTAGGCAACTTTTGTAAAAACCTCTGGGTGGGGGCTGCTGCACTTCATGCAGGCCCCATACGGCATTTAACATAATTGTTGGTTCTCCTTCCCCTTATAGTGACATCATAGCTTGGGGAAACAAGCTGATCTAAAGGCCTCCCAGGGGCATATAAGGTGCTTCTTGGCCCTTCTAATGAATATTTTATTTGCAGCTTTCTGCCACATTTCCTGAGGCTGTTTGCTTTAGTTACAGCAAGGCCTCGTGCTCTGCTCCTCTTTTATTTTGGGCGCTGGGTACCCATGCTCCTATGATTGGGCACCAGGCATATGCTTGCTTTTGGGCAACGTGGGGAGCCTACTTTCAAACTGTCTGGCCAGTTCCCCACCTGAACAACACCTTCCTGTGCTGGTGTGGCAGCCTGAATTCACTCTCCTGCCCATGTGAGAGTGGGCAGGTCCTGTAGGGCTGGCTGTGCCACCCTGCTCTCCCCAGGACACAGGCACGGGGAGCAGGGGAAGGCTCCTAGCTATCTGGGGTGGCTGCAGCTCCTTTTGGTCTTATTTGTCCCGAGGAAATGTGGTCCCCTGGGACAATTATGGCCTAGTGTATCGGTCCCTGTGGCAAAAAGTGATCTTGGGGAGAGGTCCCACCAGACCCCTCCCCCATGCAAATGTATGAAAAGAGGTTGTGCTGACCTCTGGGGACCTGGCCCTCCTTTGGGTAATATTTAAAAATCCAGTTGGAGCACTAAGCTTTCAGTTTCCTGCCTGGCGCCCCTGGGGATGGAACTTTAGATGCTGGACTCTCCGGCCCTCATTGGGTCAATTCTCCTCACTCTGGTGTTGTTTGTTCCCAGGGGACCAGTTCTAGCCTATAGAAACATTTTCTTCAGGCCTCCTGGCCTCTGAAAGATACTTTTGTTGCTGAGCTTGATTTTTAAGGTTCCCTTCACCAGACCTTCTCTCCTGCTTGGGGACATATTCCACTGCCCTTCCACAGTCAACAAGTAGAACACACTCCCTAGGCCCCACAGCCTTCTGGCTACTTGCAGGGCACCTGTGTGTCAGTGGAGTCAAGGACCAGTTCACAGAAGTTTCAGGGGAACTCTTAAGGCCAGTCCCCCCTACTGTTCCTCGGGGGGCACAGGAAGGCCACACCACTGGCTCATGAGAGACCCATCCTAGTCCTGGGCACCAGCTCAAGTTTCAGAATTACAAAGTCTAACCTTGAAGCGGTTCAGGGGTCTTCATCCTGCCAGCTGGGCATTAATCCAGTGTCACAGCCCCAGGTCCAGTATCTTCTCAAGAGTCTCTCCCTTGTGTAGGGGTTTTTAAGTGGAGGTGGAAAGTTCTGCCACATCATTACTCAGCTCATGCCCCACTCCTCCTGCACAGCATTCTGGGGCATTTAAACATGGCAATTTCAAGTCGTCCATAAAAAAATCTTCCATGGGAGCCTCCCTTTCCATCAAAACCTCAAAGGGGATACCCTCTTGTGTTTGGCCCCAGAGGTCGGGCCTTCCTCCATTGTTTCTGTGGGCTTGGGCTTGCCCGGGACAGGCACAGTGTGAAGAGTTAATTAACACATGCAGTTTTCCTCCCCCCTTTCCTAGGTACTGGGCCAAACTGTGTTAAAGGCTCTATTGTGTGGGAAGGCCTTTGATCCTTCTGCTGACCAGCACAGTAATTAACTTGGCCCAGCAGAGGGGACAAAGGCCTAGAATCTGAGTATGGCTGAGCAAGAGAAATATGAAACTCTATGAGTACAGTTATCACAAAAGTGACAGTGAATCTGCATTCAGTGTACATGTTTACCCCAAAATCGATACCTGCCTGGTATCTGTAGGTGTAAGTATGGCAAAACTGAGCGGTGACGCAGATTTTGCCAACAAGCTATGCAGTTAGCATACAGCCTTTCAGCAAGCACTACAGATGCAGACTATGAATGCCCACTCACATTATAGGCTTACACAGTGTCAGCACCATTTCCTGAAGGGTCCCTTCTGTGATTGGCTACCAGTGAGCAGACACTATGCTTAGCTAGATGGTAGTCTCACATCCTCAGCCCGCATGCTACTAATTGCACATGCTCAGCTGCACACTACTAGAAGCCATACATTAATTATAAATGTACACAATTGCATGTGCTCACATGTTCATGTGTAACCAGCCGAGAGCCTCTTATCTTAGCTCCCCTGCAGCAGCCTTATCTTAAAAGGCAGACACTGGCGGTTCGCATTCTCAGTCCATTTACACAGAATTTACCGTGAGTGAGACTCAGTTGGTGAGACTCCCTTACAGTAAAAGTCCAAAACTGTGTAGTCCAAAAGCGAAAAATCCAGGGGGATTAAATTGGTGGAACCCATTTCCTACAATCACATGATATTTTCTGAATAACAATGCTTGGCATCTTCAGTCATTGCTTATTGTGATAAAGTGAATGTCGCACTGTAGGTGCTCATGATTTTCTTTAAATGTTTGCGCATGGTTGTTGTAAATTTATGCCGCTGTTGTCCCCAGCCTCAAGATTTCACAGCACGGACACTTCAATTAAACCAAATGAACTCAACATTGATGGTGCCTTTACTGCTAAACTCACTGTTTATTTTGTTCTATATGCATTGAAACCATGAGAGAACTTTTTCGAAGTGGGACACTGTTGGACATGCCACATGCACGTATGTGGTATTTCTAGAGCGCAAACCTAGCTTAAAGTCAGTGGTGCTCCAAGGTTAGCTTGTACCTATCTTATACTCTTGCCTACACAATGTTTGTGTGCATATAATCCAATAGCACGCATATTAGAACCCTGGGCCTGACTGACCTTAGTTTGTGTAGAATTATGTTTTGGTTTGATATAAAAGTACTTAAAACTACTTGTATTTTTCAATAAAAAAGCACT
This sequence comes from Calotriton arnoldi, assembly GCA_963921515.1. Taxonomy (NCBI): domain Eukaryota; kingdom Metazoa; phylum Chordata; class Amphibia; order Caudata; family Salamandridae; genus Calotriton; species Calotriton arnoldi. The sequence continues at coordinate 1,997,764 of CAWUFW010002109.1, forward strand.
GCGCTAGACAGCATGTAGTGTCCCTGTTGCATTGAGGTTTGAGTTCTAAGGGGCATATTTACAAGCCCCTTGCGCCACTTTTGCGCCGCGTCAAACCATGCGCTGCGTTGCGCTATATTTACAACGTGACGCATCTAGGGAGATGCGTCACGTAGTAAACCCTTGCGCCACATGAAACCTGTGTCAGGTTTCATGTGGGCGTACCGGCGCGGGGGGGCGTAGGAACGCCTCGGCAAAGTGACGTAGTGAAATCTACAAGATTTCACGCAGTCACTTTTCCGACGCTGGTGCGTCAAATCCTTACGCCTGCTTCAAGCAGGCGTAAGGATTGACGCACCATGTTAGGGATAGGGAAGGTTGGAACAGTGCTGGAGTTGCGTCGCGCTTGCGACACAACTTCAGCACTGCGCCAACCTTCCGCCGGCAGATGCGTCACGCATCTGCTTATCCTTGCGCCACAATGCGCCGCATTTTAAATGCGGCGCATCGGACGTGGCGCAAGGGTAAACTTGCGTGACGCATTTTCCCTGGCGCATCCCTGCTGATATGCAGGGATGCGCCAGGGAATGTAAATATGCCCCTAAGTCTCTGGTGCCCCCACTACCTCCCTGAGAAGCCTTTGAGTGATGGCCTTTGCTACCCTGAGAGTCCACCATTGCAAGTCAGGCCCTAGAACAACAATAACGGGGCGAGGATGTGGCGTAACAGCTAGAGCTGTCGACTTTGGAGCTGGGGAACCAGGGTCGAGTCTCGGTGTCGGCTCAGCATCCTGTGATTCTGGGGAAATCACTTAATCTCCCTGTGCCTCCCAAAAATGAATGAGTAATATAACTTGTGCTCATGTAAAGCGCTCCAATACCTTCGGTTCGAGCTCGCGCAATATAAAACTGCAAAAAAAAAGTAAAACGCAGAATTGAAGCCCCTGTGACCCCTGCTTGCCCCGGGGCCACTTTAAAAATGATGCATACATTTGAAGTACTGTGAAATGGACTGAAAGGAGACAACGACTTTATACCACAATAACCAGCATATTCAGGAATGCACTTCCCCATCGCCCCAGTCTTGATTCACAAAGTCTTCCAATTAGCTGAACTGCCACTTTCTCTGGACTTGCTAAAAGTGGCTAGCCAATTATAATTCAAGAAGGCCAACAAGAGAACAAGGTGTGAAGGTAGTTGCTCTGCATGACGGCTGCATGCAATACTCAGAAGGCGTCATCCTTTCACACCACTACATTATCTGATTCAGCTGCACTGCAAGTGCCTGGAAAAGTGACATTCAGCATCTGACAAATATTTTAAAAAAAGTACTTTTTTTTGTCAAATGAAGATTTCTTTATTTTAGAAGTAATCGGCACATATAAACATGTTTGCTAGTCTCTAAGCATATTAAAATCTGAGTTGTTTTCCTGTTTTAACAGATTATATTGTCATTTGTAAATACATTTGTAGAAGTAAAATGATGAAGAACCGATCCTTACCAGCCCACCTCGTACTGATGAAATGTAGCCCAAGCGATGAGTAATACTTATCAGTGGCTTTTCTGCTAAGGGAAGGAGCCTCTTGATTACATTCTGCAGGGACTGTCTGCTGCTGCTTAAGGACCTATGTCTGACTGTGCACGGTGTGTGTGGCTGCAGAGACCCTGAATCATTCTATTCGTCTGCAGTTGGTACCTGGCTACTTGGAAAGGGTAATTCGTTTGTTGGAATGGAAGGCCGCAAGTTCAAGGCACCAATTTGTTCTTCTCTTGCAATTGTCTAGTTGTGTTAGAGGCTGCTAGAGTATTTGTGGTCTGCCTTCTCGACGTGTATAAGGATGCAGAGATGTCTGTAGTAGGGCCATCCTGCTGCTGATTTATGATTTCTAAAGTGTTGGCTCAGTGCGTTCCCTGATGTACAAACAGATGCACCGTAGGATGCTACGTGTGATCTTGGTGTAGTGTGGCATTACTGGTAGTGCTGGGTATTGGGTGCTTAACGTCCCCTTGGGTGTCATAGGGGAACTTGCATGGGGATACTGGGGAGAGGCTTTTGAAGAGGGTGGAGGTTAGTCTGCCATAAGCAGCACCACGTGGGTACCACTGGAACCACTCCCCCTGCGGCGATGGGAGCTTGCAACCTCTCCCCACGCCCCCCCCGAAAAAAAAGGATCTCTCCAGCCCACAATCCCAGGGTATCTTCTAAATCAAGAAGTCACAGAGCATTGTGTACCCTGTGTATCCCATAACTTAAGAAGAAACCAACCTAACCTGGTAACTTTCAATGCATCAGAAAACAGATATATATTTCAACTCACAAAAACGGAAATTAATCTTTCAACCTATGAAACACCAGATTTGTTTACAAGCAACACAACAACTTAGCATCCTTACACCCAAACAATGCAGGAATGCTCATATAAAGGTCCATCCAACAGATCCCACTACTTAAAACACCATGGAACCACCAAAGGTAGCTAATGGCTGGATAAATCAGCTTTTTCATCTGAGATTCTTAAAACCACCATGAAACTATACAAATAACCATGCAAAACATGTAGAGAAACCAAAAAAAATCGCACACAACATATTAATATTTTAAGAGAATAAAACGTAATGGGTGAAATACTTGAATTAGTTTCAACCACTGGTAATCGCTATGGGCCAGATTCCACTCCATCGTTTTTATGCTCTCTGTGGCAGACTGGTTTCATCCTGTTTGGAATCATCAGTGGGGTGCAGCCTCAATGTTTGGCACAAAGAGCTGCGGGCCCACATCTGGGCAAATCCATTGCAATTGGAATTGGCTTCAACTCCGTACCTTAGAACTTGCCCCTCCCACCTCGAGGGCAGCTAAAACAAACCGAGCTTCTGCCCCTTGGTTTACGGAGGCCCTTAGGAAAAGCAAAAGTGCGTGCAAACGCCTTGAAAGAGAGTGGCGGGCGAATTACAAATCCACTGATAAATCCATTTATAAACAGGCCTTGAAAGACCATTATAGGAAAGTCCACGAGGGAAAGAAACTTTTCTTTTCCACTAAAATCGATCAGGCTGGTAATAAAAGCAGAGAACTTTTTAATATTGTAAAAAATTTCTCATCTCCTACAGCAATCAGTTGCCCGTTTGTTCCCACAAGTGATTGGACCAATCTTATGGCCTGTTTCTTCCATGATAAAATTCAAAACATTCAGGATTCCTTCGAAGCTCAGTCGCCAGCACTAGAAGCAGTCTTTGGTCTGCCCCCTGATGCTGGCCTTAATACTGATTTCTCCCTTACGCAGTTTCCTGATATCACTTTGGAGAAATCCCTTGCTCTAATGAAGGCTCTTAAGTCCGGCTCACCATCTGATCCCTGTCCAGCAAAAGTGATGTCATCCATTGCAGAAGTGATAAACCCTGCTGTGAATTTGATTTTGGACACCGCCCTGCGTGAGGGGCACATGCCGCAAACCTGGAAACATGCAAAAATTCTCCCGCTTTTAAACAAACCCACGGCTCACCCAGAGGTCGCCGGTAACTGCAGGCCTATATCCCTGCTGCCTTTCTTCTCCAAGGTTTTGGAGAAATATGTCAACACAGTCACCACGGACTACGTGGAGGCCAACCATCTTCTGCACCCGAGTCAGTCGGGCTTCAGAGCTTATTTCAGCATGGAAACGGCCTTATTAGAAGTCGCGGAAACTATTAAAGCTACTCTGGATAGGGGAGGCAATGCGTTTTTTTTGTTGTTGGACCTTTCCGCGGCCTTCGATACCGTGCCCCACAATAGACTACTGCAAAGACTTGTGGAGGGCGGTATCGGAGGCACGGTATTGAGATGGTTCACTTCATTCTTAAACAACCGTTTACAAACTATCTGGTCCCCTCCTTTCGCTGCTGTAATCCCTCCCATGAATGTCGGGGTCCCACAGGGCTCAATTCTGAGCCCAACACTGTTCAATTTGTATATGGCCCCTCTTGCACTTCTCGTCGAGAAATATGGGGCCAAAATAGTATTGTATGCGGACGACACGCAATTGTTGTTCACTTGCGAGAAGGGGGCTGAGTTCAAGGACAATGTGATCAACATGTGTCTTTCAGAGATTTTGTCTTGGCTTAGACAAAACCAACTGAAGTGCAACTCTGAAAAGTCAGAGATTATCTTCTTCGGCTCACGTCCTTGTGAAGCATGGCACAAATGGTAGCCGCAGGATATGTCTCCCCCCCACATCTTCAGTTACCACCGTGAAAAATCTTGGGGTCAGATTGGATGCTGCCCTCTCTATGAAGGTTCAGATCCAATCGGTGGCCTGGACCTGTTTTGGGGTTTTGAGCATGCTGAGGAACTTTCCCCCCCTTCTCCCAGTTTCTCACAGGAAAATGGTAGTCCAGGCCTTGGTGGTCTCGAGACTGGACTATGTAAACTCCCTGTACCTGGGACTCCCGGACTACTTACTAGGCCGATTGCAGGTGGTCCAGAATGTGGCGGCCAGGGCCATCTTTCTGGCAGGACCTAGGACACGCACGACCCATCTTCTGTTTTCCTTGCACTGGCTTCCGGTTCGGAAAAGAATCAATTTCAAAGCGTTAGTTTTGGTCTTTAAAGCCTTTCATCAGATAGGAGCCCCTTACCTTAGGGAAAGATTTCAACACTATACCCTACAACGTACCTTGAGGTCCTCTGCTCAGCTTTTGACCTCTACTCCCAAGGTCCTGCTTTCCCGGGTAGGGGGAAGATCCTTTCAAGTGGTGGCCTCTCGTCTGTGGAACAGCCTACCTCTCTCTCTTAGACAGGTGCAGGACCTCCTCACTTTTAGGAGGAAATTAAAAACATGGCTTTTTCAACTTTAGTTCCTAGCCAGTTTCTGCTTTGGGTGTTTTTCTGTTAGCTGTTACGTGGTTTTTTCTCTTAGCGCCGGGACACTCTTGGGAGTAGCTGCGCGCTTTATAAATACCAAATAACATAACATAACAATTAGGGCCACACAGAGGAAACAAAAAGGGATGAATGGGATGCTTGGTAATTACTATGGAGCACATTGCAGTCCCTTGTGTTCTTTGATGACTCTACTACTTGAGACTGGAAGCAAGTACATACAGACAGCTGTGTTATTTGTACAATAGAAAAACCAACCTGAGATGCCGGGCCATGTCCCAGCTGAAAGGGAACACAAGAAACCCAGACCTGTTCGAACCTTGTTGGACCTCACCAGTGAGGCAGCTCAGCATAAGATTGGTTCCTGTCTGTGGTAGCACAGTGAGCTAAAACAGAGGGACTAAATGACTGCTCGGAGTGATTGTCAGTAGGGGTGGGCGTAACTCGCATAATTCAGTGTAGTGTAATCACACAGAAATACCTGAGAATTCTGCGAGATTACACATAATTACACAAGAAGAGTAATTCTTCATTTAGCACTATTTCTTGGCAAAATGGGTGCAAAAATGCATTTGGGCTAAGAAATAGCGATTAATGCAACAGATCACGAACAGTGAGTGCGAGCAGCAGCTTGCCCGTGCTAAATGTGCTTTTGGGGTAGGATTTTCCCCTAACTTACTCCCAGCATTTAGCTCTATTTTCGTAGGGCAAAATGCCCCCTTTGCATCCAAAATGGGCATGAGAATACATTTTGCGCTAAGAGATGGTGCTAAATGTGCTCTTGGGGTAGGATTTTCCCCCATCTTACTCCCAGCATTTCGCACTAGTTGCTTAGAGCAAAATGCCCCCTTGTGTCCAAAATGGAAGCGAGGATGTGTTTTAAGAAACAGAGCTAAATGCAGTGGAACATGAACAGCAAGCGGGAGTTAAATGTGCTCTCGTTGTAAGATTTTTTCCCTCCCAAGCTACTCATAATTACGTGAGCAGGTGTCATTGCATAATTATCGGTAATTCCACATCAAAGGGTAACGCAGAATTTACCGAAATTACTCTGATTACTCCGGCGTTATTGAAATTCCGCCTGGACCCAATTATCAGCTGCTGATACCGATTCAAACATTACTCATTACTTTTTTTAATTGCCTCTGTGAGACAGCCTGCGTAGGATGGTGATGCCCAGATGACAGCTGGATATTCGACCTTGGGAAGAAGAACTGTGGAGATAAGATCATCTGCTAATGCCTTACATTAAGGGTAGAAGAGACATTTTCAGAAAATATATTCTCCTAATAAAATCATGGAGTCTGTCAAACATCTATTTCACAGCTGTTGTCTTTCGAAGTACATGTAATTGTAATATCGTAATAAACAGTTTGCGAGTACCTGAGTTCAGTAACTGTCCCTCCCCTCACCAATTTTTTTTTGCTAAATAACTATATTTAAACATATATTTCCTAGAAAGGAGCAGAAACTTTACTTACCTTGGTTCTAATAAAATAACCAATAACAATAATGTTTTTAAAGACATTACTATAATCTTTTAATGAATACCAAAGCATTTTTAAATCTTAATTGTGGGATGAGCCTGTTCTTACATCTTTTAAACATTTCTTTGTACAATGCAGATGATGCTTCCAAATTGTTTATTCCTTGCGGCTGTATTGTTCCTTTACATTTTAAAATAGATGTTTTCCTGCAACATTTCACATGCTACCAATTGGTCTGTCTGTAGTGGCACCCTTCCTTGCGCAGCTCCGCCTGGTACCTGCTGCCCCCGTGCTCCCTGCTGCTGATGTAATGACCCTCGGGTCGGTGGTTCAAAGCACTCCTCCACCCGCAAGCACCCGCCTGTGCCTCATCCCTGGTGGTCTAGTGGTAGAGCGTCATTGCTCTGCTGCTGGATTGCCCTCTGTCTCTCTTTTTTCTCTCTGCTTTTTTCCCGGCTTTTTCTGCCTTTTCTTTCTGTCCCTTTCACCCTTCTTGCACTTTTTCCTCTTTTTCTTCTTGTGCCCTTTGCTGCGCTTGCCCCTGCTGCTGCGATCCCCTGTGGCCCCACCCCCCTTCAGTGCCACTTTCCTGCTCCCCACGTTTCCCGCCTCCCAGCTGTCCAGTCCCCCCAGCACACTACTCAATGGCGATACAACGCCAGCACCCTCCTCGCCCTCAACTCCGGACGCCACGCCGCCTTCCACCTCGCATCGCCGAAGGACACCCAAAGACCCTTATCCTGCCCAAACTGCAGCTGCACCTTGTACCACCTCCCGCTCAAATCAAATGTTATTGAAAGCATGCTCCTTATTAACTGACAGGTAATTCAGAGAAATGACTCTGCCCACTGGGGGACCAGCAGGTTGATCCCACAGCCTACTATTACAGACTGCAGAGAGCAAAAATCAAACCAGCCATCTCGCTCCTACAAACAATGCAGCTAATTCAAAATAAACATGTGAAGGACATGCGACGTCACCGCAGCAGTAACGAGGCACTGCAGGTACAGGGTATCTTTGAGAAGTTTAGCCCCCAGGGGCTCTGCCAAAGCCTGATTCTTAGTGTCCTTGTGGGGTTATCAGTGCCATTATTGGCAACACACCCCACCTACACAATGACAGAGCATGCATGATGAATAAATAAATACACAACACACTTTTGTTAGGGAAAATATTGCTGCAGGTTTATTCCATACAAAAGTATGCAATATGGTGGGTTATCTTACAGGCGATCCAAGGGCAGGCAGCTGTAACCAACCTATGCTGCCCTGCCTGCCTGATGAGCCAAGCACTGTGGAGAACCCAATCAGAGCTACACCTTATGGGGTGATCGCCTTTCCGGATCACGTGACACATTGGTCCCTTATTACTCACCCCCCTTTCAGGGCGGAGCGTAGCAAGGCAAGCCCCCGGTTGTTCAGGCCCACAACCGCCCGAAGGACTAGCGGGGCGTCGACGCGGTTTTCCAGGAACCTGCCATGAGGCTCCTGGTATTTGGCTCTGGCACCCCTATTGTGCCGCGCAGAGGTACCCTTCTGTACCCTTCTGTACCCATCTGCTTCCAGATCGCCCTGTAACTCCGCCACAGCTCTGGAGGCGGCCCCCATCGTCGCCAGAGCCCCCCACCAAAACAGCTCATTTCTCACCTGCAACCTGCCATTTCAAGGCCTCCTGCAAATCCAAGGGGAACAGGACCATTCCCACAGGTGACAAGTGGACCCCATCTTATCACAATAGCCCTTGACGTTAGCCTGGATCAGCTAGTGTCTGATGACACCAAAGCCCCTATGACCTGTGATCCTGTGTATTGAACTATTCACCCTCCTGCTGGAATGTTCCACTGCCTCACATGACTTAGCCCCATGCCAACTCTGCGCGGGACGATTTCAGACAACCATAGCTCGCATTGCCCCATGTATTAGCTGATCTCACCTAGTTGCCGACCTTCCGGCACTGTATGTGCCTGGACGCCTGTGTCCCCCATCTATGGGACAGCAGCCCGCGTGTTAGGTGACCGCTCCCACAACCCGCCTGCTACTTTGGCTATCAGGGCGAGAAGTTTTATGCTTAACTGAAGCAACCCGTAACCTGCCCCTGGAGCAGAGTGCACGTATTTTTGTTGAGGTTGACCCGACATTGCGCTGTCCCTTTGAATGATAAATCATGGCGCACAGGAATGTTCATGACTAAAAGTATGTGACAATGAGCAGGTGTGTCCTCATGCACTTGCCATGTTTCCCTTATTCCTTATGGGAATTTCGTCTGCAATCTAGTGCCTAACATTCAGGATTAACTAAGCCCTCGTTTACCCCCATACTTGATTATTCCCAAATTTGGGGGGGTTCACACTGCCCACCCTGTGCAGCCCCACAGTGGAAAATTACCTGCTACATTACATTTTAATTTTGTTGAATCCTGGACGTGCCAAACGTTTTTTACATAGTAGCCTTTTGTGCCTGACACCTTGTTTCCCCACGTTTATTGGGACAGCAGCATACTATGTTGGCTGGCAGCGTCCCCACCCAGCCTGGCTAGTATAGCTATCAGGGCGGGGCATTTGAGCTTAACTGAAGCAACATGTCACCTACCGTCAGTTCTGGGGTGCACTTACTTCGCCCCGTTGACCAGACAATATCACAGACCTCTTTGATTGCTAAACCCTGTTGAACACCTTAATAGTGTCAAACCTGGTTAGAAAGAATATATGTAGTGTGCCCACTATTGAGACACCTCACCCTTTCGTGTAGTGACAACTTATGCAGCTCACCCCGCTTGCTTAGCTGCCGTCCGATCACAGATGCACAGTACCTGCTATCTGATGCACTTGCACTGCTCCCACGAATCAATCTGAGGATACTAACTCATCTGTTAATATTACTTAATTTTTTAAGCGTCGCAGACCCTGAGTAGCTTTTGCAGACCTCCAGGTGTCCCCAGACCACAGGTTAAGAACCACTGCACTACAGTGTATAGAATATTTAGATTAGACCTAAACATGATTCTTAACCAGGTACCTTTATTCCAAGCACATAAAACCAGAAGAAACAATATTTTAGTGCCATCCCTAAGCAACAAAACTCAAGCAGAGTAATCTTACACCACTCTTTTTTGCTGCTACTTTGTATAACAAAGTTACATTGAGCTGGCACCTTAGGGAAGAAATAAAAAGGACTCATTCTTTTTCACTTTCCTTTCTTTGAATGACATTGGCAGTTTGTGGTTGTGCAGGTGTTTATCAATATGCATATGTTTACACTGATGAATGTTATTTCCCTTTTGGAGGGTTTATCAGTTATTATAGGTTTAAACCGAAAACAGGAAAGCCTAGATATAGTATCATACCACACATTATAAAGATATCGCAAGCCACCACACTGTCCTGTGACCATATAGAAGAGTATGTCTGAAATGCCTGAAAGTGGAGTTCCATTTTGGAACTCTGTTGTGTTGGAGGGGATGTCTTTTGACAAATGTGCTTCCACTAGTGCAGTGGAAGCACTTTCTCCAAAATAGAATGCAGTGTGAGCAGCCACTTTGGTGCAGCCCAATTGGCATTCATTTTAGTTTTTCGGAAAAAGATCCCCAAAGTGGTTGTTTTTTTTAAAAGAAAAAAAAGACAATGGCAGTGACAAGGCCATTGTATGCTTTTCCTTCCCAGACTGCTGTGCCTGTCATGGCAGACCTGGGCAGAGGCAGGGTGTATCGGGAGGGTCGTAATAAATTGGGTAGAAATCCAGATGGTTGAAAGACAGTGATCATTTGGTATACTGGTGGCAGCCTTAGATCAACCTCTTGCTGATTTAAGACAGTTCTCTCATTCCTCATACATGACCCTTCACTCTTTAATATATGTTATTGTGTGAGACATCAACAACTAAAATAGAAATCTATTAATAAAAAAAGCACCTTCTTAGAAAATCGGTGTTCAAGTTTAATTATTTAGGAGTCCTTTGCCTAGAATAATTGTGTGTTACCCATGTTTTCTTGGAAATTTTCATATTCATGTGATTTTGAAACCCACACATCATGCCATGTTTCATATCCCTTTAGCAACTACTCCTTTTCTAAATTGTTCCATTCCACAGCCACAGCACTGTTTGAGAGATTCAATTTGAGCCTGAGATCCGGGAAATCTATGGGGGCAATTCACACAGGCAACTATGAAGGAGTACTCCTGTAGTAATGTTTTATGTGTTCTTATATGCCTTAGTGAAATGACCCCAAATCATCTAACATGGGAATATTCAGGGTAAAGTCATATACACTTAGTAGAAATAGAAAGGATGTTGCCCTCTTTGCACTTTACTAGGAGGAAGTCAGACTTTTCAGAGCAAATTCACAAGAGAATAAGAGTAAGTAAAAAACGTACTTCCTGTGCTCATAAATGATTTGGTTTTTAGATCTGCCCCTATCGCTCTATTTTCTATCCTGAAGTCTTGCAGTTCTTGGTATTTCCTTTATTTTACAATTCTTATGAACCAGTTCATTGTATTGAACATGTGGACGCCTTGCATCTAGGGGAACGGGTATGCATCCAATTGGTGGAGATCAGAACGCCAGGCTAATGATAATTTTTAGGTCTTTCCTAAGACAGCACATGCGCTGTCTGTTGCGAGACATATTGTTAGCTTACAATGGGCCTAGAGCCTGTCCATTGCTTACCATTGGTTGGCTTCGATGTCGCTCTCATTTGCTTGCTTCTTATTCCGCTGTTCACTTTTTCATTTCAGGTGCTACTTTTTTCTTTTTGTTTAAGCACTTCACAAGAGTGCATGTGTTTTCGTGCTGTCTCCCTTGTTCTTCGCCACACTCCGTGTTCCTCTCTTTTACTTGTGTGCTCCACTCCACTTTTCCTTCATTACCTTATTGCCTGAGTGCTTTCTTCCCCCCAGTACCACAGTGTTGACTTTTGACTGTTTGATACCCTCACCCGTAACCCTCATTTTGCTCCAATCCCCACCCATGCTTCCACCCTTTGTCCTCCATGTTGCTTCCACCCCCACCTCTGCCCTACTCAGATTCATAGCTTAAAAGAAAAAATAAGCAGCCATATAATTTTGTAGGCATGTGCATGCATGGTGTGGATGACTACCAGATGAAGCAGCCAACTGCATCAAAAGTTTTTGAAAGTAATTCTTTAGTCATGCCGCACAGCACTGGAGATGCCGTGTGTGCCGCATGGCTTAAACCATTGGCGAAGCCAAAAGGGCCCAAAGGTGAGACCTATTGGCTTTGTTCATTCTTATTCTTGGCAGTGGTGTCTGGCCTATTTATCCCCCATGGTGTTACTGCCCTGCATATTTCTGTTCTACCGATGGTCGTCTATTCTATCATTCTGTCACCTTCATCCGAGATATATGCCAATAGGTCCAAACGTGAGACCTATTGGCTTTGCCAATGCTTATTCTTGGCAGCGGTGTTTGGCCTCCTTATCCCCCATGGTGTTACTGCCCTGCATATTTCTGTTCTACAGATGGTCATCTGTTCTCTCATTCTATCATTCTGTGACCTTCACCCGAGATACAATTTCCCTACAGTGGCTACTTGATGTTCATTCATCCCTGCGTTTATCTGTGTTCTACTTTTATTCAGGACTCTTGTGCCATTTGGGGTATGGGATTAGAGAGAAAGGGGGTTCTTCTCTTCTCCATTCTATGGTTGTAACTAGCATCAGTCATGACTTTTAAACCTTTTATTCCCAAGTGAATTTATGGTTCTGTTTGAGATCACAGCAGGAGAGCATCAACCAGGCAGCAGACTCTGACAGGAGTGACGTGAATCCTCCAATCGTCCTTAGACCTCTTACCTGCTCTCCTTTGACAATCACGGAGGGCAGGTAAGGGATCCGGGGGAGAAGGAAGTTAGAGATGGGTCTCCTAAAGATCAGGATGCTTCAGAATTCCTGCTGTTGAGGCTCACAAGGATGACTTCTCTAGAGACGACTCTTGCTGCAAGACACAAAAAGTCTGGCTATACAGCAGAAACATCATTCTACACTTTCCCAGCCACTTTATGACAGTGATAAAACCACACCAGACCACGCTCTTTCAGCTGTCCTACAACATTCAGAGTGGCCTTATATGCCTAAAATGGCACGGTTTGCCCACTAACTCAAATCTTCCTAGGAGGAGAAGGTCAAAAAGGCTTCAAGCACATTTGAGGTACTGCTTAAATGTGCTTAAAAATTATGCTTTCTCTCTATTTTGTTCCTAAGAATTATTTAAAAAGAAACCCCACAGGCCACCACATGGTATGTAGCCCTATATAAAATAAGTTGTTCTTTATGTTGCACATTAGACTGGTTCACAGTGTGATTGTACGACTGAATAGCGACAACAAAAACATCGACCTACACTAATATTGATGTCAAAATACAGACAACCATAACATTGACAACTCTTTAATTTTAATGAATACATCACGAATATTGGAATTATTGAATCCAAAATGTTGACCTTCAGACATATCTACAATAAAAAAAAAATCTAAAACAAAAACATAGATTACAATAATATTACTTATAGAGCAAAACTACACAGTCGTTTTTTAAACAAATTAACTGTATTGAATTAAAATTAAGTTAAAATTTTAAAAATGTACAATACCTTTAACAAATATATTTTATACAATTAAAAGAAATGCACATTGTAATTAATCTTTAAAATATCATAAGCTTGAACATTATGCTCACAAACGGTTCAGGCAGAGATGTGTACACCCAAGGGATGGTGCTAGATGGCCAACCGACAACTGCGTATTTGCAATCTGCGAACTTGGTCCGCCTATCGAGAGAGGCCTGAAAGGAACTATATCATCCCATTACCAGAGAAGAACTCAGCACAGCGCATGAGAATATGCAGAATGGAAAAATACCCGGACCGGATGGCCTGCCCAGAATTGTATAAGATGGCACTTGGATTGTTGATGGACAAATTTAGGGAAGGGGCGGAGAAGGCATTTCTGAATGGGCTTTTGCCCCCATCGATGAAAGAGGCGATGGTGGTGGTGATCCCAAAGCCTAACAAAGACCCCACCATGCTAGGTCCATATCGTCCGTTGTCAAAGATTAACATGGACACCAAAATACTGAGTGAACTTACAGCCAGTCACCTGACAGGTGTAATGCGAATGGTGGTTAGTGAAGATCTGACAGGTTTTATCCCACAACAGATCACAATACTTAACCTTCATTGACTGACATGTAGAAAATGCCATGCACTCTGATGGTGGTTGCTAGGCTGTGGCCTCCTTGTAAATAGAAAAAGCCTTCAATACAGTGGGTTGGGACTACATGTTTGCGGTCCTGAGAGAGATGAACTTTGGCCCGAAGATCCTCAGATGGATCAAATTATTGTATACTTGTCCTAATTCCAGGGTCCACACAGGAGGGATGGTGTCGTCTGAAAAGTGGGAGCTTTAACGAGGTACCCGCAAGGGATGTCCGTTGTCGCCTCTCCTGTTGGCTTTAGACATTGAAATACTAATTAACACACTGATTAGAGAGATGATGGATTGGAGGATGTGGGTCAGCTTGGGGACGCATGTGGGTGTCTTTGTATGCAGATGACACCTTGGTCGACACCTTGCTTTACATGTGGGACCCAAAGGACTCCGAGCTGTGTTTGCTGAAGCACTTAGAGGACTTCTGGCAGGTGTCTGGCTGGTGTCTAACTGGAATAAATCTAGGTTATTTCCTACTGGCACCCTCGCTGACACCGCAGGGTGTGTGATTAGCCTCACCTTGGGATGCGGTGGCAACCAAATCAATACAGATACATGTGACTCCCACCCCCGATGACGACATCAAGCGCAGCATTGGAAAACCTCTTAGAAGGCCTTGAAAGGTCCATCCCTTTCTGGTGGAAACTACCGTTGTCAATAGTGGGCAAGGTAGAAGTTTGTAAAATAATCATACTTACTAGATGACTATATGCCTTCCAGGGCATGATGAGTCAACTCCTGTGGTAGGTGTTCCAGTGAATAGATAAGATGATCAGTACATTCCTCTGGGATGGGGCGCATCCTAGGATAAATCTGTATATGCTAAAACTGCCCTATGATAAAGGAGAGATGGCACTACCTGACTATGAGTGTTACTATATAGAGGCAAAATTGCAACACCTTCTGTTGTGGCAAGTTGATATACCCAATCAGCTTTGAGAGTTGTTACCTCCAGGTAGACTTAAAAAGGGCACATCTAGAAATACAGTGAGAAGGCCAGGGGCTCCCATATTTGGTATCTGTTATGTCTCAGATTTGGGACCGTTCCAATAGATAAGTGGTAAGGGGGACCTCTTTTAACTCAGACACAGAAATATGGACCGCCCTGTTTTTCAGGACCTTAGCCCGCTTGCTAGGGGAGCTGGATGGATCGAGGGGGGCTGCCGGGAGATGGGTAACCTATATGAGAGGGAAACCTATCTCACGTTTGAGATGGCACTACAGAAATTCTCTATCAAGGCAGGGCAATTTCTCACTTTCGCTTGACTGACGGCGAAAGTCCGCCTGTGTTGGACTGGCTTCCCGGGGCACTCGCCGTAGTTGTACACATTCAGTGTTCTGGTGGATTTGCAGGATGGAGGAAGATATGTGTCTCAATTGTACAAGGCATTAATCCAAGATAAGGGGACTACCCTCCCGCCTCCGACTGTGAGAGCAAAATTGGGAGAGGGATGTAGGAGTCCCTTTCACTGACTGAGTGGTACAGAATACTGGGATTTCAGAAGACTATGACTAGCAATGCCCGGTTTTCTCTGATAAAGATGAAGATATTTCATCCGGCCAACTTCATTCCTCTTACTCTAAGTAAAATGTATCCACCACATATGGGAGACTGCCTTAGATGTGGACAGACTCCGGCTGATTTCCTGAATATGTTGTGGACATGCCTGGTGGTGACTACTTACTGGACCAGGGTGTTTGAGTGTCTAAAGTTAATAAGAAGACTAAAAGCAGAGTTTACCTTGAAACACTGAGTGTTGGGACTACATTCTACTTATAAAAAAGGAAAAATCTGGTATCAATTTGTATCCTTGGTATTGCTCTTGGAAAAACATAGCATTATAATCCATTGAGCGCACCAAGGGATCCTTCCATGGCACCATGGTTTACTGATGTTCGAGAATGGTTGCTAGCTGAAGAGATGAATCACCAAGGTGCGGATGGATGAAAGAGCTCAGGAGGACATCCATCACTGAACATCTATTTGTGAGCACTGCTCTTGTTCTTTTTGATGTTATATAAAACAAATAAAAAGATTTTTTTTAAATGTGCCTATTTTAAATTATAATTAATGAAAAAGAATATGTCTTCTAAATAAAAAAATAGTTACATTACAAAACATAAATCAATTAAAAAAACTAAAATCATTTTTATAGACAATGTATCTGAAAATGAAATTACATTTTGAAACTAATAACTTGTTTTTCAAATGTTAAAAATAATGATATATAAATCTATAAACACAAAACTATTTTAATAAACTTAAATATTTAGAAATTATAAAATATTTGCAGGGAGGGTTAGATTTGCTATTCCCACTCCAAACATAACATAATTGGAGAAATAGTTAGACTCTGGATGAATCCTTTATACTGTTCCAAATTGAAACAAAGCAACATTAGGGAAAGTGTTGAACTCTAGACAGGTTAGCTTTACTATTCCTAATCCAAAGTAAGCAAGATTGGGAAAAGTGTTGGACCCGGGGGGATGGGATTGTGGGGGGCTATTATTTAGTAATACCAGTCCAAATTTAGCAACAAGGGGAGCCAGATTTATTATTTCCACTACAAATGAATCAATGTTAAAAGGAGAAAATTATATAAAGAAATATTAAATTGAAAAAGGAAATTTGGTTGGATTTTAATTTAAGGCAACTAATACTTTATTTTTTCATGAATAAAAAACTATAAATCCAAAACAAATTTCTATACCCCCAAAAATTTTTTTTATTAAAACATGACAAATTTTAATAAACCATTTAATCCCCCCACAAATTAAGACAAATCTTTTTTAAAACATAAATGATTTTAATTTTAAAATATTACCCACTTAAGACCCCTATTAAATACAACAACCAGAAACATAACACAATGCCAATTATATTTAAAAAATAAATAAAATAATAAAAATGAACTTCACATATATTAAAAAAATGTAAATGCCTCTCAACCCAACAAAACCTCTAAAACCCAATATCCTGAAAGCTAAATAACATTAAACATCAAAAACAAAAAAAAGTATGCAAAATATAATAAATATTTCTTATAAAAAAATAATTTAAAATACTGCCTAACACAAAACCCCTGTAATACGCTGTAGGAGGAGTTCAAGATGTCAATGTTGCCAGCTTACAATCTGCAGCAAGTTCTTGAACCTACCTAGAATATTGGCTCGATGGTTTACGTCGGATAACATATTATCTCTGGGCCTGATTCACAGAACTAACTTATGTCAAAATCCTAAACTTACAACAATTTTGGTATTCACAGATGAACTTACACATTTGGGTATTCACAGAATGAATTACAACAATTTTGGTATTCACAGAATGAACTTACACATTTGGGTATTCACAGAATGAACTTACACCAATTTTGGTATTCACAGAATGAACTTACACATTTGGGTATTCACAGAATGAACTTACACATTTGGGTATTCACAGAATGAACTTACTCATCCTAACCTTATGTCCGCACTCGGGCCGGAATTTCCGGCCCAGTGGCGGACATAAAGTTAGGATGAGTAAGTTCATTCTGTGAATACCAAAATTGTTGTAAGTTCATACTGTGAATACCCAAATGTGTAAGTTCATTCTGTGAATACCAAAATTGTTGTAAGTTCATTCTGTGAATACCCAAATGTGTAAGTTCATTCTGTGAATACCCAAATGTGTAAGTTCATTCTGTGAATACCAAAATTGTTGTAAGTTTAGGATTTTGACGTAAGTTAGTTCTGTGACTCAGGCCCTCTGAACTTAAACAGCACATGGATAGTCCTTGCAAACTGTCAGGGTTGCAGGCCCACTGAGATAAACCTCACCCGATGCATGACCAAAGAAACTGCCAGACAGCAATACTTATAGCCAGCAAAATCTTCAACCGAAAAGAGAGAAGTCAGAAACCAGATGACCCCAAGGCTACAAGAATAAGTGGTACAGTTTGCCAAAATATCACATTAGTGGCCAATATGTGCATATGTAAGTAGGAAACTAATCTGTGTAAGGTATAAATTTACAGGTACAATGAATGGAGAATGAAATCTTCCACAGCAAAAGAAGCAGAGTTCACAAAGGACCTGATTTAGGGTGTGGTGAGCAGTGCACTCTGTCGCCAACGTAACAGAGTACCCTGCCTGCCAAACTCTCGGTCTGTCTGCCTCATTTAGAGAAGAAAGAACCATAAGCTTTGCATCTGCAGAGCCCCCTCAGGCTCCTTTGATGGATAGCTTCATGCAATGGCCTGACAAAGTAGGGATTATTGGAGGTAAATCATGTTACTTGTTGTGGACCTAGTTCTTTTCAGTGAATTATCTAAGCATTAACCACTCCCCACCCACAAATAATGGGATACACTATGAATAACCATGTACCTATATACCCCTTAGAGTATGACAACAGAGCGACGCCGCCTTGGGCTGGTCAAGCATTTCCCCTCCTTGTACCCGGGTAAGACAAGCCTGTTCTTTTGCTTCTTTTACTTCTTTTGTTAATACTTGGTTTTAAAACTGTGCAAGTATGCTGGTTATTATTAGTGAGTTTATTTACACTGATTTCACAGGTGATAGGTTTGCAACCACTTCTGATGGATATGACGTTGGTTGCACCTTCCTGTAACGAGGAACATAGTTTGTCCTATTGCATGTGGTAGTGCATGCTACACCACCTGAACTAAACGCTGTGAGCTTAATCAGGAGCTATATGAGTGTTGTACGTCATGTTTATTATCTCTCTGGTCGAGCACATGCATGGCATTTTATCATTTCTTTTTTCTCCACAGAGCATTGAACTCTGGAATAAGGTTATGTAAGAGGAGCTATCTTACATGTTTTATGTTTGTTTGTGTTAAGAAAAGTAAGATCTAATTGACAACAGTTAAGGGTTACATAGAGGGCAGCATAGTGTATGGCTACTTACCTCCTAGTTGTGAAGCTGGTGCTACTTCAGTAACCAGAGGCTGTAGGTCCTGAAGAAGGCCACTGACATTATCAGCCATAGTTAAGATGGCCAAAACATGTTGACCACATAGGGGACATTAAATTCCCCTATCTCATCCCCATATATATACATTTTTAATACTGTCAGGGCATCTAAAAATAAAATTAATATAATAGGATAGTCCTAGGCAGTTTCAACTTTTTTTCTTTCTTCATATCTCTGGTTGACATGGATTATATACTCCAACCTTAATACCTATTCCTAAAATAATCCCTTGTTCCCACACTTTGGGGCCGATTCCGATCTCGGTCGGAGGCGCACCCAATACCATTCGGTCGGGAAAAAAGCCATGCGAATGCCTGTTTCCCGACCGATCCGTACATTATTCCGAACGAGTAAGTACGATGCGCACAACAGCATAGAATCCGGCCGAGTCGTACTCACCCAATCCAGGTCCTGTTCTCCGACCGAGGCGAATCCGGAAACGCAGAATCGAGTCGCACGGAAGGGAAAATGCAGCCCCGTCCGGCCGAACAAGTACGATGCGCTTCCGTACGCGCCGAACCCGTCGCTACGTCCGGCACGTCAAAGCTTCTGGGAGAGGCGCACATAAGCTCCGATTCGCGCCACAACACGATCCACGGCTACGAGGCGAACACGCCAGCGACGAGGACGACGCGAAGCAACGAGAAAGACGAACGAGACGAACCAACCATGAATCCCCTTCGTCCCGATCCTACCAATATTCTACATTTACTACCGGAACAGGCACGGACGCGTACGGCGCAGAAGGTAAGTCAGACACCAACCACAAAAACATACAACACGTACACGACACATCACACACACACAGAGGGATGCAGAATTTACTTACACCAGCAACAGCAGCACCATAGGGGCGGGATGCCCATCACCAATGCCACATATGCACACAGGGGCCTGGATGCCTACCACAACTACCACCCTTACCCAGGGGGGGCTGGATGCCTACCACTACTACCACCCTTAGCCAGGGGGGTGCCAGATGCCTACCACTACTACCACCCTTACCCAGGGGGGGCTGGATGCCTACCACTACTACCACCCTTAGCCAGGGGGGTGCCATATGCCTACCACTACTACCACCCTAAGCCAGGGGGGCTGGATGCCTACCACTACTACCACCCTTACCCAGGGGGGGCTGGATGCCTACCACTACTACCACCCTTAGCCAGGGGGGTGCCAGATGCCCACTACCACCCTTACCCAGGGGGGGCTGGATGCCTACCACTACTATCACCCTAAGCCAGGGTGGCTGGATGCCTACCACTACTACCACCCTTAGCCATGGGGGTGCCAGATGCCCACCACTACTACCACCCTTAGCCAGGGGGGGCTGGATGCCTACCACTACTACCACCCTTAGCCAGGGGGTGCCAGATGCCCACCACCACTACCACCCTTACCCAGGGGGGCTGGATGCCTACCACCACTATCACCCTAAGCCAGGGGGCAGGATGCCTACCACTACTACCACCCTTAGCCATGGGGGTGCCAGATGCCCACCACTACTACCACCCTTACCCAGGGGGGCTGGATGCCTACCACTACTACCACCTTTAGCCAGGGGGTGCCAGATGCCTACCACTACTACCACCCTTACCCAGGGGGCTGGATGCCTACCACTACTACCACCCTTAGCCAGGGGGTGCCAGATGCCTACCACTACTACCACCCTAAGCCAGGGGCTGGATGCCTACCACTACTACCACCCTTACCCAGGGGGGCTGGATGCCTACCACTACTATCACCCTAAGCCAGGGGGCTGGATGCCTACCACTACTACCACCCTTAGCCATGGGGGTGCCAGATGCCCACCACTACTACCACCCTTACCCAGGGGGGCTGGATGCCTACCACTACTACCACCCTTAGCCAGGGGTGCCAGATGCCCACCACCACCCCTTACCCAGGGGGCTGGATGCCTACCACTACTATCACCCTAAGCCAGGGGGCAGGATGCCTACCACTACTACCACCCTTAGCCATGGGGGTGCCAGATGCGCACCACTACTACCACCCTTACCCAGGGGGCTGGATGCCTACCACTACTACCACCCTTAGCCAGGGGGTGCCAGATGCCTACCACTACTACCACCCTAAGCCAGGGGGCTGGATGCCTACCACTACTACCACCCTTACCCAGGGGGCTGGATGCCTACCACTACTACCACCCTTACCCAGGGGGCTGGATGCCCACCACTACTACCACCCTTACCCAGGGGGCTGGATGCCTACCACTACTACCACCCTTAGCCAGGGGGTGCCAGATGCCTACCACTACTACCACCCTAAGCCAGGGGGCTGGATGCCTACCACTACTACCACCCTTACCCAGGGGGCTGGATGCCTACCACTACTACCACCCTTAGCCAGGGGGTGCCAGATGCCCACCACCACTACCACCCTTACCCAGGGGGCTGGATGCCTACCACTACTATCACCCTAAGCCAGGGGGCTGGATGCCTACCACTACTACCACCCTTAGCCAGGGGGTGCCAGATGCCCACCACTACTACCACCCTTACCCAGGGGGGCTGGATGCCTACCACTACTACCACCCTTAGCCATGGGGGTGCCAGATGCCCACCACTACTACCACCCTTACCCAGGGGGCTGGATGCCTACCACTACTACCACCCTTAGCCAGGGGGTGCCAGATGCCCACCACCACTACCACCCTTACCCAGGGGGCTGGATGCCTACCACTACTATCACCCTAAGCCAGGGGGGCTGGATGCCTACCACTACTACCACCCTTAGCCATGGGGGTGCCAGATGCCCACCACTACTACCACCCTTACCCAGGGGGGGCTGGATGCCTACCACTACTACCACCCTAAGCCAGGGGGGCTGGATGCCTACCACTACTACCACCCTTACCTAGGGGGGGCTGGATGCCTACCACCAACAACACCCCCACTCATAGGATGGACAATGCATGACACAACCAGCACACCACAACCTAGGGAATGCAAGAAAAAGACATCCCCCCAACACCATGACAAGCGTGTGTAGACTGTGTCAAATGCCTACAACACTGAACATGACTTTGAACATACAATGTGACCCCCTATCACATGTGCCACACATATATGTGTGTGGCCCCCACAATGCAAGCAGGCCATGACCATTGTGGCAATGGGGTCCAAACCCCCATCATCACAGTGACCAAAAGGTAAGTGTGGGGTCCATAGCTGAAGCACATTTTGAACATTGTGGCAATGGGGTCCAAACCCCCATCATCACAGTGACCAAAATGTAAGTGTGGGGTCCATAGCTGAAGCACATTTTGAACATTGTGGCAATGGGGTCCAAACCCCCATCATCACAGTGACCAAAATGTAAGTGTCGACAAAGAAAAAGCTGCAACTGCCAAACTGCATGGATGATTCCTGGTCACAGAACATAAAACACATCAGTGGCAAAGTAGTGCATGTGTCCCATTGCAACATAGATTGGGGGAGGCAAATACTGCAGTGCAAATAAGACATACCTTTGGCCATGTGCAGACAAACAACACCCATGGGGGCTGACACAGTCAACATTCATCAATGACACAATGACAGAAGTGACCATCAGAATGCAGACCCACATATTTGCACCAATGGGCACACAAATGCAGATACCCTGTGGAGACTGTAGATGTGGGGTGTACAGATACCATACCATGGCAGCAATGGGACACACAAACGATGATCATTGTGCTGACTGATGACCTAGGAGTCCCAGGGACAGCAGGGGAAACCCACCAAACAACATACAGCCAATGGCACACCTAAGATATGCCAATGCAGTGGTGCAGATGCACAAACACAAACAGGCAGACCCACACTGCACATCAAACACAACAGGTGAGGGGGGGGTGGGTGCCAGTGTCCCCAGGCAACCACACAACACATGAGGAGGCCTGAATACCAATTATACAGATGTGCATACAGTGCCACACAAAGGTAACTCATGGATCCAAATCCCCTATGTGGGCAATCAGGCATTGTCAGATGAGAGGGAGCACAAATCACACATGTCACACAGGCACGTAGGAACAGCAACTGACACAGCAAGACACAGACACACCACAGCACTACCCACAGGGCCCCCACAATGTGGTGACCCTGGGCTGCATTACAATCCCACTGTGATGACAAAGCTAAATGTCGTTCACACTGTGAACCACAGTCATGTGTCCTGAGCAACAAACTACCATCACACCTACACAAGCACAAATCAATCAGCACGGCCAGTAAGCCAAGGCCAACATGGAGGCAGGGGTCTAGCCGGGCAACAACTCTCATCTGCACACACTCAACACCACACACCTCGACCTCCAACAATGTGCAGCAGTGAAGCACACATGCACTGGTGACATTGCACATGCACCCATGACAATCCCAGGGTGGTGGGTGGGAACCAAGGTGCAGAAACACATCACACATGGCCACTCAACAAGACTCCTGAATGTCTGACACACTGCACACTACGCTGTACATGGACATGACGGCAATACCACACCAACCAATGGGATCCCAGCCACAGTCACACACCAATGAAGAAGCCAAGGACACCCACAAAGAACACACATAGACAACTACCAACATTGCAGCTCTGACCCTGAGGAGTGGCAGCAGTCACACACACAACATGTCACAATCACTGAAAGATAACACAAACTGGAAATCACATGACAGGTGTAAACAACAAGTGCCAAGGGGAATCCTGACTGTGACCCATCTGCGTCTGCACACAAACTCAGCCCTGACAGCAAACACACCTATGGGTGACACCCTGATGACCAGTAATGTGCCTTGCACCCACATCACAGAGAATCCAGGGAGAAGACTTGGGGGTACATAGGTCAACTCAGCAAGCATCACAAACAGGTACAACACTAGGGATCCCAGCATGCACAGCTAAACGGAAGTGAACACACAGACATGCTCATATAACACACACCTTGGGCGCAGGCAATGTCACAGGAGTACACACTGCCATGAGGGGACTCCACTCCTGTGTGAGGAAAGCTGTGCCATATGTTGCCACAGTAGGGCTCCATCATGTCAGCTGAGCACTTGGTCACACACTCAACAATTAGCACCAAATGAATGCTCCCGTCACATCAGCCTGGTCATGGGAGTGCCAACGAAATCATCAGCACTGATCCAACACACTTGTATAGCAATGTTGCACTGACAACACAGATGAGTCCTTCCCCATTGATGCCCAAACCTGCATGTCCAGTGGAGATGGCCACACGGTCAGGCTAGTAAACGAATTGAACAATGGCAGGCACAACAGATGTGCAGGGGTGGAAGCCACAGATGTGAAATTGCTAATGTAAGTAGGAAATCCCATTGCCAAATATTGAACACATGACACCCTCAGATGCTGCTAAGGATGACATGGATACACCACAGGATAGGACACATTCCCCCTGGACCACATGTGTTCCTGCACAGTAACACTTCATTATCATGAGACCAAATATCACCATCACTGCAGCAAGGGCACGGTTAGCATCATCAACATCATGTACATCAGAATCAAAACCACTAGAGAACAGAAAGTTGCTTTATTCAGCATTTGGGTGAGAGAAGTGAAAGAAAATATATAACAAAGGCCAATGGCCAGTCCATCAAGTAAGTCAATACAGGGTGACAGTGGCAGATGTCACCCTACGCATGCCTGCACTGCACAAAACCAGGGACAATCCACTAGGAGGGGCAACCGGGGGGCAGGCCAGGCACCGCAGGGACAGGATCAGGGCTCACCAGGAGGAGGCAGGGAAGGGGTGGTGGGTGCTGGAGAGCCACTGACCACTGCAGTGGAGGTGTCTGACATGGTGTGTGCCGGCACAACTGGGGGCATGACTCAGATGTTGTGGGTGCCGGCACGACTGCAGTGGACCCTGCAGATGGAGTGGACAGGTCCACCACTGCAGTGCCCAAGTCAGATAGGGTGGTAGTGGACTCCACTGCAGTGCCTACCACCAGGGGAGGAGAATGGGGAACAGGCAAGGTGGGCTGGACAGAGGGGGAGGACACCCTCACCACATCAGTGGCACAGACAAGCGCAGCGGGGGTGTGGTGCCGGGAGAGCAAGTGGCAGGGGGAGAAGGCCGGATCCTCTTGGGGATGGTATATCTGTGGGTGGGGGAACCTGGGGCAGGGTGTGGTGGGGGCACCTGTGGAGTGGGGGCCTGAGGGATGGAGGAAGGAGACCTGGTGCCTGAGCTGCAGGGCGGCGGCGGGGTCCTGCTCTTACGACTCCGGGGGACTTGCGGGTGGGGGCCTCAGTCTGTCTGCGCCTGGGGGAGGGTGTCCGGGGGCGAGGGGCACTCTGCTCCGTGTGGGTGGGCTTCCTCTTCCCCTGAATGCTGTATCAGCTGGATCGGAGGGGAAGAGGCCGAGGTCACTGAGGAAGAGCCGCTGGGTCTTTGGGGTTGCAGGTGAGGCAAGGGAGGGTGCTTTGGAGGGAGAGGCAACTGAGGACTGCGCAGTGCTCGTGGATGCGTGTGTGTGTTCCAGGGCCCCATCCCCTGTGAGTCTGGTTTCAGTCCCCTGACTGTGCGTGCGTGTGTGTTTTGTTTGTGGCGTGTGTGTCTGTGTGCTGGACGTGTGTGTGCTGGTGTGTGCCTGTGCCGGTGTGTGTGTGCTTGGGACGGGTAAGGTGCTGGGGAGTGTGGATGGAGCAGAGGCAGGAGGGGTGAGGGACTGTCTGAGGAGGGACACTGCTGCCGTCAGGGAGGAGTCCATGGACCTATTGCCCCTCTGTAGGTCAGACATGCCCGATGAGATGCCCTCCATGAACGACACCAGCTGAGTCAACAGAGCGGTGTGCGCATGGAGGACACTCAGCATGGCTGTCTGCCCTACATGGAGCTGGCGAAGGAGGTACACAGACTCCTCACTCAGGGCAGCAGGGGACACAGGGGCAGGGGGTGCGGTGCCTGGCCCAAAGGAGACACGCTCCCGAACATGGGAGCCTCCACGGACCTGGGGAATGGGAGCCGATGGGAGGGCGGTGGTGGTGCTGGTGGTGGCGGGGACAGCAACACTAGCTGGGGTGTGGTGGCTGCTGACACCCGCCTCCATAAGGGAGTCATCCTCCGAGCCGCTGTGGTCCTCAGCTGAGGTGGATGCTGCTGAGGACTCCTCAGTGTGGCTCCCCTCGCCCTCCGTGCCACTGGGTCCCTCCGACCACTCCTCGGCTGCTGACCCAGTCTGGCTCTCCGGCTCCTCCTGGTCCGTGGAGCTGTCCCCTTCCGTGGCCGTGGATGTATCTGCAAACAATGGGGAAACAGACAGACATCAGTCACCTGCACCAAACGCACACACCACTGTGAGCACAGCACATTACAGAGCAAGCCCTGGCATCATTAGTTGAACATTGCTAAAAGTGCCCTAACTGAACAGGAGAAGCCAATTGTCAGTCTGATGCCAACCATGGCACTCACATCCCACATGGCCTTGCACCCATCTGTCTGGTGTCTGTTGGATAGCAACACCCCAGTGTGGACACATGCACCACCTACACAGTAGTTGGACAGTGCAGAGGACACGGTGTAGCATGTGGACATGCACACATCACAACTCTTGCCACTGAGTCAGTACAGGTTTCCGGATGAAAGGGATGCCCAGAGTCAAATAGGAAATGCATGTGATGCATACCAGCGACAGACACCATGATGCACCCATGTCCTGAGAGCCATCGCCACAATGGTGTGCATGTAGCACATGTCACTCCCCTGCAGGATCACCAATAAGTAGACACATGCCATGGCGGAGGCATGACTGCTAAGTCATACATCACTGTCTCAGTGATGTATGACTTGGCAGCCAGACAACAACACTCTGCACTGTGTCACAATAGTAGGTCATGGGGAATGCAAGTCCTGGAGCTGCACAAGTGCACATGTACATCCCCCACACGACACATCATCTTAACCCTCATCTGTCCAGGTCATACCGATTGGACATATGGGAGACCTGTGACACTACCCTCTGAACCTGAGCCCCTCACAATCTGCTGTGAATGGGAAACAGCTGCCTGAACTTCACATTCGCATACCCCAGTCTGCACGGGCAGCTGATCAAACACCTATGTGACACACAAGTATCGTCTCCTATGGTCACATCTCCAGTGGCATGCTGAGCCCCTACCGAGAAACACCCCAGCAGTCCTGGCAACAAATCCACAGCACACTGACACAGAGGCAGACACCTGAGGGGTCAAATCACTGCGCACAACGTGTCAGCTGATACACGGGAGTGGGAGTACAGGTGTATTGGATGGGCTGGAGTAGGCATGACTGTCCTGCCCCACATGAATGAGGGATGAGCCCTGGACAGTGGATAGCTGGCTATGTATGTGTGACACACGTAATCTGCACACTCCTGGGGCCCAAACATTGTTCCCACCCGCTGCATGGGTGTGTGCCAGATACCCCAGGCACATGTGGTGGCTCAGCTCAGCAAGTGGACCGCATATCAAAGCAACACGCAGATTACATGTCCGAACACAGGCATTGTGTGAACAATGGACCCACCCATGATGCCCACAACAGAGTTAGGGAAACAGATGCTGTCCCCCACCTTGAGTGAAGCAAACTGCAAGGACACAGTCCCAAGTGGCACAATTCCCTGAATGTAAGGGCCACACCTGGGTATCAGATGAGGAGTGGGCAGTGCACAATAGAGGGACATGGCTCCTGGACAACATGACTGCTGTACTGTGGCAGTTTAACCAGGCCAGAGGAGGGCACATAGCATGTAATACAGAGTTCACAGTGCAGTCTTTGACTCACCCCCTCCTTGCTGCTGTCTGGCCTTCAGCTGCCCATCCAGGTCTGGAAACACCACCGCCAGGATCTGGAGCATGTGGGGGTCAGGGTCCGTGTTCCGCCCCTCCTGCGAGGAGGCGACAGCTTCAGCTGGACCCGTGCAATCCTCCGGGTCCAGCCCCGAAGGTCCTGCCACCTCTTCTGGCAGTTGCGGATCCGGCGCTTGTAGACCCCCACGGACCGGACAGCCCGGACGATGTCCTTCCAGATCTCCTGCTTCCGATGGGCATTAACCTGTCAGGATGACAAAGTGAAAAGGCCATTACTACACATGCAACATATCCGTGCATGACACAGTTGTATATACATGTCTCAATCACAGGGGCACATGATGTACACAGGCAGTGCAACGCTGCCCATGGACAGTTTGCCAGAAGTCACTACATGGTATCATTGCATGGGAAGTAAAACCTTGTTCAAATGCACTGTCACTGCACCATACCTGTCCAGTGCATGTCACTACACACTATGGGGGGTGACAACTACTCAGTGAGCCTGCTAGCCAGTGGCGTGCAGACTTTCAGCCTTGCTAGTCAGACAAAATGCACATTCAGAAAGGCAGTGCACAGAACACTCACCTGCTCCCCTGGTGTCCCATACAGCTTGCTGTACTGTGGAAGTAGGCTGTCCAGCAGGGCCTGGTTCTCCTCAAGGCTGAAGGCTGGGGCTCTCTCCACAGTACGTGCCATTGCAGGGTCCAGAGGGGGCAGAGACAGCAGCAGTGCAGTGGCAGATGTCGTCCTGGAGCATGTAGTGCAGGCAAGTGAGCTCTCAGGGGAACAGCCAGCAATATATATGTGCTGCAGAGGCAGATACTGTCCCATGTGTCCAAAGTGATAGGTCCAAGTCGTTTGCATCTTCTGAATCTGGCCAATCCATGGAATAGCAGCACCAATACACGCCCACAGCATCCTTCAAATCTTCAACTTCATGACATACATGATTTTGCAACATTGTTGTGGGTGACCAACTGAATTTCCAGCAACCGACTCGTTCGAATTTCGAAAACGCGTCCGTTGCCAGGCTAGGCCATTGACAATGGGTGCGCACCGATCGGTCCATTGCCGTTCAATGCGTACAGGGGTACAACGCGTACCCGCACACATTGAATGCAATGGGCCGGCCGGGCGCACCGATCGGTCCATTGCGGTACAACGCGTACAGGGGTACAACGCGTACCGCGCACATTGAATGCAATGGGCCGGCCGGGTGCACCGATCGGTCCATTGCTGTTCAACGCGTACAGGGGTACAACGCGTACCCGCACACATTCAATGCAATGGGCCGGCCGGGTGCACCGATCGGTCCATTGCTGTTCAACGCGTACAGGGGTACAACGCGTACCCGCACACATTGAATGCAATGGGCCGGCCGGGCGCACCGATCGGTCCATTGCGGTACAACGCGTACAGGGGTACAACGCGTACCCGCACACATTGAATGCAATGGGCCGGCCAGGCGCACCGATCGGTCCATTGCGGTACAACGCGTACAGGGGTACAATGCGTACCCGCACACATTGAATGCAATGGGCCGGCCGGGTGCACCGATCGGTCCATTGCTGTTCAACGCGTACAGGGGTACAACGCATACCCGCACACATTGAATGCAATGGGCCGGCCGGGTGCACCGATCGGTCCATTGCTGTTCAACGCATCCCTGTACAAGTGACTGGCATATGTCACCATGCCTGTCTCAGATGAACATATGCCAGCCACAGATAGCTCCCAGGGAGTGAGGGGCACACCTACAACACCACAGCCTGTCCAAACTGTATCATAAGGCATGTAAGGCTGCATTTCCTATTGTGTGTATGTTGGTGTACATGTTGTCCTGTGGGTGTCACCTGGGGGCAGCCACCCCCAGGCTGTGCACGTGTTCATGGGGACAGGATCCTGGGTGTTACGTGTACATGACCACTGTGATGTGCAACTGTTCATATCTGTGCATGTGCCATGGTCACATTTCACGGTGGTGTATGTGTATGTCATGTCACATACCCCGTGAGTCCCATGTGGGACGGTATGTTTGAGCCAGGGTGTCCCAGTGGCACAATAGTGATGGTCCTCCACAGTCTGTGTGCATGTAGTGTTTACAATGTCTCTGATTTCATGTGCACAATGGGAGACAGTCTCCACATCCACGTTGTGTGTGCATGGACTTTGATGTTGTGCGTGTGTGTGTCACAGACGTCCATGTCTGTCCTGCAGAGGCAAGTGGAACCACTACCTGTGGGGGTCATGGTTGTTTTGCTGTGGTGTATACATGATACTCCATGTAATGCCAGTGTCCATGTGGCAATACAGGGTCCCTGGGAATGTACCTGTCGTTGAGCTGTGATGCCTGGGGCACATCTGTCCTCACATGTCACTGTGGGGGGTGATTGTGACATGGCAGCAGGAGATGGGAACTGTGACACGGCCTCATGATATCCAATGGGCCAACCTGGGACTTATTGATGCCACTTGTTGAACCGTGATGACAGATGTTGGCCATGTATGTACCATACATGTCCTTACGGAACTGCATACTTCATGTAGTTGTGCCTCATAATGATGTATGATGTGATATTGAGTGTGTTCAATGCCACATATGTGGGGTGACTGACAATCTTGCTTTCTTCTCCTCTGCACTGCAGGGCTCCTGCTGTCCATAGACCATTCCCAGACCTGGCAACGATGGTGGAACGGGACAGCATCCGACGGTACCGCTTCACCAGGCAGCTGATTGAGGATTTGGCAGTGCAGTTGGCCCCACATTTGCAGCCTGGCCGGCCGTATCCTACAGCGCTGACCCCCAAGGTGAAGGTGATGGCAGCCCTACACTTCTTTGCCACCGGTACCTTCCAACATACTGTGGCGACTGCTGATGGGATGTCACAGACCATGTTGAGCCGTGTGCTCCGCGATGTTTTGGTGGCAATGTTGCTATACCTGAACCGGTACATCTATTTCCCTAGACTGCAACGACTCACTGACGTGAAGAGTGACTTCTTTGCCCTGGGGAGGATGCCGCATGTCATTGGCTCCATTGATGGGACACATGTGGCTTTGGTACCACCACAGGCCCAGGAGCAGGCCTACCGTAACCGCAAGCACTACCACTCGGTCAATGCACTGGTGGTGTGTCTTGCAGATATGACCATCTCACACGTGTGTGCCCGTTTCCCTGGTTCAGCACACGATGCCTTTGTGATGAGGAGTAGTCGCATCCCCAGGATGATGGCACAGATGCAGAACCAGCATGCCTGGCTTGTCGGTGTGTACTGACTTTGTGCCATTGTGTGTGATCTGATCTGTAGTATTCCGCCCACTTTTCCAAGTCAGCTAATGTGCACTTGTCTGTCCGTAGGTGACTCGGGATACCCCAACATGCAGTGGTTGCTGACACCCCTCAGGAACCCTGTGACACCAGCCCAGATGCGCTATAATGAGGCACATGGTCGGACCAGGAGAGTGATTGAGCGGACATTTGGTCTCCTGAAGAGCCGCTTCCGCTGCCTCGACAAGACAGGAGGGTCCCTCCCATATGCCCAAGCGAAGTTGTGCAAGATTATCATCGTCTGCTGCATGCTCCACAACCTGGCAGTGCGGAAGGAGTTGCCTCTCATCCAGGATGACAATGACCAACATCCGCCACCTGTGGAGGATCCTGGCCTGGACCACGATGCCAGTGATGATGATGATGATGAGGGTGATGTCCGCACACAGCTCATCACCAACTTCTTTAGCTGAATGTGAGTATCCTGAGGTGTCATGTCAATGATGTGAGTTGGCATGATATGTGTAGGTGGTGCTCTGGTGCTGTTGGAGTGTGTCCATGTGCTACTTGACTGGATGTGTGTAGCGATGTGTGCTTACAGGTGGTCTGTACTCCCCAACAGTGTTGACATGCTAACTTGGTTCTGGGTGGGTATCTTGTAACATGTATTGTGCATGAGCTTTGCTGTTCTGTCCTGTTCTCCATTGCTTTTGACTGTGTGTCATTTCTGTCCTTCACAGGGTACTTTCAGATTCCTTTGGTCAACTGTGTCCACCGACGACGTGATTGTACTTCCAGGGTGGTAGCTGTTGCGTCCCTACAGGTGATGTGCGCCACACCCATGGACTTCCTTCCTTCTACAGTTGTTGACTGTGTGCCCACTGCCAGGTGGGATTACCTTGCATCTGTAGTGGTTACGACATGTTGCAACTGTGTAATAAACCTGTGCTTCACTTTGTGATGTGCGTTGTCTGTGGTCACACATTTGACTGCCATTTGCTTACTGCACCTGTGGGCTACTTGACTACAACTCGGAATAGGTGTGGTGTCTGTGCATTGCACCGTCTTTCCTGGCAACATCAGTGTAGGCAACGAGTCAGATGGCCTAGGTGTGTATGTGTTGTGTAGCCCTGGTGGTGTGTCTCCCTCATATGTGTCACGTTGCCATTACTCACATGCCTGTGTTGTACTTGCTGTTGCAGTTCGCATACACAGTGTAATTTTGCAGTTCATCATCCCCATGACAGCACCCACGTTGGAATCACAACAGAGGCAAGTATGGTGTATTAGTGTGTTTATTGTGATACATTTGTGTGAATAGTGCATAGGATGGTTAGTGCTGTACATTTATATTGCAATCAGAAGTTCCTAGGTGAATTGAAAGTCCTGGTAGACAAAATCCCCAGTATCGGGGCCACAGTTGTCTGAGACATTGGTCCAACTTGTACTCCCCATGTCATGTGTGGGAGTTGTGTTGCCGTCAACAGGGTGAACAGTTTGTGCACAAAGGTGAACATCCAGAACAGGTTCAGGCTTCCTGGGGGTTGCACTTGGCCATCGGCCTCTCACTTGCCCCTCCTCGGACGACCCCTCTTCTTTGGGGGGCCCCTCAAGTACAGGCTGCTGCGGTGCAGGGGACTCTCCGCCAGAGTCATCCTCCCTCCCTGTGGCAGTTGCAGTTTGTTCAGCACCAGATGTTGTGGGGCACACAGGGAGGTGTAGACTGGTTGCTGTTCATCTGGCGAAGGCATTGTAATATGTCCCTATGCACCGCCGTCATCTCTTGCAGTGTGTCCCACTTGGACTCCACGCGGGACATGTGTGAGTCCAAGCGGGCATAATGGGCAGCCTGCTGCTGTTTCATGTCTCTGAGGAGCCCCACTACCTGGCTGAGATCTCCGGTGCTGGACTGGTACGCATCGGCTATGCGTGCCAGTTGTGGGTCATCATGCACACCAGACACCTCTGCAAGCAGCGACCTCTGTCTCCCACCCCTCCCACCACCCCTGCCGACATGTGCAGTGCGTGCAGTGGCACGCACAGATGACCCTGGTCCCCCTTGGGGGTTGGTGGTGGTGGTGGTGTCCATGGCCCCACGTTGGTCCAGGGTCCCTGTGCTGGTGGTGCTCCTTGTTCTGTCCATGTCGGCAGGGATGGTATTTGTGGTGACAGTCGTTGGAGGGGTGGGTGCAGGGGGTGCAGCTGGTGGTCCTGCTGGTGCTGCAGCTGGTGGTCCTGCTGGTGCTGCATGTTGACTTGCACCGGAGGTGCCAGGTTGGTCTTCTTCATCCGAGGAGGGCAGAGGCTGTACGACACCAGTGAGCTCCGTATCCTCTTGAGCCTGGGTCGGGGACTCCTCAGCGTCTGCTGCTGTGTCCCCATCATCACCTGTTTTTGGGAGACACACACAATGTATGTTATGTTTCTGCAGGCATCAATGGTTGACACACCTGACAGTTGTGACTGTGCCTCTGGGTGCGGGCCTGTACATTGCATTGTCCTAAGTTGTCACAGTCAGGGGTTGATATTGGTGTAGCACATTGTCCTGCATTATTTGGGCATTTCTATGTATTTGTTGGGGTGTGAACATGGTCTGCATTGGTTGTATTTGGTTGACAGCCGGCCCTCCTTCCCTCCCAGCCAGTCAGTTATCCCACCATGGACTGTGCTTGCATTGCAGGGAGTGAAAGTTGTCTTTCAGGATGTCAGTCAGTGGTGTCCTGCTGTTGGTTGTTGCACAGTTGCCAGCAGGGCCTTGTGCTCCCCACAGCAGTAGCCAGTGTCAGCCATCTTGTCAGTTGTTTTCCACTCCCTGTGATGTGAGCATGGTTCAGGGTGGTGTTGATGGGACAGTTGTGGGGGTGAGCTATGTCTGTGACTATGACTCCCATCATGCTATTGCCTCCACCCCACTTCCCAGCATTCCCATACTTACTTGCTTTTGTGGGGAGTTCAGTGTGTGTGGGTGTGAGAGCAATGGCAAGATGGCTGACAGTGGTGTCCTGCTGTTGGTTGGTGTGCAGTTCCCAGCATGTCCTTGTGCTCCCCACGACACAGCAACAGTGTCAGACATCTTTGATGGGCCTTTCCACTCTCTGTGGGATGTGCATGCGTGAGTGTGAGCTTGCTGGGCCATGTGGTGGGGGATGTTGAGCTGTGACTACGACTCCCATCATGCTATTGCCTCCACCCCCTTCCCAGCATGCCCATCCTTCCTTCCTTTTGACTCTGCTTCCCTGTGGGGTGGGCTGCCTGTGCTGACAGGATGGCTGGGAGTGTTGTCCTGGCAGTTGTTTGGCTAAAAGTCCCAAGAGTGTCCCTGTGCTTCACACAACATAACCCAGGGTGGAGGTTCTTTGTGGGATCTTGAGTTAGGATGTGAGGCATTGCATTCTCCCAGGTGGGTTATGTGGAGTTTGTGTTGAGGGGGTGTGTGAGGGGAGGTGCTTGTGACTATGGTCAGTGCTGCAAGTCCTCCTTCCCACCCAGCCAGATATCCCACCATGGAACGTGCTTGCATTGCAGGGAGTGGAAGTTGTCTTTCAGGATGTCAGTCAGTGGTGTCCTGCTGTTGGTTGTTGCACAGTTGCCAGCAGGGCCTTGTGCTCCCCACAGCAGTAGCCAGTGTCAGCCATCTTGTGAGTCCTTTTCCACTCCCTGTGATGTGAGCATGGTTGTCAGTGGTGTTGATGGGCCAGTTGTGAGGCTGAGCAATATCTGTGCCTACTACTCCCATCATGCTATTGCCTCCACCCCCTTCCCAGCATGCCCATGCTTCCTTCCTTTGACTCTGCTTCCCTGTGGGGTGGGCTGCCTGTGCTGACAGGATGGCTGGGAGTGTTGTCCTGGCAGTTGTTTGGCTAAAAGTCCCAAGAGTGTCCCTGTGCTTCACACAACATAACCCAGGGTGGAGGTTCTTTGTGGGATCTTGAGTTAGGATGTGAGGCATTGCATTCTCCCAGGTGGGTTCTGTGGAGTTTGTGTTGAGGGTGTGTGTGAGGGGAGGTGCTTGTGACTATGGTCAGTGCTGCGAGTCCTCCTTCCCACCCAGCCAGATACCCCACCATGGAACGTGCTTCCATTGCAGGGAGTGCAAGTTGTCTCTCAGGATGTCAGTCAG